>JAUMJK010000204.1:1200000-1800000 GCA_033558105.1 Coccyzus lansbergi | reverse complement strand
AGATCGTCTGTAACCAGCCACCCACCTGACACACCTGCCCTTTTACCCACTGATGAATTCTAACTGATTTGTCAAAAGTATCAGATATGTTAACTTTTACGCTCTGTCTACGCATTTATTACAAGTTTATCTGAGCCTGTCGTGTCCAATTAAAAAGCAGCACTGACTTGCTGTGAGGAGCCAGCGAGGTCACCCAGCAATGTTTCACATCCAAAATAAGAAAAGCACATAGGTATTTATATTCTTATGACTGGTGATGCCAATTCCAAATTTTGATTATTACAGGTGTAAGATTCTTTTCACAATAAACATTAATATTTCATTAAAAGGAAATAAGAAGCCATGAGAGGAATTACAGCAATTTTGACTAAAATATTTTTACAAAGAAAGAATGAAATTTTTTTTAAAAGCTTCTTTAAGACCTAATACTCCCCCTGACTAAACTCTGTGGTCTGTGTTAACTACAGAGTGAAAATGCAAACTTCATGGTGCACTCAACAGAGAAATAAACAACCTCCCACATTTTCTTCTTCCCTCCTCCCTATCTGCATCAGCTTCTCAACTCCCACAGTTGACTTCTTGCCTCCTTTCTGATCAACCTGCCTCCCTGAACACTGTCACTACTTATTTATTTATTCATTCTTATCTTCAGGGCAAAGGGTTGGAGAAGGTTCCTGCCTGCACTGAATTTCCCCCACCCCACCACCCCTGAACTTTCTTCCACTATGACAGAGGCAGAGATGTGATTTCAGTGCCCTTGGAGATGGGAATCTGAGCCATGTCCTCTCTCCACAGTGTTGTCAGGGTAGAAGCAGGTTGGGCACCCCAGTGGGGCAGCTCCTGTGGCCTCGCACACATCAGAAATAAGAGAGTGAATGAGCAGTTGCATTTAGTCACTGGAGCTGCTTTGCTCCATGGGTGGCCCTAACGATAAGGTCTAATTCTGCAAAAATAAACTTTACATCTTGAACAACTACAGCAGCATTCCAATGAACTGCAGAGGTACCTGTGATAATACACTGTCATCTCCAATGTTTATCTTGTGTTACTATAAATCTGATTAACAAAAATCATAGCCAGTGGCTCAGTGTAAGTTAACTTGACAACAGCATTTCCCTTTTCTGACTTGATTTGCTGCCCATAGCTCAAAGTTACGTTGTTTCTGAGGTGTTGCATAAAGCATTTCATTCAGTTTTCTTTTTCTGTTTTCAAGTGAACACCAAATGGCCCTCAGGAGCCATTACTTCTTTTGACTCAAATTCTTCTGGAGAATATTTTCATATGAACACTTGAGACAAGTGGCTCATTAGAATCCTATAACTTGTTTTTGTTTTCCTCAGGCACCTATTTCCTCTCCTTTAAATTACTATTCTCCTATTCCTTCTCGGCAAAAATACACTGTTCTGCAACTCCAGACCATTGTCTCTTTCTAGATGAAGTCATGAGATCAACACTGCAGGGTAGGTTTATGGTGCTGTTCAAGTTGTATTACACAACACCAGGAGGGATTTGAGCAGAGCAGCAACCACAGCTACCAGTCAGTGCTGCAGCTCCCATCAGCTGGACACAGAGGAGAGCTGAGCCATAGCACAGGTGCTTACGGTACGCAGGGATTTGGGGAAAGGACAGCCCACGGCATAGGACTGAACATGAGCATGAGAAATGTGAGGAGGAAGCTACTCAAAGATCAATGTATACATATAGTAGGAAGCACCTGACAGGTTGTGCTTCTAATTGATGTAGCAGCAGTATGCAAGCGCCTTTTCTCTCCTCCAGGACAATCTTCCTAGTTTAACACTGTCTCTCCTATACGTGCTAGGTTGGGAAGCAGAAATGAATGCAGGTAGTGAAAAAGTTTCCCAGGCAATTGGTGGGTTTATTTTGCAAGAAGCAGTAACTGTAAAGAACTTTGAATCACTTAATAAGAGAAATGACTGCTTCAGAAGCATGCCTCAAATATTAGGATTACTGAACGTGTTCCATGTAATCAGTGTAGAGAGGACAGAATAATGAACTTATGTATTGATATAATTGCAGAAGTCACACTTTTCAGATCTCATTTCATCTTAGAACAGTAAATCTCAGGAATGTTGACCATGTGGTTGCTCTTAGCAGGAAATCAAACTATCACAGGCAAACCCAACACCTAGCATACACAGATATACAATTACGTAGACATAATCTTGCTGCTCTCCAGATGTTTTTCTTAAAGCATTTCTTCTCACGTACTGCAAGAATGAAATCCTACTGTCGTCATGCTAACGGTACACAGACATCTCAGCTCATCCAGCCAAACACAAACCCGAATGCTTCCTGATAGAAACAATCATAATATTTTGCCTGTACACTAGGATATTTCACACTTGAATGCAAATAAAAGCTACAGTCAACAAATCGGAACAAAAGAAGACAGCAAGTATTTATGCAATGATAAGAACTAGAAGCTGAGTGGAAAAACATATGTCGAAAAACAATCCCAGAAGCTTCCTTATTAAATACGGTAATGACTGAACAACAGTAAAATAACCAGGACTAGAAATCTGAAGCATCACTACAATGCATACACTCCCTGTAAACTCAGAGTATAGTTTTACAAAACAGCTTATTAAGAAATATTTCCCTTTAATCATATATACGAGAGTCCACAGCCCATAAAATCAACGCCCTAAATCATAAAAAAGTGTAAATTTTTTTGCACAGTTGCACACAAAATTTACAGCTCTTACAACAAGCTCACTTCTCTGGAGTGAGTCCAGAGAAGAGCAACAAAGCTGGTGAAGGGGCTGGAGAACAGGCCTTAGGAACGGCTGCGAGAGCTTGGGGTGTTTAGGCTGGAGAAGTGGAGGCTGAGGGGCGACCTCATTGCTCTCTACAACTACCTGAAAGGAGGTTGTGTAGAGGAGGGAGCTGGGCTCTTCTCCCAAGGGACAGGACAAGAGGGAAGGGCCTCAAGCTCCACCAGGGTAGATCAGGCTCTGGAACAGAGTACCTAGGGAGGTGGTTGATTCACCTTCCCTGGAGGTGTTTAAGGCACGAGTGGACAAGGTGCTAAGGGGCATAGTTTAGTGTTTGATAGGAATGGTTGGACTCAATGATCCGATGGGTCTCTTCCAACCTGTTTCTTCTACAATTCTATGAACAGCCAGATGACTTTTTAGTCATTCACACTCAGGATGTATTAGGCCTGCACTAACTCACTAGGCTGATGTGTTGCAATTATTACAGAATCACAAAAATGACTAGACAGAGAACAGTTGAAAGTCCTGAAAATTTTAATCCTCAATAATAAATGATCCAAGTGCTATTGTATTATTAAAGCTAGGAAGGGTCATGGGATCAACAGAAAACAAACTCTAATTATCAATGAAGTTATGGTTAGTGAAAACGAAACTTTTCTGTAGGCACAGATCACTCCATATACATAGGAATACACAAATTCAGTGGCCTTTTGAAAAACTACATTTGGGAAGGTAGAGCTGAATATACAGAAATAAACCAAAGAATGTATGAGGACTCTCCATTTCTACAGCTGATGGGAAAATAAGGTATGCCCTGAAAATAGTCACCCAGTTGTCAACAGGCTTTACAGAGTTGTCAGGACAAACTACTGCACATTTTTAATAGAAGACAAGTGATTTAAAGTCTTGACAAGGTAGAGGAACGGAGCCACAAATCCACTGGAGCAAGATTCACTGGCAGAACTGTGGCCTCCATCTGCCTTACCAGCACCAGTAGGCACGGTGGATCAAGAAACTGTTGGGCAGTAGAGAAGGAGGGACTATGCACTCAGGAACAGAGATTTGCAGGGGTGCACAGAAACACAAGTCTAGTCTTACCCCTTGCATTTTCTTGAATAAAATGGAATGAATTTTCAAATGTTTCCATGCACTTAGAAATGTAATTGTTTGTGAAATATGCTAAAGAGTTCAAAAGTGTTCTTCGATGTAAAAACAGAAATCGTTTATAATGAACGACATTGGCAGTACCATATTTTATACAAAATGGTGGAATAGTCTCTGAGAATTTTAGTGAAGATGGATCACTATTCTAACAGGATGTAATGGACAAGGGGAAAAAAAATAAATAGAAGTAAAGGCCAGAGCCTGATATAGCTGAAGGTAAAAAGAGAGACCTCATTTTTCTTTCTATCCTGAACATTACAGCTGTAACAGCTTTATTACTACAGCTTTATATATGTTTACATTTTTTGCTGATTGTTGGCATTACAGCCACATCTGGTATCATTTTTCTTAACTTGCCTTATTACCATTTGTAACATGTTTCCCTCCACTCCCCGAGCCTCTCAAGGATCAATCTTGCCTTGCCATTCCACCCTCACTTGCCCTCCTAACTCCTTCTTCAAGTGTCATTCTTTCCAAGACCTTCTTTCAAGAGGTAATGACAACATGAGCAAATCTTTTTCACTCCCCCCCCCCAAAATCCCCTTTTAAATAAGGAAGAATGCAAACAGAAGGGCTGATTTGACGGCCTGACTGTTTGGCCGTGCTACCTCACTCTCATAACCCTAATTCCAACTCCCCCTCTGATCTGCTAGCCAAACAACATATTTAATTCTATCATGCTGGTAGTACCAGGCCCAGATAACTGCTCTGCTGGCAGCGTTTTCCTAAATGGATGCTATGGCCAATATCTCCGCTACCACAGCCTCAAATAAATTTCAGGCTACAGAGGAGAAATTTATCACCTGGGAGACACCTCCCTCCTTCATTCAGCAGTGAGTTATGGGGAAACTGCCATCCCCTGAAGCATGTCCACATCAAAGAAAAACCACAAGGCCTCCTTTCCTTCTTCCACGTTTCTGCTTTCAAGTAATTAACAATTTGTGACATTTGCACTTTTTCACACTAATTGGGAACATACAAAATACATTTTTATCTTAAGTACAGTTTTAAAACCTGAGGGAACCTTCCACTCCTCCTATTCAAGAGAAGAAGTTCTGGATTTTTTCAGGCTGGAGGAGTGAAATTTTTTGTAATAGAATAACGTTTCCTTATTGGCTAAAAGAACAGAAGAGTGGGTTAACCAACTCAGTCATTCGGGAAACACTTGTTTCACACTAGCATTTATACAGGAAAATGAAACAAAATCTTATAGAGCAAAACAAAGATTTCATAACTGCCAATGGAATTATCAGGGACAGAGCATGCGGAATGTTGCTGCCAAGAAGGTAATAAATCTAAATTTGGGAAAATTTATTCTTCTACTGTCATTGTAGACATCTAATAGATATTTATTCTAGTAAGGAATTAAAAAGTATCTAGTAAGAAGCACTGTGTAGGGAAAAAAAAACCAACTGCTAATGCTTTCTAGCAAGACTACAGAAATGGGGACATTTTCTTCTGGGATGGTTTAGTTCCTTTTAAAGAGAACTGTCACTTCAGGATGGACTAGCAAGTGCTGGAGAAGGTTCGATTTGGTGGCTAATGGATGAAGTCATAGCATGAGCACAAGACATCAGTAATCCCACCACAAAACTAAGTATTCGTATCACAGCGGAGGTTCGGAGCCTCAGTAAAAGGGAAGGACCCCACTGCGTGCTAAGTACCAAGCAGAAGGACCCTGTTACAAAGGTATCATCATATAAAGGGGTGCCCAGTTAAGGGAACAGATACTGAGGACAACAGATACTCAGTCCTTTTTCAAGGACTTGTCTGAACACCAGCCTCCCTGATGAGCTGCCTGTAGCAGGAAACTGAATGCAGAGTAGGGTCATAAATTGAGAAAAATGTTTAAAAACTGAAATGGTAGTAGTTTTGTTAATACATTTGCTCTAGTCTATCATGGTGTTTGAAGGTCAAATGATAGGAATATTTCTAGGGGCACTTAGAGGCACAGGTACAGCTCCTTAAACATGCTTCGCAAAAATGGGTATGTTTGAGGCAGTTCTTGAAAGGCGGAGAGAAGGTGACTCCACCTGGGGAAGCTGCAGCATCTCCTCCCATTCACATCACAGTCAATGTCTGCATTTTGTGTTTATTTTCCACCAAAGTGTGGTAATTCCAACTCAGGAAATCCCAAATGGAGAGATCTTTTTCAGTGCAGTTTCAAAGACGTTTAAACCCATTTGGAGAACACTACGTGAAGTTTTAACTCTGGCACTCTTTTTACTCCTGCCACTTAGAGGCACTCATGGTCTTTGAAAAGACGTGTCAAAATAGGCATGTGTTTTTATTTTACTTTGAGGTGAGGGTTTTAAGGAAAAAAAATTATGAGAATGACATTGTCTCTGGTGGTATGGATGGTTTCTTAAGTCAGACACGTATAGCCAAAGCATAACAGATTTCAAAAAGTGATGTTTTTTCTTCTCTATGTACAGAATAATTATTCCTATTTGTAGAGAGAAAAGAAAATGCTTGGTTCTCCACCATATTATTATGGCTCTCCACTACCTAGGAAGAAATATTCTTTTCGGTACAATATAGTGAAAAAGAAGGTATAAAAACCATAGTGGCATTTTAACTTTCCAAGAAGAAGGTTCCAAAGAAAAAAAGTTTTAAGAAAGTCACAACTGTGCACCTATGAAAAGGTTTTGTACTGAAACAGGTCTTTTCCCCTTTCCCTTTCTCTTCCGGATCAACAAATGTTTGTAGGCTCCCACAGCATTTTCAGCTCCCTGCTTTCTTCACCGTACCTAATATACCTTCCACCCCAGCAGCACTGAAAAGGGTGCAAACTCACGCTATCAATCTTGCACTGCACTGAAGTCACTTGAACGACGGCTGCACTCATTTTCAACTGAGGCATTTCACCAGGAAACTGAACACTCAAAGGTTTGTTCTACAAAGTGGGGTCGAGGATAATATGTATGTTTATAGATAAATATTACACACATGCTGTATATAAAATGTGCTGTATGGTACCCTTGCTAAAATAATTAAGAAAAATATCAGGCGAGCAGAAGCCCTGCATGATTAGCTATTTTTTAGTGTTGAACATGTGGCTCTACATTGAACTAATAAAACCAATTTATTTTTATTAAGATTTTTGTTAACTATCTTTCCTATCCAAACAGTATTTCCTCTTTTCTAAATCTATATAAATTTTGTTTACACTCAGAAAGCAGAAAACATTGGCAGCTCTGCAAGAAATTAATTATTTCAAATTAAGAGAAAAAAGTATGCACATGGCTGATGAAGAGGATGTGTTTCCATTTCTCCTTTCTACCATATGCGTATGTACCTGTAAACCTAAAAACCAATAATTTTCCCAGAAAGCACCTAATAATTTTTTTTAATACCACATAAAATCACCCATAGTGGGAACTTGCATACATAACTTTCTGCCTCTGTTGATAAAGGTAGCAAAGCCAGTCATATTATACAGGGGACAATACGTGGTTTAGAAGCTGGAATTAGATGCCAAAACCAAATACATATATTTGCAAGAAATCTGTTCTTTTTTTTCATGTTAAAGTTCATGGCTTTCCCTTAACAGGAGGGAGATAATACTATAAATTAAAAAAAAAATATTGTTCTACTTGACTGTGCTTTAGGGAGGCACTGGGCCTTCATGACCTCCAGAGGTGCCTTCCAGCCTAAACGATACCATTGTATTAATTAAAACTGTTGCACGTTTTTGTCCTCTTCCTAGATTTCTAGAGTTGAACAGGTGAAACTGATGTAAATTCTGATCTATTTTTTATATTTTAATTTTTGTGACAGTTTAAAGACAAAGGAAAAGCAAGATTTCTAGACAGATAAAATATTATTCATTAAACCAATTAGCATAGTCAGGAAAACAAGATAAGCTGTTTGACCTGAAGAAGGGTCTGCGCTCTCCAAAGCCTATCGACTTCTTCATGCTCTATCAGTTAATCTAAAAATAATAGACTTAGGTGTGCCTTAAAAAACTCACATAAGGGATTTATTTCCAAGATCACACCAAAAGAAGCACAGCTGTAGAGGGCTGTGGTGGGCAGCTCTGGGTCAGTACAGTCTCAAAACACCAAGGACCAGATGCTCCAAACCATCCCTGCCCAAGCCATCAGCCCTGTTGCTGGGAGCCAGCCCAGACTTTCCTGATCTTGCATTCAAGCACTGAATGTATGAACCCCGCTTAGTCTAAAGCATCAAAATAGCTCAGCTTAAACAGACCTGGTTTCATAAGGCACAAATTAGGAAACCAATGAAGCGAAACTTTGGGAAGAGGAAATAGGAAGAGAAGCTTTTCATTCTCCCTCCCTCTCTTCCCCCCTCCTGCAAAACGCACAACATTTGGAAACTTGAGAAAAGAAAGTCCACGAGTATTTAAAGAGCACTACACTGAATATGCTGATCAGTAAATGAGGAAAAAGAATAAAGAGGAGGAGGACCGCTAGGAATTTTCTCTATGAAGTGTGATATGCCCCCCTGCCTCGGCAAAGGCAGGAGCAGAGGTGAGAGAACTACAGGGCTACGGTTGAAGGCAGTCATTCCACTGGCAACGGAAAAAACATGCACAGTTCTGACCTATTCCAACTTTCAACCTGTTACTTTGCAGGAGATGTGTAGTAGGTTTTTTTTTAATTTTATTTTTAACCTTTCAATGAAAATATAAACTAAGCATTAGCAAAAAAACCTTGCAAAGACTCTTTTCAGAAAGTCCAGTTATCATGAAATCTAGAAAGCCTCAGTGGCTTACACTGCTTGTGCCAACCCTATAAAAGGCAACAGGTGTTGTGAATACAAAAAGCTTGGTCGCAGTTCCACATGCCTGGATTATTTATTCTTATTTTCTGAATTAGTGTCTGGAGTTGGACAGATAAAGGACTGGGATGGCAGACAATAAAACTGGCTAGTGGGAATGACAGCTGTTATCCATATGCTGACAGAAGGAGGACTTTGTTTCAAGCAACTGGAACCAAAAATATATTTTCCTGTTAGTACCCAGGGAGGGACAGGTAAAAAAAAGATGTCCATTGAATAGCAAGTTTCTTACAATCTCCATAGCAAAAGGAGGTCATGCGGTTAAATGACATGTTGTATACGTTTTCATCAGAAACATAAAGGTTTGGGTTTGTGGTTTTTTGGGGGGTTTTGTTGAGGGGAGGGAAGAGGATATCTTTGCTCTTCTGGATTATTAAATGTCTTAATATTTGTGAACCCAGGGGAATATGAATATTGCACTGACACAGTCCCAACCAATCATGCAATCTAAGGAGCATGCCAAGTCTGGAAAGCATATTGAGCATGTTCTCCGACGATGATATCATAAAGGTTCCTGCAATGGGAAACACATGGCACCAATTCCTAGCATTCCCTAACCTGTATGCATGAAGTTTCATTCAACTCTAATCACTTCGGTGACAAAAATCAAAGACATCAGGACATCGAATTAAGAAAATAACAAACTCAAGGCGCCTGAATTTCACACACTAATCCCGGATTGGGAAACACATTTCTTCAAGAACCCAGGTGTGCTCTCAACTGCTAAACAGCATTTGCCTGAACTTCAGTGTAACATTTGATGTTCACTCCTGACGCAAACACGTAAGGTGTGATCTGGAGTCGTTTATTACCAAGTGTCTCGCAAGGGATGACATTAAAGCAAACTCCTTTCTCCAATATAAACATCCATATGTTCATTGAAATACTGAAAAATCTGGCAAAGGAATTTTATAAAAGCCAAGTTACCAGATGTAAGTGCTATCGTAGCTGCTACAGCTCTGTGGAAGCACTTAATCATGCTGAGAAATGGTGTCTCTTCCCTAAGAACTGAAGTGCTATCTCCTTTGTCTTCCTGTGTGTTGTACACCCTCAGGAGCTATTCATCGTGTCTTCTGCTACTCCTACTTGCTGCAGTTCATATGCTTTCACATTCATTTTTCACAGAGTTCCCGGGAATTGTGCCATCAGCAGGGAGCTGCACTAGATGGAGACATGTGAAATGGCACAGAATTGAAATGGCAGAGACACCAAACGTTCTCTATCAAGGGTTTGCCACATTGTGTTTTGGAAAAGCTTATGCAAAGAAAGCCATCGATGTCTATGAGATGTCCAGCTAGGGAATACAGAGGACAAAAGCATTTGCTGGCAAAAATTACACAAGAAAAGAGCTTCCACAAATGTGGTCGGGGAATAAAATTCTCTCTTCTCTTCACGCTGAGAGAAATCACACATCTTTCAGAAGTCTTTTAAAGCTGTTTTTTTCCTCTGAAATTCACAAACTATCTTCAGTTGAGAGAGCATTTTTTACTATTTTGACAGCAAGATATCTGATACTTCCACGAGCATCTTATCCAAGTTAAGAAGAAAACTCTCAAGATGACTTATTTAGAGAAAATGGGGAATGCACTGTACTTCACTGACATATAGATTTTACTTATTGATTTTCATGAAGAAACTTCTACTGTATTTCAATGGAAGTCCCCATGTCTTTATTCCCACTTTACATGAGAGGACCAGAAATGCAGACAGATAATGTGACTTATTCTGATGAAAAGTAGAAAAGAATAGCCTAGGGATGGACCTCAAGCTGCCAGAGTATCGTTTCCGTGTGCTGTCTCTGGGGAACATATCAACACCCTACAGATTAGAAGGAAGGAATAAACACCATGGTAAATGGAAGCACACCTAAACTTTTCACGCTGCTATTTCAAACCTTTCTTTAACAAAGGAAACCCAAAAAACTCTGGACATTTAACTTGAAATTTAACTGCATTTGCTTAAAGCGTATAAACTACTCTCGCACGAAGTAACATACTGTTATTCTAAATAAAAGCTGACTGGCTATTAAAAACTTGCAAACAAAGTGAAAGTCAAACCCAGAAAAATCACACAGTCAATGTATCTCGGAATAGGCATCATGATTTGAAAAATGTGTCGTACAGTCTCAGCTCCCCATACTTCACCTTCTACAGAAGGTCCAGACATGCTGAGAATACAGCCACTACTTCCCGACTGGTCAACATACTCTTGTGTCACAAAACACTAGTCTCTTTTTTAGTGATTACTATGATCCTGAATAGCATTTTTTCAATGACGGAAAGATCCAGCACAACAGAGGACTAAACCAGAACTAACCAACACGGTGAGCTGATGGGCAGTGTCAGCAGATTGCAAAGAAGAAGTTGATATCTGCAACCAAACCAAAACAGGTGATCTCATGAAAACCTTTAAACATTCTCAGATTGCTTGGAAACCTTTTAGGTATGTATCAAACCTGTGTTTTTTACATATTGAGATGTATGTGTAGAGAGTCACTTTACTCCATCTGGTAAGCCTCCTCTCAAAGGATCTGGAGGACTGCGCATGCATATGTGCAGGTCTAGATAGGCAGAGACAGTGAGAAAGCTCACATTATGTCTGCCTTTGGTTGCCTGGCTCTAGCCAGAGCTGCAAAGATATTCAGATTCAAATCAGATTTATATGTTTATGTATATATACATATATACACACATATATATACACCTTTTTTTTAAAATATTTTTTTAAAAAAATACATCTTAGCTCTTCCTTACTGTTAGGGAATGCACAAGGAAAAGTAGCATGCATCTTTCCTTGAGGTGCTTTAACAACTCTCCCTTCTCTTTCCACTCTTCCTTCAGTTTATTCTTCAATCATTTATGTAGAGTTTCCCAGAAGATAGAAATTACTGTGAGACAAATGCTCACCTTCCTTTCTGGAAACACGTTAAAAGGATGCTTCTTGGCTTAGCTCTGTCCCACTGGTGGATGCTGCAGCTCCAAGTATGTTGTTATTATAATTACAGTATTTATCTCAACAAGGAGTTTCCTCACTGGCAAATCAAAATGCTGCATAAATAATAAATAGCAGAGGCTTCACCTTTTGGAGACACAGTGATTTATGACCTGTTTTCTCACATGCCTTTCACTTCAGAAATACTTGGCACAAGGTTTTACGTAACCTGACATTTTTCAAGGACTCTGTTTAACCCTTGCTTTGGCTGGTCATATCTGACAAAACGTACCTCAAGGCTTTCTACTTTAAGTAGTCACAGTAAACTGACTAAAGTATATAAAAGCAGTCACAAAAAAAAAAAATGAAAAGAAAAATACCAGCTTGGTGAAATATCTTGTTCTCCAGCTGAAGAGGTGATTTTGAGATTTATTTTTATTTTAAATGAGAAAGACCCAGATCATTCTTTAGTTCCATTTTGGATTTAACGTAAGAAATATAAATATATCTCCAATATTAGAAGGATAAATAGCCCACAAAGTTTCTCCTTTTAACAGGTGGTTTCACAGCAGAGGAAAGGAAGTCCCAACTTCAGAAGACACTTTGGATGCCAACACAAATCTGTAGGCATCATTAACTCTGATGCATGAGGCACACATTAGCGCCTCAGCTGTAACAGTAGCTAATGACCCTGGATACTCTTCCTGGACCAATTGATATTGGTTCCTAATGGACAGAGGCATAAGATGTGCTCGATTTCTCTTTAAAATTTCTTTATGATGGATGGCATAGCCTCGGTTAACCATTAATCAATAAAGCATTTGAGAAGCCTCTTTTTATATAATAACTATCTATCAAAATTGCCAAGTCATTTTAACCTATTAATAACAGTAGGGAAGTATTTTAGGAGGTTCCATTCTACCTGGCACAAATATTTTGTTTCTGTCATCTGGAGAGAAAACCTAAAAAATCCCAAGGTAAGGGAGTTTTCTGACTTTATTAACTATTTTACCTATTCCAGTGAATGACCAAAAACATCCCACCTGAAAAATACTTTAAAGACAAATAACTTATCAGGAGCAAAACATTTTCTTTTTCTCATATGTGATTCTTAAGTCTGATGCACATAAGCTGGGATCTGAACTCCCAAGTACAAGCTTCTCTAATAACAATACTGTGAATCACTCATTGTTGAATAAATTCAGTAGATAAATGTGTGTTGGGGAATGAAAATGAAGCTTCTACTTCTTCACAAACAATTCTCACAGTCACTGAACATAAGTTGCAATATTTAAAGAAACTAAGTGATGCACTAGACAACAAGGTATTTAAAAAATACAAATTGTATCTCCAAGTTGTTTTCCTCCCACTATTTTCAAAGTGAGTAAAGTTTGTTGGGTTTTTTTTTTTAAAAATCTCAACCTGAAGTTTTAAAAATAATCACATTTATCTGTTCAATCCTGCATAATTAAAATTAAGTTGAGGAAGTCACATCTCAAAATAAGGGAATACAATCAAAACTAAGAAAAATTACATTAGACACTCCTATGTGGAATGAAACCTCATGAGAGCTCTGACTGTAGATCCACCAACTGAAAGTACAAGAATAATAAGGATGACATGAGGCCTTGTTGAGTGTGATCAGCTCCTCATAAAAAAGGTATCCAGGCGCTAGTAGAGCTCTATATCAAAGATGAAGCGGGCCAAACGTGTTTCTCCAGGTATCTGGAAGAAACAATATCTTGGAAAGGGCAATATATACTGTCCTGATTAAAAACTATTTAGACACAGACAAGACTTCATAATGATGAGCTTCTGATCCATGATAATACAGGAAAAATGAAGTTCAGGGTCTAGGAAAGGCTGGTCAATATGCAAACACCCCTCACAGGATCTTGCTGGCAGCTCAATATAAGTTTATGCATCTCTGCATGTACAGAAAAAATAATTTGATTTCACTGTCGACCTATTCGGTCTAAAATGTTTCAATCAATTCCAGTTCCAAGATGTATCATTCCCTAATATTGAAATACACTGAATTAAAACAATGCTTTATTTCCTTAATGGCTTGTCTAGATTTCATTTTGGATTTATTTAGCACGAGGAACCACAGTCAGCCTAATAACTTCCTTTGGCAAATTAAAGCATTGTTTCAAGACATGGTCACAATTTGACATTCACATTATCTATTCAGAGCATGCTTGACGGAAATGCCTGTCTATATCAAAAGATTTAGAAAGAAAGTATTTCTTTAAGGATTCAATTTATGTGTTTCTATGAAGGATTGCTTTGTGTATCAAGTTCACTCCCTGAAATGCTTCAGTTCTGTGCAGGCTCTAGTTTCCATTCCGTAACTCCAAATATTAAATTAATATTTGTTTAGCAAAATGTCTTCAAGGTGTAAGAATTCTCAAGTCTATAGTTCAAATCAGCAGTCTAAAGAAAGAGTAGAACTGCAGTACAGTAGTTGCTAAATTACTTAACTAACACAATTTTAATCCCATGTCTAGCCTATCACTCTCATGACAGTCATCAGTAAATGTAATAAAAGGAAAATAAAATTTCAATTGTACACTTTTTGGCATTAACTTTTAAATTAAAAGAAGATTTAAAATTAAGGGCTTTTTTTTCTTGTTTTCCCCTTAAATTTGCTGATGTCTTTAACTGAGACTAGCACTTCTTAAAACAACAATAACGATGTTTGAAATATAGCAATGCAGTAATATATCTGTACGCTTTAGTTACAGCTACCTGACTTGTCAAAATTCCCTAACTCTACTATAGAACAGTTCATAAACTATTTACTGGATTTATCATTGTCATAGTTGAAAAATATAATTTGATGGAAACGATTTGCATGGAGTTATGAGACTGAATCAGACAACTGATTATAACCAACACTAACAGAACGCAAACAAGACAAAATCTCTTAAAATGGTTGATTATTTCAGTGAATGATAATTTGCTGATGGCAAGAAAAAAATACTTAGTAATCAGAACTCTCTTAGGAAAAGCAATGTACTCATCGAATGCTTTGCAGATAATTCATCAATAAGAATGACAACATCCCTTAGTAAGATGGACAAGTTGACCATGCAATAATAAAAAGCAAGCCAGCTCAGAATTTCTGTAGTTGATTAGACCAGAATATCATGTCAAGCTGATGGAGCTGTAATTCTGAAGAAAACAGGTAACATAAGTCACTTAGTTTAGCCATATGCTAAACAGGCCTAAAAAGACGAAGGGTAAAGGGGATGGACGAGTCCAAGGGATCACTGTCCAACTTCTGGCTCCAGTACTGAAGGGAATCACAACACATAAACATGGCCAAATATCATTACTCAAAGTGTAGCTTTCCTCCTACTGGAAACACCATCTAGGCATTCATAGGATAGATGATACCTTCAGAAGACCTTTTTCATAGAATCACCAGGTTGGAAGAGACCCACTAGATCACTGGGTCCAATCACTTCCATCAAACATTAAACCATGTCCCTCAGCATCTCATCCACCTGTCCCTTAAACACCTGCAGGGAAGGTGAATCAACCACCTCCCTGGGCAGCCTGTTCCAATACCCAATGACCCGTTTTGTGAAAAATTTTTTCCTAATGTCCAGCCTAAATCTCCCCTGCTGGAGCTTGAGGCCATTCCCTCTCGTCCTGTGCCCTGTCACTTGGGAGAAGAGGCCATCACCCTCCCCTCCACAACCTCCTCTCAGGTAGTTGTAGAGAGCAATGAGATCTCCTCTCAGCCTCCTCTTCTCCAGGTTAAACACCCCCAGCTCTCTCAGCCGTTCCTCATAAGGCCTGTTCTCCAGCCCCTTCACCAGCTTTCCTTAGAGAGTGCTAAAAGTAACCACATCAGACGTAGGTAGGATTGAAGAATACCTGTAGGAAAGACTAACCTCAGCCATTTTAACCTAAGTAGAGAGAAAAAAGACCTCAGAATCACCAGCTGGAAGCATTTTGACTTGGATTTCCCGAAGGTGGATGGATATTGATTCCCCTGGATTCCAAAGGAAACAGTTGCTTTCAAAAATAAGAAAGGAATTTGAACAGGTGAAAAAAATTTAAAGCAGAAACCACAGAAACAGATATCTAAGAACGGTCTGGGACAAATAGAGTCAGAAAAAGTTTTAGTGAGCTGAAACACTATCTGTCTCTTACAATGGCCCGTGGCAGATATCTAGAGAAGAGTGTATCATCAGGGCACACGTGCAGCAATGCTTACCCGGCTAACACGCATTTGCCAGTTTGAAACAAACAGATAAAATCAATTGTCCATTAACATCAACACTTCATTTAATCAGATGTAACAATAAAAAAGGAATTTGCAGAAACAAAGTAGATTATATAGAAAGAATCAAATAGAGAAAGCTCTCATGAACATTCCTTGTTCAACTCTTCCTGGTTCTTGGTGCATTTCCTACAAACAAGCAGTGAAAATCAGGACATGAAAAGCACTTCTGCTTTAAAATACATTGAAAAACTAAGAGTTAGAGCTGCTATTCATATTAAGGTGGACTTCGAGTTTATTCTTTGTATCATCATCTGTGTATTCGGAACTAACTCAGGGCAGTGAAATAATGCCAATGCCAAATGAAAATGGCAGGAGCCTTGGCGTGGAAACATTTATGGCAGTATGTAGTGGCTGAAGCCATGCCAACTGGTGTTACCTTTTGCTTGGATAATTAATTCTGTTTACCACCCAGCCAAAATAAATTACCATATATTCATCTATCCTGGACTATTTTCCTCTTCCTTTTTTCTGCACTGGTACAAATCATAAATTTATTTCCAAAGGAACCCAGATGCAAACCTTCAACATATCTGTAGGCAAAATAAACTGCGACGTATGTTCTTTTTGGCAAATACGACATGCAAAAGGTGCCTGGAGATATGCTATACTGATTAGGAGATATTACTGTGAGCTTTTATTATCCTTCTAAATAATAAAACAAGAAAAGAAACCAACATAAAAGCAAGCTGTTCTATGCCAGATGTAAGAATTTAATGCTATCCATTCCTGACTAGCATTTGGAACATGTGCTTCAAATACGAAACTTTTGTAAGTCTCCCCAGGTGAGCAGTTGATCTTATCTCGCAATTTCTGCTTCTCTTCAAGCAGTGCACAGCACAATCTAGCAGCTGAATGATCCTAAGAAAGTTAAATCGAAAATAAAAGGGAGGATTTTTTTTTTTCTTCAACACCAACTTCCTCAAGTAAATATTACATTCCAAAGAAAAATTTCACAGCAGTATCCACTTAGAATCTCAAGAGGGAACAAAAAGAGCATGGAATAGAGCTCGTCCTCCCACACTCCCCTTCCAATTTGAAGTAATCTTTCCTATTATTCTTCTTGCAGTTAGCATAAAATCTTCAGTCATTCTTAAAATCCTAGAATTTAAAAATAATATTCGGTCACATGTGGTGAAAAAGTGTTTAAAGGACATATTACAATGGTCAATTGAAAAGACTGGGGCTGAGCTCATCTTCTTCAACAGGTCTGAACATCAGTCTTGCAAATACCTAGTTCTATAATTGGAGTTCAAAATCTTCTAAGGAGACATACAAACATAACAACTTCTTGCTGTATTTATGGAGGTTTCAACATAAACAAAAAGGATGTGCAAACGCATGAAAAACCGGCATTTCCTGGAAAAGTTTTTCAGATGGATAGCATCTTTGCTTTATCAGTTTCTCTCGTGTAAGGCCTACCCTGAAGGAAGGAAACCATCCATAGAAAAAGTTATTTTAGAATCTCAGTTTCTTACTTTCTTTGAAGAGGACGTGATGGAGACAATTAAAGGAAAGTAACATACATGAACAAGTAGTGAATTAGCTTTCACTTGTGATAAATAAATTATGAAGATGTTTGTTCTCCTCAGCTGACATCTGTAAAGGCTTAGCTGCTAAGAGGAGCATTTAGCTCACTTCAGAGAAATCTGAAGTATCCTGCTACTAAATTCTGTTTGCCAACTGGTTCTTATTTCTAGCAGAGTCATTAAATATTTATTATAGCAGAAAGTAAGTATTTTCAGTTGTCCTTACTCCATGTCTTTCAGTGAAGTAATAGGTTGCTTCGAGTTTTTACATGAACCTACAATGTTGTTGCCAAGGAAAGACACAAATGGGTCTCCATCACTTCGCAAGGCCTGTATACAAAAATATCCTTTCCTGATTTTCTGACAATTTACTAGTTGACAGTTTGCTAAATGAGGAAGAGCAACACTACAATAATAGCTGACAGATGCTGTTTCCACTAACTTTCAAATTCCTTAAATCTTTCCAAAAACACAGGCAGCAAAACTGATCAGCTTGTCTGTCGACTTTCTTTTCCAAGCTGCAGTGTTCTGATACCACCAGCCTATCAGCTTACACAGATATCTTTGCATTATTCAAATGCACAGGAGCCACAGATGACATAAGAAATATTCAGCAGAACTTCTTGCATTTCCCCTCACAAACCAAACCACTTTGAAGCAACACCTGCAGAAAGTTCCTAGAATCTAGATTTAAAATACAAGCACAGTGTTAAATAACACTTGCCAAATGATTAAGCCTCTTCCATTTTTTTCACACCTGGTTACAGGAAAGACAGCATTATCCTGTTTGTCATTCAGTGATCATTTGTTTCTTGTTCACCTCCTTTCCATTTTATATGGGTTAGACGCATTAGAATGAAGGGGGAAAACACCACTGTTGAAGAACGCCTAAACCAGCTGATAGGTTTAAGCCACTGGTGTTGATATTTTATAAGACTGGCATTTAAGAAATTGAAAACTAATAGACATGTGACCAAGAAGTCATACTCTTAATAAGGAATGCCATCTGCACAAGCTTGTTGGCACAATCCTAAATGCTTGCCTTTAGCAAAGGCTTTTTTCACCACTCATACGCGCTACTGGAATGCTGGTAAATATTTCACTATTTACTGCGAAGTTGTTAACAAGAACAGATCCTAAACTGTACACTCAAGCTTAGGGGCAGTCGATGTCATTTCTTTCTTAAGAGTCACTGGAATTCAGTACACAGGGATAGGATTCATTTCATCCCCACTACCTCCATAGCGGGTACTTTGTAAATACCAGTTTGGGGGATCCTAAAGTATACAAACCCTCCATGGGACAATTGTGTCCCATGATGTGCTAAAAATATTCCATAGGAAACATATATTATGGATGCACTGATATTCCAAAAAACACTGGCCTTCTTATAGATGTTTTCTCCTGGCACATGAACTAAAAATACTGACACTAAAACTAATAATACACAGGAAATATATACAAAGTTGACTATTATTCTCCACTGACAAACACAGCATGAATATTTTCTCATGCCATCCACTACTACATAAGTGGCGAACAAAATAGAAACCCCAACACAATATCAAATGAAAATCATAGAATTAAAAGTACTTTTTCCTTGTTTGTCTCTTCTCATATTGATACTATAAGCACATGCATGACTGTGCTGCATTTCTTATTCAGGCTATCCGAAATCCTTTCTTCTGGGGAAATGTTAATCATGGCCCAAAGGTAAACAAGGTTTACAGGCAACGCAGTTCTTTTGGGAAAGGCAGGAAATAGTTTTTAATTTGATCCCTGGTATTCAGAGTCAGTGTGCAGACTACAGCAGAAAATATCTCAGTGCTTACCTAAGCAACTAGTTCATAAAAAAGGTCTACAAGACTTAACACAATGTACCAGCTCCACAGAACCCTTTTGAAGGGTAACAGCAGTTAGTACCTGGTCTGAACATGGCTCTACTGATGTTTCATGAGAAACCCTGAAGGATATTGTGGTCCTCCAATTACTTTAATCATTGCTTAATTTCATCGGGCAAGACTTCAATGGCCTGACTGCTGTAGGTAGGCAAATACTAAGTTTTAAACGTTATTTATATAATGGAGAGTGGGGGAAATTATGCACTGGTGCCTTGAGCAGTTAGCATGTTACAATCATTGAAACACTTTGGTTAAAAGCAGAAGAATAAATCATATTGTTTCAGGGTAAATCAAGAAGCTCTACAGAGTGTTCTCGATGGCTTAACAGCCAGTGTTAGCCAGTGTGAGATGGTGTTGTCTTCAACTTGCCATAATCCCTCAGTGCTCATGTCACACGCACCAAGAATGCCCTCCCGTGCTAGGGATCAGCCCAGTCTTCCACATCGCGAAACATGATGCTCAACAAGTCATCTATCAAACCCTGTCACACTGTCAAAAGTATTTCCTTAAATGACAGCAACTAAGGAAGGGAAGCTGATAACGTCCTGGTCTCGCAATGCAACACAAAAGTTTACATGGGGATTTTTAAATTCCTGAGGCATTAGCATGCCAAAAAATCTTCTGAGAGGAATAATGGCAGAGCAGAAGCTAACCTGTAAGCAAAGGTGGCTGATCCAGGACAGAAAACAGATTTTCATATTTACTGTAAGTGACAGCCGGATGAATTACACAAATCGCCTATCTCTCTCCATTTCCTTCTATCCGTCATACTGTATTTATCCAGCTCTTCTTCTGCTTATCTTCAGCTGTAGAAAATACATATACTATAGCTTAAATTATTAATTTTCTTTTCGGTTTCTTCTAACACCAGTTTCAGTTCATTGACCTGAGTAACTCATTGATTTAACTAATGCATTATCTACAATATTATGTATTATTAACTAAGTTTGGTCTCCTAAAACATTTCCATGACAACGTATCAAAATGACACACTTGCATTTCTCTGGCATATAAAATGATTTCTTTTTCTTTCAGATCATCCTCAGGAAAAAAAAAAAGTAAATTAAATATAGATTGTTCTATTCCTGTGGCAATAGCCAGATTAGCAACTGATACCCTTATCTTGCTTTCCCTGAATAAACTGCAAATCTCACAGACTCTGTATTCCCTCTGCCACAAGCATTATTAATCAAAATTTTCTGCCACACTGACATACACTAGTAAAAAATGTAAAAGTCTCTACGGATCTAAAATGCTCTCAACTTTCATCAATTCCAAAAAGAAAGGCAAAAAGCATTTCATGCAAAGGCTAAATACAAAGGCTTTTCACAGAGACACAACAAACACAGAAATGCACTGAAACACAGCCAGGAAAAGCTGCAAACTCTTTGCCCTTCCTCACCTAACTCAAATGCCTCGTACCTCCAGGGAAGGGAATCCCAGCCAACATTATACTCTAGGTTTTCTGCAAAGACATCACCGACTCTAATTTGTAGGACTGCAATAGATTACAGAAGAAAGGAGAACATCATTAGTAAAGCTATAAAAAGATTGAGAAATTATGTGGAGTGATGCTCTCTGGTGAAAACATTAAAGCTAATGTATCTTTTGAAAAATACAGTTGATACCCGTTGCTTCGCAATCTACTCTTCCTTTCCTTGCCTGCATTAGGAAAGCTCCAACGTTGTACTGCATCAAAATAGAAATTTATGTCAGTAAAATGCTTGCATGGTCTTCAGAAACAGTAAGAAGGAGCTGAGGACATTTTGCCATATTGCAAGAAGAAGGGAAGGATTGTGTCACTGCAGGGTGGGCACCTCCCAGTAAAACTTGTGAGTGTTTCCCCTAATTAAATACTTGTTTTCACAATGAAAACATTTATATTCATCAATCTTTGTTCTTACTCGTTCAGGGGTTAATGTCAATAAAGTTCAATGTCTTCACAGTTCTTATGGAAAAGCAAGCCAGAAGCTGGTGTGGTTTTTAGAAAAGCTTTGTTCTTTACTTTTCTGATACCCTTCCCCCTGCAGCAACTCCGGCAATATGAAATCAATACCACTTTCACTCTCCAAGTAATCACCTCCTTTTGATGTGGTTCAACCTTCCTCCGTTACAAAACCAGTGCTTTTTTTCTTGGTTTTAGATTTTTAAGTCATGACTGAATAATCTTGTTGCGTCTGAAATCGCAGAGGAGGTCAGCTGAGCTTCCAAAAGCTACATGTACATCACTTGGAGTCCTGCAGCCCTTGGAAAGGAGATATCGGAGCAGGCTATTCACCTGACATTTCCTTTTTGCCAATACACTCTAAGATTGAAATAATGCCACTTTACAGTCCAAAAGCCTTAAAGGAAAGCACGTAGAAAGCATTAAAATCAATGAACTTTAATCTCTGCTAAAGATCAAAGTCATAATGCCACTCTGAAAGCGCCATAAGGCAATCCTGAACCCCTCCTGTCCCTAAGAGAGGTGCCCAGCAGCACTGATGGGTAGGGCTGCCCTCTGCTGATCACCAAGTATCTCAACCGAACAGGAATCGCCGTTGTGTCCATGCTCTTAATTGTATTTCTATTCGCTTTACTCATTAAATCCTAGCACTGCAGACTGCTGAGGAGAACTGATCAAAGGCAGGGCTTGCACTTGTCATCCACTACTGAAATCTGGACAGACTTACTACTCCAGCACCTGGGGCATGAATTAAAGATAACAAAATCCAAAAGCAGTGAAACTACGTATTTTAAGCTCTCCCTTTACTCTACAGATCGTTCTGCTTCCTGAGGCTGAACAATCAAAAAGCAAATCACCATATTCACAGTGTGAAACTGGCAGATTCTTCATGATCTGCAGTGCCTGGACTGTCCTTCCCAAGAACAAGATGTTCCATTGCACAGGTTGTAAAGGTTCCCTATCAGCCCTGACGACAAATAAATTGTCTGATATATTTCATTTCTATGTCCTCAGACTATCAAGCAGCAAAAATTTGCCAACTACATTCCATAAATAACAGTTTCAATGCTGATGCCGTTAAATGTTGAAAGCATTTTATGAAATGTTTTAAATATTAAAAAATGAATCCATATGTCATTCTGTCTGTAACATGCGAATGGTTCCGTGGTCAAAAACTGGAATATCTCATTTAAAATTAGGTTCTCAGAAAAAGAACAAAATTTAAAAAAAGTCACAAATTCTTTAGTATTTGTCTTCAGGGATTTTTTAATTTGAGTTCATACAAATATTCATAGTAAGATTTTTAGTTTAAGAATATTTGAGTAAAGTGAACACCTCTTTTTCTAAATCACAAATTAAAGGCTTCTACATAACCTTCATTCAGGTTAATAAAGATATTCCACATGTATGCTCTGTCATATCAACCATCTCAAACTCTGTCATTTTTTCATCACTGGAAGAGCTAAAAAAAGGATTCCATATATTTTGGGTTTGCTTCTGGAACTATGACGCTTGAATAGGCAAGATTATTCTATAACTATTTGTCTCTACCATGACAAATAACAATTTTGCTATTATAACTCTCACTCCAAAAAACTCACAATGTTTACTTATCTACACTGCTTGCAAAAAAGCGACAGCGTGTCGAATTCCACAGATGATGATTTGTCTTGAGAAGCCAAGGGAAAACAAAATGAACATGCTTCTTGCAAATAAATGAGAGATTCATTTAAAATAATGTGCATGCAAAACGGTAGTCAGACTCTTCTGTTATTTTACGTTCTGCCTTGCTCTGTTAGATAAAACGAACACCCTGTCCTCGACTTGACTTGTCCAACTCCCAACCATGAGATGCTGTTAAACAAAAAAAGCTCATTGTTAACATCTGATTAAGATCTAGCTGCAGAAATCTTTTCATCAAACCATCGCAATACAGTTGAAATTGTTAGTTCATCTGGGTTTTTATAAGCAGAATGCCAGCCCCTTGCTCTCTGGCCACGAAAGCAGCTCATCCTCAGTGCTCCTGCTGGGACATCAACACACCGAGAAGAAACTAAGCTCAGGTCATGCCAGACATGCCTATACTTATTTTATGAGTCACTGCCCACACACTTCTCTTTCATACATCACACATTTTCAAGAAATGTACCATCGCTCAATTGTAATACGATATTTTCACCACCCAGTTTGTTAAAGAAAGGCTCCAGGATAAATGAAAGGTAAAATACTTGGAAAAATAAACTCAAGTCTGTAAAATATTAGGCAATGTTTTCATAACTTTTCCAGCAACTATAGTTTCTAATAGTTCAACTGTGACTATGTAAAGCTACATGGAGAAGTCTGAGTGACAGACAGAGGTATCGCAGCCTTTCCTATAATGCAGATATCACTTCCTCCACACTTGCTGAAAAGTACTACTTTGGTTATAATTTTATATACTTGAAGGTGAACCACAATGGGAAATCTTCTATCAGGTTTTTCAGCTGTGTTATTTCAGGGAAATGTATTGACTCTGTAGTTATGAAGATATGAAACAAATACCTATCATTCCCTATGTTAAAGCAACTTAAAGCATCTTTTTCATACTAGTAACTCAAACATAGAGTTAAAACTGAAATATTTTTCAGATGAATCTCATTGAGCATAAGTTCACTGTTCACTATATATTCACAACAGGAAAAAAAAAATATAGCTACTGAAATAAATAACACCTTAAATTCATTAAGTTACATACTATTTGTGTTTACCTCTTTTCTAATTAAAACTGTTAATTCTCTGCCAGCCTTACACTGCTGGCCATAGCTTCATCTTCTTCCTTCCCTAAGTTATTATTTACACTCTATGCTACGTTTTCCACTATGAGTAGAAACACAGAACACTGTTTTAACAAAAAGAATTTAAATCCATGCAGAGGTCCCATGAAAGATCTGAAAAATTCAATGAAGAAAGGCAAGACTGAGTGGATGGTTAAGAGTATTTGCAACAATAACGTTAGTCTCTCTGTACTTGCAAAACTTGCAGTTACTTCAATCCATCCCAGCCCTCAAGAGAGCCCTTCGGCTTGTGATGAGAAATTCAAGAAATATAACATGAGGATTAAAGAGCCTGTTGCATGCAACACAGGGCTCACTAAACTAATGGTCCCCGTTCATCTATAGAACAAAAGCACAAATCATTTATTCTACAATTTAAATAAGAAACCACACCGAATTTTATGTTTTAATTTCAATCCTCTTTCCAATGCTTGAGAAGTGACAGGCCCTGTACATACTGTCAAAGTCGTCTGTGGACTGACACACAGCAAATCTACCACAGATTAATATGGTTTCAGATCGTGTTCTATATACATTACACTGATGAAGTTGAAAGATCCTTAAAACTTTACTGAGCTGAAGGTAGGCATTTCTGTATAAGAGAATACCTTCTTTATTATTTTTCGACTGCTAGAAAGTAAATATTCAGTAGTGTGGTCATTTCACATGCCATAGAGAGAACTCCCTCATTTTGGGATCTAATTGACTTTTACACTAGGTTCCCTCCATGCTGCCAGAGAGCTATGAAAGGGGCTTGGTGAGAACACTCTTCCTTTTACATAACTCTGTCACTGACAACGTAGGACAAAAGACAAAGGCAACAGCCTATCTAACCCTGCAGGCATTATTTCACCATGTGTAGATCGTAACCACCGTCAGAAATATCCTTTCCAAGTACCACCAGCAAAACGAGTAACTGTGTTTCCCAGACTCTGAGATTTATTTAAAACTCTAGACTTAGAGATCAGAATGTTAAAACCTCTTCAGCTGTAACACACGCAGACCACGAGAAATATAAACTCTCGAAGATGATGTTTGTAAAGATGTTAAAAATAGTTTACCATTCCAATACTAGCAGTTTAGCCCATGACCTCTTTTAATCCTGGCCGGCCTGAAGAATGATTTATTGCTATTTAAACAGTTTCACTAACTTAAAAATTTACAATAGAATAGATCAAAACTGTGTCTTACAAAGAAAATCTGCTAAGTGACATCTAACATCAGAAAGACTCTGCCCACCCTCCTGCTTCTATGTCCTATGGAAAAACTTAGCTAATAAACCACTTTGCTCCCTCTTCTTGCTGTAGACTCAGTCAAATAAACTTTCTTAATACTAAAATGACATCCCAGCTGATGAAAATACACTGCAAACTACCTTTCTTAAGCCCTTTGTAGTATTTGCAGGGTACATCAGGAATGCCAAGTCACTCACACTTGTTTCTCTCCTCAAAATCAAAAAAAAAAAAAAAAAAAAATTGGGTAGTGCTTAGTGCACTACCCAATTGATTACGGAAGACAGGAAGGTTTTAATACTTTCAAGAACTTTGCTTGGTTTCTTTTGCCTTAAAAGAAGGGGGGAGGGAAACAAAAGACCTGCTTTTTCTATTAGAAATAGGTTTTGATTTGCGTGGGATAATAAGAATTTATAGTGTTGGTGAAAGGCCCTGGAGACAGCCCTGGAACCTGAAGTCATTTATTTACTCACAGAAGGAGGACCTGCCCCAGGAGCCCTGTTAAAATCCCCTCAGACCTGACCTGGAGAGAAAACTCTCAGAGCTGAAAACAGGGTGCCTCGTTTCCCATTCCACCTGCAACCTCTTTTTTCCCCTTTTTCTTTTTTAAGAAAGAGAATGTGTGTGAAAAGCAAGTCTAACATCTAGCAACAGTTCAAAGTACGCTTCAGAAATGTAATTTGAAAGTCTGCCTGCTTTGAACGAAGCATCAGACCTCCTTGAGGGGCTCTAGGTCTTTGTTACTAAGCAAACAGATAACTTCGGAGCCTTAAAAAAAAGGAGGAGGGGGGGAACAGAATATGAATTCACAGAGACAGACAGCAAACCCAGAAATAATAGCCATATTCATGAGAATAGCAGGTACTATTTAGATTTATGGAGTGTGATGTACTAATGTGTATAATGAAGCAGACAATTTAATGACTCAGAATGCTAAAATGTGGGGAAAATAAATCCACAGAAGTCACAAGATTGACTTTCAAGATTAATGTGGATAAGCCAAACATTCCAGATGTTCTAATCCAGTGGTCTTGTCTCTACGCTACAGAAAATCACCTTTCCCAATCAAAACACGCTTTTCTTTCAACCTGCACTTTTGCTCCCACTGCCACTCATGAATAGTCAATTTTCATCTATCTTCTCTTTCTTCCACTTACACAATCAAAATGAAGGAGCAAACATACTTTGTATACAAAACATTTTAATAAAAGTCTCTCTGAAGACAAAATACCATAGAGTAGAGCCAGCTATAAGATGCAATTTATCAAGATGAAGGAAAACAGCATTTTTTTTTCATAATTGCTGTTTAAATTATATGGAAATACTAGAATCAGTTCTAAAACTGCCATTGTCACCATTTTTCTTCTGCTGTAAAAACAACAATGTCACAGCTAAGTACATGCTCTATTTACTGGACAAAATTTACTGTTCTAATTACTGGACCCGTTACAGCTAATGGAAAAAAAGAGTTATTGGGTTTTGCTCTGAAGAGTAAAGCTGTTCAACAACAAAGTAACAGTAGGATATAAAAGAGATAGGGGAATCTGATGGTTCTATGACTGGTGTTACTATGGAAATCGGTGATTATAACAAAATATTCACATTTTAACCATGTTCCCTAGAGCACTGACATCCCTAAACTAATTCTATTTTTAAATCCAAGATTTTGCTAACATACTAATCCAGTATCAACCACAAAAGAGTCACCAGGAAAGTTGTACAAGAGCCACTCTTGTTGCATGCCTGATACACAGAGCTCAGACTGAGCAGCCAGTGTCAAGTGGCACAGCTCCACTTCAGCTACTGGTTTCACTGAGCATCTGGACTCCAGCATCCGAGTAGGTTGAATTTCAGGTGCCATGTTTTCAAAAGAAAGGACTGCCTTCAGTGTTAACAGAGGAATTTAGCTCTCAGAATAATGTGTCGTATCAGCTATGCTCAGACGTTCCAAAGCACCTTTTGGAAAAGAACTGAATAGGTACTGCACAAACTGTGCAATCACACTAAGAGGTACTCAGACTCCCACATCTGAGCGTGGTCTACAAAGCAAGCAGAGGCACCTAGAATATGAACTGAATGCAGGACACAGCAAGTTGGAAGACTACAAAGAAAGCAACTGCTTCACCTTTCACTAGTTTTAAGAGATGGTTACTTAGAATTGAGCTTCTGGGAGGCAAGAAAATAAGCTCCTTAGTTGCTGTCAAAGTTACTTTTTATTTTTTACAGGTACCTAAGAATTTGACTGCATGGCTACTTGCAAGCCCTGCATTATTCTCATTCAGTCTCCAAAATGCACTGTGACAAATCTGAAACTCATCCGATGTCATTTTGAGCCTTCCATAATAAACCCCACCCAAAGTAAAACCTCTGAAACTAAAAATAAGTTCCATGAAAAGGCTTTTTATAGAAAGAGCATGGCAAACTGGCTTACTTGGGAAGCAGAACCTCTGAAATGCTTTTAATATTATAGAAACATGTTCATGATGAGCAGACACCAGTCACTTTGCACTGAAGGAGTTCAACTGCTGCTGGAGATACCCTTTGGACAGAGGTCCTCAGGAGATGACAGCCCTTAACACAGACCTGAATTTCAAGGCAGACCTTTAGGAAAGAGCTTGGTTATTTCTCCTATTGTATTTTATTTCTAATTTTGCATCTGGAAGCCAACTCTATTTTACCGACTCTTCCTTTAAGAAGTATAGCAAGAAGAGGGATCTCAGCATGACCTGCCACCACGTTCCTTTGGAGTAACAACGGTTCACACACTGGTGTTCAGGCCCACAGAGCAATTTATAACCAAAGTAAGCTTTGGAACTCCCAAGAGCTGAGAAGAGTGCTTTCCAGCAAACTGCAGAGGACTGAGTGGCTTGGGAAAGCCGACATCTCAGGTCAGTGATGCAGCATTTCAACAGCAGCTGTAATCACTGCCACATGAGAAGCAGCCAGTTGGAGGGAAGACGACAACTTCGGTGATTTTAGAGCTAATTATGCATGTGGTTACCACATTTGAAACCCCACTCAGCTTCCCACATAACGATCATTCCCTGCTACAGAAAGTCACACGCCAGCTTTGGGTCTCCCAGCTCTGTCTACCCTAGTCAGATGGAATCCGGTGACAACGTGAAGCCAAGAATGTGCAAACAGCATGCCCGACTCTGGTTCTCATCTCTGCGTTTTCAAGAGATGCTGAGAGATAAACAACTGTACTCTAAAATAAGGACTATAACAAATACTTTGCAAGTACAGTATTGTCCAAAATTAAACAAAACTCCTATTCCAGTTTAAAAAAACCTCAAAAAGCAAAATCCTGAATCGTGTTTCTCAGAAGAGCTGTAAGAACCAGTTTAATAAGTTAGGTTCCAAATAAGATAAAGAAACCAGCCTTTATTAAGTTATATGGAAAGGGGTCAGAGATTAAAAATCCTCTGCCTCTCATTATTAGACTTGAGATGACAGATTCATTCCAGAGCACAGAAGGAAATATATTATCCCAAAACAGGATATGAAGTTCAGTCCCAGTAGATTAGACTGTTAAGTAAATTTATTGTCTAATCTTTTAACTCTCCCTCCAAACTGTTGTCCAAGAACCTCTTCCCTATCAGTACTAAATCCCCTTTCCTCTACAATCCTACCCCCAAAAGCTCCGTAACGACATTGACTTTGCTCTCAAACCCAGTAGAATTTAGATGGTGGACGAACGTCATAGAAGAACAAAAAGTGATGGGAGTAGAAAGGAAAGGACTTAAAACTGCAATCAACCAACTAATAAAACCATGCTATGCTGTGCTCTGAATAGCTAGGCAGAAGAGAAAAGCAGGATAAATGTTTTGCTTGCCTTAAGCAACAGCCAAAAGCCTGGTGGTGAGCTCTTGCTGTGTACTTGTGTGTGTGTATGCCTGGTAACCACTTGGTAATTTGGATACAGACATTGAAGAAAGCCTTCAAAAGAGCTCTATTAGTATGAGAGAACTTTCTGGGAAGAATTAAATGTACTATGTGAAGCTATAAGGCACATCAAACAAAGAGCAACTCTACCCCGTTTTTGTTTACCAAGGCAGAAGCAATCTTCCATACAATGATACATTTCTAATACACTGTTTAGTCTAACTTTAGACTCCATGAAATTATTTGCAAAGACAGCAATTCCCAAAAAATTCCAACAGAAAAAGGCAGTCATGTCTTCATCCTCCTTTTCCCTCCTTTTAACTGCATGAAAATTAAAGTGTATTGTTTAATTGAATGAAAGAGACATGCTATGACAAACCCAAAACACCAAGAGGAGAATGCACTCTAGTAGGGTTGCATCTAGAAATATTTCTATCTGGGCTCTAAGACAGTTTTGTCACCAAGGAGGACAATTATTGCACAAAGATCACAACTACAATATGTCTATTACTGTGATATCATATTACCTCTAGAATTAGCATGTTTTCTTCCTTTAACAGTAAGTTACATAAAAATACTCCTGTCAGGTTGTTAGCCTCAGCCCTTCACGTGTTCTCGGGTAGCAGAGCTGCGATGCCCTGTCTTCACGCACAGGAAAAATTGCAAAGAGCTTGCTTTGACCAACAGAGTGTGCTCTCAGTTTGTTATTAAATTCAGGGCAATACCATTAACAGAGACTTGGGATCTGTGGCAAATACTTGGTTCTATAATAGGATGTTTAAATAGCTGTCTCCACTTAGAACAGTTGATGCTCACAGCATCTGCTGCACAATGCACTTCTTGGCTACGTCTTACACCGCTGATGATGTACAGCCCTGAGCTGTACAACTGTTTCTTTGCAAACCCTCCTCTTATTTACTTTGGGGTTCTTCTGTTTCTCTTAGGAGTCTGGGTGGAGAAGGCATGGGAATCACAAACAACATATTTGTGGAGCCTGCACATCACCAATGGTTAAGTTAACCACTCCTGACCATGAAGGTATCCTTGCTTAGACTAATTTTTCCTCAAATGGACTAGTTCTAAGATAGATAATATATTTATAAAATTCATGGAAATTATCTTGCTCTATTTTCCATACAGCTTTGGTTCTGTTTTAATCTAAAACTTCTTTTCTAATGTTTCCACTGATCTCTAACAGATGTATTGTTATCTTAATGATAGATAGATAAAGCATTACTCGTAGATGCATTTTCAATGAACTCCTAACACCACTCTTCAGAAAAACAAATCTCTCTGTTCTTCTCCTTGCACATGAGTGAAGACAAAAATATATACATACAGCAAAGTCTAAACGTTTCTAGCCAGAAGTCTGCATAAACCATTATACTTATATCCAACCTTCCTTTCCCTGAAAAATCATTCTTTAAACAGTTTTGCATTTTTAAGTAACCCAAAATACCTTTGTTTCTTTCTATTTATTTAAGCCACACAGCAAGAAGCTCCCCCCTCCCCCGCTTTTTGTATACTGGAGCATCACTTTGAAAAGATTCTTCAAGTCAACTGGTGAAAGAGTATTTGAGGCTAACAAAGTAAACTGATCTACCAGACATGAGTAAATTACTCCAAATGCAATATATCGGAGACGTTTACACCTGCACAGAAACATTTGTGGGGACATACAAAAGGGGTGCACACACACTCCAAGTAAGCTGCACCACTGCTGAGCAACTTTGTGAGATCCTCTTAGCACAACTCTAATTTCCTTCAATAAGCTGTATGCTCAGTGGGACAAGCCACACGGGCTCTATCCAGAGAAATTCATGGATATTGAGAGTACTGGAAGAATTTAATACATCTGCTGTTAATGTAAATATGATTGACATTAATAAAAATCTAAAGAAAGCTAACCAACTGAGACCTTTTCGGGAAGCCTACTAAGGACAGAATCTACCCCTATCCAGATATATCCAACCAGCACCACACAGTTCTGGCTCAACCAAACTAAGGTTGAAATATTACTTTTTGTTAAAAAATGAACACTAAGAACCATCATACAAAATCACATAACAGTTAAAAGACAAATCAGGACAGCAGTCCTAATGCCTGCCTGACTCCTTCTAGAGTTCCCAAAATCAAGTCCGCCAGTCCCATTTCATGTCAGAACCTGATAAATGAATCATCGTTTCCATTAAACACAAACAAATGGAACTAATTTTTCTTTGTATTATAAATATTTGGCTAAGCTGAACATGAAAGGCAGGAATTCTCAGATTACAAGGGCAGGAGAAAGGGGAACAAACATTAACACTACTTAAGTCAAAATTCAGTTGCACAACACAACCTAAGAACCCAGAAGTCAAATGAGTCTGTCCCCAGATTGTAGACTACAAAGGTCTCTTATGTTCATAAAATCTAATCTCCTGTATAATACAGACTAGACTTATATACTACTCATTTATACAAATTATTGATACTACAGTGTATCCATTCTGATCCTTCAAAAGGATATATATCACTAAGTAATCATTCATACGGGCAGGATAAACACTGCATGACCACTGATATTTTCATGCTCTATTAAACTGTACCCTCAAATAAGTGTTCAGAGGCAGCTTGAGATACTATCTCTCCACTATGAAAAGCTTTAGCCTAACCAAGTTGAAAGGTCTGGCTCACAGGACAGGCTGCTTTCAAAACTGATGATCCTATCAGTAGTGTTACAATGTCCATTCAATCTGTCTGCCTCAACTAACCCCAAGGTCTTGATGCCTTGTGAGCATTACTAAAACTCAAATGGCATTTTCTGTGCAACAGTCCCCATCACCCTGAGCAAAACCAAACAAAAACACACATATACACACCTCCAACCAAACTGCCACTCCAATGAAACCTCATTTCTAAATTACTCATTCTATCCTGATTTTACTGCCTCTATCTTCTCCTCTTGTACCAGGACTGCGATATTCTGAACAATAGCAATATTTTATAAGTGAGCGTAATTACAGCAAAAGTATTTAAGGTGACTCATGAACACACAGGAATGTGGCTCAAATATGACAAATTCACACACCTGTCCATTTAATCCCACTGGAAACTCTGAGTGTAAAAACAAGAATTGCAATGCCTACAGTTATTAATCGTCTCTCTACCCTTAAGCACAATCAATCACTGAATTAGATACATGTTTGAATTCCAAATGACTGATGTGTTCTAAATGACACACACACGGACTGCCCTGACCAAACGATCATGGTATAAGCACAAGGTTTGCATGCTCCGTGTGAGCATTCAATCATAGCATTCCAGTGGTGTAATCTCCAGCACAAGAGTTCCTTCTAATTGTGTGCCTGTCCTTTTGAAACACTGACTCAGTTAGATCAGATAACCACAGTGTCTCTGAGTAATTCTTTTAAGAAATTTTTTTAAAAAGTTCAAAATTAGAACCCTAGTTTCATAAGCAAAACCAAACATACTGAGACGGCAAGAGAGAAATCCTTACTGAGAAGGACTGCTTTGAAAATCAGTTTTGAGTTCAGGAATTAATTAGTTCAGAAACTAATTTAAAACCCAGTGTGTTATAAACCCAGATTCAGTGGTTGTTTCTTTGTGTCTCTCAGAATGATAATATGTCATTTCAGAAGGGTTATAACAAAATAAGCAAAGGGAACTCTAAGGAAATCTCTTCACACAATAAAAATGGAGTGACTAACGTGGATGACTCAGTTAATTGCATGACTTTCTAAGTGTATTCACAGGGAAAGAAATAACACTAAATCACAAGGAATATATGGAAAAACTATTTTGGGCCAGTAAAAAAAGTTAGGCCAGAAGAAATGTCGAGTCTGCAGAGCAGTACGTTGTGGTGCTGCAGCTACCAATGGCAGAAATGGGCTCTCTGCCTCTTTCTTCACCCAAGTGCCTAGTGTCACAGTGTAATTCAGGTTGGAAGGGAAGCCTGGATGTCCCCAGTCCAAAACAAGGACAGCTCTAAGGTCAGATCTAGTTGCTCCTGGCTTGATCTAGCATGGTCTTCAAAACCTCCAAGGACGGGGACTGCTGCTCAACTGTCTTCACGGAAAACAACTTTCTCCTCACGTCCAGATACGAGGATAGAGGGCTGCAGCATACAGAGCATCAAAGCATCCAGAACATAACCATATTTCTGTAGCAAAATCCAGAAGTTGATTTTCTACTCAAGATTTCACTGAATATGTAACAGTTTGTACTGTGTTGCTTACGGGAAGTTAGTGTTCTCTATCTTTTATAGATAACATCAGGAAAAGCTGCTCAGGCAAGTCTTTGGGTGCCAGATCCAAGTGGAAGCAATTTGCGACTGAGAGCAGTCAGTGTAGTAATAGGAGCTGAATTAGCATTAATATAGGTCTACTTGACCTCTTCACGTGGCTTAATGTAGAGTGCAAACCCCAGATCTGTTATAACTGTCCACCCCTCTACGCCTGTAGGTAAGTAATATCCAAATACTCAAGAGATTCTAATACTATAGTTCCCTGATGGATATTATATCCTTTTCAGTCAACAGAAAAACACACATTTCTGCACTAGCACTATGGAGAAGGAAATGCAGGAGTTTGCGGTTATTGCCATATTATTATACATATGCTTATAAATATATCTCATAGATATTACATGTATTTGTATGTATAATAAATATGATAAAATAGCATTCCAGTTTCCCTTCAAACTCTTTTGAAATTCTAAAATATCTAATATCCAAACGAATGATGAAGCAGATCTTCTCTCTGCCTCCTTAGCAGCTACCACAACCTTGAAACAGTCACCATTTTTAAATTAATAAAATAATTAAAATACAGCAAGGTACTAGAAAGTCATAGCCACAAATTCACAATCCCCATAGCTGTTGTATTTGGTTGCATGTACTGTAATCTAAAATAATGAAGCTGTGAATGTTATCATGAATTTAGTAACTAACATAATTGTTAGTCCTGGAGAAAACTATTAGAGAGGTAACTCGATTTTCTTGTCTTCTCTGCCCACTACTAAGAAAAAGGAAGAAAAATAAAATGCAATTGATGTAAGAATTTTTGTAACAACTATCGAATTGATTTTTCTGCCACTGCTACAATTTCCAAATATTCTTATCATAATTGTTTGGTTTAACTGAAAAAAAATCACACGAATGCTCTTGTAGTGATTATGTCACATTTTATCCATAGAGATATTATTTAAAGCTAGAGAACGTATTCTATAAATGAAACACATTTTAAAACAGAAAAAAAAAGAAACAGACTAGGAAATAGTGCCAGGCCTTCTATTTGAATTTTGGGTGTCACTCTTGCCTCACTAAAATTTAACAAAGCATCAACAAACAGTGCAAATCGAGTAGTGGACAAGCTCAACGTGCTTGGTCATCTTTTAGGTTTTAAGAGAGGATTGTCCTCGCTAATGCAGACATGCATAACTGACCCTCCAACCCACTTGATCTCTTTTCCAAGAAGAGTCAGCTGACTGCATCATCATTCATTCTTATGGAGATTTTTGCATGAGAACCTCGGGTAGGTTTCATCTTTACCCAACTCTATAGGAGACCATAGTAAGTTAATAGAACACTCAGGCAGCCAATACCTATGCTCAGACCTTTCAAGCACCATCCACTCATCTGCCCTGCTCTACGGTCCTGTCAAGGGACGTGTCCTGCTCCCCCTGAACCCCGCTTTCCCGAGGGGAACAATGTCTCCACTACCACCATCTGTCATGTTCTGAAGGAGGTATATCTCAAGCCTAAAAAGGAGTAATTTTCATCAACAACGGAAACAGCTCTTTAGTGACAGGAATAAAGATCTTCAGAGAAGTTTCTATCACAACCACATGAAGAAACCGTCTTTCTTAAACTTATAAACTTACTTATTAACTGAATTCAATCAACAAAACATCCACATTTGGTCTCCTTGCAGAGAAGTACTGGTGTCCAGTATCTTTCAATATTTATTTAGTGAAGCTACTGCCATCAATTAAAACAAACAAACAAAAAATTATACATTTCTGTTGATTTTACTGCCTTGTTCTAGCACACAGTGGTCCATGACATGGCGTGGAAAATATTCCATCTGATCAGCATCAACTAAAAATTTTGGAAACCACCTGTTAATTTGGAACATTAATCACTTGACAGCTATGAATCTCTACTGGAGACCCTCTGAAAGGAGCAAGCTTGCTCCTGATGGATGCAGTGTTTCCTACAGAAAACACAGATGGTGCCACTTCTATCAAAATCAGCCGCCGGTGATTATTTAGTTCGGCTTTTTCTCAACACTGTATTTCCAACACTGGACTTGTTAACTTGGTGTTAGGACCTGAAGAAACCTAATTCAGGTGCATACACTGTGATTGTAGTAAGTGTATACATTCAAAAGAATTATTTTAACAGATGGTTTTGCTCCAAAAATTCTTGAAAGAGCATTCAAGCTGCCATTGAGGTAGCTATGTAAAGAACACAGCACTTGACACTGACCTGTAAAATTACCAAGTAACTGCTTACATGTCTGTCCCACTGAAAACTACTGGTAACTGCATGAACAGACTTGCTATCTAAGCTTGGCTTGGCCACTGAGATAAACCATTTATTACATCCAGAACACAAACATATTTCCATTTTCACATTTCTCAATGTTTCAACTGGGCCAATAACATGAAAGAACATTAAATTTACCAAACAACTGGGGTAAAACCAAGGAAAAATGATGACTCCGAGCCACAGGTTAACCTCACAGATCCATTTTTGTTTGTTTACCTGACACGGATCTAAGATTCTTCTCAAGATACTTTGCCATAAACAAATACATTTTCCAATTGTGTTATGTTCATAACAAAATCTTGATCCCTTATAGCTGATATTAATGACAATACTTGAATAATTACAGAACTACCATAATTACAGTACTACATCTTGACTTCTCAAAAGGGTAAGAAAACGGAATCCACACATGGACCACATTTGTGGAAGGAACCTGATGTAAAACATAGTATCACAGAATGGTTTGGGTCAGAAGAGACCTTAAAAAGCCTTAAAAAGTTCTGGTTTCACAATTTATTTTAAAAGAAGGAAAACCCCAGGGTTTTTTGGATGCCAGCTCTATGCCTGGATATATGCTTACATATTGTTGCACAAACAGCCAAGCCAGTACAACGCTGAGCAAGATGCTTCACAAGCAGCAATACCACAGAATGTGAAGTCACAGTGTCAAAATTACTTTCATGGCCCATCTGATCCACTCTTCATATTCTGAAACACGTTTTATTTTTCTTCTAGGAAGAAAATACCTAATTTAAAAAACATATCCCCGAAAGAAACCATTCTGGCAAACCACAGCTTTCCTGACTCAGTTATCTTAAAACCAAAGCACTGATGTAATGTATTTTTCAGACTGAGAGATCAATTAAAAAAATTCAAGAAAATAATTTTTAAAAATTGTTTCTGAAAACACATCTACCTATCTGAAGGAAAACCCTTCCAATACATCTGCCAATCTGCCTACACAAGACCGAGATCAGACTTCAACAGGAATGGAGAAAAAGATTTTATTATATTATTGTGCACATTTTAGATATTCTTAAAAGCAAGAAGTTCAAGAAATATGCCCAAACGTACTCTGAGATCCAACTTCTAGTTGTTTCAGCAGCCTGGTGACCGATAGCGACAGAGCCTAGAAGTTCTGAACTTTAAAACAAGATCTGGAAGTGATTTTTCGATAGCCAAATGTGCTATAGCAGGTACTCAGTTTAACTGCTATTGAAAAATCCTTGGGAAAATTACATGGATTCTGGAATGAAATATCAGGATGTTAAAACATTTTTACTGAATGTTTCTTCCCAATAAAAACATACCATTTCCCTCTTTTTAGAAAAAGGGCTCTCATCAATACATAGCATTTACTTTGCCAAACAGGGCCTATAATCAAAGTCTCTACTTCTGCATAGGTGTGACCTTGTTACTGCATTAGCTCACTGGCAAGCAAGCATTACTGACCCTCTGCAATATTTAACAAGTGAAATAGAGCAAACAGGCTCACCGATAGAGGTCAATCGACAAATAATTTCAATAGAAACTATTTTTCCCAATATCTTCTTTCAAGTGTAACGCAGGAGAGGAAGAGATTTTGTTGTTAAGGAGAAGGAGGATTGCTGAAATAGTTATTGAACAAACAACTGGTTTTGTTTACTAAGCTAAATAACTACTTCACATATGTTTTAACAAAGTCTAGTTGCATGGTAATTACACCCATCTGTTTTGCATTACCCATTTAACATTTTCTTCATTCACATCAGCATAGCAGGCCACAGATAATTCATACTACTTCATCCACAAATATTTGAGATTACATACAAAAACTAGTTTTGAAATTATTCGACAATTACCATTTTACTCCTCACTGAAAGTCTGAGTTAGCATCTTCATCTCCTCCACCTGATTAACCACTAAATCAGCAGAGTCTAGACACACACTCACAGCACTTGCTGCTCTGAGAAGCTATGCTCTCACTCGCTTGTTTCTTTTGATTCTAGCATGGCACCACAACTTATCCCACCAAAGGTCAACTTATTGTATTTACATAGTCTTTCTAAGCCAAAGTTAAATGAAGCTGAAGGCAGCATCTAGAGGACAAACCATAGTCACAGCCTTAAAGGATTAGACGAAGCCATTGTTTTCATGTCAGACATGTTTTTATAATATAGACCATGTCTATTCCTGTTATTTCATTTTCATCATCACACCAGCTTTTCAGCAGTCAGCCGACCCTTTCCCACACCACAGTTTTAAAGGCTCGTAAACATTATCTTTATTATATTAAGAAAGATCCGAAAATTTTAAACCAGATGTGAAGTCACTCCTGCCAAGAGCCTACACACAGTATGATTCAGTAAGATGTGGGTGCTGTAATGTACTCAAGACAAGTCATTCTGAAACTCTGAGCTCAACTCGCTTAACAATTATTTTCATCTAGGAAAACAAAAGCTTAAAATAAATTAAGAACTCCCAGCTGCTTGGGACTACGAGTGATCTGACGACCTGACTATGGACGTTCCTCAAGGATGCTTTCAGTGACAGCATCTGCAAACATGGAAGCAATGAGAAAACACAGAACATTTTTTGCCTTTGCTTCTTGAAGAAGCTATATAAAGCAAACAACATCCATCACGTATCTCCTAGTGATGAGACACACCAGAAATTCCATCACGCACGCACTCACTGTGTGTAGTTTACAGGTTGGCCAAGTTTTTCCTTCATGTCAGTAGATAGTTCACAGAGGCTTAAATTACTGTCACCTAACAACCATAACTCAAGCAGAGCAGATGAGTTTTTTCCCTGGGCCATGTACTGCTTGGATTTCCCCTGCCTCCCTCTCTGGGGCTTGCTGTAAGCTCTTTTGTTCAGCACCACAGCTCCTGGAGTGCTCATGGCTTTTTCTCTTCAGCGTTTGGGGCGAAGTCAAACATTTTTCCCCACAACGCAGAGCTGATCCATGTGGCATCACTATTTCTTTTGCCATTTCCTCTCCGTATCCACTAGCTTTGGTTTCCTAACTTTTTGTGTACAACCTCTGTGTGGTGATATCTGCAGGAGTTCTTCTGCATGCGCCTCTCTGAATTTACCCTGTTCATCTGTAGGTTTAAGTTCTAAAACAGTTGAGAACTTTATATAAAACAAACACAGGGTAGCCTGTAGAAACAGTCTTCCCTTGGATACGGCCAGTTGTGGTTGTTGGGTTGTTCCGTTGGTTTTTTTTTTAATCTGCTTGAACATAATCTTGTACCTCTTGTTAGTAGAGAGAGAATGTCTTGCAGTGCATGTCGAGGAGAGGGGAACTGCTACGGATGATTCATTGTGAGGGATGTGGAGGTAAAGGTGTCACTGCTTTGCTCTAAGACATCTCACTTAAGAGGCCAGTGGCATGACAGGAAAGCAAAGAACAAGGACCTAATGAGTGTCATGGTATCAGGTGTCCCACTGTAGACGCTGCAACTCATTTGGACTGACTCCTCAACAGGTATCCTGGCAAGGCTGCTCAGCTCCTGCACCAAGATCCCAAACCACAACAAGCTGAGATGATGATCTGTTCTTGATCACTACTTAGAAGCCTTAGGAGCACAGTTCATCTTTCTAACCACTGCTCTCTCCCCTACATCACATTTCCTGCGTTTCCTCTTACCAATACAGTCTAGGCTGCACTTGCATTCAAGCAGTTGTGACCACAATTAAATGAAAGCAGAGGAAAAGGAACTAGTTTGTCATCTCCACTATTTGTCTGACAGATAACACAGACAGTATAAACAATGAGGGAGTAAGATGTGAAATCTTGTAAAGTATTCCACATATGCAGCTCTTTAACACTCAGAATGGCACCAAGCAGAAGCAATCAAATCCTGTACGGTCTAAAATCCAACTGCAGTTCAGCAATATCTGCCATCTGGACAAATAAAGTAAAGTACAGAGCAGGAGAACTTTCCAGGGTGTTTAGGTTGACAATGAGATGGCAACAGGAGCCTCCCTGTTTGCCAGGAGAGGGCAGGCAGTCCCACATCCTTCTCTGCTTAAAGTTCTGCTGGAAATAAGAGGAACTGTGCATCTACACAACGCATGTGTAGTAGAAAGACTACAGGAATTATACCAGGTCCTGGAAGAGGAATGCGTCCAGGTCAAGGCCTCCTAGCTCTAGGGACCTCCACTTCCCAGCTGACAGCTCAAGTTCTGTCAGCGAGTAGTTTCACACAAACTAGAACAAAGAGGAAAATGCAAACACAAGTCCAGTATGTTAACTTGGGTGAAAGTTACTCGCTCATGTAGCGCAGACAGAAGTGCTGACTTCTGTACAACTACAAAGTTCTTAGGCAAATCTTACCTCAGAAGCGGTTTTAATTGTGTTGGAAGACAGGACCTGCTGAGCTTCTGTTTTCACATGCACGACAGGTATGGGACCATACACATCTCCTCTTCTGTACCACACATGACACCTCACCAAGCAGCGGGCAGGTGAAGGCTACCGTCAATGCTATGTATGGCACTACTGCCCTCTCCTGGAAGTAGCTCAACTGCATGTCCTTCAGCTTCTACAATCAGCCTCCAATGTTTTCTTCCTCTAAAACAGTTAAAGATTTGGATTTTCCCAGCAACAGTCCAGAAATGGGATCTCCGAAAAATATTAAAGAATGTGATAACAATATGTTTATTTATAGGTTATTACAACTAATATTTTGTAGTTCAGAAACAAAGATAGAGTACTAGGAAGTTGAAACAAACTTTGTCCAAAACCATCCAGAGCAACTGGCCCTCGGACCACTCAGTGTAACCTGAAACACTTCAGCTGGGAGACTTAACTGCATGCGAAGCCATTTAAGCAGATGGTCTGCGGAGCACCCTCCAGATATCATGTGACATGAAAAAGCAGCTTTCGTTTCTTATTTAAAACCAAAGTAAACAGCAGTATAAACCCCAAATATAACAAACTCACTGTGCAAGCAGGGATGTGCCTGGAGCAAAAATTTCCTCATTTTCCTGAAAACATGCATTTTGCTCTTTGGACTAATGCCATCGCTTTTTCTGCTGGCTCTGCCCCCTCAGGGCCACGCACTATTCAGCTGAATAACTGTAAGGTTCTCACTTGCAGGCAAATAGGAAGGAGTTTAATGAATCACAACATTTTGTTCATATTTTGCTTGGAGGAAGCATTTTCCACATTTTCTCCCTCTTAGAGAAGTTCAGAGAAATTCCACTGGAACCCTGTATAACTGCTTTATTGAGACCAAAAGTTCACTGTCAGATCCTAGGGCTTCCCTACCAACCAGAAAGAAAGAGAAAAGGGGGCAGGGGAAAATAAATGCTTGTATGGAGAGAATTAACTAATGAGCTTGCTGAGGCTTACTTATATTCCTCCCGAGACCTATGAAGACCAAGGCTGTGAACAGTGCTTGCGCGTACGTACAATCACAGCTCACATGCTGTGGAATGCTCTTTCAACTATAAAAAAATTCTTTTGAAATTCCTTCTCAGTGATACAGGATGCATTGGAACTCAAATTCCCATTGGTGTTCAACATCAACTAAAAAGAAAGATACGTGGGAGCAAACAGAAGAGATCTGTGCGATGGAAAATCTTTCTTCGGCTGGCCCCGTCAGCAGAGTAAATGACACAGCCCTTGCCAATTGCTTTTATCATCTCAAGGAAAGGTTGACAAAATGGGAATCAATGCACAGTTACTCACTGTCGTTGCTTTGATTCCTGCATTGCTCGCCCTTGGTTGAAAGAAGTGTAAGGGGCTGTAAGGAGAGCTGGTGTTTTTAGTTGCCCCAAAAGGCCATGTGAGATAAGCACAGTCAGTGAGGAAAGTATGGAGCAAAGTTACTGCTTGACTTCTAAACTGGGAACTGGACATAGGGAAATAACTTTAGAAACCAAGAGACGTTTAAACAGTCAGAAGTCTCTTATTTCGACTCCAGGAGTTGAAAAAAGCAGCTAGAAGTAGCACGAATTCATGGTGGAATAACTGTACATAAAGAAATTCATTTGTATACACATTCATCTGCACTACAAAAGGGTTTTCATTCATCTCTAATTAAATATCTGTCCACACTTAAATTTACTGCATTCAAAGAAAGAAGAAGGAGAACAAAAATAATTTCCAAGGAAATGCTATATGCAGCTCAAGGAAAAAAAAAAAAAAACCACCACTGTTTAGTTCTACTTTTCCTCCTTTTTTCCTCCTCTAATACCTTTCCTTCCAGGCAAGTGCTCCTAAATACCCTGATGAACAATTTACTCTCATTTGCAAAAGACATTAAAAATAAGTCAAGGAGATATTGGCTATTCATGAATCAGCTCTTTTCTCCGAATTTTCTAATATGCTTTCAGAAAAAGATCTTAAACTAAAGGAGAAGAAAGGGCTACCACAGATGTATGTGAAAAAAAAGAAGCATCATCTAGATGAGTGGCACAAAAGCTGCTGATGTTTACACATAATTCATATACTTTTTTTTTCTCTCTAAAAGAAAAGGTAGTGAGAATAAAGAAGCTAAAAGAAGTACAGAAATTTCCTGGAAATCTGTGTTGCTAGTAATGTTTTTTTCCCCTTCACACACAGCTTTTAATAATAAAAGCACAGTAAGGGCAAGTTACATTCAGCAGCAAAGAAGATTAAAATACCAACCCTTCTTTAGCATTTTTCCATCTTGTTTTTGCCTCAACAGATCAAACAAACTCCATTAACAGCACTACGAATTACTCAACAAACAAAAAGCATGAGAAAACATGTTATAAAGAAGGTTTAGGCAACAGCTTTACATATTAGTGGGGTAAAGGAAAAATAATTTTTGCAACAAATTTGATGCAAAGAAAACGGACAAAGCAGTTTTGTACTATAAAAATGAATGTGATACACAGATATCTTTAGCACGATCCTCACATCTCGGTGTGTTTTCTTGGTTACTTTTCCCTTTCTTTCTTTAACCTTCCTTTCCTTTCTCTTACAAACTTCAATGTTGTACTTGAAATTTTCTACATGGGTCTTATTACTCAAATCAATTCAGGACTGCTGTTCCTTCCCAATTATTCTGTTAGGGAAGACAGACAAGTGGAGTGGCAGCACCCAGGCAGTGCTGGCCAGGCTACACCACAGGTCTGAAGCATCTGCCTCTGTAAAATCAGTTTTGCTTTTATCCTCTATAGAAAAATATAATTTTTTATTTTGTCATCTTTTTAAAGAATTTTTTTACAATTAAATACAAGGCTGAGCTCATGAGAAACTTAGATGCTGATTTGTTCTGGTTTTAATTGCAAATAACATTCTTCAGTTCCTTCACTTTCTCATGGAAGAAAACTAGTGTTCAGATTCTGTGTTTCTAGCCTGTACCTCCTGAAGTTTTTTCCAGCCACAGGAAGAGTTCCAAAGAGCAGAGGAAAATAAGCTGGGTAAATTACCACTCCTGTCTTCTAAGCAGAAGCAAAGGTGGCATATTTCTGTCAATAACACAAGCACCGGTTTTGCTGTGTTAGCAACCCACATTCAAATACAACGTTTTTCAGCAGTTGTGGCATTTAAAAAGTAATCCCCATTGCATAAGAAAACCACACTCTTGATACAGTCCTGGCCTTATTCTGGTCAGTTCTGAGGCCGTGTCCCAGGTCTTTCTGTACTCTCAGGCTATTTTCTATCAGAGGTGGCAAGCCCTCTGGGAGATGATCCAAATCAACCACTGTCCTCCCACACGAGGCAGGATATGGCAGTGTAAACTTCGTTTCCACAGAAAGCCACATTAGCAAAGGTAAGTAGAATATTTAGGCTAGAGATTAGGAGGAAGTTTTTCATGGAAAGGGTCATTGGGCATTGGAATAGGCTGCCCAGGGAGGTGGTTGATTCGCCTTCCCTGGAGGTGTTTAAGGACATGGTTTAGTGACTGATGGGAATGGTTGGACTCGATGATCCAGTGGGTCTCTTCCAACCTGGTGATTCTATGAAAAATCCATACACGGTGTTGCACCATGTTGCACCAAAGCATATATTCACACACAGGTAGGGAAAACATCAACTTCATTAAATAATGCACCAATTGATAGGAATGGTTGGACTCAATGATCCAGTGGGTCTCTTCCAACCTGGATGTTCTATGATTCAATAAAACAATATCGTATGCAGCACAGACTGCTCTGTCCAGCACATACTACAAACGTACAACCATGGGTGCCTGGCACCAACAAGAGGTAGTTCAAAACAATACTCCAAAATTCTCTTCCTCCTTCATTTCCCTCTCTCCCCATCCTCATTTTTCCTGCCTCATACTTCTATTAATGTCTTCCTGACGTGTCTTATTTTGTAGGTCGCACCCAGCCTACTATCACACCATCCCCAGCACCCAACACGAGGCCAAAATGGAAAGAGGCTCAACTCCCCCAGACCCGCGGTATTCCACGGCACCACTGCAGAGCACTATTACAGGAAACACTTACCGGCAGTCAGTGTTGGATAATGCTGATTGACAAGCAATGACAGCACTTTTCAAAGACTGGTACACGTGGACACGCAACAAAAGCAGAATGAGGTTGGGGAAGCCCATCAGCAATCACTGCTTCAAAACGAAGTGGCAGATAATTCTGCTATTTCCTGAGTTAGGGAGATATATAACTGTTTGATAATTTAACTTTAGTTAATATGCACCATCTCTTACTTAAATTTAAATCTTTTGAAAGTTCTCTGAAATGCAGCCAGAGGTTCAAGTCATGTACAGCTTTTCCTGGATATTTTTAAAGAATAACTGACTTGGCTGTGCCAGCGGTAGCAACAGCAAGCACAGAAATAGTAGCATGTAAGTAGATACAGGAAGAAAGCAGAAATGTTGCAAAGGATGAAAACACAACAGTAATGGGAGCCTTCCATTACTTCCATGGAAACTAGATAACGTCACATCAGGAGGCACTGCAAAGCCCACATCCAAGGATATGATTAGCAGCAGTTACACTGAGCAGCTAGACACGAAAGTCACAAAGAACAACAGTTCACTTAACCCTGAGCAACGTGTGGCACTTGGGTAAATGTCAGCATTTAAGAACCATCTGCAATACTGACCACAGCACTAGCAAGTGCAGTATCCACATGGGAACAGCAAGAATGTAACTTCGCAATTTTTTTCTTAACTTCAAAAGCAGAAACTGTAGGAAAGTAAGAAAAGGAGTTGCTTAAATCCTCAAAAAGGAGTTTAAAGAGGCAGTTGACACACTATAAGCCCTTGGTGGGCAGCGCAGATGCTATTTAAAGATACCACACCAAAGATGCAGAGAAAATATCACTTACCAAAAAGAATTTTAGAAGGACCAAGAGAAAGCCGTCACAGCTGGAAAACATGGTAAAGGACACGATAAAAAAAGAACACTTTTTTCCAGAAAGCATCAATGACACAGGAAGGATCATGAACCCCAGCAAGTTAAGCGTAAGAATACAATTAGGTGGGTGTAAAAACCCCACAAACCAACACTTGCAAAAGAACTCACAGAAGTCCTCAGAACCAGTAATATACTCATTTATCAAAAGCCCTGCCAGAAAGCCTCAAGGACCACGAGATGATCAAAGCATACAAGTAACGTTCAGCGACAACGCCAGAACAAAACCATAAAAACTTTCTTTGTATCCATGCTCCTGCTGAAAGGAAGCTCTCATTCCAGGACACTTCAGTCTGGTGAATGCCTAGAAAACATCATTAGACTAAGGAAGATATCAATGAAGCAAACAGTGAGTTACTGTCAGGATGAGAGGTTATCTACCTAGAGTTTCTAGGATTAAATAGTCAAAACCATGGAACCATTCACCTAACAGCAATTTCTTAAAAAAAAATATATTATCAAAAGTAAAGCAAAACACAAAGGATGAGTCATTCTCTTCAAATCTCAGGTGTGCTTTCCACCTTCAAGGCAACCTTTAATATTGTCTATTTGACTATGTGAGACAGTAAAGAAGCAACTGAGAGATGATACAATAAAGGTCTATAAATTCACATGTGATGCAGGCTGATAGCGTGCAAACGTATGCTGCTTCTCATCCTAACAACAAGCTGCCATCAAGCAAAGCAAAGGCAGCCAGGGCAAAAATAAGCAGAGCAGTCGGCTCTTCAGAAGTCTTGAAGCTGTGACACCTTCTTGCTGAAATACCAATGTATTTGGTATTTCAGATGCCCAAGTTAATATGAATTCAAACAGACACTGGTCGAAGTAAAGGAAGTTATTATTACCTATAAAAACACCATCTGCCTGCAGGAGTCTGGCATAGAAAAGGGACTGGCAGTGTATGGCTGGGACTGCAGACACGACATTCCAGTTCACGCATCTCCAGGTCCATAATGTAACCCAACATGATGTTGGGTCTGACAGACCACTGCTCTCATCTGAGCTATTTTTACATGAAATAGTCATTAAGTTAAAGCAGCAGCAGCAGCCACTTCACTCTATGTACTTCACTGGGAAACCTCTAAAAAGGGTAAAAATAAATTAAAGCACTTGAGCCCTTGTCTATCTGCTCTGGAACATGGTTTGCATGGGAGTCATAGCAAAGAAGCGTTAGCAAAGGCTGCCCTACATTCACTACTCCATCAAAGTTGGACAGGATAGTAACTTCAATGTCTCTGTGACCCTGCTGCCTTGCAATGAAGTAACAGCAAAAAGTGACCAGAGTAAGTTAATCGTTATCCCAAATAATTCAGCACAAACTTCAAATCTACAGCTATACAGACACACCACACTTTGCTCTCTAGCTCTTTCAAAAACCCTGACAGGGCTAACCCAATATTGAAAGTAGGTTTAGGTAAAAAGGTGACTCAAAAATCGAGTCTCACTTGCACAGGATTCCAGGCTTTATCACATTCTATTCTCACTCTGACTATAGGCTTAGACATGGTGGCACAAGTCCGAGTTCATACACTTTCTGATAACCACATGAAACCTCAGGACAGCTAAGACGTGAAAGTACAAAAGGGGCCTGTGTTAGCTAACGCTCTGATGCTCTTCACACCACATTTAAAGGTGACTGGAACAAGGGAGGCCCACTCAAAGCTATGGTTATAAAAAAAAAAAAAAAACCAAACAAACCACAGATGTCCAAGTCAGAGAGAAGGGCAACATCTCACTGAGAAGAATACATCAAACGCAAGGAACGAAATATGGTAGGACTGGCTAAGATCTTGTGTGATTTGGTAGCCAAGATCTATTATTTTTTAATGCCATCTGGTTCTGCATCTGAAAATCCCACCCAAGGAGAACAAAAAATACAGGAACAGAGACAAAGTTGGAAGATTCTGGGAAGAAGAAACCAAAAATTGTGGTGACAACAGGTTCAGCCAAGTAAAGCAGATTTTAAGTTCAAGTGAAGGAGATTCAGTTTGACTGCACTTAAGAGCCTTAAAACAACAGGCAATTTAGATGAGAACTGACTGAAAAGCTTTTGCTGAATTCTACATTAGAGTTCAGAAAGAAAGAAAAAAATTAAAACAATAAGCTAAAAGCTCACTCAACACATTTTGGAAAGGGAAAGGGGAAAAAAAACCCCTTCCTTTTAACACAGCTGGCTGGATTTTGACTGATGCCATTCTTTGACTGACACCTTCCTGCAGGTTTTGTAAACCACGATTGCTGAATTATTCTGCTTCCAAATCAACGCTACCAACAGCTGAGTTTCCCTGCTGAGAATCAATGGAAAATTGAAATGACAACACAAATATTTTCCTATCATGCAAGTTCCTAAGCATTTCTTCTCCTATATAAATTAGCCAGCAAGCTAATCTCTTCCCTGCGACTTCTTCTCAAGCCACACAAGCAATGGAGGTGACGCCATTTCTTTGTAAACATTCTTGAAGCCAGTGATTCAGGTGCAAAATCAATCAGCAACTCATCTTACAAATCAATATTTACAAAAAGCTTAGCACTGTGAAGCACACAGAAAAACACAGATCTGCAAAATGAAGTGGGCTGCAGGGAACTACTGAGTACCACTTAGTTTTCATTCCTCCTTTCTTTTGCAATTTAACGTCCTAAACTCCATGAGATGCACAAAGTGCCAGAAAGAAGGAAGATGGAAACAGAGAGATGAAATATAAACATTTTCCTACTAAAATTATTAAATATCCAAACTTTAATCCAATATTTCCTACAGATCATCCTGAAATCATTTAATCATGCCAGAGTAAAGGTGCACTTTTTGTTCCATTTACTGAGATTTAACAAATTTCAAGGAAGACCATTAGTTTGAGTCACATTCTGTGGGGATTTACATTATCACTGGGCGGACAGTGGATGCTAATTTGTACGTTAACACATACTGACTAGAATAAAAACCCCAAACCAAGCAACTGAAAGTCTGCCTGTATTTTTTTCCTACTGTCATGTTTTGCTGCTGAGAAAACAGACTGGCCTGGCTTTAGGCCTGTGAATGCTCTCTCAAATCAATCAAGGGAACTGTAGAGATACTGGAGTTGAGCAGCTCCAACAGGGGACTTCTTGAGGCTTCATGCCGGATATAGCAACAATAAATATGAAATATTTAATATTCCGGGAATGAAATTGTGTCACATGTGCAACCAGTAAATATCCAACACCTTGCCAGCCCCAAATGTACCACATGGACCAAGGAGCCCGCCCTCTCCCTGGAAGGCTCCTTCCACTGGAGTTATCACATCTTACTCTCTGGGAGAGGTGTCTCACTCCAAAAGCCACAACAGTCTCTTACTATTCCTCCTTATTACATCTTAGCTCTAATTATGGTCTGTAATTCCACGGTGGCCATGGCTGTAGGAAAAGACAGTATTTTACTTAGTAACTGGCACACTGGAGGAAGAAAACAAACAACCTTTTCCTTCAAAGTATCTGAAGCTCAAACTTTGTATTTTTCCCAGTGGTGCCAGTTTCCTAGCTTGTATTTTTAGACTATCACTTTTATAACGTAGTAATACATAACTAAGGTAACATTAATCATTGGCATTTGCACCTTTAAAAAATATTTTCATTACTTTCCCGGTAGGAATACAGACATCATACATGACTATGGGAGAAAAAGATTTAATGTGTTACACGGTCAGTGGTGCAGAAACCCAAACAACAATGCAAGAACAGCAGGGATGGATGTCTTTCCACACAAACTTTACGAAGTCAGTTTGCAGGAAGCACCCTGATCATAGCCCACATAATACTGCAGGAATACAAAAGTGAGATTAGAAAGAATGTATACAGACTACCACGAAATTTTGGTCTAACATATGCTGGGATATCTACCATAAAAACAGTACCCATCAATTAGAATTACCACAAATGTCAAACATATGTTTAAACCAAACCCAATCCTATCATAACTGTATAAAAACTTGGGAGCAAACTACTTTATATAAAACTTAATTCACACAACTTGTGATGCTGTCTGAAGGAGCTTTGTAAATGAACACCTACACCGCATACAAAGTTAGCTGACAGTATAGCAAATCACTCTAATCCCAAGTCCCTCCCAAGAGGGACCTGAAAAAAACCCCATATTTTCTCATGCAGGACTTGGGTGTTCTGGTGTTCGTAGGTTTTTTTGCAGATGCATGTATGTCCATTACAGAGTGAGGCATTGCCATGTATAAAGAGCAGCAGCCGTTAATCCAGAACATAAAGCAGGAGCGTGGGTTTATACACAGACACTGTGCCATTACGCCCACTTGCACAGCCATGATCATAAGGCCATGTACTGCTCAGTTTTATCTGTGCTTTTATTATCTGCAAAATTGTGTTTTCTCTGTGCAAAAATGAACAAATCTGGTGATGTGTGATCCCAGTCATAGCACAGAGCTACTGCAAAAATGGCTGACAAAATATATAAGCACTTTTAATAAGTTATTTGTGCTAAAAGGTTGAAAGTTGCAAGTCATCAACATCACCTGCTCTTTTTTTTTTTTCTTTTAGGAAGCATTAGAAGTATTTGGTTTCTGTCCCATTTCCACTGCAAACTAACTATTTTCTTTTTCAGTGCCAGATCCAACATTCCTTGCAGCCTTTGAGGATTAAGTCAGTTTTACTCTTTATCCCACACAGGAAAAACAAAACCAAAATTAGTACAGCCAGCCATGCAATCAATATGTTAGATAAAGCTTTATAAATCATGCAGAGAAGAAAAGAAGTGCAAAATAAATCCCAATAATGCATTAAAACTGCATTTTAAAGCTCCGATAACTGCACGTTCACATTTAGCAAGCACTTCTCCTAGATACACTTCCAATCCCATCTTGGAACTGATGTGAAATCCCAGTCCAGGACTCTCCTTTCAAACATCCCACAGATGGCAAAATTTGGCTTTGTGTGTTGTTTATCAAAGACGATAACAGTCACTTAATAGTTCAACAATATCAAATCCAGGACCGAAAAATTATGAGTTAGACCTCTCGGATAAAGTCTTATTATCGATTTCATACTGTCTTATTCACCAAATTATTTTTCAACCTTGGCACATTCAGGTCTTCAAGCTTCTTAAATCCATTAGAGCGTAAAAGCTTCATTTATTCTTCCAGATGAAAGCTTTATTCATAAGTAATGCTTTGATTCTAGTAACAAGAATTTTATGAAAACTACTTCTGTGAGATTAAAATTAAGATCACTGAAAGGTTTTTAGCAATAACTGTCCTTCTCTGCTCTAATGCTTAGAGAGTTGTGTGTAAATATCATTGAAGTAAAGACCTGTCAGACAACCAGCACTGGCGGCAGGATGGACTTCAGACCGTTGGAGATGCTGCCCCCAACACGCAGAGGCACCTGGTTGGCTTTTGCTCTTTCTTTCTTTCTTCCTTCCTTCTCTGGCCAGGAGATGAAAATGACCTGTCTTGTAGCTGCATTCCTGGCAAGATAGCAGGGATTATTCCTGAAATCAAGGGTATGGGACTGTGATAACACAGCCACGTCTGCCTTTATTATGGGAGTTATCCCACAAGGAAACTCTGACTCTGGCTTTGTTACTCAGTATCACAGACACTTTTCTCTATTTTCACTTGGAAGTAATTATAAGTCGATAATTCTTAACTACAAGATGGTCTCAACTGCATGAAAGCATCTAATGTTAACACAGGATTCTGGAATTCTAAAGGCGAATATCAGAGCACAAGCCATGCCTTGCAGCTTGCCACTCATGGCTTACTATTAACAGACTGCGGGAAGTAGTTATAAAAGAGAGAAAAAAACCCCACCAATTCTGAGGGAGCACATACTGCCACTAATACTTAAATTAAAATACTTCTTACAATGTTTTCCTATTGTTACTTTAAAAGCCATACTCCAGAAACAAACTTAAACTACATTAAATACAAACAGCATTTGCCAGTTGAAGACAGGAGATGCTAAGACTGATTCACTGCTCTGAAAAAAAACCAACAAATGTACTGGCTTGGCAGTTGGCAGACATCTCTGCTTCAGCTGAGATAATCGAATGAAGCTGTTGAGCAATGCGTATTCACCAGTGTGAAACTGTGACCATCCAGTATTCGTACCAGAGAGACTCATCCATGTTTACCAGCCCAAGCTACCAAAGGGTTCAGGTGGGCTGACTTGAACAGGAAATAATAAACAGATCCTTGTTTCTCTTTTATTTGAAGAGGAGCGGCTGCTCGCCTTTACCATCACCAAACTGAGCAACCTGCTCAGCAACGGGAAGGAAAAAAGCCAGCAAATGACAGGGGCGCAGGTGTGTGAGAAGCAAAAAGCAGATTTCTGACCTTTGCCTGCTGTAAGTGAGCAGTAACACATCTTCACTGCCACAACTGTCTGTACCACAAGGATATTCCTCAGCTCCAGAAAAGCATGCGGTGCCAGAGTTGATTCTTGTTAAATGTATCGCTCTAAGTGCTGCGAGATAAGAGGTTCAAAATGTTCAAGCTGGAATGAAGCATTCTTGTGCAGATGCAGTTTGATAGAAGTAGCTGGAGACAGGGAGAAAGCAACACTTTTTTCCCTCAAATATCACTGAACCCAGCTTTTGGAAACTGCCACTGCTTTAACGGGGATTACCAAACTCAACAGATTTGTTGCCATATGCTCAATGAATCACTGATCTCTTCAACAAGGCAAAGGACCTCTTGGAAGCAAGAAAAGGAGAGGAAATGTACTTGGAATAATTCTTCTCTTTCTACACTCATACTCAAACCTTTTATTTTGTTATGAGACTGTGGTTTCAGATTTAACAATAACTATCTTTTGCTAGGACTACCGAGGAGAAGTCTTCATCATGCTAACTCTATTGTCAATAGAATTACCAAGTGATGTGAAAAAAAATATCTCTTCATCCAAATGTGCTTGCATCTGATTACTGAAGAGACTAATACTGCACAAACAAGATTCACAGGGGTCACTGCACAGCATGGATAGAATCATAGAATAACCAGGTTGGAAAAAGATCCACCGGATCATCGAGTCCAACCATTCCTATCAAACACTTAAACCATGCCCCTCATAGAATGGTCTAAAGCTAAGCTACAATCACCTATAAGCTTTCAGTCTTCAAGCTTCATCTAAACAAAAAAAGATCTGTAAATCTGCCTTCTCTAGAAGTATATAAAGGTTTGTGAGCCCCACACTATCACACAGGAAGATGGTTGACCATGGGCTTCCACGGAGCACATTAACGAAATATTTCACAGAGGCTGCTGAAAGCACTGCCACCACAGCCCAGGTGGACAAGGCGCACTGCAGAAGATGAAAGAAGTAGAAAGCAATTATTCAGAAAACATAAAAGGTAAAACACATGGGATGATACTTAGATGCTTAAAAATCAGATTGGTATTAAGAAAGGGAGAGCAAACCAGCTGGTGAAATCTTGAGGCACTGCTATGGACAACTGAAGTGTCTTAAAAGCTGACAGGAGGATCTCTGCCAGTCTCTCGCCATTCAGGAGTGATTAAAATATTGCCTTTACTCAGGCAGATGCTGAGGCTGGGGCTGCAAGGCAAAATACACTGCTGGCCCCAGATGTGCTCTACTGCTTGTAAGTCACCTAGCACAAACGCTGTTCCATAAATCACAACCTGCTCATTAATTCCAAAAGAATATTCTGGCATTTGAATGTTTTAATGGCATAAGAGCAAAGACGTTGCTTGCCATTACTGCAATTTCAGACCTCCCATTCTGAATTCATTTAAAGCAGAATATGTATTCACTTCTATCCACTTTACAGGGCATATCTTCATTTAAATCCGAGAGGTTAATTTATTTGCCAGAACTTCTGCATAAGAAATTTGAAAATCACCTTTTTATTCCCCCCTAGCAGACGTGTTTCGAGATGACTTAAAAATTGTCAAGAAAAAAAAAAAAACACACTGTTCACCGAGTAACTACCCTTCCCTGGATTTGTTCTACATGTGTATCCATTGAAAGCAACCAGACCCACTTGGCTGTGGCAACAAAGTCTAAGAGGTTAGTTAGAAAAATATTTCCCTGAAGGCACAGGTGCAAACAGCCAAAACAAAAAGTTCCAGTCTCAATATTTAATAAATAAGTTCAAAGCCACAAAAAACAAGACTTCATTCACCATAAGTTTTTTCTGTTGATTTAACAAAAGATTAAATAAACACATATTTTCAGATGTAAGTATGAATTCTTGAATCATCTAGAAAATGAACATCAATTTAGAGGATAAATTTATAAATCAAGTCACAGGTATTATAATAATTATGCGTCAAATAAAACAAGGACTGGTTTAGGTCAGAATGTAAATGCATTTCTCTCAGAATTTCCTTTTCACCCCAACATTTCCTTTCCCCAATCTCCCCCCAAGGCAATTTTACATACTGAAAAAGTCAAAATTGATTTTTAATCCAAAGGAGTCATCATCTTTTAATCTGGTGCGAGATCAATACAGCTCACCTACTCCCATCAGTGGCAGAGGGGTAAAATAAACATTCATCAATTGGAAAAGTAACTCTTTTACTATTAAATATTTACTATTAGTATTCTAAGAGGCTTGTAAGCCAAACTGCAATGGAAGGTACCTTTTATTTCTATCTAGAGAATGAAATATTTTCATTGACAGATCCAATACTTGCAATTAAATATTTGTGTTGCACAAAAAAAAAAAAAAACAAAACCCAAACAAAATAACCCCCACAGTTTCCACTATTATTCTTAGAGAAGGGGGGGGGGGGCGGGGGGGTGTTACCCTTTCCTTTTTTAGTTTTCTTCCATTCTGCTTTTTGTTGTTGTTGTTGTTGCTTTGCTTTTGGTTTTCTCTTTTGTTTTGGTTTTAATGTATAGTGTCCATTGTCTCCTCATTCATACCAACCTCATGATGGCTTTTACTAGCACTATAACCTAAACCTCACACAATGTCAGAAGCATATTGCAGTCTAGCAGAGCATCCCTGTGGCTGGACTTACGGCTCAGCTCTCTAGTCCAAGCTCATGCTCAGAGCAGGATCAGTTCCAAGATCCAGTTTGGTCTGGAAAATCTCCACCCTGGGGGATTCTCCAGCCTCACTGCAAAGCCTGTTCCAGCTTAATTACCCTCACAGTCATGTTTTCTGTCCCTGTATTTGGGTTAAATCTTCTCCCACTTCAATTCATGAGTGTTGTAGCTTATTCTCCTCACAAGTCCCCAACAGGGTCCCTGGCCCTTTGGGAACTGTCAGGCTGTTCAGCCTTAGAAACCATCTCTTCTCCAGGCTGGAGGAGCTCATCTTCCTCAGCCTCTCCTCCCAGGCAAGTGCTCCAGGCTCAGCCATGTCAGGGGGCTCTACTGGCCTCTCTCGAGTTCAGCCACATCCTTCTTGAACTGGGAGGACAAATTTGACTCAGTATTACACTTTGTTCTGCAAATACTGAACACAGGCCAAGAATCACCTCATTTTACTGATTACACTCCTCTTAACACTGTTCAATATGCTGTGACAATCTCCATCACTGGCCGGGCACACAAGTCACTCATACGCAGCCTTGTGTCCAACAGGGCCATCAGATTGTTCTGCAATTCTTCAGCAGAACTGCTCGCCAGGGCGTCAGTCCCTACCCTGTGCAGGGCACCATGTGCCCAAGGTGTAGGACTTGCTAAAATGAAGGTAGATCATATCTACTGCTCACCTCTCATCCACAGTAAATTCAGGACAAAGCACAGTCAGATTGGCCAAATGTGTTTTACTCCTGGAGAATCTGTGGTACCTACTCTTAAATACCTTTTCCACCTTCACATTGTTAGAAATGCTTAAAAAAGAATGACCTCTTCTCTGATCCAGACATGCACATGGCTCTCCATGAGCCTCTAACCCCGTCCACAGAGGAGGTTCAGCCATCACAGCCATTCCTTCACACGAAGGGCAAACTCTCCTTGTCCTGGCCTGTCTTCACTGGGAACCCTCTATCCACCCACCACCAAACACAGAAGCTCTCCTCCTCCTTATTTATGCCAATGACATGACAGTTGTGCCTACACTAGCAGACTTCATCTGGAAGAAGAAAGCAGTACCAATCCTACACCTCACACAGGTCAAGACGAACTAAGTTCTAGTTTGCATTTGACACCTTCTTCCCAACAGAAGGTGCACATAGATGCTCAAATCCAGTACATTTCTCATTCAGGAAATGTTGAGATCTGAGGATGCTACACAAAGCTTAGTATTCTACTAATATTTTACCGTGAAAATTAGGTGACCGAACCAGAACCACAAACCTCAAATTCATAAAATCCCTAGAATATCCTCATTCCTTTCCGTTTCTGCAAAATGCGTAACTTGGACTACCGGTTTTGGTTCAGCATCTTTTTCTGTACCGTGGACACCCGCTAAGAGACAATAAACTCACTTGGTTGAAGAGTCCCTAAGTTAAAATGCTGACACAGATTTATGAAGCAGCAAGCTGTGCAGAGTGAGACTATCCCCTTGTGAATTTTCTCTTAAGCCACGGAAAATTCTAAGGGATATATGTTAGTAGGAAACTGTGGTCTGATGGTTCAATGATTGTTTTTACCACAGCACACTGCCACAGCACATCAGCACGTTAAAATCTCAGCAAGACACTCAGTCATGTGACAAGTTTTATTTATACATTCTAATTACGTCATTAATAAACCTGATAGATACTGTTTTAGCAGTCACTGCCGATATTTGCTGTATGCACACCAGGGGATCACACACAGAAATCTGTGATCCTGTAGGAAGCACAAAACACCATTCCCCTCTGTAATGAGAATACAGAGATCCATGTTAAGGCCATTTCATCTGGTCTGTGCAGGACACGGCAGTTGGAAAAACAACACAACAGCTTCACGTCTCATGTCAGCCAGTCGCCCACCTGAGATTAAAGGGAAATGACTATTGCTCTTAAAGATTTCCAGTTTTTCGGTACTTTAGTTACTTGTCAAAACAAACATAATACAGGAAGGCAGAACCTTCTGTTTTGAAATGGTCCTGGGAGCTGGTTTGAGCATCAAATGGAAGAACACGCTGCACTCAGGGAATAAAAAGAAAAATTTTAAGCATCCTGCTTATGAATCTCAGCTGTTGACTTCATTTATTTGATAGGTAAACAACTGCTTTTTGCACGCCTGAAAATAAATGTTGACAGAGTAATGAAATTTTAGCTCTGTATCACATAGAGCCTCCAGCATAGAGATAGAAAGATCAAACTAATCTGACCTCACCAAAGGTCAACAGGTAATAACATAGCATGAGAATGAGAAAAGCTGTAGGAGAAGCCAAGGCAGCAATAGATACCTGTGTTATGAAGAGTCATTACTACAAGATTACTCAGGGTTTGTTAAAAGAGTTTAATTAAAATTTACATCAGCTATCGTCAAAAACAAGGTAAAAGCAGATGAAGATTCTTTTTCTGTAGTTTAAGCCAAAAGTATCTATAGGGTACACTGAGCTAAGCAATGTCACTTGATTCAAATCTGCTTTAGAAGATTTTATCTTGGTTGGGGAGGCCAGCAGTGGCACGGCACAAAGTCAGTCACCACAGACATGCTCCAGAAGCTTTGCAACTCCAGGGAGCATGGTCTGATTGCTTGTGATCCTCAAATTTGCATGTGCTATACTGATAGAGCCCCATAAGTATTATTTTATATACACTGCTAGACTGCATAGAGATATTTTTAAGATAATTCTGTTTAGTGAAATAAACATATGATCATGAAATTATCTAAATAGATAATTATACACCCTTCAATTGATTCTAAACATTAAGCATCTTAAATTAATAGGTCCTGAAATTTCCAACCACTGAAACAATTTCTTTAACCAATGGGCATTTCAACTAGTAATTCTGCAGCATCGTAATGTCATGTATAGCCAAAATGAATAAGAAACGGAGGAGACTGGAGGAAAGTGTCAGTTAATAGCTCAGTTCAGAAGACTAAAATCACCACAAGCAACCAGTCAAACTCAAAAGCATGCTCATGTGTACACTAGCAGTAGAAATTATCCTAATATAAATCAGTTAGATTTTATGATGGGAAGTCATGTTTAGACACTATGCATTTTGAGATACCATATTTAAAAAAAAATAAAATAGATCTTTCAAATAGCTTACGGATTGATTCAATATATACAAGGATCTCAGAGAAGTATCATTTCTCCAATAATAAATAAAAAAATCACAAGATGAGCCAAAATAGATTCTGAGGAACAACTTGATAAAAGTATAAAATGTACCATTATATTTCCTTTCAAATACTTCAAAAGCAAGAAAACTGCCATAGAGATTTAATGGCAAAGAGACGATAAAGATGCCATAAATATGCTTCAGAGGCTTAGGGGACCAGTAGGAAAGTTAACTATAAATAAATACACCAGGGCTCAAAGTTCCCACTTTGGAGCTTTTCCTTAAACTAGGCGAGAGGCAGAGGAACTCTCAAAAATGAAAAAGGTAGGAGAAGACACCTGGGATGACAACCAACGAAATCCACAGACAAATCACCTCGAAAGTTGTTATTCAATTCTGACAAAGTGTCAAATATCTTCTTTTTTTGCTACCTCAGGGCCACCTTCGCTTGGTGTTCTACCCAGCTGCATTTGTTCCTTATAACCAGCAAAAATTCTTCCATTAAGGACCAGGGAGGAAGAGTGACTTCAGCAGGAAACAAACAAAGTAACAAATTCAAAATGACAATATTTAGAAGCAGCTTAGAAGAGAAAAGATGGACTCCTGAAATCTTCATATTTAATTGGTGTTAATATAAATTAGGGCTAATAGGCTTAGATATTGATCTAATATGGTGCAGACCTTCTAGAACAGACTAACAGGCTTAGACATTGACCTAATATGGTGCAGACCTTCTAGAATGGCTTCTATCAAGCTCAGTCTTACCTCAAACTAAAATAATTATTTGAAGTAGCCAACAAGTATATCATTCAGGGTGACCTTGTTACAGTGTATTTCAATTTCTGAAAAGCTTTTTGCAAGGCCCTCCACCAACGACATGTACAAAGACTAAACAGTAACAGGATAAGAGGAAAGGGTCCCTGTGTGCATTAACAATATTAAAAAAGCAACACACAGAAGGTGAGACTAAATAGGCAGATAGGAAAATGACAGGGGGGGTTGCAGTATGGTCCCAAAGGCACTGTTGCTGGTCAATGTGTTCATTAAATGAAGAAAGTGCAACAGGCAACAAAGTTTGAAAAAAATATGAATCATCTGCAATGTTGTAAAAAAAAAAAATTAGTTAATGGCAAAGGGCAGTAGGAAGCTTCCTCATGCAAAGTGACTAAGGATTAAGTGGAAGATGCGCTTATCAAAGTTGAGGAGTGCAATATAATAGACATGCAAAACCAATCCAACGACAAGAATGTCCAGAAACATGGAACACTCCCTGAATAAGGACAGAGCTGTGCACTTCAGCCTGAATTAAAGAGTAGATATACTGAAAGTGCATGAAATATTAAGCGGAAAACAAGAGCTCTTTTTTTTTTACCACTTCTCACCTGTGGAGAACTAGAGTATTTCAAACAAAATTACCAGGAAGTGCATCTGAAACCAAAAATATTTGCTTTTGGTACAGCAAGCACTAGCATGGAACTTCTTACTGGAAGCCTTTGTGAAGATAAAATTAACAAATTGTTCTCCCAACCAGGAATCCAAATATTTGTGGATAAAACAAAACAAAAGTATACCAAATGATAATTAAAGCCCAAAGCCAAACGAAACCAACAAAACTTAGAGCTACTATTTGTGAGTACAGAACATCCTCAGTATTGTGCCTGTGGATGCAGTAGAGCTACCAGTCAGGTAAACACAGCTCTCACTTGGCCCATTCTGGGACACTAAACACACAGCGCTCGGCTCGCTGGACCAGAACAATCTCTGGTCTGACCAGTTGGACAAACCTTACAGTTTTGTTTGCTCAATAAAGCCTTTGCCACACAAATCATGCCTGATAGCAATATTTATAACAGGATCAATTCAGCAAAACAAAATAAAGTTCAAATTGCTTGCTGATTACGGCATACTTTGAAAGATAATTAAGGTCAGTACTTCAAAGTCACCACTTGGAAAAGATTTTTTTAAGTTTCGGCAAGCATGTTCTGAATGCTTTATATTTTTAAACAGCCATAATAAACAAAATACATGGAGATTTAACCAAGCTAACATCTTTTCTGCTTATGCTTTATATACAACACTAAGCAAGGATATAGAAGATTTTTTTCTTACTTGTTGATGACCTACACCATGAATTTACAAGTGAAAGAAAAGCACAGAGGAGGGAAACTCACATTCAAAACTGTTTTTTTCATGATAGGATGGAGTTACCTTGAATATTCTAGAACTGATTCAAGTTTGAACCGTGAACCAAAGAAGACTCACTTCCAAGTTGAAGGTCACATGGAACAGATGTTGTTACACCTTTGAAGTGCACATAAATCTCATGATGTGGAGGGAAATGAGAATAAACGATTTTCCTATCAGCTTTTATTATGGCACCATTCTGATATCTGCTATCTGAGGTGCAAAGCTATCCATCATCACTCTAGCTTAAAAACTGTAAATTAAACACTACGACTCCATGCAGCTGAACATAAAGAGAGAGACAAAGATGGTATTCAGCTAGCAAAATACTCATCATACAACAAGTGAAAAATCAGATAGATCAAATGCATAAAAGAGAGACAGTCGAGGGCCTTCTAAGGACACAACGGACTCATACAGGTCACTGTGACAGGAAGGGGGTTTGGCGTATTAGCAGACTGTTACAGATACATTGTCATCAGTAAACATGACAAGAAAACTTAAAGGGTTGATGCGGAGAAGCAAAAATGAAGGGCTCAGTAGGTATTTACAGGGAATCAACTCCTTCCTACCATAAAAGCAGTGGGAGGTGTGGGGAACTTGTTTAAAACTTCAAAACTGAAGACGACAAGGTCTTGTATCACGAGTTAAGTGGATGATAGATCACACCCCCAGTTTTGAGGATGAGTTCTGCAACTGAAGACAAACAGCTTCTGCATCATGCACATCCAGGGATTCCACCTCCTTGTCACAGCAAACAAATTGTCATGTCTGAAGCATAGATTATGAAAGTGACCTTCGGAGCAGCATCCTGGATTGACATCAGAAAGCAAACTGTTTTCTTCAGCTATAGGAAAATGAACGATGCAATAGTCAACATGAAAATTTGAGTCCAAAACAGTATTTATGAATGTGAACCTAAATAAAAGGTTGAATTTAGAAATAGCAAACACATGTAATCACACTTACAGATATTGCAGGCACAGCGCCCAAGCCTTGTTTGCTTTTTCCTTTTGACTTGGTAACAGAGAGTCTGTAACTCCTGAACACACTCTACTTACTCTGCAGGCTCCTGAAAGAAGTAGGTCAGTAGCCTCCAAAACAACAATTTAAAAAAAATTTTTAGATATATCTATACCTGAAGGATATTCCCACATACGGAATCAAAGCTGAACACAGCACATTATACCTTCCGACCCTACAAAAGTCAAGGATAGAGGTCTCTTTGGTTTTGTAATTAAAACTGAAAGACAAACCCTTTCTTTCTGGAGTCTCAACTCCCAGCTCCAATTTCAAATCATTTACCTTGATGTTTATTAAAATCTCAACATGTCCAAAGTATTGAATTACTCAACACTTGACCTCTCTCATTTAAACTCCTCCCTAGGTGAATGCCCAAATTGAATTAAATGTTTACTAGAGACGTGACTCAGGGTGGAAAACTATGCCAGTTCTGAGCCCGATGCCACAGATGATGATCAGCAAATAAAGAATCCAGTTTTCTTTACACCAACAGACAGTTTGGTTGCAAGAAATATAAAACAATGGGCCAAATTCATGGCAGAACAAACAGAAGAGAAAATAGTTCAAAGAAGCTTAACAGCTTCGCCTAGAACGTATTTAAATACCATCTTTCCATGCTTTGTTATTCTGGCTTTATATTAGCACTCTTTAGTACAGAAACACCTATAACTTCGATACCAAACCTTCCGGAATCTATCAGCGTCTTTATTACACTTAGCCTCTTCCTATCAAAGCTGCTGTCAGGATTTCATGTGGTTATTCATCCAACGAAGACTCAAGACCTCTGATACAGCTTTTCTCTTCTTTTAACTTTTTAAATGAAGAAAATCTAGCCCTCTGGGCTTGTGATTCTTGAGCTCACCAGCTAATTTGCTTCATTTTATTTAAAACTACAGCTCAAAACAGAAAACTTAAGAGATGATCTCAGCCCACTGCCTTCCCATATGCTGAATCAACTCATGGAAATCAAAGCCCAGCAAAACACGGGCAAGAAGGAAAATCTTGGCATCACTATGCAGAAGTGCAGGTGCTAAAAATGCTTATGCTAGAAAAGGAAAAACTAGACAGTGGCAATTGCAGTAAACAAAACACATTTAATGCCTAGAATCAGGGGTCATTTGGAACCATCCATTATATCACAGCATCTCCATAATCCAGATCTCAGTTCAATCCTAGCTCTGTTACCAAAATTATACAGACGCAATAAAACAATTTCTCCACCTCCACCTGCGAGCGAAGAGCATTTACCTACCATTTTTTCTAGCTATACCATTTATCAAACTTGGGTTCCTCTCACCATCAAGCTCATGGGGTGGATACGCAAGCACAGGCACTGAGAAACGTCCAACTGCCTTCCAGAGTTTCTTAAAACACGGGGTATCTGGTAGGCATGCTACTCTGCAAACTCCAGCAAGGCTTAGTCTGTCCTGTGACCTCTATAAGTATAGAAATTTTCTTGCAGTCTCCCTGTGCCTGAACAGCAAAATATTTTAATCTGAGGCAAAGCTTTGTTACGAACTTGAAAGAAGCCAGGCCTCTTTAATGTTAAATTGAACAAACACGTCTATTATTTAAATAAAAACATCACTCTTTGAAATACATTGATAATTCTGTCAAAATGGTGAAAGAAATAATAAACCACACTGAATTTTCATGTTGCTACGCAGAGGAAGCAGTGATTTAATGCACAGGGAATAAGCAGATTCATGAACTGAGAGACTAAATCCCTACGCATCACATTGGCAATTTATCTTAGTGTAAATCACCACAACAGCAATTCTGCATTTAATATATTACAAGGATATTAAAAGGAAAGCAATAACCCATGGAATGAGATTTCAATATTGTAAACTGCACTAATGTAGAGGTCAACAGTCCTCTGCAGCAGCCATTGCTAAAGAGATGCAAACAGATTTGCTTTTTCCCAGATTGTATCAAAAGGAATGACTTCTGCAGAAGCCATTCCCTCTCCACAGACAGAAACAGCATGAGAAATCGACCCTGCCAGAGCAAAACTCAGTGTCTGAGGGGAGGTACATGAAGCACACCTAAGGACAGACAAGAAATACAAGGACACACAGAGCAGGAGGAAAAAGCTGCAGTCACACATGGCAATGCCACTACCTGACCTTTAGCTGTAGGCTCTGCCGGGCACAGGGACAACACACAGCAGGACAGCAAGAAGCCAAGTCCCCGGGGCAGGCAGGTAGGATCCAGGCTGTGCATCAAACCTATCCCAGACATCATTTCACCAATGTAAATGGTATAAACAAGAGAGCCCCAGGATGTCACATCCACTCTGTTCCTCCACAGGGACCAAAAAAGCTGGACAGGAGACATGACTTGATTGGATTTCTGTACATGTTTCCAAGAAAAACCAGCCAAAACATAACCCATGTTACACAGGAGAAAAGAAGTTAAAAAAAAAAAAAAAAAAAAAAAAAGGAAAAAACCCAAACCACCAACCACAAATTCAAACAAGGACCAAAAAACATCAGGTATCTGTCTCCTATTCTCCAGGCATGTCAAATGTAAGCACACAGCACACCTCTCACATGGCAACACTATCTAAGCTGTCTGCAAAAAACATTAGGTATCAAAAGTAAAATACTTCTACATTTGAAGCAGTGACTAACTTAGCATATGCTGGATTATCCCGCAATGCTTAAAACAGAGAAACAGACAGGGAGGCTTGTTAAATCCTCTGCTTTTTTCATCATAAATTTCACTCCAGGACACAGGCTGTTATAAATTGCCATTACCAACAAGCAGTTTTAAAGCTATAACTATAAAATCTAGTGGAGAACAGGCAAGAAAAAAACCTCACCTACTTAACTTAAAGTACACATCCCAGATAATCCCAGAAACCATTTCAGAATCTGGAAGTTTTCAGAAGTATGTTTAAGAAAAACTAGGCTAAAAATGACATGAGAGCCAACAGAATATCAAGGAACACCACTTGAAGTTTTCTTTTCAAGACAAGCAGCAGGCACAGCAGTAAAAAGCAGGCCGTGAGCTAAAAGATAAACATAATCCAGCCCAAGTTTTGGAGCATGAGTGTTATCTAAGGTAAGAAGAACTGAAGAGTCCCAGGGTTGCCCAGATGACACTGCTCATTTGTCTAGCACAGGAAGACGTGTCTTCATCAAAAGCGCATACAAACATCTCGCCGCCGAGGAGCAGAACACAACCCCACGGGCCAGCCCAGGCTCTGGCTGCAAACACATCATCTGTTAGAGTGACTCACCTAAACAACATGGTGGGATACCTTCCCCAAGGTGAATGAATGCAGGAAAGCTTTACAAAGAAAACAGAGCTTTAAAGACTTGGACTACCAGGAATATTTAACAACACTTCCATCTGGTCTTACTTCACTTTTCATCTGGGCTGCATTTCACCCTAGGACTACACATGTAAGCCTTCCCCCCACCTCTCCCTCTTCAAGCACCAGAAAATGCCTAATCCACTATGAACTGTGGTCTAAATCAAGAGAAGCTGCTATGTAAAGAAGCCCAGAATCGAAGCTAAAAATCCACATGGAATTAAGATGAGGGGAATTAATTCTTAAGGGATGAATAACACCATTTGTCTTGGGGAAAAGACAACATAACGCAGACAAAATGTGTGCCTTAAATCTCTCAAGTGACTACGTGGACATCCTTTCTACCTCTCTCAATCCTACAGACTGGAAACATGCTGGGGACAAACCTCTGCCTTTACATGGTGTTGGAAAGCACCTATGGCATGGGAAATACTGTTTCTGAGTAAAATACACGTAGCCTACCTAAATAGATCAAAAGTACATTTTAAATAACTTCTTTAAAGATGGAGAGGGGATCTGTATCATCAGGAAGTATAGCAACAGGATGAGGAGTAACTGTTTTAATCTGAAAGATGGGAAAATTTTCATTAGATCTAAGGAAGCTGGTGAGGGAGGAGATCTATGAGGGTGGTGAGGCCCTGGCCTAGGTTGCCCAGAGGAGACATGGCTGCCCCATTCCTGGAGGAGTTCAAGGCCAGGTTGGATGAGGCTTTGAGCAACCTGATCCAGTGGGAGGTGTCCCTGCCCGTGGCAGGGGGGCTGGAACAAAGTGATCTCTAAGGTTCCTTCCAAGCCAAACCTTTCTAAGGTTCTCTGATCTTTTAACTTATGTTGGCCACACATGGATGTACCAGGAAGAGACAAACGTAGAGCAAAGGAAATCACAACAAAGTCAAAGATTAGAGAGTCGGTATGAAGAACTACACTATAAAAAGTGGTAAAAAGATTATGAAGATCAGAGAGCCACAAAGCCAACAACAAAATTTTAACTTAACAGAAAGTGGCATGACACCAAAGTGCTAGTAATCATGAAATAATTACAAAGTAAATTACTTTAACAAATTGCCAAGTAATTATGCAAAGCTATCAATGCATGAAATTTGTACACTTACTGTAAATAAGATGTTAGAAATTACTGGCTTTTAATTAAATTTATTCTGTAAATTTAATAAAAACCTACTCCAACAAAAACCCACCTCTGCAAACACGGCAGTTGGCTGCAATTCTTAGCACTGTTTACCTGTTTAATCATAACATTGAATACCTTCACAAAGCCTAAGCAAATTTGCTTTAAAGCACACAGCACTACTTTCAACTCCAGTAAACACAGGAAGAGTTAAAAATCATATACATCAGTGTTAGACCACCCACCGTTACACAACGCCCTGATTTGGGGAAATGTTCGCCTAAACCCCTACCAATACTGACAAAACAAAGGTGGCATGTCCTCATGACTTCATTTTGATGGCAACAGATCATAACCAAGGTCTGCATCAAGGCGAGGGCCACAGGGGATCCAGGAATCTTCAACAACCACAGAATAACCTGGTTCCTCTTGAAAAAAGCGTAAAGCCCCTATAACAGTATCTATTAAAGCTCCCCATAAAGGGATGTATTTTTTTAAGTTTCTTTTTTTCATGTGCATACACTCCAAAGCCTAGAACAGGGTTTTGTTTGCTTGGAGGAGTCAGTCAGAAATGAAGTGCTGGCTCAAGATGTGAATTCAGGAGTGCGGGTAACAAAATACGCTCTCCAACATGCCACAGTCTAGTCTCTGATCCTGCCAATCTCCAGCCACAAATATCCTGGTGGCCGTCCTGATGACCCTTCTAGTAGACGCTGCGGGGCTGCCGTGGCCTCACCATGTTGCCAGGGCATCACAGCAGTGGAGGAGGATGCGGCAGGATGCGTGTGCTGACCACGCAATCCTAGCTGGCCAAGGGGAAAAAATAACTTGTTCGCAAACCTGATGCTTTTCACTTCACAGCGCCCGAGTTTTGAGCTCGTACAATGCAGCAGGAGCTCAATGGTATTTGATATCTGCATCTGGATACATCATTATTCTTATGTCAGACTATAAATTCATTTTTCCAATCAACATGGAAAGAACATGACGGCATTTTATACTCAAGTACTTTATGGGAAAACCTATATTCCAAAAACCAGTGAAAACAGAATGGCTACAATAGAACACCCAAAGACTCAGGCTGTTGCATAAATTCAGAGAGTAGATTAAACACTAAATTCAGAGGTAGTTGTAGATTCCTAGAGGCATCTAGGTACATCAAAGCTGTACTGCTTGGTATTTACTCATTTCAACTCCTGTACTACGTAGTGTTGGCTTCATAACACAGCCTCTTGCTTTTTAACAGTTCAAATGAATTAGGATTGATGCATCAGGAGGAGGAAGAGCTCTCAGCCAGACTCCATGCATGGAACGCTGCTGGTGAAATACGGCAATTCTACTGCAAGTCTCACAAGATCTGATGGCTCAAAACTTCAGTTTCAAGAGTTGTGAATTCACATTAAATTGTTGGCTTGCATTTTAAGAAAGATTCTAAGAGTGGTTGCTTTTTTACAGAGAAAAGCTGAAAATTTAACTAAATAGTAAAAAAAAAATAAAAGGAATGGGAAACAAAGAAAAGATACATTTTATTTTTAGCGCTTGACAAGCCAATTTTATGTCAGTTTAACAAAATGGTAAATTTTCCTTTTTTTACAAAAAAATAAAACCCCAGTGCTTATACACCAAGCGCTAGGAAATTCTGCAGCTGTTCTTCATATCATTCTCCTTGAAATTCAGAATTCGTTTCCCTGCTAAGTCTGCTTCTGAAGAGCTTGGAAATCCAACAACACTTGGATCACAAGCTCTCTGTCCTTACACCTTCCACATACTGTAACCCAAGGTGCTAGAAAGGAAGCTGTAGCACTGATGGGCACTGGAGCTGCAAACATGGAGCTCCAGGAGCTGCTGTTGGAGTCTCCTGTCTCTGGCTGCTACGGGTCTGAGAAAGAAAACATTGCAACGCCAGGCTGGCAAAAGAAGAACTCTCCAAACAAACTAAATAACCCCCAAAAAGGGTGGAGCAAGAATTTAATTTCAAGAGAAACCCGGGGGTAGCCTGATTACCAACAAACTTCATTGATAGCCATAAATTCAAAGGTAGCTTTGTTTGTTTGTATTGTAGATACACCAAATAGTAATTCTATTTAAAGCCTTTGGAGGTCTGTGTTAAGAGTGCTTTCTGGGCAGGGGAAAGGTAACCGAAAACAGTCACTGAGTAAGAGGTTACGGATGCAACACCAGCAACAGTGCATCAGAATTGCTCGGGTAATTTTGTGCTTCAGGTAAGGGCTGTGTGCTCCTTGGAAGCTGCTAGGGTACTGAAGAGTTACATGACCTTCCCAACTCCAGTTCCCCTGGAGCATACTTTGCTTTGATGTTCTCTTAGGCCTAAGAGAATGGAATTTCTCTCCTATCTGCTCCAGCTGCCCCACATCCATCCCATTGGGCCTGGGGGCACCTCCAGGCCCATCAACAGGAGAAAACCATGATGCTTTTCCTATCTGGAAGCAGCATGGTGATGGGCAGAAATGAGAATGCAAACAATCACTGCTTTCTCACAAATTGACAGCACAATGGCATAATAAGTAAAATACTAAGTAAATATCCAGCATTCGTTTAATATCAAATGGCAACCCACAGAAGAAGAAAGTTTTCCATTATTTTAGGAGGACACTTGATTAGATGAATTCAGTCCTTAGAAGAGATAATTTCTAATGTTTTCAAATAATTAAAAGTGCATTCTATAGTCCAGAAGTTGTTTGTTTCACAAAAAATTTAAGCCCTTAAGACCCAAGAGTTACTAAATGGAAAAATAACCCTCTACTAGTAACAAATACTAATATTGATGCTGAAGTAACTCCATACTTCTAAAATTAAAATACACCTTTAAGACTGTGTGGCACAAGCAATGTCCAAGAGTCACTGGGAAAATGGAGAATGGACTGCAGAAATGATGAGCCCCAAATTGTTGGGGTTGAGGATTTATTCCAAACTGAATACCAGTCATTTTCATTCCCAATTATAAATTCAATAGGCAATCATGGAAAAAAAAAAAAAATCTATCCTTGCAGAAATGCCAGCAGTTGCTCCTAACCCAGCCAGTTTAGCACACTCAAACAAGATGACACATTGTGGAGCAAGGGAAGAATGCTCTTCACCATCACAAAGACTTTCCAATACAGAGACAGAGGACAAGAAACAAAATGCAGACAGTTTTTGACCACACGTATAAGTGATCCTGGTCTTTCCAAGTTAAGTGGAGTTTTAATATTTTCCCTGGACAGCCAAGTCAGTCCTGTCAGAAAACCACATGCACTTCAGCATAATAAGCAGCCTCCGCTCAGGACCTCTGCTCCAAGAAAGAATTACACACCTCACCCAAGGGCAGGGTGGTCTTTCACATGAATGCTGCAGCCTTTTTGGCAGGGCAGAGAGCATGGACGAGTGCCTGGCACGCAGATAAAAATATAAACAAGAAGAAAGATTTCTGCAGCACTTCCAGTACTTTGTAGCCCAAAGCTAAAAATATTTAAAAGCTCCCCCCACAAAAAAAATCAACTCATCTTTTGTGTCTGCAAACCCCTGCTCACCCTGGTGACAAACATCTCAGAAATAAAACATATTTACCAAGTCACACAAACTTGAGCGAATGCTGAAGCTGAAAATGCTACTTGTGACTGCAAAAATAATACATAAAGCTAAAATACCCCATCCAGCTGTGGAATACATCACAAGCTGATGCATAGTGAAATCCTGGCTCAGTTGTCTCAGCCAGGGAGAGACCAACCATTGGGAAGCTGCCAGCTCCCTCAGGATTTTCTTCCTGGTTGCCTGGTGATACAAAGCACCATGCAGGTGCCTAAGGGTCCTGTCCAGCTGCTCTCCCTGAGGTATCAGTACGGCTGAACTCTAAGTAAAGTCATCAACAGCCCCTGCCATCAGCAGGTCAGGCCTCTCAAACACACTCCAGCAAACCACACCATCCTGCTCACTTTGGCAACACTGTGACAGTCAAACATGTTCAAAACATTCCTTTCTGAACGTGCGCAGCATTATCACATTTCCCTTGTACAAGGTCTCCAAATGAATAATGCGTCTTCATTTCCAGATGACCGCTCTCACTCAGAGGCAGCATGAAATAGGGCTGGGTTTCCTTGGCGTACTGAACAGGGAGGTGTCCAGATTAGATTCAATTTCAAAAGCCTACTTGTCCCTCTGAAATAAATGGAAACTAAAGGCTTATTAACTACTTTCCTCTTAAAAAAAACAATCTTGCTTTCTTAAAGATGAGTCTTCAGCACAGGAAGGATGTGGATCTGTTACAGAAAGTCCAAAGGAGGCCAATAAGGATGATCAGAAGGCTGGAACACCTCCTACACAAGCACAGGCTGAGAGAGTTGGGGCTGTTCAGCCTGGAGAAGAGAAGGCTCTGGGGAGACCTTAGAGCAGCTTCCAGTTCCTAAAGGGGGCTCCACGAAAGCTGGGGAGGGGCTCTCCATCAGAGAGTGCAGGGACAGGATGAGGAGGAACGTTTTCCAGCTGAAAGAGGGAAGATTTAGATTAGATATCAGGAAGAAACATTTTTCTGTGAGAGGGGGGAGACAGTGGCACAGGTTGCCCAGAGAAGTGGTGGCTGCCCCATCCCTGGAGGTGCTCAAGGTCAGATCAGATGGGGCTTTAAGCAACCTGATCCAGTGGGAGGTGTCCCTCCCTGTCCATAGCAGGGGTATTGGAACTGGATAATCTTTAAGTTCCCTTCCAAACCAAACCAATCTGTGATTCTATGATTAAATGAACAGAAAGTCCATTAATCAGAAGCAATAATACAATTCAGGATACAAGGGGGTAGAATACTACTGGGACCTACAACGCTTAAACCGCTTCTGAAGAGAAATTGCTGTTTACAGACTCTCACTAATAAGCTGTGTAATTTCAATTTAGGTTTGTTCCAACACTTTAACAGAGGTTTCAACCAAAGAGCGGTTGTTCGTATGTCCATATCCCACCACAGAAACTGGGTGAACTCACCCAGTTCCCTGCAAATGACTACAGCTTCTGTGTAGATCCCATAAACAGGCAGATAAGCAAGAAGACTGTTTTAGAAGATGCTGATGAGATAGCCTACAAAACACTGCTTCCAGGTTTTGTCACCACACTGCTGAGGAAAAACCAGATGTGCTCCGCTGGAGAAATCTGGGTAACAGCGTATGGCAGAAGAGAAAACTGAGTTAAGAGTGTTTCTGAACGCAATAAACAGTAACTTTGCATTGTGTTCTGTAACTTGTGATAATGCTTAAGCACAGCCTGCAGACAGAGTAAGGTCTATCCAGGAGACAACTCTAGGCGACCTCGAGGAAGCCTCCGGCTACGAAAAGCAAAACTTGAATAGGAAAACAAAAGGAAAGCCCTTGCATTTCAACAAGAGGAACAAAATCAGAAAATACCAAGCTGAAAATATTTTTTTACTGCTCACATAACAAAAAACAAAGAAACCTGACTGCTATCACAACTATTTATTCTAAAACTGCAGACTCTGACACAAAGGGCAGGAGGAAAAGTTCAAATGGCTTTTTTTTCTATGAGAAAATATGTCTAGGTATTTGCACGTATAATGTTTTTTGACGGCTAACACATGGGAAATCCATTTGAATGTACAGACACTGAAAAACACTGGGTCATCACTGCAGCATTTCTCTGTATGAAGTTGAGACTTCTTAATATCAGCAACAACAGAAATTTTTATCTAGCATGTGCTACACAGAAGGAAAAGACAAACAGGAACAACAAATAGCCTTTAGTTCTCATTATTTTTCTTGTGTACTCTGACATGGGAACTTGCCTATTTTTCTGTCCATGTTTCTCGACATTCTGTGGTAAAAAATACAGTTACACTTGTGCAAGCATCAGTGGTTGTACACTTACTCTTTTACAATTACTAGAAATACACATAATAATTACACTCTTCTTACAGTTAACAACTTAATATAAGCACACTCTACTCTATTTCCAAAAACAATCCAGATTTTCCTTAATTAGCCTCCAATATTACAACTATTAATTTTTTGCAGCCTTCTGGGCCTTATTGATCAAATAACAAATTTGTGCTTTCCATTCTAAAATACATTCCAATGTCATTTTTCAATTCTTATATAAATCCATATTACATAAATATGCAAATAATATAGCTCTCTCTCTATATATATGGGTGTATGTGTTTCTAGTATTACACACACACATTCTTAAACAGGAGTAGGAGAAAGGAAATTATAACCCCTTTCACACTGTCTCACGGTTGCTTTAGACAGGTAGGAATTATAACCATCTTGTGGAAATCTCCACCATTTGTAAAATCCCCATGAGCACTGAAATTTCCTCAAACACTCAAGGAAAGCAGCAGTCCAAGACACTACTCCACAGAAGAAAAAACAATTTCACAGTAGGACTTCCTACTTAAACACTGTATTTCATATATATTCCTTACTCGTTCTATTCAAACCACAACACCAAGACAGGGTCAGCACATAAATATATAAAAGCTTTGTTATGCTTCTACAAGGGTTTCTAACAGGAGCACTTCTGTGCCGTACAAGTATTTTCCTCTGTGCAAAGATAGAGCTATTATTCAGTTAGACTGTACTTCGGGCATTTCTATCCAGGACATCCAGATTCTCCAACTGACTGAGAAACATCTCGGTTACTTCTTCACACACTCCTATTTCAGCACATTTTGCCATCCTGTTGCACCAAGGATTCCATCCAAAGACTAGCACTAATCCTTCATTTTTCTGTTCTTGGATTTTGGCATAAGACATCCACGATAATGTGTGAGGACATGAGCTTCCTTCATGAAAACAGGACCCAGGCCATAGAATTCCTTCTGTTGACTCTGGCAGATATTGATTCATCGAAACAAATCAACTCATTGTATTCTGCAATGGTATTAATGCAATCTAACTTTCTCCAAGTATACGAACACAAAGGGACATAATATTACCAAAATACACGAATACAGCAGAGGAGATTTTGTACTCACTTAACTCTTAGTGTATTTTGCAGCATCTAATTCAAGAACAAAAAAAAAAAAAAAAAAGATGCAAACCCTTTTTTTGTGTGTTTCTTTATTATTGGTTTTCAAATCTATTTTTTGTTTTATGCTTTTATGAAAGCCTCTTAAGATTTTGCTACTTTATGCAACTTCAAAAAATAAGACGATAGTAACTTTTTGCAATAGAAACAATAACAAAATAATACTGCAGAGAGATGAATTATTTACTCTGCTAGAGTCCCTCTAAAGGGGCTGTGACTATTGTATTCCTTGTTCACCCGAGGAAATTACAATAGAATATTCAGAAATCATCTGAAATCAGTTCTGAGAAAGTTTTGCTGAAGCCCCTGTGAAGACAGCAGACAGGGAGATTACATAAATCAGAAGCCAGGAAGCCTCATTTTTTAATACAGTTTATACAATAACAACAGCTTCTGTCCAAATCCCAGGCTTGGGACAGAAGTAGGAATAAAATCAAGTTGTTACAAGTTGGCCTCTGGTTGTCGTGGTGTCACTCGGTTCTGCTGAAAACCCCCGACACTCACTCATGCTAACAGACATTAACAGTTTTTCACGTAGGATTAAGTGCTCTCATTTCTGACCTCTTCACCCTTCAAACATCAAACGCAAGGTGGAACAGCATGGATGTTTGGTTCACCTTACAAAACAGCACCCTCAACTACATGAAGAAACAAGACAGCTCTGACATTAAGCACTGGAGTGCTTGGGCCTATTTAAAAAAAAAGCCCTCTGATATAGAAATATTGGGCTGTGCACTGTTCTGATCTAGAAGAGGAGGTGAAGAATCTCCACAGCATCAGGACCAGCTGAAACCACTTCTTGGGCTTAAAGAAGAAGGTGGGGGTTTCCAGGCTAAAGCTCAGTTACCTCTCAGGATCGGATGCTGTAACTGCTGGTTGAAACTTCAGACTATTTCAAAACTGCATCTCGCACCTCTCGCAGACCTTGCCTAGATCTCCCCTACCAAATGTTATGGTATAACACAGATCAGAATGCTTTATAGCATCTACTTAATCCTGTCTTTGTGCTCTGGTGATTTAAAGATGGTGATTTCAATCGCTCTCAAAACCTCCTTTTAATGTACAGTTTGACACAATTTGAGAATCTCTGTATGTAAGAAAAACACCACAAAAAAAATCTTGGCTCAAGAGTCTGAAACAGCAAAAAAAAAAAACCCAACCAGAAATTAAAAAGAAAAAAAAAAGAAAAAGCAATCAACCCTTGGCTGAAGATCCAAAGGAAGCAATGGATTTTAAATATGCAAGGGGAAAACAAATCTCTTTTTATTATGGAAAATACAATTCAAGAATTGACTAAAGAGCATGAAATCAAATGTCAGTCAAGCAAAAGAGAATGCAGTGGAATGACTTCATTCCTTCTCATTTCATAAAGAAAATGTAAATATAGAGCATTTAATTTCTCAATAGAGAAATGTTCTTTTTATTGAAATGGTAAGCAGGGATTAAAGATACAATAGGCTATAACTCAATCCTTAGTTATGTTTGGTTTTCTCAAAGCATGATGGGACATTTTGGCATGAGCTGTTTTTTCTCAGTTACTATCTCAAAATCAGGTTCCTTCAGTTCTACACATATTTTGTCTTTCCAAATAAATTCCGTTTACTACTGCCTTTTAAATGCTGCTAGAAGTACAGTGGAACAATACTCAGAAATGGTGAAAATCGCAGCTTTGAATTGCTATATGACACATTCTCACAAAAGATCGAAGGGTACCAGAGGCCACACATTCAATGTCCTAATATTAAGATAAGCATCTTAGTCATGTGAGCCTACAGCTTGCTTTTCTTTCTCTGAAAAAGTACTCCTAGAAGCAAAGTGTTCAGTTACTGTGTTCAGTTCTGGGCTCCTCACCACAAGAAGGATGTTGAGGCTCTGGAGAGAGTGCAGAGAAGAGCAACAAAGCTGGTGAAGGGGCTGGAGAACAGACCCTATGAGGAGCGGCTGAGTGAGATGGGGTTGTTTAGCCTGGAGAACAGGAGGCTGAGAGGAGACCTCATTACTCTCTCCAACTACCTGAAAGGAGGTTGTGGAGAGGAGGGAGCTGGGCTCTTCTCCCTAGTGACAGGGGACAGGATGAGAGGGAATGGTCTCAAGCTCCACCAGGGGAGATTTAGGCTGGGGATTAGGAAAAAAAATTTCACAGAAAGGGTCATCGGGCAGTGGAACAGGCTGCCAAGGGAGGGCGTTGATTCACCTTCCTTGGAGGTGTTTAAGGCACAGGTGGATGAGGTGCTGAGGGGCATGGTTTAGTGTTTGATAGGAGTGGCTGGACTCGATGATCTGATGGGTCTCTTCCAACCTGGCTGTTCTATGATTCTATGAAAGCTATAACCTATGCAACACCAAACAAAGTGAGTCTTCGCTGTAAAAAACTGGGCACACAACTGTACACTCAACACATATTTCTCTTCCAGCTGATCCCAACAAATGGTACTTGCAAACCATTCATATGCCTCCAATCCAAGCACACACATCAACAAGCTCAGAATAAAATAGCTGCAATGAATTTGCTGTTATTGGAGCACATCAAACAAACCTTCTGTGAATGGCAAGCGACAAGCTGTCAAAGCAGCCAGGTTATTCCTGTTAAGATGGTCATGCACAACACAGCAATATTTCATGGGCACATTCAGGCCGGAAAAAAAGATAGGTCCAGGAATTTACGCAGGTAACTCATTAATTCATTGCAGTAAGAGTAAATGGGACTGTTCTGAAACACACTCTGAGCCACAAGCTCCCAGGGCAGTGAGTCAACATGCTATCCCAGAACCGCGGGCTACGTTTAAGCAAGTCACCTCCAAGTTCTCTTTTGATTGTGGTTTTGTCTTTGTCTGTGACAGGTAGTCACATACCCCACAAATTGACAGGTAACTTCATCTGGGCGCTGCGTGCACGGATGGAGGAGCTCCTGTGCTCAGCCTGGCACACTGGCTGGCAATGTGTTCTGCTTCCCCAGCAAGGTGGGTACAGTCCTTCAAAGCTCAGTCCAGGACAAAACACTGTCTCCCTCAGGTGTCTATCACAGACAGACAGCAGAGTGAGTACTTATCTCTGTGTAGGTATGGCTTAATTTTACAGTCTCTTCAACAGCCCTTTAAACCGGCCCCTGGTAAAATCTTTCCCATCAGGGATTTGTCCAACTGAAAACAGAACCACAACTCATACTCCTACCTTGTTGTTTCAATGACAAATGCAGATTAGTGAAAGGCTTTAGACCAGAGATGGCAATCCACAACGAACAAGCAAAGCTAGGGATTTTTATCTCAGACAAACCTTCATGAGTTTCCTGGTGGGACACACTACAAGTCTATGCTCAAACATTGCTTCTATTAAGAGCAACATCTGAAACTCCATCACTCAAATAAATAAGACAAGTTCAGGATCATTAATAGTATCCATCATACAACTGTCAGCATCATTTCCTCTGAAGAGAGACTCTGCAGAGCACTCCAAGATGTTTGTGTGGAGGGGGCTATTTATCAGGCAGGTGAAGAGGCACTCAGGACCCCTCATACTCATGCGATTCCCTCCATCTCCCAAATCCACACATGACTTTTAAGGCACGGGATACAGAAGGAGCATGATAGCACATTGCTGAGCCTAGTGTGACGGCATCTACTCAGCAGAGACAGAGAGTTTCCCTGAGAAAGTTTAATCCTCTCTTTGATTATCTCATGTCAAGCATGGATAACGCATGTAAGGAAATGCCACGCATGCAAAATAGGGACAATCCTACTCCAGTAGCCACCATGAGTACTAGCCCTATGCTTTCCACTGCTGCTGCCCACCAACCCTGGGCACTGCAGATTATTAGCAGTTTTAACAGTTACTGTTAGAGACTCTTTCTGAACATTGGCTTCCATAAGCAGCTATTCTCAATTCATAAAAAACCCCACAACATCCCAACCTCAGCATCATCTGCTTCTAAATCTGACATGTTTATGGGGAACTTCTAAATTAAATGGTTTCTAAAAATCAAGGCTTGTAGTTACTGCTTTAGGGCTTAAGAGTCCTACTAGAGAATTAAAAGCACTCGGTAGCAAAAATATCTTCTGTAAGTACCACTTTCTGTTACTTCAGTTATTGTAATGGTTGAAATCGGGCAAATCACCTGTAGTATCCTAGTAAAGGACTGGAGCTGCTCGGCAGCACAGGCTGCTAACTTGGTGGCTTCATAATTACACCACATTATGTGCAGATGCTTTCCCTGAAAATTAATCTTAAACCACAATAACTGAACACCAAATTACCGTCACAGTTGCATTGTTATGAACACAAAATTTTCTGATCAGAACTCAGGTGGTTCTCAAGAGAACAATCAGCTTTATTACCCCACTCTACTGACAAAGACAGAAGATGTCAAAAGGACACTGGAGTAGTTAATCTGAGTGAAGCCTGTGTAAGGAATCAGAAATCTCATATATCTCAAAACAGGTAAATGGGTGTACAAAGGGAAAGGTCAAAGCAAACAAGAAATATATCACAATAGTTTGCTGAAAGCATTTCTATCAGACAGATACCCAGGTAGAAAAACAAAGCTCCATCAGCTTCAGTAACATCTCCTCTAGTGGCCAGGAGCACTTCCCTTGGTTACCTCCCTGTAAGTAAGGGAAGTATGGAACATTCTTGCCTCTGCGTTAAAGGTTAGATCTAAACTACTATGATTAATAGCCTCTGACAGAGAGAACACAAACAAGCTAGCATTTAGAAGGTAATAAATAGACATAAAGACCTAGAAATAGTTGAATGGTGTATGGCCTATTACATCACCTACCCAACACATGCAACTAAATATCCAAAGAGGAAAGGAAGGTCAGCTTAGACGTTCCAGGTGTTAAAAAATCTCAAGTAACCCTTTGGCTGCAAGCACAGTCCTAACAGATTGTTCTGAGGGCAATATTAAAACTAGTATTCAGCTATGGCTTGTGAAATGATGGAAATGAAGGGACAAAGTTGATAGCAGAACAGATAAGGAACAAAGCCCAATGTTTTGAGTAAGACAAACCTATTTTCAGTCACTTCTTCCCCCTTGCAGAATGAACTAAACACTTAAGCAAAATTAATTCTAGAATTTCCCAGCAGGTTGTTAGCAAGAAATAGTTTGCTCATGAAGAAAGGGAACACACTCAGTCCAGCAGTCATATTAACAGTGTGTGGTTATGCCACATCCCCCTCACCCCAACTAACTTTACCCTCACACTGGAAGGCACGGGTAGATGAGGTGCCAAGGGACATGGTTTAGTGTTTGATAGGAATGGTTGGACTCGATGACCTGGTGGGTCTCTTCCAACCTGGTGATTCTATGATACTAATCTGAGAGAATCTCTGCCTCGGCACTCCCTCTCTTTTTCCTCTAAATTCAGCAAATAGAAGCAATAAACAAACCTCAAAAAGATCTCAGTGTACACACATTCACACATCTGTTTGGAATTTGGGTAAGGAATGCTCTGAAGGCTGTTTGCATCGGGCAGCCGTTAGCCAAAGGCTGCTAAAATGAATGCAGTTTCACGTGGCTCACATGCAGCTACCAGGACCTTCCGGTCCTTCTGCTCTGCTTTCCAGTGCCAGTGAGAGCTGGGGCAGCACGGGTTGGACAGAAAACACTCCCAAACAGACAATACACTTCAGTTGTTCCACCATCATTATAGCAGATTATCTCTTGCTGTCATTTACAACCACACAGACATCAAAAGAAACGTAAAGAAAAGAATGTCATGTGTTTTAAGAGATTTTTTTGCATATTTAGCAGAAATATTCAAACCTGCCTTTTTGCCTGTGTGACAGAGTTTCCTAACTAGGCCACTCATTTTAATCTGTTTCCATGTTACTAACACTAACCAGAAATTATGTAAAAGCTCAGCTCTTCTGAAGGCATGTAACATCAAAAAATGTGTCAGGTATCTCAACAACAATCTGTTAGGAATAGCAGAATCTATATATAGTTTAATATCTCCTGAGCTCAGATGCATATTAGCAGCCTGTTTTAGCTGTAAGTACCACAGGATTTATCATGCTGTCGTCAGAAAGGTTGCCCACTCTTCACATATTTGGATTTTTATCTGTGATCTGATATGATGTTCAGGGAACACTATTTTTTTTTTTACATATACCGCGTACACTCTCATCACATTCAACAACTCCTGCAAGCTGCTATAGTATTCCTTATTTCAAAGTCAAAAGTGTAAAGAGCAAAATGTCACACCTTCAGAAGGAATACTGACTTGACTTGGACATGATTGAATATACGTTGGCAGTGATTTGCAGAGACAACCCTTCCACGCTGCTCCTGTCAAATCCAAGCAAAACAAAAGACTGGTTTGGTCTGTATTGTTTATATTAATTGCCAGTTTGCATCACAAAATCAGATGATCTGTAATCACGGCCTGTCAGCTCGGTTTAACAAAGTGAGCATTTTTTTTTTTTTTTAGTTTGTGTATGCCTCCACCATCTCTGTATATTGGTTTAATAAAACAGCAGTTAGTCTAAAGAACATTAGCCCTCAGTCTCAAAATAACCCACCCAAGCTTCAGGAATGCCTAATTTTAGAACTTAATACAGATGATGAATAACACAAATATTTACAAGTTTCAGAAGAAGTTACATTGGAAAAAAACAACTCCCGACAGAGCTGTTAGATCCTCCTCACATAGGCACAGTCTGTGGTTTTGCAGGTATCTCCACGCTAAACCTCCTTTCCCTCAATGCTTTAATTTCCTGCACACCTTGAGCCTGAACATGAATGTTTAGCAAAGAACAAGACTGCAACAAAGCTTCCAAAGTTTCCATCTCCAACACTCTGCTGTCTCCTAGGTGAGAAACCTCTAATTGACATATTGAGCTCTGCAGAAAGGGATAATTTTAAAAATCTCAAAAGACCCTCCAAAACACATGATCTCAATAACTTATCCTTTATGGGATTGAAATTGAAATGCATTATGGCTCTTACCAGTCTCAGGAATTGTCTTTTTCAGAAAGAACTATTAAAGGGGAATGGAGCTTTCTCTTGTTTGTTATTATATTGAATTCATAGTTGAAAGAATTGCTTCTCTGAACTTTAAGGGAGAGTAATATATGTTTTTATAAAGATGAAAACAAATATCTATGTTTTTACCACCTCTTACTTTGAAACAGGCACCACAGCCACATCTCCACATGCAAAACTCAGCAGAAACGGAGCAAAGAACAAAGCTGTTTCTTTTTCAGCCAGTGTTTACTTCACCACACCACAAACAGAATAACTTAAAAACAACAGACAGCACTCAACTCTCCCATGCACCCATCACAGGGAGGCAGCAAGGAATACTAAAGGCAGGATGGACCTATTCAATTATTTCAAGGAGGACAAGAGAAAATTCCCAGTGAAAACTCTCAATTAGAAACTAGCTTATGCTAATTCCCAGAACTCCAGACCTTGTACAGTCTCATATGTGTTTTATAAATGTACTAAGATCCCTGGAGATGTGTCCAACACATTGTGCAAACCAGGATAGCTTCAACACGTTGCTCAGGACCGTGTCCAGTCAGGTTGGGAATACTGCCACAGTGATCTCTATCACCACTCTGAACAACCTGTTCCAGTGCTCTGCAAAGGTCTGTCTTGTACAAAGGTTTGTGTTATATATTTAAATGGATTTTTCCAGTGTTTGTTTTTGCCCACTGCCTCTTGTCCTGTCACTGGGCACCACTGAGAAGAGCTAGGCGCTGCCGTCTTTAGTCACCTTCATCTGGTATTTATACACACTGGTAAGATCTCTTGAGCCTTCTCTGCTCCAGATAGTCTCATCTCAGTCTCTCTCCATGTCTCAGACACTCCAGCCCTTAACCCAGCCTCATTGCCTTTTGCTGGACTCATCCCAGTAAGCTAAGCCTCTCTTGTACTGGGAACCTCAGCACTGAACACAGCCCTCCAGATGTGCCTCACCTCCGCTCAACAGAAGGCAAAGCTCACCTCCCTCAAACTGCTGGTGATGTTCCACCTAATGTAGCCTGGGATGCTGTTGGTTGCCTTTACTGCAAGGACATGTTGCTGGCTTATGGTTATCTCATCTCAGATCCTTTTGTGCAAAGCTGCTTTCCAACTGGCAAGCCCCAAGCATGTACTAGTGCAGGGGGTTATTCCTCCCCAGGCACAGGATGTTCCTGAGCTTCATGAACACACTGGCCTGTTTCTCCAGGCCAATGAGATCCATATGAACACTAGAAAATATATCTGGTGTATCCACTGCTCAACTCTGCATCTTGAAATTTCCACCTTCTTAATTTGGAAGCTAAAATGAAGTTAGATGCACAAACTCGGGCGATATTCTGTTAAAGAAAAGTACATCAGTAGTCTGCAGCTCAACATATTTCTCTTCAACACCAGCAGAACATCTTTCACAGAAATGAAAAACTTTGACAAGCTTCAATTCACTCATATAACCACCCAGCCTAAGCGTAATCACTAGAATAAGATAACACTGAGAAGTCTCCCTTTGAGCCTAGCTTCCATCTGGGAAATTTTTTAACATTTTCCAGTTGTCTGTGGAAGGAATATCTGTTATAGACACATAAGAACTACATCCAGCAACATTCAGTTATTCAACTAACAGACTTCTGCTTTGCACAGAGAGAGGGTATTGGTATAATATATATATAATATATAATATATTCCATGTACAACAAAAAGATTATCAGAGGTGAATTTGTTTTCCCCAATTAAGCTCCACAAAATACCTAGTCCTTGAAAAAACACACAACTTAACATTCTAGTTTTGATTTCCCTCCCCCTTGTTCCTCTTCTATCCCTAGTATCTGTCAAATATTCCCCTGATGCCTCCTAGGTTCACAAACTCCTACTGTCTCTAATCTCCAACCCTGTCCCTCACACTTGCAGCCACGCCTTCCTATTTGTATTTCAACCTTAGTACTTAAGCTTCAATTTACGCACAAATGTCCTGCAAAAAGTTTCCACATCTGCACCTGTACAATTCACAAAGCTTTCCCCTTATAAAATTATGTACCTAAAGCCACAGTACAGCAACACTGCAGTCCAACCCTAAATTCAGCAGAGACTGAGGAAGCCCAAATCACATCATGTAGCACATAACGTCCTATGTAATAAGCCTCGGGGAAAATCCTTATTTCAGCAGTCAGTAACAGACAGCAAGATCACCAAGTCACAAGTGTTTCCAGCAATACTGTATAACTTGCAGCAGGAGTAAACTATGTGCTAGAAGCAGTTAACGTTTCAAAACACTATTGCCTACAGTTTTTTCTCTCTTTTTCTATCCCGTCTTGTGTGGTTGCATAAAATCCTTCTGTGAAACTGAATCTAACACCCCTTCCATCCACCCGTTAATTAAGGAAAAACAGAAAATGTGGAAAGATGGCATTATGTTAACACAGAAGGTACGTGTTGTATAAGAGCCTTTGGAGAATTTCCAGCTCCATTGAAACTTCCCTCTTCAGAGGACGGGTAGGGGGGAAGGGTCAGAAAAGGCCTAAATTACCTTTCTGATTATGGAAAGGCTTTGCACAATTCACATCACACATGAAAAAAAAAATCCTCAGAAGCTAAGCAAGGTTTCACAGGAGCCTGAAGCAGTGTGAATGCATGAAAAGCGAACTTAATCGTCAAAGCTGAGAGTAGGAAGAACTGTTCTACATAATAAAAGTTCTTAGCTGCATTATTAAAAAAATCATTGCTTAAAAGATCAATTTGTTTCAAAGGGTCCATCCCTGTACTAGAAGTTAAAGACACATGATCTAAAAGGAGTCTTTATTAAACATGGTGCCTCTCTGCTATAACCACAATAGTGTTATAATGACAACATCTGAGATAATTTCATGTATTTGTGGTTTTATTTTTATCTAAATGTAGACATATGATGTCTGCAAAGCCAGTTAAAGACAGAAACCATTAGATGAATAACATCAACTTGCCTGGCTATAATAATGTTGCTATTTCTTTCAACTTTTAATATAAACCATCAGATTCCATTTATTCCCCATTCTAAGCAAAAAAGGGAAACCCGAAGCGCACAAAATAAACTGTACGTACCCAACAGCTTTAATCAAAATACATTCTTCTTCGGTTTCAGAAGACTAATATCAAACACGAAGGTAAGTCTGAAAGTGAAAAATCACTCCTCCCATTTCCAGGAACAATTTCTCCCCAACATGGAAGGAACTCCATGCTACATATGCCATGCATTCTGCACAATGCTTAAGTAAAAATGAGAATCATTAAGTATTGAAGCAGATTCCTGTGCTTCTTAGAAGGTATGGAGAAAACCAGAAGGTGCAAGAGTTTTGCTTCTCAGACCCTGGAGGTAAGACATCAAAAAAAAAAAAAAAAAAAGCAAAACAAAAAGAATACTACTAAAAAACTACTAGAAAAAAAAATGAAATCCAAACAAAAAAGGAGCCATATTTAAACAACTGTACCCAACGAGAGGAAGACTGCAAAAGAGAAGAATTACACACACGCCCCACTCCAATTCAACCATGTCGAGATTAATGCAGACATTTGGCCTGTGAATTCCATATTGTCTCACTGTACATATCGTGTTTTCTGAGTTCATTAAAAAAAATATATATATCACAATTGGATTTAAGTCTCTCCAGTTTCCTATCTTCTTCTGAAAGCACATCAAGCTACTAAGGCGCAAACAACAGACTGCTCAGCTCCTTTAATATTCCATCATCTGTATTTGTCTCCACTTTAAAGATGTAATTCTGAATCTACTGTTTGTGAAATACGCTGAGGTCTTGGACCTATAAATAACAGAAGACCCCACTTGCTGCTTCACTAACTGCACTATCGCTTCCCAGTAACTACGGGAAACCAGATGAAATCTGAACCTATTCATCAGAACACAGAAAATATCCCTTCTTTAAGTAAGAGAGATTGCGCTTGCAGTATCTAAGTTGGTAAACAGTGCCATTTCCCACTGTCACCATGTGAGATCATTTATTACACCTGCTGAGAACGAGCCAAGAACATGTAGAAAAGAAAACAACCAGTCACCCAAAATTATAATCAAAAAAGAAATCTGTTTCTCCTTCCATTTAGGGAACATGGGCATTTCTGAAACATAACAACCAGTATTTGCCATGACAATTCCCACTATATACACTGTGTAACAGCGAGTAACTATTAAGCTGAAGCATCCAACACAACACAAGGTACAAAAACCTGGGTTTAAAAGAAAACAGCAATTCTAGTTCCATAATTTTAGGCTTACTAAATCAGAGATGTGCACACAAAAGTGTTTACTTTAGTAATTCAATTTCCTAACAACCATCTACAAGTGAAGTGCTAGGAATGCAGTAACAACAGAAGACTGCAACGCTTTTACGGAATATGGATTTAATTGCAATATAGGCTCTCAAATAAGTATGCAGAGATAGACCTGGAAATGAAAAGTGTGTTCATGACTCCTCATTTATAAAGAAATTTCCTCCTAAGTTCATATTAAATAACTCTTCTCCAAATATCACCAGCCTGTTTCTTCTGGTGCTTCGGTAGCTACTCTCTGAGCCAGAAAGCATCATAAAAGCTGCCTTTACCTTCACATCTGTTGGCAAAATTTGCTAGTTGCAGTAATTGCAATCATGCTCAAAAAGTAACAAGTAAAGAAAAAATTAAAGTCTAAGTCCCCATATTCAATGTGATAGTACTATGGCATAGTAAGATAAGCTACTATAGGCATTGTGATACCTTCTATCATGAAATACTGTGGCATAAGCTAGAAACTATAACAAACAGATTGACTATAAAGATTTCCAGTTAACATACAGAGCACTCGAACGCTTCACACTCAGCGGCTAAGAGTAACCGAAGTGCCAGTGATCTTTTCTGCAGGATGGGCTGGGAGTATCCAGGTGTTGAGCTGTACATTCAAAGAAGAGGAAAGCCTTTTGCCTCCTATTACAATGTTTAATTTGGAACAGCTGATGTAACATTCAAGGTTACGCATAAATGTGTCCCTGCCCATGGCAGGGAGTTCGGAACTGCATGATTTTCAAGGACTCTTCCAACCCAAACCATTTTATGATACACTTGGCTTCGAGATAACTGAAGACTTAGTTCAATTTAAGTTCTCAACTGGGAATAACAAAACTTAAAGTTTATATGAGTTTGTGCTTAGCCTAAATAAACAATTCGTCATGATTTTTATCAGCTCTTAAAACACAAGTGACCATTTCACAGTCTATTATCCGCACCCAGTTTTCAAACGGAAGTTAGAAGCAAAGGCACTTGTAGGTAATCAATATTTCATAATCTATAACAACTTTGCAAGAACCCGGGAGACAGAGCAGAGGTTGTAGTTAGCAAGATGCAGTTTGGAGACAGATGATTTAATGTGATACTCATAATCCATGCACAATAATTTATAGTATCTCTTGTCAAGAGATACATCAAGAAGGAAAAACAAGATCAGTAAAATGACTATGTTTGTTGCTGTTGCAGATGTCATGACATGATGGAAAAACAGAAACATGGCAGACATAGCAGACAAAAAAAGCATAAAACCACACTGATGGTAAATTGTTCTGGATTTGTTTCTCATTTGGTACCACTGGTCTCAAGATTTATGAAAGTGCTTGACTAAGGTAAAGGAAAAATATCACTTGAAAACAGCACTATCTACAGATCAGGTCCTACAGTAGTGAGCACCATTCATGCGTGAGTGCACCAGAGCTATGCAGTTAAAAAAAGAAAACAGTGCAAATCCATAGTTCATACAAGAAGCTGAGCTTCCTAAGTGTTTCACTAGGAAATAATCAAAACCCAGTTTTTTGTTGTTTGGGGTTTTTTTTTTTTTTTTTTTTTTTTTTATCATCAGCCTTCTCTGTAGGCTCAGCAGTCTTGTCCTGTTATATATTGCTTGTCAGAATTGCAAACTTTGAGAGAGGAACTGGACCAGCCATGGCAATTTAGTCTGAGATAAAGATCTATAAAGCCCGATGGTAGCTCACATTCTAGCAGCTACAAATTGCTAAATTGTCACGGGAAATCAAGATAGTTATCAATTCACTACTACTACTCAAGGTTTCCCATTCCTTCCCTACATCCATCTTTACTATTTAAGCCAAACTAGACGGATATTTCAGCCCATGGATGCTTCTTTTAATAGCTAAAAGTATGGCCAAATGTAGTGATCAAAGTAGGAATGGCTCTTTCAGACTTCAGTTAATCAATGTAAACATTCCGTGCATCATAAATAGTTAAGACTCAGGGAAGTCTCTCCTGTGGTAACCCATATGTTTCTACTACCTCCAAAAGAGTTTTCTAAGACATTCATGTTTCACATCCAAAGCATAAATACAAAAATTGAAGTCCCTATGGCTGACAAAACCTCCCATTGTTTCATTTGAGTCACTGCTTAGCTGAAAACCATATTTGCTGAAATTTGACCAAGACTGATGACCTTTTCCAGCAGTCAATAATCGAGGCAGAAGGAAAAGGTGGTTCGTTTGACCTTTCAAAGGTGCATCAACTTTATTTGGCCAGGAACAGTTTTTAAAAGCCATTTTAGTTTGCACGGCTCAGATTTGTTGCGCAGACTGGACACGTCTGTGCAGCGTCTGCATTAGGCTCTTTAAATGCTCAAGCGAACAGGACAAGCTCAGAGGAGGAAATGAATTCACAACAGGGGATCCTCTAGTTGATTAACTTCACCCTCAGTGGTGGATGTCAGTCACGTTAATTGGAATCAATACACAGCAGTTAGGGGGGCAGAGGGATAATCAGGCAGGGCAGAGCAACAGGCCCATCAGTGCCTAAAATAAGCTGTTAACAACTTACAGTGGCATGTGACAAGCCTTCCCTGTAAAGGAATGCAAAGCATCTCTAAAATTCCAATTTAACACACAAATAAAGATAATTTGGCAACACTTAACTAACAATCCAGCAATAAAGGAAACAGTCATTACAAATTAAATCAAAGTTAAACTGATCAAAGTAATAAAACGAGAAATAAGGCTCCCAGAAAGGCTTATAGGAAATCCTTCATCCAACTTTTCCAAAGAATAAAAAGAGAAGCTAAGGACTTGAAATCCTGCCATAGATAATTTTAATTATGCCCAGCTGCAATTTTATTGTACTCTTAAGGCTGAAATGTAATGCAGAGTTTCAAAAGTTGTAGTATGTCACAGGAAGAAAAAGGAAAAAGAAAAACCAGAGATTCTCTGCTCTCTAGACAGCACCCAAGAGTGATTAGAATAGTCATATCTCAAGCATCTCGTTCTCTCTGGCATCCTCCATGGCTTCTTCCTCTGACTCAGTAACCACGAGCATGGTCTGGCACTGGTGATACACCAGATATCTGTCCCCACTGTATAACCTGCTGCATACCAAGTTGAAAATCCTATTTCAATACAACAGCAAGACAAATAACATATCTTGATTTCTTCTAAAGTACAAAACACAACTGAATATGACCTTCACAAGACAATTTTTTTCTTAGCCTTTTAAACACGATATAATACAAAAGGGAGTAAATTAACCTTTGGCCAAAGGCTTTTGTATCTTTCCTCTGCTCCTTTAGGGAGTGAAATGAATGCCAGATGTTTTATTGCAAAGTCCACATACTCTGAACTACACCAAATGCCTCCAAGACAGTATCACAGTATTTTATTTATTATTACAAAGGCAACAAATCATATTTAACAGATTTATATAGAATCTGTCACCATCTACATGCTATCATCCTTCCCATTAAACTTGACCTAGCCTAACCAATTAAGCGCACAGATTAAGATCGCAGGTTTTTTTTCCTTCTCAGACCTCCACAAATACTTTGTGAAATCTGGTTAAGCACTTCAAGGTGGGAGGTTTTCTGTTAGCCTCCTTAGCCGCAGAAAGAGTAACAAAAGGAAAGGAAATAAGGTCATCCTCTTCTTTCCTGTCGATATCAACTGGTCATCTCACCTGCACATAGACATATTTTACACAGGCACAAGTTGTTAAAAGAGCTCTTAAGTGAACAAAAGGCAGTAATTTCCGTTTCGAAATCAGAGCTCTACCTTCTGAGTTTCTGCCATCTGCCAGTGCTAAAAAAATGACCCCAACATAGAGTAGGTCAGTCCTGCTGTCGTAGATGAAGGTGTCCTTCCACTCACCGTAAACTCAACTTGGATATTAAGGGAAGGAGAGACATTCAATTTGCTAATGCAAAGAAAGTGGTTTTTTTCCAAGCTAAGAGACTGAAAGCCATGTGCACTTTGCAATGCATTGTTGTTTTAAATTAATTACAAAGCAAGACTATGGGTCTGACTCTGCACTTTGAGAACTCCAAAAGCATTATTTCCCCATTCACTGGGATTATGCATCAACATGTGCCCTGTTTCTCTAAAACCTTCTATTAGAATACGAGCTCTAGCTGATAAACCCAGGGCATGTGAAAGACATTCCAACAAAATATTGGTTCTCAAAGCTTTTCTTAGAAAGTAATCTTTCCTCAACACTATGTACAGCAGAAGTTAGGGTGTTGCACTTTTTTTTTACGCATACTATTTGCTTAATTTAAAGTGCCGGTATGTTTTTCTTAAAATGGTTTTATCTTCACTAAGAATGTGAACACAAAGCAAGGCCAAGCCCATGCAGGCCTAGAACCCACGAGAAGTTAGACTACGTCTTCCTCAAAGAAGGGTTTCTAGGCTGGTACTTGACTGTGCCTGGCCTGATGTCAAGTTGCTGAGAGCTCTGGCCAGAATAACCCACCACATGATCTAGTGAAAGTGCACACTATCTCTTGAATTGCAGATTCTCTGCATACAAAAAACACTAAAATTAAAAGCTATTTAGTCGGGTGTGGTAAAGTTTATGATCTTCAAAAGAAATGTTGTACTTAACACATATCTTAGGAAAAAAAAGTCTGTCCACACAATGGTAATACCTAACTGTGAACCAGACTTGACAGCACTGGATGTCTCTTGGCATCCAAGTTAATTTTATTTATATGCCCACATCAACTACCTCAACATCAGACAGAATTGACACCTGCCAAGAGAAGACTCAGATGTCAAACCATGAGACTTGCCTATGCAGGCTATATAATAGCACTGAATATGTAGGGTACAATATCATGAAACAGACTGGATTTCATGACCTCTCTACAAGCTCGAGCTTCCAGCAAACAGGACAGAGAGTTGGACATTTCTCAAGACTACTGTTAAGCATTGGCATAGCTGGTATGACTTTTTCTTCCCTGCTTAAATAATGTATAAATGAACTTACATTGACTTCAGTAAATAATCCGCTTTCAGACAATTCTTACGGGAGAGTCGCAATACTCATACTACTTTATTCTACCCTTTTAGTTTAATAACTCTTTTTGTCTATTAACAGAAGTGATTTGGTAAGTTAAAGAAGCTGCGCTGATACTGTGGGCACTCCACTGGGTGAACCAGAAAAAAAAAGTAATTATGCTTTCCATTTGTAGAAGGCCAATTTACTTCCCTAACTTCATATCTTCAGGCATTTCACTGTAACAGGACCACATGCAAAGCACTACACTACCTGCAGAACTATTTCTTTATCCCAGGGATAGGCAAAGCAAAGCATGACAATGAAGCGCAGGATGAAAATTCAAGCAGCAAGCTCTATGGTAAGGGAATCAAATCACCTGAAAACACCTGTAAGCCCTATACTGAGCGGTGGTCACACTTACATTTTCAAGCTGCAGAACTCACTGAACTTGCATTTACATACTGATGAACTCAAACATGGGCCCCTCCTGTCTACCCCGTTAACTCCTGGTTAATACTTGTACACACCAAAGGGCAACCACTGCAAAAAGAAATCAAGCCAACTTAATATAAACTGAGAACACTGAGAAAACCTGCCTGATCCTGGGTTAAACCTCCAGTGAAGCCTTAGATCCATAGCAGTTCAACCATTAGAATAAAAAAAAAAAAAAATAAAAGATCTTTTCCCCCAACATTTTTACAGTGATAGTTCCAAACAATACCAATTCAACTACAACTAGGAAAGAGAGTAGTGAAGTAGTCTCGACCCAGCACAGTGGTAGAGTTGAATGTGATACACTGTCATATTTAATAGCTTCAAAAATGACATATTGGAGGCATAATTCGAATTTCAGCTAGCTTCTGAAGCGACGAACTTCAGTTATAAAACAAATCAAGACTAAGAGGATGTTCTGGCATTTTAGTCCTCAACTTGAAGTACTTCACTAGCAGTACACATGGGTGAAATAACATACAAATATTATGTTTCATTTATGAGTATAGGACACTTCTTTGTATTATTTGCATACTTCAATAATCAAAAAAGTACTGCAATTCATTTCTAGAAGATATATTTAAACTTATGGAGTATTTGTTAACTTACAGAAAGCAGTGAGGATTTTTATTCTACTCTTACAAATGGTTTCAATCCCAACTCATGCCTTAACAGCATACATATTTTTTTTAATAGCTGTATTATACCTGGTGTTTTATATCTAAACCTTAGAACTATTTCTATATTTGGTTTCCATTAATTGGAAAAGATTAATACAAAGCATGTTATTACTACAGCAAGTACAACTATGAACGTTTAGTGCACAACAAAGACGAGCTAGTTCCAACATAATACAATTTAACAGTAACTGGACACATCTTGGCATAGAAGTAAGACTGTCTAGGTCAGCATTATGGGTCTTGACCACCCGGAGAGATGTGAACAGACTTATGGGGTAGGCAGTACTATGGCTCCTTCAGAGCGGAAGAGTGAGAATTAGCTGTCATTACTGGCTGCAAACATTCACATTACCTTGGGAACTGTTAAATGCCTCTAATTGATGGATGAAGCCTTTTTCTCCCAAGGCAAGCAGGCATTTGCACCTCAGGCCTATAATTGCATCGATGTCTTATTCTGAAGAAATTACACAAAAGCAGCTAAGGGAGTAATTCCTATTTTCAAAAAAGAACAAAACATAACAAAACCAAAACAACCAACCCCAAACCAAGCTGAAAATCACCCACTTAGATGAGCCATGCTTCTTATTGAGTGAATCCACACAATATTAGCAGTGACTGATGTAAAGTAAGTTAAACATTACACAAAAAATGTGCAAAGTTATTCAAAGTATTTCACACAAACACTGGAAATGGGAATAATGGCAGGGTGTCCCAGCAAGAGCATACCTGAACACTATATTCCCTGGAAAAACATTGGGAAGGCTGATCTTAGCATCAAAGAAGCAAACTTCCAAGATTGCTTAGTGAAAGCACTGTTGCTGCTGAACACTAACACAGAATCATAGAATCACAGAAAAACCAGGTTGGAAGAGACCCACCGAATCATCGAGTCCAACCATTGCAGAGATGGGACCTCCACTACCTCCCTGGACAACCTATGTGAATATTTCACCACCTTCACAGTAACAAATTTCTTCCTTATAACCAGTCTAAATATTTCCTCTTTCAATTAAATGCCATTCCCCCTCATCCGATCCCTACGCATCTTGATAAAGAGTTACTATAACCAGGCAATGTTTCTTCATGGGTTCCACATCACAGAGGACCACATTTTATCCAAGTGGAGCAACTTGAAAAATTATTACGTTCCCTTTTCAATTAATAAGACAAAGACAGGATTAAAGCCTAAAGCTGAAAGCAGCAGAAACTTCTCATTGAGGCAGTTGATGGGAGCGCTTGGTTGAGAAACTTGAAGTTTTATTTATTTATTTCCTTGAGACAAACTGTGTTTTTATTGATTAAATATGGTACTCCATTCTTCATTGGACTCTTTAAATATTATCTCAATAAATGCAATAGAACTAAACCCACATATGATTTTTATAGTTATTCTGAAGTACGTGAGAAACCAGCTCAAGTATGAAGAGCTACAAAGTACAGGATTACCTAGGACTCAACTGTATACAATTTGCATTTACAGATCACGAAGATCTTGTGCCCTAAATTGCACTTTTAAAAATTTCCTTTTATCTCAGCCTTAATATGTCAGCTATATGTTTTAGAAACAAAGTAAATCTATCAACAGTTAAGTATTGTTGGGATTTCAGGGCTTGTCTGTTGTCTTTTCATTAAATCCTACCCTCAGTTGTTCTTTAGGGATTACAAAGCTCCTCTCAATTATTTTTGCCTTACCCCAAATTAGCTGAAGCTAAACAGAAACAGCATTAACTGACAGACGAGGATACACTCAGCCACACCACGTGAGTAACAGCCCTCCTGTACGCTCTTCTCTCCTGGCAAGATTAGAAACCAAGTTTCACAGAAGGACAACTGGCCTAGAGAGAAAAAAATAACAGCAAAAACAGCCTAAATGAGGTAGGTTAGACAAATAGTCTTCACAGAGCAGTAAGGTACCTCCGAAAGTACAAGTTGAACACATTCCTCAGAGTCCAGCAGAAATAAGCAATGCGGAGCAACAATATTGCATGTACAAAGCTAATTGGAACTGCGCTGAGACCAAGTAGGAGGGATAAAGACTGAAGAAAAGCACAGAGGTAGCAGCTCCAGCCTATTCAGTAAATAAATCTACAAATGCAAGACACGAGCACTTAAAATTTGAACCCTAAACTCAATTAACAATAGTTCACAGAGAACAGGGAAACTGAGGAAATCTGCCAGCAAGAGCCCATCATAGTCAATCACCTCTCTGCAGTGTCAACAACTCGCAAGCTGGTTTCTCCAGGCCTGCACGACAGCACGGATTCAGCACACGCTGAGGCTTTGGCTCCTGCAAGGACACCCAGGCAACACAAGGAACACAGCAGCCGCCTTGCACCAGATTCAGAGATTTTCCTACAGACGCTGGAAGGGCTTGAGAGGTCAAACCCTGGTATGAGAGAGAGAAGCCAACTGCTGCAAACACAGACTGGAGAACTGTCAGGCAAAGAAGAATCATGTGCACACGGGAAATCCAGTTTCTATGTGCTTCTGGACTGACAAATCCTAGCTTAGACACTGTTTTTTCTCCTGTGGATTTATAAATCAGACAAATGCTTGTCCTAGGACAATGAGATCTGGTTTTGTTATCTCTAAATATTCTCCAAGTCCGGTCAGCCTGAAATAACATACATTAGGCTTGTGTTCCCTTTAACACACATTTTCTCTCTGAAGATGGATTGATGGCAAAAATTAATCTAGAGCATCCTAGGACTACTGCTGAAAAGTGTTTAACTCCAATACCAGGATTAGGATCCCTCAGAGTCAAGACAAAAGTCTTGTAGAAGCTGCTTGGTCAAACCCACAATAATTACATTTTGTGCTTAGAGTAGGAACTTAAAGAGAAAAATGATACTATCATGTTACCGATACACCCATCATAGAGTCAAAACCACATGCCTTCTCTATACCTAGATGCAGAGGTCTGAAAGAAGGTTAAAAAAAACCAAGCAAAGTTTTCCATGTGGCTTAAGTAGTCATATAATTCTTGGATGTACATCATTATTTAATTAGCTACAGCTCAAGCACAACATTAACTATTCGCATCTTCACCTGGTTATTCCTGACAACGTGCAACTCTAATACTAGATTCCACTCCCTGCCTACTTTCATTGCAGTACTCTGCTCCTGCTAATTTAGACAATGAGAAGTCAATTAAAATGCAAGACATGGCAGGCTGAGCTGGACCCAAAACAACAATCCACAACACCTTGAAACCGTAACAGAGGAAAATGTCTAAACTAGACAAAGAGAAGTGTCATTAAAACAGCTCAAAAAGCCGTTTTATTTCTTTGAGTCAGACTGTGGTTCTTCAAGCACAGAAATTTGTCTGACAAATACAGAATACATGGCTTCTCTAAAATTACCAGCAAATTTGGCCCTACTAAATAAAGATAACGCTCAACAGTTGAATTCAAAGTCCCAAATATCTAAACTCGAAAGAGTGGCAGTCACTGCGAAGGTGAACGTATGCTGTAAAGGACAATAAACTGCTGCAGGACATAAAAACCTATTGATAAAGTAATTTGTTAACTGCAGGGCTTCAAAGCCTTAAATATCTTCTATATCAAACTGAAATATTTTAAATTAGTTGAGTGTTGAGGTTTTTTTTTGGTGGAGGGGTAGGGGTGTTCTGTTGTTTTTTTCAATCAGTCCACAATTCATTTTTGTTCAAGTACTTCACATATTTATTATTGTTTAAAGACAAAACTACTCACACTTAAAATACATTTGCTTATGAGTAACGATGCCCAGGGCCAGCACAGGGGTGGGGGATTTCTCACACTATTTAAATACTTCAGTACTGATAACAATTCTTATTTTCTGCTCCATTCAATGCCCAAACCTACTGCATATTGCCTTAGATTTGTTTTTCAGAGTAAAATCCACTTGCACCCAAACTAGGTGCACAGGGCATGCAAAAAGTAGTGAGAGCACTGCACTAGGTTGTGTGTGATGTCTTGCACTGTAAATATCAATTCCTGTCAGTTATTCAGCCAGTGAAATGAGGAGGGAATTTAAATAATGGTTCAGTTATGGAAGCAGGTGGTTGTTCAAACTTGCTGAATGTTCATCCTGCTGTTAACAGCTTACACATTTCTACTGCAGTACATTAAACAGTAAAGCACTAGAAAGAATATAAGGTGTTAACAACCACTACAAAACCTTTCTGTATGGGTACATTTCCTCCATTTCCCATCAACATAAATTCTGACAACAAAAAACAATATTAATCCATGCATTCATTCATCTTGAGCATCTGCTGTTAATTTACACATTCACAGAAAGCTGTATTTTATTATTATTTTTTTACTTATTAGTGACTGAAACAATATTTCTGCTCCTTTAATAGTGTCATTTCATTAGTCTCCTCAAGTCCATTAGGTTTATTTGGATATTTCAAAAGGTGGCCGTATTCTATTCCAACAAACAGACAACACAGATCATGCTGCTCCACAGACTTCACAGCACATCTGCGTCTCCTTAAGTGGAAACACTCCTTAATTAGCAGCATGGACTTCACTTCTCATCTAACAGGCTGAACCAAGTTTAATTCACAAGTAAACACCCCATGCTGCTGGGTACTCCAGCACACTCATGTAGCCAACCACCCTTTAACTGGAAAAACCACACAATGCCCACAGCAATGTAACAGTCCACGCTCAGCCACCAAAAATATTTTTTCTGCCCCTTCGTGAAGTATCTACTCAGGACTATAGGTGCAAATTCTCCATAGTGATCAAGTCCTTGGTAGCATCAACTAGCACATAAATTTACAAGCCTCTTTGATAACACACCAAAGCAGTTTCCTATTTAGCAACACAGTGTAAACACAGGGGTGCTTCCAATGCATTTTTCACTGAAACCCTAAATTAGCTAAACTCTCACAAAAAGTGGAGAGAAATCCTGACAGCAGTGTTCCTTACTAGTGCTCAATCAGCACTTTCAGAAAGAACACAGACATAGTTTGTAGGCAGAAAGATTTCGGGCAGCAGCTTTACACTGAGGGGCACACAGAGCTGTGCTGACAGAAAATTTTTAAGCTACACTTAAAATTTTTAAGCTCCTCTGCAGTTCACTGAGTTAGGAAAGAAGCTGAAAATCAAATTCATGATGATGGGAGGGATTGAGTAACTGATCCCCTTGGAAATAATTTGCTGCAGTTAGACAGACTGTCCTGTTTCCCTTGCCAGAGATCAGAGCCCTGGCAGAAAAAATGATCGTGGAAGCACTCCATAAGCCCTTCCACTGGACTTGGTCAAAGCCTCTTTGCTGGCTGACTTTCCACAGAAGTACAGGAAGGAACACACCAAAAATTCTGGCCATGCTAAGGTCAGCATGGAATGTAAAAACTGCACTTTCTCCATTATGAAAGAGAGGAGATGTACAGGGGATCTCAGGAAAAAATGTTCTCCTGTAAGGGCGAGGAGGCCCTGGCCCAGGCTGCCCAGAGCACTGGTGGCTGCCCCATCCCTGGAGGGGTTCAAGGGCAGGTTGGATGGGGCTCAGAGCTACCTGATCCAGTGAGAGGTGTCCCTGCCCAGAGCAGAGGTGAGACTGGATGATCTTACATGTCCCTTCCAACCAAAACCATTCTACGACGGCTACATTTTGAGAACATTGAAACAACTGAACTTCCTCACTATGCTGTATGACAAGGGCAAGAACAACTGCTGCCCTCTTTTACCTTTCATCACAAGGTCTGCTAACATTAACCTCCTAGAGAATGCAATTGGGTGTACACAGCATTCCATTTGGGAACAAGTACACACTGTGTGATCTTATAACACGATCATTCTTCAGCTCTCTGCAGACAATTATTCACCCAGCATTCTACATGCAGAGTTTCTAAGGGTTTGGGGAGCAGGGTAAGACGTTTCCATAGATATCAAAATGAAAGCTACGCTAACTGAATTATTGCAGTTGCCAAGCTAATAGTGAGTGTAATCGATGAACAATATCCTGTCGTAAATTCAAAACGCGGGAAATGAGTGAAAGGCAGTTTATACAAACAGCAGCTTCTGTATCTGCATGGAGGGAGTGAAACAGCTGACAAAAACATCACTTTCATACTTCCAAACAACCTGTTTTGACAGAGTAGAACATATACATTAGTGATTTCTCATTTGTATCAGCTTTGCTGGTGAAGAACCAGAGTTAATTTCCTATCTAAAGCAAACCACATGCATGTTTTACCACTTCCTGCCTTTTGGAAAAGCCTCTGTCTACCTATGCTTCCCAGTTTATGAACCAATTTCACTGTTTCCTTTGGAAGATGACAGGAATCCACCAACAATGTTAACTACAAACTTTTAAAAATTGAGACAATTACCTCTTTCAGTCTCTAAACAGGTAATCAGTTGCGACCGACTTCTCTCAATTTGCTAACAATCAGTAAGTCTTAACTAAACATTTAAAAGCATAAGGACTTCATTTAAAAGTTTAAGTAGAATCGGCTTAAAACTTAAATGACACCATCTGTTCTTAGCAGACTACATTCTTTAGAGTGTTATAAGTACAAAGGGGCCGTATAGCTCATCGAAAAATAGAAAACTGCACGCTAAAATTATGAAAGCCTCTTGAAATTTAAATCCAGAAATATTCTGAGGCACCTTCTTAATTATTATCCACCACCAAAAGCCAACGCCTTCACTCATTTAGTGCCTACTGCACATGCCACTGAAGGGCATAGAAAAAATATTGTAGTGGGATTATAGACTAAGACAAACAACTATAAATAAAGAGGTACAGAGAAATCATGGTTAATTTCAACTTCTTTGGTAAAATTAGAAAAGCTGCACAAGAACATAAATATGTGAAAATAAAATGTTTTAGAAGGATGGGAAGGTTTTCTAATAAGCTACAATAAAAGCAAGAACATTCAAACCAAGTATTACAGTAAAAGTACACACTATTAACTGAAGTTGACGGGACAAGGAGTAAAGGAGTTAGGGTCTTCATAAGATGGAGACAGTCTACAACCTCAACCACTGAAAAAAGGATACACTAAAAAGGAACATTGGGCACAGCTTGCTACAAACAGCAACACAAAATTGTGACGTTATATATTCTATTATTACGCTATTTATTATTGTTATAATTCCATAACATTACAATGTGGTGTTTTGAAAAACAGTCCCGTACAAACCACACTGAAACTAAACTGCAACAGATACCTGACATGAAGCAGTCAGGAACTCACACGCCTCCACTGTAATGGTGAAAACCCACATGCTCACACCACGAACCATTCTGTTTCTGCTCACTAAGGTCTTACTTAATTGAATATGGAAGTTCAAGCTTTAAAACCAGCCACGATCTTGTTTTTTTGCTATTCCCTGCAGTGTTTCTTTACTTATTTACCAACTTTGTTATAGGAAGGTTGGGGGTGGTGGGGAGGAGACAGACCCCAATCATTTTTTGCTGACAGTTCGTTAGAAAGACTGCCTAAAACCACTGACCCCTCACCTGAAACCATCACAACGAACACTTGAACTCGAGGGAGAATTTGCAGCTGATGAGAGCAAGCAACATCTTTCTCCAAAATACAACCCTCTGTGCTGTTCTTTCTTGTGTTACAGTGAGAGTTTCCAAACAGAGTAAAACACGTAAATCACAACTGAGAAAGCTGAGGTGAGAGGGGTGAAGTTTGCAACACTCCCGCTGGAGCTTCGAAACATTCCAGGGTAGTTTGGGGTGACAGCAGGGGCAAGGGGCTGCAGGTGCAGCCTAATTCCAGAGACTCAGGAGACAAGTCACTTTATAAACCTTTGCTCTCACTCTGTCATCTGTAAAAATTGTACAAAAGCCGAGGTGATTTTTAGTGCAGTGTTAGGATACACACCGCATCCCAGTTACAGCAACCGCTATTTCTGCATAAGCGGAAAATGATCTGAAGACACATCTGCAATCTAGAAGTGGTTTGTTTCAGATTTATGAACCTACCTTACACCACTCTAAGGGACTATTGCATTCACACAGGAGCAAAGTCTCAAACCAGATGAACAGCACAGCAGTGTGTGCTATAAATGTGTACTTAATATTACAGTTTTGATACCAAATCAGCCAAATCACAGTCTGCTAGGGTTCAGGTTTTTCCAAGTGAAACTTTCTGAGTTTTCACCCTATATTGATGCTGGAAAATCTCCCGTAAAAAAATTATGAAGAACACAAAATAGATTTAATTCTCTTCCAAATCAGTAGTACATCTACCATCATAAAGAACTACACATCTAAAATATGTTCAACACCAGCCCTCAATATCCACCTAATAACAGCATATTCAGGCTCATCCCAGCAGCTGGAATGGGGTGAGGTTTATTCACCTCAAGTGAGCAGCCCTGAATTTCCATCCAACCAGATGCTGAAACTGTAAAATCTCACAGCAAAATTATTCTCAGAAAATCCACAGACTATGCACATTCAGTACCAACGTCTTCGAGAGCCCCAACCTCGACCTTTCAGTGGCAAGTCTGTGCACGCACGCACACACAGATAAAGCTCAGTAACAGAAGGGGGGCAGGGAAGCCTCAACAACAGCTCTTCCATGACTAAAACTACACGGTTTTTCCTGTTATCACAGCTTACCTATGAAGCATCAGTTTCCTCCCCCTATCAACAAAAGCCTCTGTGCAACCTCAAACTTGTCTTTTTCACTGGACTGGAAAGGAGTCCTTGCTCAGTTGGAATATTTCTTTCACAAAACTCCTAAGTCTATTATTGAACTTTCCACAGAAATCACACCAAGACAAAAACATTATCAGTTCCACTCCTGAAATATTTTTATCTATGGTCCATTAGAGGATAAAAGTCATTTAATCTCTGCTTTGTCATTCTGAACCACACAGACTTTAGAAGCTGAGAGACAGATACTGAATTCTACCAGGTATTTCTGTTTCTTGGTTTTCGTTCCAGTAAATCTGAAGTTATCAACTGCTACTGAGGAGTATTATATTCTCATTCAGCAATGGACAGAAACAAATTTCATACTCATTACATCATTTTCAATGCTGGTACACGTACTCTTTATAGATAGCATTATTGATTTTTGCTTTTGTTTTATAGACAGGAAGACATTTAAGTTACTATCACTTCATTTGTAAAAACACTATAAACGAGACAAGTGAGATGCATTGTCTGGAAACTGCTAATATGAGAATCAAAATATACTGAAATACCTATGTGATTAGCTGCTTTTAAATCATAGTAACGAGCTAATAGCATGGTTCTCCTGCAGAGGAAGTCAATGGGAATCCATTATACAGCTAATTAAAAGACAGTCTTTAAGACGAGTCATGGGTTTTTTTCTCTCTATTAGGTCACACAAACTAGTGAACTGTGCACTTGGAACACTTCTGCCAGCAAGGCTGGAAAGCACCACTCCCCTTGTGCCTGTAAAACCACTATAACAGAACCTTTTACTTCAACAAAACGTGAAGAAAAATCCTGGTCTACCTTATATGTGAATACAATAAAAATAGGAAAGGTGTAATTAAGACTATACAGTGACACACACTGCACTCGCACTTACTGCTGAACATCTGTGCTGCTCTAGCGATGAAGGTAAATGCTGACCAACGGCTATATTAGAAGTCAGCCAATCCTTCCACTATTACTTCAGCACTTGCTTTTTGCCAGCCCCAGTAGCCCATTCATGCCACTTAGCCAGCCAGAAGGAGGACGTCAAGAAAGAAAATGTACATTTGCTCATGATTTAATATTAACTTTACTGAAGCTTATAATGAGTTATTTTAGTAATGACTTGTAATTGACCCGGCAGATAAAGATTTATGGAAGATTAAACAAGAAAAGAAGCAGCAAATACCGGAGCGAAATATCATTGCTATTTGAGGGGAGGGGGAGGCGTGGTGGGGAACATGCCTGGAAGGAAAGCAGAGCTCTTAACACACCAGTTACAGCAATGAGCAGAATGATGAATGACTTTGCTGTGCTGAAAGGGCACATGACAAGAGGATATTGTTCTCACCTGTGGACCTCGACTTCACTCAGATTTTAATGAATCATAGTCCTTTCAGTTCACTTACAAGTCTCAGCTCTTCACTCTGTATGAGTCTTCAACATTTCTATTCCCAACTACTGTTGACCGAATAATTTATTACTCAATCCAGTTGACAATACGCTGGAAACAGAAGAGATTTAGTCTGTCTTTATATACATTTCCAACGTTATCTCTTTTTTACTCAGGAAATATTCATCATTTTCTAAAATGTCCGCCTTGCTCCTTGAGCTGCAACACATCCAAGGAGTCAGAGAAAAAAAAACTGCTGTACATATAAAAACACATACTTACTGAAAGGTTTTATTTAAAAGCTTTATTACAACTGTAGTCACAGTATGAAAAGTTTAGTACACCATCACTAAAAAAAAAAAATCAATTTCAGGGCACAATAAATGCTTTACATACCTGTGCTTTAAAGTGACTTTATCAGAAATCTTCCTGCACCTATCAATGTCAGAATATCTCATGAGGATTTTTAATTTTTTGCCATTGTGTTGCACTTGACAAATAAGAAACTGTCTGATAAGCCAAGAAACCACATATAGCAGTTTAACCACCCTCAGAGCTTAATTAAAGACAGATTAAAGCCTCTACAGCAGAAGTTGTTTTAAGCTTTTCCTTAGTTTCTAATAAAAAAAGAATTAACTAGTGCATCTTTGATGCAAAAAAAAAAATCAACCTTTTATTTAAAAAAAAAATAATCTATGCAGTGGTGTACAGCCAATTCTAAGCTATTCACAGAAGCCAACCCTTGCTTCCAGGTGTTTCCCCATATTCCAACTGAAAAGCTGCAGCTTTGCAGCAACTTGCAGTGTTTCATGCTCAGTACTTTGCCAGCAGTCACAATTTTTATTATACCAACAGCAGATGTTCCAACTACAATTTGTGTAAAGCCAAAAGCTCCAACATTGATGAATGTGATACAAGAACAGTAAATAATGATGCAACAACAATTATTAGTAACAAATTTTTGCCTGTGACCACACAGCTAAATACCCACAGATCTATAAACAAAACAAGTTGTCTGAATCCCAGACAGCAATTTGAACTGTTCCCTACTTCATGTGTTAAGACTCATGACTCCTAATACCTCTTAAATTGGTACTGGAAGGTGTCAGTACACCCTCTTGGTGGAATCCAGGCATTTGCTGTGATAAAACTCTGCTTCTAGTAGGTTAGAACTTGTTTTAAACCTAGAAAGTTAGGTTCTGACTTCAGAAATACAGCCTGAACACTAAAATTCAGAGTGAAAGATTTTAGTTTGAGAACTCACACCCACATGCAATTATGAGGCCAGCGCTAGTGTGCAACTTTAAGCCATTCTTTTGAATTTAGTTTTTTAGCTTTTGTATACAAAATAGAGACCATTCTAAGTCACCAAATGAATTTTGTTTTCTCTTATCTGGAAACAACACAGTGATATGGACAGGAATGGTTGGACTCGGCGATCCGGTGAGTCTCTTCCAACCTGATGATTCTGTGAGTCTATGATTTAATTAAAAATGTGTGTGTGTTGTGTGGAGGTTGCGTGCATCTTCAAGCATTATACTCAAGAGTTCTATGCTTTTATATTTTAAGGCTGAAGACGTCTGTTTCATCCTAACTGAAGCTTTTGGGGACAGGATGCATTTGAAAGACCAAGTTCTCAACAGTGGTCATGTTAAAGTAGATTTTTAAAAACTTATTGCATACAACTAGAGATATTTACTGTATAAGTTCTATTTTGTGATGGCTATGCTAGCTGATTACTTATGAAAAGGCTTCACTTCAACCATAAAATCATGGGACTGTTTGGGTTGGAAGGGACCTGAAACACTGTGCAGTTCCAACCCTGCCAGGGGCAGGGACACCTCCCACTGGATTAGGGGCTCCAAACCCCATCCAACCTGGCCTTGAACACCTCCAGGGATGGGTCAGCCACCACTGCAAGCCAGTGCATCACCACCTTCACAGGAAAACTTTTCTTCCTAATACCTAACCTAAAAATCAGCTGGACAAATTGCATATAGTGGTCATCAGTTCACAAATCACTCAAACACAATATATTCATGTACTATAGACTTTCAGGACATAATTATGATCAACATGAAATAATTTTACTAAATAGCTACTGTAGTATTTTTTAATGTTATTTTTATAGACCAAAGGCCTTAACTCATCGTTACCATGGGTAATTAGCATTAGATAAATGCTAATGTCCTTACATCTGAGAAGAAAAACTGGGCAAAAGTTCCTAGAGCAGGAAGTCAAAGAAAATAATCTATGGTTACACCTACGTAGGAAGAAGTGGAAGACAAGTGATGCTAAAAAACTTTTTCCACACAAAGCTTTGATAGGAATGGTTGGACTCGATGATCTGGTCGGTCTCTTCCAACCTGGTGATTCTATGATTCTATACCAGTGATGCCTGCACTGTGATCATGGCCTGCTTTCCTACCAAAGCAACCTCTAACTCAGGTTTTACTTTCTCTTGAACATAAACCCAAGAAATTGATTGGAAAAGATGAATTTTGGTGACACACGGATATTCTTAGGGTCCAAATCCCTGTAATAAAATCTGACAATCAATACTCCTTTCAGAACAATTTGTTTTTAAACTAATATTTCCACCTACCTTTGCCTAAAAACTGGTGGACTTCTAATTCAAATTGTGATAAATATTTGCCCATCACTAAATAATGTCACTCAAAGACTTAATGTGTCAGTCCACATATTAAACGTAATGTGCTTTGATGCTGCTACTGACTTCTTTAATCAATAATCTGAAATAAGCCTATTGGAATCACTGCTTTGTCTGACACTTCCAGCATCTGGAATAGCTTTACCAATTGAAAACCAAACCACAAGATAAAATATACCAGAAGACAAACCGTGCTCAAGACAAATACATTGCTTAAGCATATTTAAAAGCAAGATCAGGTATCAGATATAATTGAGATTTATCTCCCTTTTTTTCCCAGCATATGTTTAATTGCATATAAGACAACTTTGATTCAAATCAGTCTGATAATGTGAAATAAATGGTTTTAATTACCCTTAAACAATGAAATTCCAAAAGCTGAAATGGAATTATATGTACCATTTTCACATGTCCTAGAATTTCTTAGCACTCCTCTGCAGGAAAAGAAAACATGACAGCACACAATCCACTTTTAGCTTCTAGTTGCATTGAAAAATTCATTGAAGGATGGGAGAAACTCAAAATTGTCATGATGTTAATTAATCTTATTCCAGAAGAAGTCATATACCTGAGGTCAAGTTTCTTGCGGTCAAGGAAATAGTCTCACTTTTAATTACCAGGGGAAAAAATATGTATTTGCAAGGTGTCTCTCTGCAATTAGAAAGCCTCCAAAGACTGTAATCTGTGAGGGAAAACTCATGTGATTTTACGTTCACCTGCAATAACCATCGCACTGGTGTCTTCCAGTTGATGAAATGCTTTTGAACACAGTTAAGTTTCTCACATTCTGCACATCCTGAACCTCAGTCTCATAAAGTGACTCAATGCTTCCAGCAATCTCTACCCTCTGTAGTCTCGTGTGTCAACATCATTCAAATTGGCATGTGCAGTAGTCAAATTACTACCAACAGTAGAGCTAATGAAGCTATCAATACCAGCAATCCAAAACAACCTTTGTTAACAGGCAGGAACTTACCCATGCATGACTTATTTTTCCTAACACAAAGTCATTCCAGAGCCTTTAAGCAGTTTCAGAGATTTAATCACTGAAGCGTCTGACTGCACTTTTATTCCAGAAGGGTGTTATTTAGAAAAAAAAGTTATATCTGTCTATCAATCAGGTATTCAAAATGAGATTTTTTGAGCACAGTCTCACAAGTAATTATATATGCCTTCCTAGCATAATTTGGAAACACTTCCTTATACACAACCTCATAAAACACTTTTCATGTTACTAAACCTGAATAACTGCTCTGTTCTGAAACCACAGAGTCACAACTCCCTACAAAGCATTTTACCAACTGAACTAGGAACTCAAAAATATTCTGACCTTTGTATTCTGTGAGTTGAATAATTAATGCCTTTTTTTTGGACCTATCTCTGCTATTCTGTGTTTAAAGGCCATTACTTCAGTCTATTTAATCAAAAGGGAGCAGTTATTTATCTGTGACCGTGATCTACCTTCTTTAAACTTAACAAAAACCATGGATGGATAATTCTGCAGTATGGTACCACCTCCAACATGCTCAAAAATCTTCATTTCTTCTGTCACCCTCAATTAGCAGCACACACAAGGGGCAAAGCCCTCTTGTCTCCAACACCTGCATTGTTTTTGTTAAGGTGAACAGGGAAGAATTCCCAGCAGAAGATGATCTCTTGCGTACCTTGTCTTGACTGCCACATTCTATTTCAGCTGGAACCATCCTACTCTAGATGGAATAAATGGAGCACAAATAGAGATTAAAAGAACCCTCAAAGGATCATCTAAATCTCATCAACCCTAACACAGAGTAAGCTGAAAACCTACTACTAGAGCTGATGAAAAGAAAACTTTCGCAAAGGAAAAAAGCAAATTACAAGGCCTTTTTAGAGTACTAATGAGTACGCTGACAGTGCAACTGAAGAAAATGATCCCCTCAGCCAGGAACAGAGAGTGACAGGAAGAAAAGGCTTCAGTCTCAAACAGGGTTCTGGAAATGAGATACTGGGGAATCTTGCTGGTTATGTCAGTGAATTTCAGTGCGACCTTTGCAGCATTTCAGGCCAAATATACTCATCTCCTGAGCAGACGGCATTTTGGTGAACATCAAGAGTAGCAAGACATAGACCTGAAATCAGGACTGCGATTTCTTCAGGTCTGTTATCTGAAAGACGTACAATGACTAAAAGTTTTCTACTAACTACATTCCTCAGTTATTAGAACGTAATCAGGCATTAAAAAAAAAAGAAAGGAAAGTTACATTTAACAGTGAATTTGGATGATATTCCTATGCAGTTTCAGGATGCAGCTTATGTTATGATGAAGTATTGCGATACATGTCAGGAGAAGAAAAGATGGAGATGATGAGGCTGAGAGGAGACCTCATGGCTCTCTACAACTACCTGAGAGGAGGTTGTGGAGAGAAGGGAGCTGGGCTCTTTTCCCAAGTGACAGGGGACAGGACGAGAGGGAATGGCCTCAAGCTCTGCCAGGGGAGGTTTAGGCTGGACATTAGGAAAAAAATTTTCACAGAAAGGGTCATTGGGCACTGTTACAGGCTGCCCAGGGAAGGGGTTGATTCACTTTCCCTGGAGGTGTCTAAGGTACAGGTGGACAAGGCACTGAGGGACATGGTTTAGTGTTTGATGGGGACGGTTGGACTTGATGATCTGGTGGGTCTCTTCCAACCTGGTTGTTCTATGATTCTATGTGCAGACAGACATTATTTATGCCAATTATACAACTACGCAAATAGTTTCATACTATCCTTGATAATCTTTTATAGTTCAAACCAGAAAGTTCTTAAGTTTGTGTACCAATGCAGTGACTCCTACCAGAATACCGCACTTGAGGACCTTACACAGCATCGGGTTGCCAACACCGCTGTAGCACAAGGTCCTGGCCACTGAGGAGAGGCCAGCAGGGACACCTGCAGGAGCATGTACCAGCCTCGCCACTGCAAAAGCACACGGGGCTTTTACAGGCTGCCAGAGCTAGTTATGCATAGCCTGCACATAGTAAATTCTTTACTGTTATGGAAATTCCTAATGGTGTGTGGCCTTCAGAACTAATATAATCCCCTTTCAAAGCCTTTCTTCAGAGGTTTCCAGCTCTGGCTTTTCCCTTCCATCTTTCCCAGCTTTTCTGAGCTCACCTTTGCAGAGCTGCAGCTTATCCAGGACTGGAGAATGGGATGAGGTTCTCCCAAAGTAAAGCATTCCATGCATTTTACTTGGGTAATGGCACTGTAGTATGGCTTTGAGTTTAATTCCCTTCTGCCTCATTGAAAATAGCAATTCTTAGCTATGTTAGTTCCTGTAGAAAACTTGCAATGTTTCATTGCCAATTCCCTTAAACCCCATGTCTCCTGAGCAGCATAGTGAAAAACCCTAACTGGTTGGGTTTAGTCACAGCTTTCATGTTTTGTAAATTCCTTCAGCTGTGCAATGCAAACCTAATATTTTATAAATAACTTGGGAGAGGGTTCTCAGATAGTAAAAAAAACAGTGAAATTGAGATTTTTTTTTTTCCTTCCCTCCAAGCAGCATTTTCTTATCTGTGTTAAAAATGTGGTCAGTGACTTAAAAGATCTGTTGTTTTGCTATTCAGACACCCTGCTTGTACACTAGAGGTGATTTGAAAGTCCTTTAAATAGCAAACCTGAGACTGATCCTTCATAAGTAACAGCATCTTTGACCTCCGTTCATACATACAAAAGAAAGTTATATTACATTAACAAACTGTCTCTGAAAACCTATGAAAGAGCTGTAATAGAAATGACATTCTGACTGAATAAACAAAAACATTAAAGAACTCTAAACCTTCATCTCAGTGCCTGCTGCCATCTCAAAAGAATGAAGTTGTGTTTTAAAACTCCCCTAAAATTTTAAGCATCCAAGACAACACTGCTCTATCAACTGAGTCTTCTTAGGCCTTGGATCATCTTAATTTTAAATGAATACTTGCTGATCTTTTCCTACTCAATCTGAAATGGCACAGATGATAGCACTGCAGTACTTGATTTGACCTGCATACTGAGACACGGCAAAACCTAAGGATGCATTTCTGTCCACGTTAATTACTGTTTGCTAGTAAATTGCTTTTGAGCTGAAAAAGCGCTCAGGGGTTAAACAGTCTTCACCCTTTTGGAAGGTCACTTCTTGCCTTGGAGTTAAAAAGGAAGAAGAAAACCAAACACACCCACTTGTTTGCACTATGAAACTCCCTCACTCCATCCCAGATACCAGACAATTATCTGAACTGCAGTAAGAAAACAGATGCTTCCAATTGAATCAAATGTTTAAATGAAGTCTACTGAAGGTACAGGCTGGGCACTACAGTATTCGGGGGTTTTGAGCACAAGACATAGCATACAGCACAATCTCGAGCCTGTTAATGTTGTCCCTCTCATCTGCCTGATGCTGCCTGTCTGCTTACAGCTCAGATGGATAACACTAAGAATATCTGCAGCCACCACCACCACCCACTTGCTCATTTTCTGAAACAAGAAAATCTCAAGCACAGTGCTGACTTGCTAATTGCCAGAGGGCAACAGCAGGCATCGATTTTACACTAAAACCACAAAGAATTTCAGGCCACATACAAACAAAGGGTCAGCCAGGTGCTGTCCCATACAAGAAAACAATTTTCTCCTTCTGAGCTTCACCTTCTGCTCTCAAGTTCTCCCCAGGGATATTGCTTCTTTCTGATTCATCAAAAAAAAAGAAAACACCAACGAAAGGCAGAAGAGAAAACAATATAGGCCAACAGAGTTACATTAAAACAAAGATATTCTTATCTATACACAGTAAATGTGAGCTGGGAAAACTATGAATTCTTAATTAAAGTTTACTGTCTACCCTCAAATTCCTCTACAAATTCAGCAGGAATCATGTGTTAATCTATAAAGACATTTCTTTCTACTACAACTTTCTAAGGGAGATAAAAATTTCCTGACAGATCTATTTATTGTTTGGCGTATGATCTTCCTGGCAGTGAATAATAAAATACTTCAGCATAACCTCAACGTTCACAAGAGTTCACAGAAATTCTCCATCTGGATCCAAAAATAAATTGTAGTGCATTTGCACTGAGCAGACTGGGCTTCAGCACTGATATTTTGAGTCAAGAGTTATTATAAAGTAATTGTGTGTGCCTATGTGCGTGTATAAATCCACACACAGTGTACACCTATGCTTGAAACTGTCCTTCACTGCCTATACTGAGAAATCACTTCTGTCCCATTACTGTTACCATGACAATATCAGAGAAAGCCTAGAAATAATGAGTTTTGGATAGTGGACCATCTACTTCAACTGAGATCACAATGTTTTCTGCTAAATGATTGCCTGACAACATTTTGAGACATACAGCTTTATTTGTATCACTATTGTATCAACAATTAAGACTGTATTCTTACATTTTTTTAGGTTGACTTGCTCCCAAATTTTGTCAGAAGTTAAAACAGTGAAAGAGCACAGCTTCTATTAACTATGGATTCAGAGGCATTAATCCAAATGACACGAGAGGCAAATTTTATTTTTTTAATCCTTGCCAAAAATAGAAAACAAAAGGTCTTTGAAAATGGGAAGACATAATATTGCAGTACAAGTCACCCATTCAATTTAGCAAAAATGCTTAACGAATTTGACTTGTTACAAAAAGACTAAAAAATGTAGCTCTGCGTGATATTTGCTCATTACACAGCAATCAACTTGCTACTGGATGCTGAGAGGGGGCTTAGCCAAAGTTAACACAATCAAGTTTCCACATTAAGCTGTATCTGAAGCAAAGCAACTAACAGGAAATTGTTCTTGTGATCTCCTGCTCCTCAAAGCACCAGCCCCTGCAATCTGTTTATTGGTTCAAAGTTCAATTAGCCATCTACACACACTCAATCCCTGCACAGCAGGGAAAATAAAACACTGTCAAGATTGCACTGAAGTATCACAGGCTGCTGGAAAAGAGAGTTGTCCGATGGAGCCTCTCTGTCCAACCAGGACAACCCACATTCCTTGGCTGTTCCACAGATCCGTACAAAGTCCTCCAGCCAAGACACCACACTCCTCCATCTTGAGATTTCCATGAAATGTAGAACACTGACTGAATCAGGGGAGAAGAACATTTTAGGTATCTATAGCCTGACTACCCTATGAGCTCTAATATGAATGGCCAGGTACCTGAGCTCCTGCCTCTGCTGTCCTCAAGGATTTTAAAAAGCAGCAACTCTGGTTTCTTCTCCCCTTAGCAGAAGCAGCTCCTAACTTCATAAATTAGTTGATAAATTAACAACAAAATCTCACATCAGTAAAAGACATTATCAGCTTAAAATATTTTTATAGGACTAGCAAAAACCAGCACAGATTATTTCTTAGTAGACAGCAACACTCCAATGGCACGAATGTTTTTTAGTGGTTACAAATACATAAAACGTTTGGAAAAAGCACAAACACAGGTTTTTCTGAAGTTTGTGCAAACTCATACAATTGAACTGTACACTACAAATAAGATACAAATCTAAAAAATAGTAGAAAATTAATTTATTTTATTACTAGCTTTAAGACAAATTCTCTGTACGCAAATATTGAAGGTGAAAGAAGAAAACTATCCAGACGAAAGTTTATTAAATTAGCCCAGAGAAAAGTAATTATTACTTCGATGGCATCACCTCAGATCCACAAAAAAGAAGAGCAAGTGCCATATCTTGTCAACTGCTATTTTTAGACTTTCTGTAGCTCTACAGACAATTATTCAGAGCAAAGCTAATGACAATTTCAAACCAAGTCGTTATTTACTTAGCACTAAAACAAATTTCTAGGTTGAGATTGACGGAATTATTGCTGTGAGTTTATTCACTCCAACCGCACTGGGGACACCAAGGTTGTTATAGCAGGTTCTCTACAGAGATGTTTCCCTCTCCTACACTCATTACATGGCTTCTGCAAAGAAAAAGCACTAGTACAGGACTGTGGAAATAATTTTTTGACCTAGGTTTTCAAGAGGAGAGATCCATTTCATACTGAATCTCAGTACTGACAGAGAAGCGATTGCTGTCTGGTGGCCCTTGTCAAGGGAGATGAAGGAAGCAAAACAAATTAATTACACGGCACTTAGAGACATTGATATGCCATCTGGCATAGCCAAATCCCATATATAGAACACTTACGCACATCAACGTGTGTGACTAAGAAAGGATTTTTCTCAAAGACCTACTTGGAGTCTAACATCCATGTCACCTGTTTTAGGTACTAACTCAGTTCTGCAGGGAAGGAAACTTTCTTACTAGACTGCCCATGTACTTTTCAAGTGACAAATCCAGAAAGCCTTCACTTATCCCAAATGGATATCAGTTTTTAGGGTGTCCTGTATGAGGGCAGGGAGCCACATGAATGCTTAGAGCTAACGTTAGGTCCATTCGCTTGTTAATGGAAAAAGATGCAGAAAACAACTGAAACCACATCAATTTGAGATAGCTGTAACACACAAAAAAAAGGTGTAACTGAATAATCAAAAGAGTTCAATACTAACATTCCCATTGAATGAAGCCATCAACCTAAGGACCACAACAGAGCACCAATGCAGTAATGCACAGGCAAGTTCTATGGGCAAGAGGGCTTCACTCACCCATTCACTAGAGACCAACAATCACCACAGAAGAGACAAATGTAGTTAAAAAAAAGAGATGTGCCATCGAAGTTCAGCAGTCGCTAGTTTTTTTCCCATGTATCCTTAACTATCACTGTCCTTTACACACTGAAACCATTTTTTCAGTCATATAAAATAGCCTCACAATGAAACTGAAGCTACTAAGCCTGCTAACAGAGCACTGATGTGCATCCCATAAAAGTGAACAGACCAGCTCTCAAGGAAAAGGGCACAAAGCATTAGGTCAGGCACAACGGGACACACGTGGCTTTTCTTTCAATTTCTCTTTCTGTTGGTTTCCTGTTTTAGACAATACAAACACCTTATGTTTTAATTCTTCAGTAGCAACTATATATTGGCCCCAATGCTTCTAGCATCTTCACAATGTGCAGACACATACCACTTCATAGATTCAATAACCAGAAATGAACATGAGGTACATCAACTACAGTTTTTCAACAGCCAGTGAAACAGGCTTCGGGCATGATGTTTGGGAGTCATAGCTAACAACACATAGGAAATAGGCACCAGACTGTGTAGTTTAAATCCTGTTTTCCTACCTGTTAAACAGCACTCATACAGTTGAAATGAAGCTATTTAATATACATTCATGCATGTTTCAACAGTAGTAATTGCTAATTGTTCAGAGTTTTATATTAAACAAGAACATATAAAGATCACAAACCTACAAATTTTTTCAGCCTGTTGATAGTATTTGAAGAGTTTATCAAGTGCATAAGCTCTTGGGGTTAATGGAGGAAAAACACCCAAAAACAGAGATAACTCATACTTACGAATCCAAAGGGAGGAAAGCAAGAGACTTGTACAAAATGATACCCCAGAAAGGCAGCATTCCTGCTTGAAAGAGCACACCTGTGCCACTGCTCTACTCTGCCAGAGACATTTAGTGCAGAAAAGGTCAAGAGGCAACCCTGACACACATACGAACACAGGAGCTAAACCAAAAAGCAATTTGCCACCTCTACGGGGCTGCGGATTTTCTACATTCATAGCATACTTGATCAACAATAAGGCCTGGAATAAAGACCAGATACTGGAGTGAGTTAGTGCAGAGAGCATTCCTTCCTTAAACATTTCCAATTTATAAACTAAACTTAGCAACTTAGGAAAAAAAACCCCAAAGCTGCTACTGCCCAGGGAAAGCGGAAAAAGAGATTGAAATATATTACAGAATCACAGAACAACCAGGTTGGAAGGGACCCATCGGATCTTCTAGTCCAACCATTCCTATCTAACACTAAACCAAGTCCCTCAAGACCTCATCCACCCGTGTCTTAAACACCTCCACGGAAGGATAACTTGTGATTTCACTTAATCACCACAAAATTTACACTTGGCAATTTCTGAGTACATTTACATATTTTTAGCAACATGCTATAAACTTGAACCACTTTGCGAAAGAACTGCCCTTCAACGTACAGCTAACTTCTTGCTGCTGCTGCTTTGAAAGGGGAAAAGTATTTCCAGCAGGACTTTATTTACTCCAGCTATCAAAAACTTCCGTGGCAGTACTACAATTTAAATCTTGCCAAGCTGAAACACAATTTTGGTTTACATTTAAACACTGTAAAAAACTGTGAATCTGCAAAAGGAACATCTGCATTACACAGCAATTTTTAAAAAGAAACATTTTAATCAGCAAAAATTTTCTTGAGCAACCCATTGCTTTGATTAGTAATTGAATAAATGTACCGACTTCTTGATACAGCAGGCAAATCAGGGTTATAGAGGAACTAACCAGAGTAAAGGTCTCACGTGACACCATCTACCTGGAGAGTACAAACACACAGCAAATAATCAGCTTTAAAAAGGATCTTGGGTCTCTGCTTTCCACCTTTACCTCACTTTTTTTTTTTTCTAAAAAAAAAACAGACGATCTGTTGGGGCTTGGTTTTGTTCCAACAAAAAACTAGAGCCTCCTGACAGCAGGAAGTTCATAATCCTGCCTTAGGAATCACATAGAAACCGAGAGCCTCACAAGTCATAGATATGTTCCCAGGCCCTTGAGTTCCCAGTTCATTACTAAACAGTACATTCCCAAAGAACTTTTAATTTTTTAATACTACTATTCCCCAATTTTGTAGTATATCTTCCAAGAATCCACAGCTGTGAATATACAAATAAATAAAACCATCCAAAAATCAAATTCAAAAAAATAAAATCCTAGAATGGTTTGGGTTGGAAGGGACCTTAAAGCCCATGCATTTCCAAAGCTCGTGCCATGGGCAGGGACACTTCCCACTGGATCAGGCTGCTCAAAGCCTCATCCAGCCTGGCCTTGAACACCTCCAGGGATGGAGCAGCCACAGCTTCCCTGGGCAACCGGGGCCAGTGCCTGCCCTCTCTCAGCTTTAAACCTTAACCCTTGTCCTATCAGTGCTGTTTCTCTCTCACTATCCCACTCACCGAAAAATGAGGGGAGAAGACCACCATGACGTACGTAGTGGTACTCTGCTTAAGTCTACTTTTCCAGGGTAAAAATAACATACTCATACCCATCTCACTGCTAACAAGATTTCTTTCTAGGAAGCAATTTGGACTGGGTAGAGTAACAGTCATGTTTTGCTTTCCTTTCAGCCGGAAGACTCAGTAGCCAACTGTGCAACCCAAGGATGACCCAGCTGCAGACGTACTACCTCCTTGTTTGCAGGAGTTCTGACTTCAGACATATTTTGGAAGGGAGTGCTCAGTTACACCAATGAAAGGAATTCCATGTATTTTTTGGCTAAACCACTTGAGTTCTGACAGGTGTAAACAGCAAAAAGAAAGATTAGGGGAAAAGCACAGTATTCTTCTATGAGCCCACGTACGCAGGCTTCTGAATAACACACAACTGACACTGCAGTATTTTTATGATCTTCTAGAGTCTACTCTGAATCATGAAATGACAGACTTTCATATGTCACATATCCTGTTTCTCCAAGATTCTCTTCCAAAAATAACACATCCTCCTGTATAACCCTATATTGTGCTTAATTCAGCTAGTATACGTGATCCTTTGAATTCCCATCACTCATTCTGCAGCCTTTACCATCCAATTTGGTGAAATATGATTCTGTACATTAGAGTTTTGCTGTAACACTAGGCACACTATAAGCAGAAAAACACGTAAGCGCATGAAAGTCTTTTGTAATTATATTCATTTCCAACAGTAAAGTAACAGTTAAAAAGTAACTCAACATATTAATATGCTTATTAACTTCCAAAATGTTTAAATACTTCTGAACTATTTTTCATTTAATTGTCTTTTACGCAACTTCTGTTTATTAAATCTCTTGCAAAACTATAAGCACCTATGCTTCTGTTAAGCTTCAAGCATTTACTCAATCAATTAACACTGGACTAAAAATGTCTTGCATCCAGATTTTGCCTCCACAGACAAATACAAGCTCAGATTTCCAATCGTATAATACCTAGTTCATATAAAAAGGGCAGAATTTGCTCTATACAGTTATTTTGTAATCAATTTGCTAAAAAAAATGGTCTACAAAGAAGCGTTGTACTTTCCTAGGTAGACCAACAACTAAGCAAGCTAGCTGCTATCTGCAATGATAAACACCTGCAGTAGGTGTTCTATAAGCTCTTCTGCATAGCCTTTTTAACCATTCCTGGTTCTAGGAGACAACTTGTTTATTTAATGTACAGAAGCAGCCAGCCTGGAACTCTCCACATACCTCCTCTGGTTTCCCCGCTATGCGAAAGCGGTTAAACAGCAACCGGGTTGCCCAGGGAGGCTATGGAATCTTCATCCTTGGAGATGCTCAAAACCCAACTGGACACAGTCTTAAGCAACCTGCTCTACCTGGTCCTGCTCTGCGCTGGCAGATCTCCAGGGGTCTCTGCCAACCTCAAATTTCTATGATTCTGAACTGTTGCATCTCCTCATATTACAATTGTCATCTCATCCTCCAATGTGTCAATATTATCTCCACCTCCCCCTACAAAATACATTCTGGGACATAGGGAGATAACACTTTTCTTTTTCCTAATTTTATACGCAATTCAATATAGCAGCCGTGAATACCAAATTCCAACTTGCATTGTACTTGCATTCTGCAAGGGAGAATGAAGAGAACATTAAGAAAAAACAGAAAATATTCTGCAAAAAAACCCCAAAACCAATTCTAGTTGCTATCAAATGTGGCATCTCAGAAATTTGTGCTAATCCATATCTGGAAAAGATGTGATATTATCAGTCATTCCGCTGCTATTCCCTCAGCAAAAGCTCTTCAGGATTACCATAGGGAATACATCCTTCAAATGGATTTTTTTTTTTCTTTTTTAGTTAAGTAGAAACACAAGATATACATGTCCACAAAATGTATTGCACCATTCTACAAAACAGACCCACACAAGAAACTCCAGTAGTACACTTAAACATCATCTTTGTTCTTTCTTAGCATTTTAAGTACAATGTAAGAACAAAACAAAGCAATACTAAGTCCTTGCTGGTCCTGCTACTGGGTTGCTTCTAAAGAGAAAAAGAAAATAGACTGTCCTACAGTTGATAATTCCCTCCATCAAGAACGTGGAATGAAACTCAGTGTTGGTCCTGACCTTCGAAAAGCTCCAGACTGATACCTCCCATATGTCTGCAATCCAAGGTGACGGCTACAGCCAAGACCTTTGCTACTGTACTCAATTGGAGTTCTCTTACAGAACAGGATCCTGACCATGACACAAACTCAAGATGAATGCTCATCTGCAATCACTGCTGAACACAATGCACTCCTATTGCTAACACAAAATTTACCTCCGTATTTAAGAGAATTCTTGCTTTTGTTGTTTAAAACATTCCTCACAGACACCTTCGTTAACCTGCTTGAAGACAGATGTTGGCAAATGAACAGTTCAAAGTCTGATCTTTGTTTTATCAATAAAAACCATGAAGATAAGCACTGAGAAAGTTCTCAAAGACTGGTAGTTCAGATCAGACTTGTCCTTCAATTTATTTCAGTAAAGGTCTTTACATGTTATGAATTAAAAGAAAATCCACTGATGTAATTTATTTCATAAGTTTGCCCCTTGGACTTGACTTCAGAACCTAAGAGCCAAGAAACCGGTTTTTTGCTCCAAGAGGATTTAAGTTCAAACCCTTCTTAAAATTTTTATTAAAACTGAATAACTGAGTAGGAGGAATTCCACAACTGAATACTCAGGCGAATGATAAATTTCTTTTATTACGCTTCAGGAAGCAAAAAGGAGTGCTAAATGCTAGCTGGACAACTCTGGCTCTAGCATCAAGTCAAGCAAAGTAGCATACATGGAAAATGAACATATATCCTTGTAATCTGTCAAGAAAAAGAGAGTATCTTGACAGAAGGTGCGCAGAGAGACTGCAGGTAAGCAGAGAGACTCTACTCTTTATTAGCTCCTGAACTGTTCCAGATGAACTGGTACACAGTTACCAACCCACTGCATTAAAACTGCTCTGAAAAGCCAACTGACAGGTCAGTCAGTATTTCTTCTAGCCAACCAGTTACAGTTGTTTGGAAGGGAAGTTGAAAAATGAGCAGAACTTATACCTGATAAGAAACATCTTTATTACACATAAGAACTTCCTTACGATTCTAACTCAGGCTAAGCACCTTCAGAATAATAAGCAACAGCAATGCATATGAGAGCACATCATGTTAAAAGCACAACTACCAGCTTGGGGTGCTGCACACAACATTTCTGCCTTGACTCTAAAGTTGACGACATTGCAGCCTGAATCAAACAAATTAAGCTTTCCTATCCAGGCAATCTTGATCAAGCTCACTTTTATGTTATGTATATCTCGGCATTATCTTCCCTTTCCCAACAAACTCAAAACTGTCAGCAATATCAAGTACATTTCTTAACCCACCTAAAACATGTCAGATATAGTTCAGCTGTAATTAGCATGGGTTCAGGTAATTAGCACGGGTTCATTTATACAGCTCTACTTGAAGTGACTTTTTTTTCTTTGCTTGCAATCTTTTGCTGATTTGCTGCTGCAGAGAATAATTAACAAATGTGATAAAATTACAAGAGTACGGACTCACTATCCTGCTTAGAACTAATACTAGGAAACTAGAAACAATTATCAACATGAATCACACAATGTCCATCCTGCAACATACCTGCAATGTATTAATCATATTATGAGCAATTACAGCATCTAAAAGTAAGAGTGATAAGTGTCCAGTATTCAAGTTCTCAATTTCTAAGTAATTTTTTATTTATTTCATATTTTAAATTAACATTCGCTGTCCCAAATACAGCATTCTATACATTGCAAAGCTATGTCCTCAAGACTTTTTTTTTCTTCACACTAACATATGGGATCTTTCTCTTCTCTGTTCCCCAGAAATTACTTTAAGCATGGCTGCCTTAAATGCTCATTATAGTATAAGGAGGAAACACAGTGATTTTAAGACCATTCCTTTTTGCACTAGTAGCAAGAAAGACATCAGCTATTTTTCACATCCTACTCTGTACATTTGTTTGCTAAGAAGAAATTTTTGGGAGGAAATCTGAGTGTTACCACATCCGGGCATGCATATGTATCTGATGTTGTTTAGAAGAATATAGTATTCATCCTCTGCCAAAGCTTAAGATCTCATGTCATATTTAAGGGAAAAGTTAAATAACATTTAAGAAAAGAGCTAGAACATACTGCAAAAGTTAATTCCTCCAAATTATACCCTTGTTATGCCAGAAATAGTCTTCACCTCCGACTACCCTTGCTTGGTGTTTGAATAGTCAAGGGAATAAGCTATCAATGTTTGAAGCCTTTTTGTATGTGTGGTTTCTGATCACATCGGGTTTGGTTTCTTGCCTAACCACCTGGAAAAGAGACTGAACACAAGTGAACATCTCCCAGATGTACAGAGATGCAAAACTCTGATTAAGCCGCTGATATACAACTGGCAACTGTTGCTCCTGGCACTCTTCTAAAGAGCAATAGGGCAGGTTTACAGGCAAACTTCCCCAATTAAGCAATTAAGAGAACTTCATCCACCCCAAAATACGACTGCTAAGTGGAGAGGTTTTTTCACTACATAAGGAATGTCTTTGTCCCATCCAAAGCAGCTCTAACAACTCCAAGTATACATTTAGTGCTCAACTTGCTGTCTGTGCAACAGGCATGATGGGAGAAGAACAGGCTCAGTGAGAAAGGGAATGAGAAGCCCGTTAGAGCACTTCTGGGCTCACTGCAAATACCCTCATAATTCCCTCAGAGATAATGGTGTGAAACACTGCAAAAGCCATTTACAACCCCCCTCTTTTTTTTTTTTTCTTTTTAATACGCATAATTAATCCTCTTTCATTTTTGCAACTCAAGACTTGCCATTCCCACATTTTCTACCAACAAGAGCAGGGGGTGTACAGGGAGGAATTAATATCCAACAGCATAGCCAAGGTGGCAGTTCAAAAGCCTTCAGGATATTTTCCAGGATTTACTACAGATTATGTTCCCAACGGCTCTGTGCTAACCCCTGTGCACCACTACAACAAACACAGTATCTATTTCTTTATTTTCTCAGTCAAGACTCCAAGCAGCTGGTGAAGTAACCAGAACACACAAAGTCATAAACCAAAAGACTGCTCATTAATTATAGCACCAAGTGAAAAACTTTGTGGTTTTATATGATATAGCATTGAAAGTGCTCAGAAGAAACATCTGTCTCCTTCCTTATAATAAACAAAAAACATTTATGCAGACCTGAGCTGTAGAACAATTACAAAAACTAAAGAATCACTTCATCAAATGCAGAAAAACACAGAGAATCTTTACTTGTAAGAAAAGGAGGTTGTAGAGAGGAGGGTGCTGGTCTCTTCTCCCAAGTGACAGGGGACAGGACGAGAGGGAATGGCCTCAAGCTCCACCAGGGGAGATTTAGGTTAGACATTAGGAAAAAGTTTTTCACAGAAAGGGTCATTGGACATTGGAACAGGCTGCCCAGGAAGGTGGTTGATTCACCTTCCCTAGAGGTGTTTAAGGCACAGGTAGACGAGATGTTGAGGGACATGGGTTAGTGTTTGATAGGAATGGTTGGACTTGATGATCCGGTGGGTCTCTTCCAACCTGGTGATTCCATGATTCTATGAAAAGATTCACAGAGGTTCCTTTTTTTTTGCATACCCTGCACAAGCTGTTTACTTAGGTTGATGCTGAACGGAGTGGTGCTCAGTACAAGCAAGGCTTCTCTCCGAGGTGATCTCTCCTCTCGTGTTATCCCACTGGAGCATTTCAGATGGCGCATCTGACTCCACACACCTACCTGCACTCACTAACCAGAGTATACTGACACAAGCTGCATTCTATGCTAATGCCTACTATGGGCTATTTCACATCTTTTAAACAGAACTTAGAATCATAGAATCATAGAACAACCAGGTTGGAAGAGACCCATCGGATCATCGAGTCCAACCATTCCTATCAAACACTAAACCAAGTCCCTCAGGACCTCATCCACCCGTGCCTTAAACACCTCCAGGGAACTTCTAAAACTAACAAGCAATCCAAAACTACCCAGTTACCTAGCCCACAAGTCACAAGGTTAAGTCGCAAGGGCAGTATCTCCAGTTTCTAGCATAAAAGAAAACAGCAGAGGTAGACGAGGCAGAAGCAAGCAAAGAAGAAAAAAAAAAAAAAAAAAACACAAGAGGTTTTTGCTGAAGCAGTTTGCCTTCCTTTCTGGAGTTGAAGAATCTCCTCAATGCACCCCTTGTATTTCTTTTTTTTAAGGTCATTATCTCAATATATCATAAATTTGCAGAGTGCTACACTCACATCTTCCTGCAGATCATCCATTCACGTAAAAATTATTCTATGCAAGTTAAATACAATATCCACATTACTAACTAAACAATCAAGCCATTGTCTCCACTTTCTAGAATGATGGTTATGAGGCCAAACAAAAAAAAAAAGAAAACAAACATATAACTTTAGAATGAAGAGTGGGAGAGGAGACACAAAAAGATGGTTATAGAACATAACATATTCTGAGCTGTCAGAGTGAGACAAGGCTCAACGCGATGGCTTCACTCAGTGGACTTGTGTTCAGCGATTTTCTTACCCTCGGTCAGAAAATGTCAAGTGTGCAAGAGTGAGCAACAAGTTAATATCAAGTTCCTTGTAAAACTGAAAAAATCCACAACACAAATTTCTCAATTATCGACGGAGGCTTACCATGAAGAGAGCACACACATAAAGCTGGTGCTCAAAGGAACACATTCTTTGTCAGGAGAGATTGTGAAAGCAAAAAAATGACAGATCTTCAGCCTTTCCGAGAAGGGTCTGCAGAATTGCTTTGAACACTGGCAGCACCATAAGCAAGTCATGTCAGCTCAGAGGGGAACTGTTTTGAAGATACTTGATTTTCTTAATTTGTTAAATATAGTCACAAGCAGAGTGTCTAATTTTTTGTGTCGGATCTTCTATGTTCCCTGGGGAGCAAGGAACTAGTTAGTCCACTAGCACTGATTGCTGGGGTGATTTGCTTTTAGTACTTTTGTTTAGAGTGGGGGATGAGGAGAGTGGTGGTGTTTGTTTCTAGTCTGTAGTTCTGAAATTATGTGAAGAGCCAAACCTCATGACTTTTAAAACTGTGACTGGCACGCTTGAGAGGATTCGATGCATTTTGAGCACTGTCTCTATGTATTTGTAAAGTTGGAGTTCTAATGTCCAAATTACTTGATTGACAAGTTTCAAGCTCCACTGATTCAAAGAACTGTCCTTTCTGACACAGAGCTGAAGTTCTGGGTGACTTAAGCACCCTACATACATTCCACTGGGATGTGCCTAGATATTCAACATCAGTAGAAATAAATCTCAAACACCAATCTGTTTCACAGATATTTTCTCCTACATTGCATGATGCCATCATCTCACAAAAACATGACATAAGTACGGACGCAATGTCTGCTGATCTTCCCTAATGCAAAACTCTACAGCACAGAGCTAAAAGGAATATTTGAGATGTTTGTATGTGAACTAAAAAAAAAGGAAAAAAATGGGAGAATTATACTCTAACTCACATCTTGCAGAGCTTTCTAGTTTTCCTCCTAATGCTTGCTCTCCCCAGAAAAATCATTCATTCAACAGATATTTTTTCATCCGGTCTTTGATGTAGATTGCACCTTAATTCTTGTGGAACAAAATAAAAGACTTATGAAGCAATTCTACAAGAATGTGCATCAGAATCACAGTTTATATGCAAACATCTGAACTGGAAAGATGCAAATTGTCTGGAAAGTGAAAAGGCTTCAAAATATTTTCTTCAGGCTTCACTCCTGCAGCAGTGCATGTCCTAATTAACAGCCAAATGTAAATACTGAAACACCACAGAATAACAAGAGTTAAATTACATAAACCTTGTGAAGTAAAAACAATGTTTACTTTGTAGCTTCTTCAAAATTAGATTTATATTTGTCATCTACAAAGTTAACATATGGTTTTAAACATAAAACTAGAAGTATTTGGGACTCCATCCTACACACTACAGACCTGAACTCTAGATGCTGGTTCTACTTTCAGAAAGTTTGCTAATATGCTTATTTTATGAAAGGTAATACACATTAAAGAACACACACACGTATGTCAAATACTCAAACTGGAGCTGCTTTGAGCCACAACATGCACCAGTGAACCTTCTGCCAAACTTTATTTACCAAGAACACCACTTGTTGGCAATGGCATTGGCTAAATTTGATTTTGAGATTCAGGGCCAAATTTGACAGCCATTAAATTGCAAAACAAATCAATTAATAGAAATCAGGATTAAATTTATCCCAGAGAGACTTGAACAAACATTTGATTTCAGTTAGTGACACATCAGTTCATTCAAGTCAGAAACAAATGTCGTATCTTTTACATAAATTTTCTTCTTAAAGCTTGGTCTTTCACACACTCAAGTTAAAAAAATGCCTACAATTGGATTTTTTTTTTCCAGCATGGGTCTGTTCTGAAAGGCAATTGGTAGAATTTTCTACTAGCTAATTAGTGGGACGTCCTATTTTCCTATTGATTTATAGCTTCTGATTAGGCTGGTTGCGGAATGCATTACAAAACAGCATCACATCTGAAGTTAGTTTTACTTTGGGCTGGCCTGTTACTCATTTTCAGATACAGAGCTCCTCCTAAATAGAACGTAAAATGAAGGCTGTCATAAGTACAAACTTGTGTACAATTGAGTTCTATTACATGCTTTGATTACAGAAACGGAGGTCTTACCCAACAATTTTCCCTGCTCCGTGCAGACTGCCTATTTTATGCTCTTTACGTGGTTATGATGGCAACCACTGAAATTAAAACACGACTGCCTTAAAGGTCAGCATAGTATTTTTGGGAGCTTGTTTTCTTCAGAATGAAATCTCGCACACACACAAACCCCCATCTTCCTTTCTTTTGCTTGGCAAAACGCTGTAGCGCAACCTGGGTGATGTTTTGTTGTCCTCTTCTACAAAACTACAGTTTGTAGAGATTCCCCTTAGACTGCGCATGTTCTAGTGAGATTTTGATCTTTGTAGCTTCTGATGAACGAGACAAATCTTAGAGAAAATTAAGGCTATGAGAACTCAGACAACTGTGCCGTTAACACAGCAAGCCACAAGCATCATGCATCCACTGCCACTGTCAAAGCAGGATAAATTAGTATCTGTAAGTAAATAACTTTTCCCAATATTACTAATAAAGCCAAAGAGATGTGCACAAACACCTAAGAAAAGAGAAAAGGAAGCATCCTCTGAGAGTATAATCCTCGTGAGGCTTCCAGGCCACAGAATGCAAGATAACTGCATTCCTTCCATACCAATCCCTTCCTTGAAGAAATCAGCCCAGGAATCAGTTTCTGAAACTCATTTAACAAATCTGTTTTTCTCAGAGTTGAGAGAAAAGACTAAAATTCGATGAACTCTGCACATCTGACAAACAATGGATGCTCATAATTAATCAATCACTCCCCCAAAAAGTTTTAATGACTTCCAATTTTAAAAATAATTTTTAAGCTTTTGTAGATATTCAAATATGATAATTTCACATGCATAATAAAGGAACCTCTTTTCAGAAGTCACTAATTGTTAAAAGGTTCAGAGTGGTTTAGCTGGTAAAGAATAAACGTGCATAAACAAAATGAATCTCCAAGACACGAATCTCAGTTCTCGAATGTCACATTTTACCCAAATCCACATGAAATATGCCAGTTGCAGAGAAAAAGCACAGTTTCTAATGATACGATAAAGGGGGAGATATACAGTAAAAAATTGGGCCAGAAGGAAATTGCATTTAGAAAAGGTCTTGAATACTCAAAATTGACTTTAAGCAAATTTAAGCAAAACTTGCATACTTCAAGATCATCCAGAACCTCTATAAGCCAAAATTTTCAAATACTACTGCATTTAAATGGTGGGAAAAAACATCCGATTTGAAAACAAAAAGGCCTCCAAAAAGCACATTAGCTGATAAGAATGTCAAAACACAGGCAAGTGGTGATACTGAAGCATCCATCAACATTCCTCTCTTAAACAAAAAAATGTCAGTGAAGTAAAGCCCATTTCACAGAGCATTTCATTTTGCCAAATCTGATAAAAGTAGCTTATCACAATCATTGTCCATCCACTCACAGCAGTTATTTTCAGAACTGTGTAGTCTGACCTCAAGTGCTCTCCATTTTGCTAAATGTTCTCTTAAGAGGGGAAAAAAAAGTAAAAAAAAAAAAAAAAAGAGACAAAAATAAAACCTGAAAAATACCTCAGCATAACACCATGTATATCAACAAAATCTGGAGCGCTCCAATCCACAGAAAGGAAAAATGGAAAGTGTGGGTGATCACGTACGCAAGCAGCTTTCTTGCTTTGAAACCAACATCTCAAGAAATTGGATCCATTGACCCAAGTGGATTAGTCACCAAATACAGCTGCAGGAAATTAGTACAATGGACTAATCCATCTTTTTTACTTTGGAGATTGGCCTTAGGAAACATCACAGCCACATGTCGCCACACCAGGTCCAATCGGACTGAGTTCACTTTCCCACCACCTAATGGTCAATGACATCCCAAACGGTGCCTATCACCACAGCATCTGTGAATACCTTAAATCTATCACCAGCAGATCCAAGGAAAGGTGTAATATCTACAAAAGCAGATGGTGTAAGAGGTCTGGCCAGTTGGATAAAAGCCCAGGCTTTCATACCTTAAAATCAATTGAAAGCTTGAGCAAAATGAATCCAGCAGCTTTCTGAATATGGTCAGATTTGCACTCCAGTATAGTTTTTTGCATGAGCAGCCCTTCCTTGCAGTTTGGAACACTGTTTAACAAGATAAATGAAGAAAGCATGTCGCCATGTAATAAAAGTAAATCCAGAATCTAGAATACAATCTGATGACTGGTATACAGCAGATTAAAAAAAAAAAAAAAAGACGAGACGATGAGGCATACTACTTCAAAGAAAAAAATATTCCCAAAAAAAGCCAGTGAAATCCATTGCAGAGAACATTTATCCAAACATTTTCCTTCAGCATGCTATTTGTCATCCTACAAATCCAGATTTCAGGTTGCATGTTTTCTTCTAACACTACACACCCTAAAGCCACAAAGGACCATCCAGAGTAAACAGAGACCACACGAGAAACCCCTTGTGACCTTAAAAGTAATAAGGGACTTGGATGTTCATAATTTCAAATGCAAGCCTACAGCACAGTTCCTTAGAGCATATCAGTAGAGCAATATTTCTAGCAAGAAGAATCTCTAAAATCATGAAAGAACTTAAACACAGAAACTGGATTATTTATCTTATTTTTTTTATGACTTTCCCTAACATTTGCAGTGGGACTACTAGCTTAAATCAGACGTTTCAAAAGAAAACCTTGCTTTTGCAAGGAAAAAAGGCACTTGGACTTGTGTTCATATAAACAGATTACACCAAAGAAGACTTCTTCCCATCACTGATTTTTCGAGCCGCATAAACCTGTTCATTCTTCAATCTGGTCAAAGAGAAAAAATGTAAATAATCTCACACAGTAACAGATTGCTACAGAACTTCATATAGAAGGAGAAATTTGTAGCACCCAGAGACAATTAACATGTAACAGCTCTAAGGAGAGGGATGATGCAGTCAAATATTCAATATTACAACTGGGGGTCAACACTTGCTTGCCTGCACTCACACAACAGCTAAAAAGGAATTTCAGGCTGAGGTTTCAGTCATTCATCTGGAAGAGATACTTCTCCTCCTCTTGAACACCAACAAAACCAAACTTACTTTCTTCATAATTTTCATTACTATAGTTTATTTTAATCAGTTGCAATTTTATTTCTTCTTAATTATTATATATTAGCCACGACTAGTGACAAGACAGCAGAAGGCACTGATGATTGCGTTGAGACCACATGCATCTTCATGTTTACCTCTGATGCTCACAGTAAGCTTAGTCCCAGAAAAAGAGCAAACATTGTTTCTGAGTAACTTTCCCTGCCTTTGAAACTGTTCTACATTCCACCTCTTTCCATAAGGGAAGACATAACTTGCTCAAGGACGATGTAGCACTTCTGGTGCAGGTCCTCCAAGACCTTGAAAACTGCTGTGCCCAGTTCTGCCTGTGGCATACAACTTCTCATAATCAATAAAATGTTCAGCTGCAGCAGCTCAGGGTTTATTTAAGAGGGCCTAAGGTGCAATGAAACAGCATGGCATAAATTGAAATAAAGATGGTTAAATAGTACCTCAGGGTCTTGCCACCATAAAATTTACAAAGCATTCAGACACTGAATGGTGTCTTCTGGGAGATGATCATTCTCACAGAAGACTAGATTTATTCTGTTACATTTTGTATCTCTTAACATCATCTGAGCTTTTAAAAGTCAGTCTGAAACATATATTCTCTTCTTTACAAGGTGCTGTCTTCACATAAAGATTACCTCTGAATCCCGTTCCCATATTTTGAGACTGCTCTCTTTAATTATCCAATACTTCATTTGCAGGCCAGAGCCTTGACACTTTTCAACAGCACAATCTCAATCATCTAAAGTAAAAATTACTCAAGCACAAAGTATCATTGTTTGTTTTTCTAGCTAATGTGCCTTTATAATGTCATTTAAACTTAAGTTTTCTCATTCAATGAAGTATTCTTAAATTTCTGAAACTTGAGTAACCATAAAAATGTATAATAAGAAGGAAAATGTATGTTGCACTTAATAAAATTACTTTTGAAATCAGATATTTTAAGGATTTCAAATTGAATTAGTTGATGGTCTCAGTGATCTGAAGAAAAAGCACCAGACATGGATGTGGTGGCAAGCAAAGCGATAGAGCCCTGTGGTCTGTTTTCCGAGCCAACCTGACTTACAGGCACATTTTAATTTACATACCCCAACAATAACAATCATTATTTGGTTCATAAAATCTATTCCCAAATAACAAAATATGATGACACATTACATTTCAAATCTCTAAGATAATTAAAAAATAACCCAAAGGAAGCAGCTACTTCAGAGCTCTTGAACCGTGTCCTTTGTCACTTCATTACTCTGTTCACGCACACTTGACAGTTTGTCTCAGCATTTCGCTTGTACCTTGGCATCTGGCATCATTTGCCTCTTTTGGCCTTCTGAACAACTTCTCTTTCTAGACTCCAATATTAAGATCTTTGTTCCTTTAACCCCTGACTCTGCCCTGATGTCACTTGGCACTCAGAGCACAATTTGGTATTTATGCCTACTGCCCTGTCACACACACTGTGCAATTTAAGCACCGAGTCACGCTTTATCACTAAAACGTTTAGCCTACAAATTCTTGATGTTATAATAACACACACAGATAATTATTAAAATCCTCCTGCTGAAAGGCAAAGAACATATTTCCTGTCAGCTAAACCAACTATACTCTACATTTTTAACTATTGTTGCAACTGTGCTAAGATTTCTACCAACTTGAACATATCTAAATAACCTGATTTTGCTTTTAACTTAAGGAAGCATCACTGCCAAAGCTGTATCTATAATATCGTCATAGGTTTTATTGAATTCCTTGAAAAAAATTACCTAGTAGTGTACTTAGTTTGTACTATTTCCAAAATTCAGTTTCTTTTCAAATTGCTGGCAAAGTGTAAAATAAGTCTTTCTGGAAGAACCTGTCATCAACCTTAACTCCAGAACTGGGCTATTCTGTGCACAAACACCATGTCCTCCATCATATTAAGCACCAGATCTCTCCTGCGTGCTGTTAGCTAACTCAGTGCTCTGCCTTTACGTTATTATCTCACTTGAGTACCACAGAGTCTTTGCGAGACAGTTTTATAACAGCGTCTTTCACTCATTTTTATACCATTAATTGAAGTTTCAGACATAGGAAGGTTGTGATCCTTCCAAGTCAAGAGTGGGATTTTATATCTGTGATATACTGCTTCCTTAGAAACCATCAAGTACGACAACCACCCTATGTCTACTCTAGACTTAATTCTCTGCCAGGCCCCTCTCAATATAAGGCACTGGATTGCCACTTTTCAAGATACTGGTTTTCATGAGCCCTTCCCACTCTACATCAATCTCTTCATCAACTGCAGGCAGCAGCTCGAGGAAATGTAATTATTGAACAGCCTTGTATGTTTTGTAACTCGAACTGAAGAACTCCAGTCATCTAAATTGCCCCTAACCGATATTTAGCATAAGAAAACCTTCTAATTGGAGCCACCAAAAAAAAAGAAGTCTCTCATTAAAAGGCAGACCTCACAGCAGAAGAGGATAACACAGACACTGAATTTGATTATAGTTACAGAATACTATTGATTTTCAAACATTATAGGGTTTAGGGTTTTATTTAATAGACTGCAGGAATTTACAACCCCTTCAAGGAGATGCACAACAGTTTGTTAAACTTACACTATGTCTCTCCTACTCATGATTTCCCTCATTACTGTCTACTCTCTTTGATTTAAAAAGATATTCCATACTTCAATCTTCAAGTAAAGAAACTAAACTGCAGATTACATATGTTAATTTGTTGCCATAAAAGGAATTAAAAAGCTAGTACATAGTACCAGTAAAGTCACATGCATGAGACATTTTAGATGCAACAACGGCTACTAAGCAATTCTAGTTACACAAGGCCACTACTGCAGTTGTACCATCAGTGCAATGCTCAGGACAATCAACATGCCATACCTGGACTACCGGTGGCTCAAATTCTTACCTGCCTGCAAAACATCACCCAAATTTACACTTTCATATTTGGCCTTAGCACATTTTTGTTCTGTGGAATTTCAGCAGTCAAAGGAAACGGGACCTTACAACATCTAAAAGAAACAAGAGCCATGAAATGGGGTCTCGTACACACAAGCATCTTACTGACTTCACAAATTCATCAATAGCCAAGTGCACACCTTCTCAGAAGTTACTTTTCAATTTACAGCCCGACTCTCCAGAAACATACATCACCATCTTCACTTTCCAGCTTTGTCCACAACTTAACTAGACACATCTACAGAGCTATGCAAGCGTATCACTCTCCAAATGCTTTCCATCCACTTTCCATAATCATCAAATCATTACGCTGGGCAGTCAGCTGCATCACAGTTCCCTGGGCTTCTCTTCCTACAGCTACCTTTTTCATCATTTGATTATATAACGCAAACATCTACTCAAACATTGCTGCCTTTTGACACTTCACTCCCTCACTTGCCAGCACCTCAAGAACCCCTCAACAGTTGGTGTTGCAAATTCTGAATTGCACAGTAAGTTATTATCAAACTTGAAACCAAACAGCAAAGTAAAAAAAGGCTTCTTACTCTTATGTGAAGACAATGTTAAACACAGGGAAAAAAGGTCCCTCAATGAAAAGACTGCTGTGCATCACGTTGAGCCACTGTAATCAATGCATGTTACCAGTTAAACTCACCATACTCATAATTACTTTGCTCTGGTTTTGCTGTCACTCTGCCTTTCACATTATTCTCTAACTTGCTAATGCCTAATGATAACAGACTCCTGACACTAGTGCTTTCAAGCTTTTCACTTGCACAGTGCAATAATGCTTCTCAAATCCAAAAGATGTCCAATCTCAAGAAGTAAAAGGCTTGACAAACAATCATTTTATACACTCCAAAGAGCAGCATTTTGACATCATACCATCCAGTCTTTTTAATTGGCAATATAATACATTAGATCATAGGATACTTCATTTCCTTCTAAGTCCACAGACAAAAGAGAAAAGCTGTTAATTCCAGAGCAGCATTTTTAAAAATAAATAAATAAATCCAGTGTTTTGCCTCAGAAAAACCATAATTAGAACTACTTTGAATAAGAGTAGATGTCAAAAGCTTTCCTCTGAAATAAAAATAGGGAAAAAAACCCAGCACACTTAAGAGACCAAAATGCTTCAGCTTTATCCAAATGACCAGTACTGTTTTCACTTCTTTGTGACCAACTGCCAATGCCCTACAGCACATACCACAGATACAGCTCTACTTTAGGCCATCATCTATAACTAATGATGTGTTGATATGCTGACTGACAACCAAATGAAGCTCATCATTCTGTGACAAATCTTTTAATTCTTCATTTACAAACTAACAAGCAGGTTGATGCAAATAATGGATCAGTCCTCATCCATGTTTTTCAGACTCATGAAATGACTATCACTAGGAAAACAAAAAAAAAATCAATTTGTCTCCTGACAGCCTGAAACAGCAAAAACCTGAAGCAGGGCTATTTTCTCATGAATGTGTTTCAGAATTCCTGTGACACTGATCCAAAACACTGTCAACAATGGAAAAAAGTACATCGTTCCAATGGCAAAGTAACAGACTATGAAAATCAGACACTTGTTTTATCAAGTTTGTGGGGCCCCTGAAGGTCAGACTTGGTTAGCTTACATATAACCAATAAGAAGAGAGAGTTACACTGGAAAAGCAAGCTGTACATATCACACAAACCTGAGATATTGCCAAGATGAGTCCTCTCATCAATTATATCCATCCACAACTTCAGCTATAGTACAAAGCTAGAGAAAATCAGTAGCTTTAGGCATCAATATCTAACAAAATAAAAATAGTAAATTTATCCTCCAACTAGCTTTGCAATCACACATCAAGAAATGATCTATTTCCATGATTACATGAGTGTAGTTTCTAGACTACAAGGGAGTCTGAAATCTCCAAAAGCTTGCAATGCAGCCCAGAAAACAAGAGCGAGCTATTTAAATGGAGAGGTCAGGAAAAACTTAACTGACAAGACTACAATCAGATTGCAAAATGACTCCAGGTAGAAACAGATGATATCACCATGTGCCACACAGCTGTCCAGATACGCTTCACAGCATTGTTCTCGCTAGAGCATTTACTCTGAAATTTAACACTGCAAAGGAAAATGCAACATTACGATAAATACTAAGAGGATTTGGGGTTTTTTTCAGAAAGGTTTTTCAGTCCAGAAATTACCAATGTTTAAAACTCCATTATGCTTATTGTTTTACATGTTTAAACTTGTCTTTGGACAATTAGGTTATATTTTGACAGACTTACATGTGTTATGTCTTAAATTTAAGAAGCTGACTAAGCTTTTCTATGCCGAGAGACTTTTTGGCTTTAAAAATACTTTAGGTCTTCGGGAAAATTACTGATAAGTAATTCCTAGTCACTTTAAGAGCTGGGTAAAAGCGCCTGTCACCCAAGCCTGTGCACGCATCCCACTGCAGTCCCAGGTAAACTCTGCTCTCTCTGCATGGGCCACAAACCATGTCTTGGAGCTTTTATTGTGAGAATTTGCTGATAGTTCTTCACAGAATATAATGCAGTACATCTCACAGTCACAGCACCCTTTCACTAGCTGACTGCTCCATTCTATCGTATCAGCCTATGTTGTAGACAAAGGTTTCGGTTGATACACTTACTATTTGATCCAATGGTTAATCCAAATTTTCAATCCTGAAAATACTGTTTAGACAGAAAATATAAATTGCATTCTTGGGGAGGAGATGGAAGGGGGAAGGGAGGTTTCAGCGTGGGATTATTTTTTGTTTCGTATCTGCCTATTGATTCAGAAACATCATAACAGCTGCTGGAGAACAGTAGCATTAGTAGAAGGATGGTTTCCATGGAGAACAAAAAAGGTCAAATCATTTACTGAAAAGTATTCAACTCTATCAGTTAAGACTGATACACTCACTCCTAAAAAAAAATAAAGCAAGCTGGCACCTATGTCAACTGTTTACTTTGTTTATCATCTGCAACTTGAAGGCAACATCTCAGGTAAAAGCTGTCACAGAAATACATTTTTATGGTAAATGCGAAGCTGCTGGTAAGATAAAGAAGGTGAAAAATAGCTGAAAGAGTTACATGTCACACACTCATAGGCTGAGGTGTGCACACAGAATTTAATTTCTGTAATTAAATGTCAGGTTACAAAAAGCAAGAATATAATTAGTTCAGCATAATTTAGTGCCATTCAGATGGAACTGGAGCCTTGTGTACTCACCAAACAATTTGTACTAAAACAACACAAGCTGTTCAAACAAATTGACATTTTTAATTCCTGCTTATTCCAGACCTCTATTATCAGTTTCTGAGATTGGATGTTTATTACGAATATAAAATCTTTCAAAAGGATGTATCTAGAAAATGCGAGAGCCACTTATCACAAAATAATCAAGTCCAGATAGCACTGTGGTAATGTATCCACCTACTAGGATCACCTCAAGAGAGAGAACACTACGTGAAAAAATGCAAATAAAACTCTGAATTTAACACATAAATAATTTAATTGCTTCACCCAAAGCCTTCTGCACTGAAAAGAGATTTGAGTATTTCTCTACATGCTGGCAGAAAACACAAAAGCAGTTTGCCAGCCATCCTAGTGTTTCAAATGCCCCCAACCATTCTTGCATTACTAAAGCAGACTTTCCTCCAAGCCACTAACAAAATTGCTTAACGTTTAAGTCCAAAGTATTTCATAATAATATCTGTAACTAACTGGGAATACTTCTACAAGCTCCCTTATGTTCATGGGAGATGCACTGTCAAGGGTCTTGAAATTCGCCTATATCCTTACTACAGAAAAAAAATCTCAACTCCTCATGGGGTAAGGATTCAGAGGAGAAAATACTCACAACCTGAGCTTCCAGATCCACCCATAAGAAATGGAAAATTTCCTTAATTGTTGCACAATATCATCAAGTTAGCATTTACCTGGTTTTAACTTTACTCAAAGCATTTCTGCAGTAGAACATAATCCAAAATCTGCACTGATCTCACTTCAAAAAATCATCTTATTTTCCATCACAGTCAAAGCAAGCAACCCTGCATTGCACACGTTTATCATTAATTATATTTGGAATCTGAATCATGTTGCCGCCCTGTTTTAATCACATTTAAGAAAAGATTAACCTTTCTTGACTTTTCACCACAGAATCAACTCTTGAGAATTACAGTGTGAGAATGGCCATGGCATTCGTGCATCTTGAGTTGTAACAGCACATTGCCAATTACTCTCACGTTGCCTGTACCAGACTACATAAACTATTTACAAAAGAAAAATCCTGTTTCATGATATTTTAATTAGAAAATACCAAAGCATGTGTCAGAACAGTCAGTTGCTTGTATAGTTTCTGTACAAGACAAAAAAATGTTTTGATTGCTCAATACAAAGGAATTACTTGAACTCAACTTGTAAGGGAAGATGCATAAACACTCTTGCGACTAAGAAGGTAAAACCTGGCTACACTGTTAAAATAATTGAAAATAAATCTACAAAAAATTAGCAACGCTGACAGTGGACGTGGCTTAGCTGAACCAAAAAGAGTACTGTTTCCCTTCACAATGACATTCCCCATGGAGTCATTTGAAATTAGGCTTTCAGTCTGACCAAGACTTAGATCCCATCTATATTCACAATTTTTTTTTAAAGTATCCACACGAGGGAAGGGTGTGAAGGAGTGTTGATTGCCGGAAACTGGCTATACAAGCAAATTAATGAAAGAGAAAGAATTCTTCTAGAAAACTGTTCACACACAAACATCATAGCCTTATTTTTACAGGAAGCTCATAATCATGGAAGAGGAGTTTACAGAGAGCCTTTAATGGTCAGAATGTGAAATTGAACACCACTAGTGATACAGCCTGCTCAGACCATTTCATATTACAGGCAGGAACTGGTAAACCACACACAGTTAAATGCACCTAGTCACCCACTAAGCTTCACCTACAAACCAATTACAGTAGGAGGACAAAGTTCCGCATTATAACTGTGTCTAATCCAGACACTAAACACCAGGGATTTGCAAATGTGATTGTTAAGAAACCATTTCTTTAAAGCCGCACATAGCACTTGTAGACTAAAGAGACGAAGATTCATCCACGTGTTTAAAAGTAACTTTGTCATAACCACTGAAAAGCACCCAAATACACACAAACACACAGACACAAGGTAAGGTAACCACTTGGGTTTTGGACTCCCTCTCTGCCAAATACCTTCTTAAGCTAATATTGATATTTTAACCACAGCTCAAGTTCTCTGACTGAAGTAAATACACCCTTATAGCAGGTTGCTTGTTCTGGACTTCTGCCACTCCAGACATTATCCATCGTTAACGACAGAATTGGGACTAGCCCTTGTCAAAAAACTGCTTAAGGATACACATTCTGATTTCTCTTTGGACACAGAATATGGAAAAACAACTTCTTGAACTACACATAGCAAACATTCATTTGAAAATTAAACAGCTGAACTGTGTTTAGTACAATTAATTCTCATCTCCAGGTATTTTTAAGTATTAATTGGACATGCCCTTGAATTCAGAGTTGATTTCATCTCTACAAAGCTACCAAAAAGTAGATCTTGTTGGACTGTTACTTGATTTGTCATGCTAGAGAGTGAAACACATTATACAACTGATTTTACAACACTGAGGAAAACAAGTTACTTGCATATTACAGTACAATATAATTCTGTAGGGCCTCCGTGGTGCCTTCAGATACAATCTCTGAGATCCATTCTAGCCTCTTACTGCTAAACCTTACTCAAATAAAACCTGAACAGCCTAACTCTACATATAGTAAAAATAATATCCTTATAAGTGTAATGTAAGGATACACTGTGTGTTTGGGTCTGGATTTTGGTGGGTTTTTTTCCTGGGTTGCTGTTTTTTATAAACGTAGCTCTTCTTCCACTTTTTCCATTAAAAAGAGTATGTCAGCTTTACTCACTATATGTAAAGCATGATGTCAATGCGACAATTTAATCTCCAATAATACAGACTAAGAAAATACGCAAACAGAATCACGGCTCATCTGAGGTGACATCCTAACAATACATCAGCAAAGAAAATCAAAGAGATTACAACTACAAGTAAGCAGTGCTGATGCCAAGACAATCACACCAGTTGCTAAGCAAAACCTTGAAGGACCATTTTTCTTCAGTAGCTATTACCATTAACATTAGAAAGCCTGAAAGTTTATATAAACTTTTCCTTAGAGAACAGCAGAAAACCGTACCTCCCTCTTAAATTTCCTATGTAGTTAAAAGCCTGTTTCTGTTTCTTTAAAGACAGTTTATAACATCATACATTTGAATTTTTTTCACACTGATTTTTATTATTAAAATCGTCAAAGATATTAGTATTTAGATTATTATACAGCATAGCATAATATATATATATTAATGTTGACAAATGTATGTCAGAAGCAACTCCCATGACGAATTACAAAGCAGCAGAGTCTAGAAGAGTAGATCCTGAACTCTGGATGGGAAATAAACTCTTGTTTTCAGTTCTGCCATATGTCTGATACAGAGGTGTGGGAATGAAATGGCGAGATGGATTCCAGATAGATGTGTAAAGGTGGAGACCTTTATTATTGCAACTTAGAGGTTTATATACCTTTGCTCATCTGTCCACGTGCTTCCCATAGCATCCTGATTGGCCCAGACCTATTGTCCACACGCTCGCAATTACCAGCATCAAAATTTGGTTGGTTGACCTCCAAAACCCCACATGCTGCCCCTAAATGTTCTCTCTACCCTGATTTGCATCTCCGATGTTCACCTCTTTGTTCACTTTCCCACTCTTACAACCCAAGGTCAGTTCAAGGACCCCAAGTCAAAGAAGTACTGAACAGGTCTATCTTGGTATCACCGATTCCTCCACAGAGGCAAGGTCATTCAATTGTGTTCATTTTTATTAATCACCATTCACCTTTTCACTTGGAAGAGCACCTCTCTAGAAACATACCTAATATCTGGCAAGAAAACCAAACCATCATGCACTACATAGCCCAAAGGTTAAGAGAGACCAAAGGAGATCTCCTGTCAGCAGTTAACATTCTCCACTCTAACCTATACATTTCACATTTGAAATACTGCCAGTTTTTTAATTTCACTAATAACTTGTACAACAAGATGTTTTTCATTATCTGAGAAATCTTTGTCGATATGTCAAAATGTTACTCCTGAAATTATGAAATAATTGTATTTATATTAACAAAGACAGGTAGCTTCACATTAAAAAAAAATTAATAAAGACTTAGAAATGTACACATTCATTACATGCTATTCACAACTTAAATGACTATTTCAAGTCTATGATATATCACAGACACAACTTCTTAAATACTCTCAACACCTTAACCAAGCAAAAAATTCAACAAAATGCAAACTCAATAAGCTCAAGAAATACACCTATTGCTTGATAATAGTGAAAGAAGTTTGCTGAAGTACTTACACACCATAAATTGTTCTTTTCACTCCAGTGCTTTCTCCAAGGACAAGGGGGTTTTACACATCAATGTTTCAGGTGTCATATAACCCAAATGACATAAATTGATAACAATCAACTAAAGCGGCTGGCGTTTGTTTCACCTTGTGTGAGGTTATACAGAAAGGTCCCAATCTTCTTAATGGGACTTGTCTGCATAGCTCAGTGCCTCAGCAGCTAAAATTGTGGCTGGAAGCTGATAACAACAGCAAATACCAAAGAGAATTTTTCTCACCTAAGAAACCCAAAGAACTAAAACAGAATCAGGAGGTAGGAAAAGCCCAAAAGAATGAGGTGCTTATTACAGTACATTATATAATGAATATTAATGTCCCAAATGATATTTTTTTCTGCAAAATTCAGTAATCGAACTATGTTTGCCTGCATATATCCAGATAACACAAGTTTTGAAGATTCAAAAGAACCCCTGACCCTAAAGCAGTTTAAGATACACCCCTCCATGTGCAGCACTGCTACTAGAAAACTAACCAGCAAACGCCATTTCCCCTTTGCAAACCCCACTCCATGCCCTCCCTTTGTTTGCTGGGGATCGGCAAACTTCTCAAACATTAGAATCATAGAATCACCAGGTTGGAAGAGACCCACCAGATCATCAAGTCCAACCATTCCTATCAAACACCAAAACTTGGATACCATTAAGTCATGCCAGGCAGCTCTTCCAATTGACATGGAGGAGGACTGACACCAGTAAGTTGGTGGCATGCTGCTTTTTGGTAATTAATTACAATGCGACCATTTTCTTACTGTACTGTACTTCCGAAAAAAAAAAAGGTTAACTATTTAAATAACTGTGCTTACCAAGAAGTAAACCAGCTGTTTATTTGCAGAAATGACCCATACCTAAACCAAGAAGTTTATATTTCGCTTAACAGATATTTTTATAATTTTTTTTAAATAATATAATTTTTTTCCAACTACTATCCTGTTTACCTAGTACACATTGGAAAAATAACACCTATTGCATGTGCAGTTTATCTGTTCTCTGTTCAGTTACTTCTTGTATCTGAAACAGGGGTTTTGATGTGTCTGTATTCTGTATCTTATAAGTGGCAGCAGATTTCTAACTACAATTCTCCGTGTAGGTTACACAGCTGCCCTGTATAAACCAGCAGCTGTAGTTACTACCTGTGATCAGGCAGCCAAAAGTAACAAGGTTCACTTCAAGGCATCAGCCATCCCCTTTTCAGCAGTTCTGTTAAGACTGAAGCTTTACGACAGCTTCTCAAATGCCAAAGTCAGACTTGGGGACTTGTCTTTTTCCCCTTTGCCTCCTAGACCCTAAGAGGAGGTACAAACGCATCCTGTCCTCAGGCAGATTCTGGAGCACATAAAAATAAACAGCTTGAGCAGCACATTTCCCTTCCAAATAAATATCTCTGCTCTCTTTATTTGGGAAAGACTTTTATGAAGTCAAAAGGTGAGAAAAGAAGCAGCTTTTATACAGCAAAAGAAGATGCAGCCACCTAAGAGCTTTTAAAACCAGTCTAGACCAAATAAACAGACTCTCTTCCTGCTCTCCATAATCAGAAATTTGTGCTTCTTTATACACAAAGTAATTACGTTCATTCAGATACATTTGTCTGAAGGTTACAATTATCCTTGATTTGCTCTGAGCTGCTAAATTAGTCATCCTGTAATGGGGCAGCTTTTCAGTTAGAAATTATTGAACTAGACAGAAGTATGGCTAACTTAACACCTAAAGAAAATTAGTTTCTAACGTACTTAGTAGTTCAAGAGAATGAGAAGTACATGGAATATTTCTTCTCCTAAATTCTCGGACAGCGAACACTGGCAAATTTAACAGCTGGCTTCCTGCCTGAATAACTACACGAAAATTGTTTGGGTTATTTGGATTTTAAAAAGCCCGCAAGAAAAACAGGCAGAGGTTTCTAACAGCAAGTATTCAGAGTATTTATATCACACAGTTCCGCTCCGCGCTCACCTCCGAGGCATGGTCATAAACTTACCCTCCTCCACCTTTACCGGCCCTGGATGCCACTATTTCACAGCCATCCCTGCACTTGCTGCCTTTGCACAGTAGTCATTTCTCTACACATCTGTAAGCATTTGCTCCACAGTTAACAGGACAAGCTCATTTATCCTCCCTTCCCCTCTGGCAGAGGCACAGGAAAGATTTCACTGCCTACAGACACCTGCAGAAACATTTTGTAACTGCACACAACTTGTAAAATTTTCTCTGAATTCTTCTCATTTTAATTTTACAGCACAAGTACAAACCATCAGCTGTTTAATATGGGCACATAGGCTAAGTATGGCTCTCACAGAAGCGTGGGTCACTGATAAGCAGCATAGACAAAATTTGTTCTTATCTTTCCCTCTGCTAATTCTGCAAACAATGGAGAAGCCACAGAACTCGGCTTTGAAGTCTGCTGCCTTTTTTGGGTAAGAAAAAACAACCCATCAAACAGCTGTTTGCTCTTTTCTATTTAAAGCCTGACCTAAGCCTCCTGCATCACAAGTTCACTAATAGCACAAACCCCTACTGAAGTAAGGCTGATGAGCAGTCCTCCTAAAATGACTAAGCATAAGGCAGATATTTAATTTCATCTCCTTTATAAGTTTATATTTACTTTCCTGTTTCCCTGCATAATCTTTTTTTGCAGTAAGCTAAGTTTCTTGGGTTTTTTTTTTTTTAAACCATACAGTCTGTATCTAAAAATACAGGAACTACCAACTACCATCACATGAAACCACACTTGAAAAAAAATCACTTGGGAAAATGAAAGTCGGACAAATCAAGAAACACATTGTATATAGAACCTGTCTGAGGGAGACATAAATTTATATGAATTTTATGGACTATATAAGAAAAGAAAATAATTTTGCACCAAATTATATGAATGAAAAGAATTAATTTATGAGGTCAAGAGTTACTTAAAAATTAAGCAAAGTAAGCGACGCTACTACCTTCGATTTCATCTGTCTATGCAGAGTTAATGTATGGTTCATCTCAGAGTCCAAACTAAACATTACAAAAAAAAATGCCAAACAAATATAACTAAGTCAAAGTTAGGATAAACAGCACTTGGACTGGAAATGGCAAGCATAACACATACACTTAAATGAATTAATATGCATATTTCTTATTTCTGTCAGACAGAGCCTCAAAGCTTAAACTCACATCCTAACAGTAACAACAGGCTCCATGATGGAACAACACTTTTTCTCACCCATATAAATAATTTTCCATTTATATTTGAGGACATTTATAAAAACAGGTTAGCTCTAAGATGTTGCTAACCAATATTTTAACACTTAAAACATCATATAAATATTACTTCATTTTAGCTTTGCAGTTTTAAAAACTGCTAGAGTTACTTTTAATTTACAAAGCAGCAGATGTTAATGCTTTATTCAGTCTGTTAAAACAAATACATGTTTACCTGTCCACAATTTTGCAAAATCCAATGATTTAAAGTTCTCTTCACAAATAGGCTAGTGTACTTAAGACACCAGAAATACTTCAGACACATCCACTCAGTCTCCACCACCTAACTCCGTACTTGAAATGTGGAGCTTGAAGAAGCACCATGGACCATTTAAGAGCAAGATCTGGGCCCTAAGTGTTGCAACTATAGATGTGAAACATAACTAAGATGCAAGTGCTCCAGAGAAACTCCTAACACCTGCATGCAGTCAGCACTACAAGCTAAACACAGGCAAGGAAAGCTCTTCACAAAATCCACCTCTCTTGTTCAAAGTCATTCATCATCCAAAATCTTGATGTATTTCCAAAGATGACTCCCACACTTAACATACATTACCAGTTCTTTTACCTCCAGTTTTACATCAACTGACAACTATTTTCTTATCTGCTCCAGCAGTTCTGCCTCAGAAGATTTTCCTCATGCAGACTCATGAATAGCATCACATGGCTCATTCTCATTTCCTGAACACATCAAAACGGACAATGAAAACCATGAGCTTAAAAACTCTAATTTCACAGAACATTTACTGAGACTTGGGATACTGGCTCACAAGACTGTCTTTGCTAGCAAGAAGCCAACTGAGAAGAAAAAAATTACCCAAAGTGACAAGGAGTTGTTGAATGCATGTATTCTACTCAAAAGTAGCCAAAACACTTCTAAAGATTGAAATGAGAATCTTGACTCAGCTTGGCTTCTCTGAGAGAAAGTATCAGAGACAGGCTGAGACTTGGAAGTGTGCATATAACTTGCATATGCAAATGTTCACGCTAGAGCAATGCACAACACTCAGATAAGTTTAATGTACAATGATCTGCACAGTGCTGCTTCAGTGTACCATAACTGAACCAGAAAACAAGTTTAAGCTGTAATACTCTATCTATATAAAAAAATGTGACTGTAAAATGAACTTTTGGCTTTAGGCTAAGCATCTTATTTTTATTATTATTATTAAGACTGTTCTATTGTACTTGTATTGTGTATATTCCTCTGGCAAGCAACATGCTCCATAAAGGCAGATATGACTTTGAACTCCTGCCCTTTGCTACTGTGAAGAGCAAAGCACAGAACAATCAAGACGATCCAACATGTGAGTTAGTAGGCCACATCAATAAAATCAGAAATAGAACTAATTTAGAGGCTGCTTTATTTCTCAAAACCTAGACAACGATCTTAAGAACTTTTTTCAAACCTTTCCTATAAAGAACACGATGAGTTAGTGGGAGGAAATATTATTTTACTCAGTTCTTTGCAAATTTTTACTGCAGTCATCTGTCTGTCTGCATAAAAGACTAAAGCCTTGAGTACGCTTCACCACTAGGTCTAAACTACCCTCTACAAAGGACAAATGTACCCCACAGAAAATGCCTATCTGGATTGGTACCATCTGTTTCCCTTCTGATAGCCCAAGGCCCACACTCAGAAAACATTCCTGTGAATCAGACACTAAGTTTGATTAGGTCTTGCTATGATAAAAGCAGCAGACTCCTCTCTGAATTCAATATTCACAGTCCCCATTCCTGGGAGATAACATTAAATACCAGAGAGAGGAAGTTCTGCTGCAAATTTCATGGGACATCTTAGAGCCATCTCAGTGCTAAAATCTTCTCCTGGTGTTGTCTGTCAGAGTCATCCCCAGAACGTTTATAAACACCTCAGCAGAGCTCCATCTGTTTTGTGGCAGAACAGCAGAACTCTACCAGAAGCACTTGAGCTAAGTACCATTTAGGCTCTGTTAGTTTACAACACAGCCACTGAAAAACCACAGGACTACCCTGCAGTTCATGATACAGAAGTGCAGAGAAATGCACGTGGATATCACCACCCTACCACACCCCACTACGTTTATCTCTTATCCCTGATTCTCGCCCTCTCTGGGGCTGTTTCGTGGGCAGCAGCTCTCCAATTTGGCAACCTTGCCTACTTTGTTTCAGCAGGAGTACAGGAAACCTACACAGCAATCAATCCAAATGACTGTATCCTACAGAATAAAGGATAAAGTAATAAAACTGAAACAAGTCTCTCCCAGAAAAATCAAGACAACATTAGAAAACAAGTATGAAAACAAACAAATGTAAAAAAAAAACCCAAACCAACCTTATTTAGTGCATCATGTGCCCAGCACTTCAAAACATAGTCCAGGTGCAAATGACAAACTCTCTCAGTGTTTTTCTCAACCATCACTCAACAGTCTCGGTTCCAGCAATCACAGAAAGAAACCTGACTCTAAGCCTCATTTGAAGGTCCTTCCTTACATCTTTCCTATAATTGTCTTGGAAGGGAAGAGGGGAATCTTTTTTTTGTCATATACCACTCCTGTGCTTAAGAGTACTTCTTCCAGGTCACTGGTGCAAAAAGTAGTTGGGGTTGCTCAACCTGGAGAAGTGAAGGTTCCAAGGAGACCTTATAGAGTGACCTTTCAGTACCTGAAGGACATACAAGAAAGCTGGGGAAGAACTGTTTACAAGGGCTTGTAGTGATAGGACTGGGGCAATGGGTATAAACTGGAGAGGTGCAGATATAGACTAGACATTAGGAGGAATTTCTGCACAATGAGAGTGAAGAAGCACTGGCCCAGGTTGCCCAGGGAAGCTGTGACTGCCCCATCCCTGGAGGTGTTCAAGGCCAGGCTGGATGGACCTTGGGCAGCCTGATTTAGTGGGAGGTGTCCTTGCCCATGGCAGGGGAGTTGGAACTGGACGATCTTCAAGGTTCCTTCCAACCCAAACTATTCTATGGTTCAACTCTATGATTTGCAGCATCTGATAATGAAAATTAATTATCTTGGTTAGGTTTTATACAGAAGTAGATCATGAATCACAACAACAAGACGGATATGAGTCTAGAAGTGACTATTTGGAATGCACACACCATAAACCCACAAGGTTTCTTTGAGACGCATGCAGGACACTGACACCAAGCCCGCAGAGTAGAATGATTGATGAGTACTGTGTGGTACAAATACAGTTACTGCAAGGTAGCTACATACAGCAAAGCATATTGAAACAGAAGCAGATTTTTCTGGTACGCTGTTTTCTAAAGGTCTAGTTCTGAGCCCAGCATGCAGTTTCATCAAAGGTGCAATTTATAGCCTATCTCTCCTCTGTGAACTGTGGTCACTCCTTCCCATTCCCCTTTTGCAACTTTTCATTAGTTTCCAGCCATATATTTTCACATCAAATAGTTACTGAAGCACAGCTCTCCCACTCAGCAACTAAACTTTAGTAAACTCATTACTTCGAAAATACATCAGTCTGGAAATTTCATAGAATCATAGAACAACCAGGTTGGAAGGGACCCATCGTGTCATCAAGTCCAACCATTTCACTTCACTTTAAGGCCATAGCCAATAGTAAAAACAAGTACTTGCTATTAAAACAATAGGTTTGGTATTAGATCAACACAAGTCTTACCAATCAAAAGTTAACACAGTTCTTGACAGACATATTTCTGTAATATAAGCTTCTACACTTCCATAATAACTGCTGGAAAACAGACCACAGAGATAACAATATACAATTGGACAGAGTTCTATAACTGTGTTAAAATTTTAGAAACAATAAGTTCCCATATTTATGCATTTGCTTTATGATTACTTTCGTGTTGTAGAAGTGTTGCTACAGACAACCTCACTACACACCCCCCCCTCCCTCCCCATCAATACCTTCAGGTATCTTCAAAATACGCAGGAGTACATTACTTACGGAGATCTTCAGATACAGAAGAATTCTCAATATATTCTTTGCACAACTTTCAGGGTTTGTACACTTCCCTTTCTTGTCTCAGTGGATGATAGGAAACAACCTATCAGTTTTTTCACGCACATTGACACATCACAAAACATAATCTCACCATTCCCACAGTTGTTCTAGACCTTCTTCCTATGAGACAGCAAAATATTTCATACACAGTTCTCCAGGAAATCAAAGCAATTTAAAATATACTTCAAAGTCATTGTGTGTGCCAATCATGACAATAGGTATACACTTAACCTAACACTCTATTTTACACATCCAGGCATTGTTATGCTTTCATCTCATATAAATAATGAAGAAAACCTGCTATTAATAGCAGATATTAAAGCTATTAACATACAAGAAAACAGCCAGGTGGCCGTTACCTCTCCAGCCATCCTTTGAAGGCTGTCTCCAGCAATTCCTACTTGCTTTCCTTCTCACTGCAGCCCCCAGAATTTGCCAAAAGAACCAGTACATTTTGTCACTGTTACACTGAAAGTTACTCCTCACCACAGCATAGTGCCGCCTCATGCTCCAACTCCAGTATTACATAGCTACAAGTTCTTGTGGTGACCTCTTAATCCCTCCATTAAGATGTTAAGATTACTTCTACAATACCTTTCAGATCCTGCATGTCGCTCTACACAAAGTCCACAATGCATGGAGCATGCTGCTGACAATAAAGAATAGATCTACATTTTATGCTTATCAATCCTATTCAGCCTTTAGGAACCAGACACGCCAAAAATCCAGAGTCTCCCACCAAATCAGAGACTCTGATACCACCACAGATGAACAAGTTAATTTCACTGCAACTTCTAGCTCTTATTTCTACTTCTAGTTCAGCTACATCTTAGTGAAGAAATCATATTTAGGAAAGTAACATCTTCGAAGAGACAGCACATAAACCTCAAGCACTAACAACAGCCTACAAGCCTGATGATAGCACTTCAGCCTAATCTTGCAAAACTATTACATGAAAATCAACAGATTCATTCTGAATATTATTTATGTCTGCATGCATTACACTTTCTTTGTTGGTTTTTTTTTCTTAAGCAATGCATAGGCATCACTATTACCACTGTGAATACTTAAAATGCATCCTCCAACTGAGTGCTTTATGTAAGATCTGAATCAGTCCAAACATTCCCTTAGTTTACATCCAGGGCTGTGGCAAACAAACTCTGAGTTTCCACTGCAGGTAGTAAGCTCTGTGTCACTGGTCATTGACAAGTGCTCTACGATTGTGAATGAAACAGGCTGGGTGGAATAATTCAAACACACAGATGAATACAACACAGTCCTGACACGTGAATTGCAGGAGGTCTCTTTTAGGATAAGTTTTCTGTACATTTCACACGAGTAGAGAATGTGGAATTGTATTTACTGAAAGTTGAAACAAGTAAAAAAAAAAAAAAAGGAAAACCAGAAAGATCAAATGGAAAAGTCATTACTGGTGGAGGGGAAGGGGAATGGAACAGAAATAAATAAAAGCAGTCTAGCCATCAGCAATAAATCACAGTAGTATGCAAGGCCTGTCCCGGGGTCACTGGAAGCAGTTTGATCTGCTTTTGTCTCACTTGCAGTTCTGGTCTGATCAATTGTCACTATCTCAACTGCTCCTGCCCCAGATGGCACACGAGAAGTACCTACATGTGAGATGACAGACTCTTACAATAGTCTGGGTTGGAAGGGACCTTAAAGATCATCTAGCTCCAACTCCCCTGCCATGAGCAGCGACATGCCCCAGGTCAGCACACAAGGCCAAATAATGGAAGAGTTAACCCCGGTAAAAGGACTTTCCCCCACTACCACCTCCCCAGCCAATTCCCCTCCTCTGTAAGCACACAGAGGAGACAGTTTCACACAAGAGAAGCCTCCCCAGAGCACACTTGGCTGGCTGATGGTACGGGCAGCAGCAACACCATCATCTGGGCTAAAGCTTAACAGGAAGCACCCACGCATTTAATCACTTTTCAGGGAAGCAGTACAGAAAGAGCTCCTATGGAGAAACAAGCTGGTACAATTAATCCCATCTACAGCAAATAAATGGGTTTGACTGTGGCAAAAGCCATTGAGCCACCACCAGTCTTGGGGACCAGTGGCACAACCTCACTCCACTTACACTTTTGCAAAAGAGCTGTTCCAAGACCTGTGGCTCAGTGGTTTGGGATACAACCACACAAGTGCAAAACAAAACACCTCTGTTTACTTAAATGAAGTGAATGAATGAAGAGGTTTGACTTGGAAAACTGCAGCGTCCCAGAACTAGAAAACTTTGAGTGCACTCACAGTTCACATCTGCAACAGGTCTGACCAATACTGCAGGTATTTACAGCAGCTTGCCTCATGCAAAAAAAGGTTAACACATCTTAGTCTACTAAGAATAGTTTGAGTTTTCTTCTTAAATTTTCCCCTACAACCATAGCTTCTTTGTAAAATATACTTTCGATAGTCACAGAAAAAAAGTAAAATACTTCCCCCTATTCCCTCCAAGTGCCATGAGATTTCTTTTAATTCAGGATTCAGAAATATAATTTTAAAACCATTTGGGGATGACTAATATGCAAAAACTAGCCTTCCTGTCAGTAAATCTTATAAGGCAAAAATCACTGCTGATTGATGAGAAAATTCTTTTAAGCCAAAGAAAAAGCAGCTGAGGAGCAACTAATTTCAGATTTCCTCAATATATTCCATATTTAAATGTACTTTTTCTAGTCCTCCTTTGTCCCCATGCATGGCTTTGGACATACATCTCAGCAGCATTACAATGATGACCCCGAGAAGGTAATCTCCTTTTTTGTTGTATTGGTTTTTCTGGGAGTTTGGGGTTTTTTTCTTCCCTTTTCCCCTTCTCTTTTAAACAAAGTATGGCAACAATTTGATAGCCCAGCAGTGCTTTGCCCTCCTGAACCCTGGCAATGACCCAGAGGATTTGCACTCAACTGCTAATCAGAAGTCTGGCTGTGGCCATTTCCCATGACATAGCTGAAATTCTCCAAGCCTTGCCCTCTCAACTTCACCGGCCACACCACACAAACTATTTGCTGTATCCTTTGGCTGACAATCACAACACCCATCCCCTGGACTCACTATGGTCCAGTCGCTGTGTCAAGGCTGCAAACCATCCACCCCCACTACTGACCCACAATCAAGAGCACATTTTCCATGGGGGAAGCAGCTGTTTCTTCAGAACTGTTTTTCCAACACCAGCATCACCACTGCAGCTGCAGGTGCTCTTATCTGACACACAAGTTAAAAGGAAACCAAACACTTGATCTTGAACCTTAAATACAAAAAAAAAAAATTCTTTGTGCATATACTTAAATGAATTTTCATAGAATGGTTTGGGTAGGAAGAGACTTAAAAGCCCATCCAGTTCCACCCTCCTGCCATGGGCAGGGACATCTCCCGCTAGATCACAGGCTCCAAGCCCCATCCAACCTGGCCTTGAACCCCTTCTGGGATGGGGCAGTCACCACTGCTCTGGATAACCTGGGCCAGGGACTCCCCAACCTCATAGCAAAACATTTGTCCCTAAGATCTCATCTCAATCTCCCCTTCCAGCTGAAAACCATTCTCCCTCATCCTACCCCTGCCCTCCCCGATACTGAGCCCCTCTCCCCAGCTTTCCTGTAGGCTCCCTTTAAATACTGGAAGTCCTCCTGAAGCCTTCTCTTCTCTAAAAGTTGAATTTCAAAAAGGCCTAGTCTCCTCAAAATTTTACAAACCCAACAATCACTGCTAACCTTCCTTTCACGTAGTTCAGTAATGCAGACCTTCATATTAATTTGCAGTATGACCCACAGTTGTGGGGCTGCATTAAATCAGCAAGTGCAATTCCAGACCAGAAAAATAAGAATTTGCACTACACAGAGCCTCTTACTCAGACCTGGCCACACTGGATTATGTTCTACAGCAATCCTAACAGCCAATGACATGAGTCAGTGCGGGTGCGCAAGGTGGTTTATCACAGCAGAATCAGGTCACACTCAGAAAAAAACACTTAGGAAATAACTCTGCCACAACATGATGTCACCAGATAAAATGTAAAACTCCTGAACATCAATGCACATCACCCTACCTCTGAAAATGATACCAAAGCCAACATATCGTGCAGATTTGAACAGCACAATGCAGGACAGGAGAAAACTAAAAATTCCTTTCTTCAGCAGCAGTTCATCAATTCCAGCTCCTGCCGAGTTTCAGATTTTGTGGGAGTTGAGAACCCTCATCTCACATTCCCTCAGGATCCTGATGATGAGTGCACACTTGCACCTCTTAAGCACAGGATCTTCCAGCACCCACAGAAATCCTGTCTGCTATACTGAAATCTTTATTTCAGAACAGGAAGAGAAAGAGGGAAAAAAATTACCCTTCCGCACAATTCAGTATCCCATTCACAGTAACTGCCAAACCTTGAACAAGCTAGGAGCTTCCAAACAGTAGCATTAAATACTGTAAATAATAGATTTAACTACAGAATATTTCAGGTTATAAGGGACCTCTGGAGGTGGAGGTCATATCGTTCAGTTTCCCACTCAAAGTACAGCCAGTTTCAATGTTAAATGAGGTTAATACGCTCCATTCTTCCTTAAATAACAGCAAGAAAGAACTCTTGCTACAAAAGAGAAATGAATGAGCTTGACAATGTAATACTAAATACGAAAACCTTAAAAATAGGCACAATATTAGGGAAAAACACTAACCAATCCAGAGACTGCTGATTCAATAGAAGTCACAGCTCCATTCCTAAAATTAATCCCCACAACCTACACATATGCAATCAGTTGCATTCCATGTAACGTTACTTGAAAAAAAAATCCGTGGAGTAACTTCACTATTGCATAATTCAAAAAGTGCAGTTTGAAGTTGTACAGAAACATTGTCACTCGCTGTTGAACTCAGCTGAAACATTTAGTATACACACCAATAGCCCTAGGATTTCCAGCATTCCTCTAGCATTTGACCACTCACTGGTAACTGGAAGAAGTTGCATCAGTATGAATACCTGGAATTTTCACAGATAAAAAAACTGCTTCCGCACAGTTTGTAACTTGTTCATCCTTTCGGGTCACCCTACTTAAGGGACTTGAACAAGCTAAAAGCCTAAAAAGCTGCCTGCTTGGGCATTCCTCCTTCCAAACTGACATCCAAACACTGGCGTACACACAAAGCTAAACTCTTTACCAACTGAATTTGTTTCTCATTTTCGAGACAACGTTACATGATCATGCTAGAACCACAAGTTCCCAGATGCCTTGGTATGCTCAATGTGCCTTAAAGGAAGAGAGAAATATTTTTTCCCTTATTTTGCCCAGGGCAGTGGTGGAGTCTCCATCCCTACGGATGGTCATTAAGCGTGTATACATGGCACTACAGGACATGGTTTATAGTAGGTACAGTGGCATTGGCTCACATTTGGACTCAATTATCTTAGAAGTCTTCTCCAACCTTATTCATTTTATGATTTTTTTTTATTTTATTATTTTGAGAGGAAAAATTCCATGAAGAGAATTGAAAAATATTAAGAAATAGAAGTCCCCAGTATTAAAGGTATACATTCTACACGTTCTGTAAAACTGTATTTATTGAGACAGACAACGTACAAAGTTGAAAATCATCTACCTCTTAGTTTTGTAGAGCTTGATGTCAGACACGAGGGTTATTGTAAGGCACAGCTGTCCACAGGTCAGACAACCTAGAGATTGGTCCTTCGTTCATGCAGTTATTGAAAACGCATGGAAATTGTTATACCTCATTAAGTACGAGATGCAATAAGCTCCAGCTGCAACAGTGAGGTGGTCCTCATTTTTACAAAATAGTAATGCCATTGGGGAAGAAGAATAACAAGCAGTGAAGAAAAATAACTCCCTTTAAGTGATTGAAATACCTGTTTTGAGGACCAAAGAGCGAAAAACTTAAGGCCAGTAAAAAGAAACACTGTTTTCTTTTGAAGTTCACCACCAACTGGGGCAAGTGCTATGTTGCATTCCCTAAGCTTACGTGAAATTTGTCTCCTGTCATGTCTGGAAAAAAATCACATTATTGCTATGGTCCCTCTGGAGCATGCAATTACGGATGCATATAAATTACACTTTATCAAAATACTTGGCCTTCAAAGTCAAAACTAAACAGTCTACCTGAGCAATGTTAGTCTAATTCTGCTCTCATTATGGGAAAGACTTGTAGAAATGGAAACACTGTACCACACACATGCATTTCCCAGTCCCCTAATACCAACAACAGAATGACTGGAGTTTCATTGGTTATAATTCATTTAGGTGAGACAGCCTTCTGGGGCGATATGGCTCAGGTATGGATGTGCCACTCGCCCTCTCCACAAACCCAATAAAATGACATTCCTAGATATATGTGCTTTATTGCAACCAATCCATCTGCAATATAAAATCCGGGGACTGCTATTTCAAGTGTAGTCATTGGCAGTCATAAGTACTTAATACATGGACAGAATGAGTACAAGTGACACAAGAAAAGAAAGCAAAAAAACCATTATAATGCTTTTAAAGATACAGTTATTATGTGCATACACTAATTGTAGAAAACCCCTTTAAGGTTCTCAGGCTGAGAACATCTGAGTGCACTCAGCAAACTTCTTAGCTTCCAGTGGTACAAAAAAAATATATCAAGGTAGGACCGACCCAGTGATGACTATCAGAACTAGCACAACAGGGAGTAGTTCTATTATGGTGATTGTGTGATGGGACACAAGATCACTCTCTCAACAAAATAAATTAGCTGCATAAGCATAGCCTTTGGTTTCATATTGGATGTTTTATTTTCCACCATCCTTTTCCCCTCACAGCTCATTAAGCACTGGCACTGTATCTTGCATATAAACCACTCAGAAGACTAAACTACACATTTCTTCCTATATCAATAGGAATGAAGTAAATCCATATCAGCTGTTTATTGAAGAAAATCCTTCACAGATACGTGTCTATTAACAGCCCATCTCAGGGACTTGAACAGCGCAAAGCAAAAGACAGGTATTTAATTCCAAGAACGCGTTTATCCATTTTCTCAACAGTATTTGCATTTTCATTGTAGAAAATCTCAAACTTAAGCTGTGGCAATTACTGTATATCTGGATAATCTCACTAAGTTCCAAAGCACTGCGTGAGGAAAACATTAAAAATCAGCTCATGAACTTCTTAATAAACACATGGTGTTCTAAGCCTTTGTTTTCAGTATGTTATACTGATTTAAGAAGCAGGAGCAGCTCAAAGGCACACCTTGTATGACATACTTCTTAGTAAAAAGAGTAAGAAGATAATAATCCGCCTTTGCCAATCTGTTCTTGTGGCACTGTAGCATTTAATGACTTACTTTGTTTCATAAATAGTTGATAATCTTTTAAGTCTTAGAAGGTAGCATGCATTTGGGACATAAAACTGCATCAGACTCTACATCAAATTCCTCCTGGTTCAGCTCCACGTTGACCCTTCTGACAGGAACGCATACACCTCAGGCTACAATCTCATGGCTTCTCTCAACTGATTTGAATCATAATGAAATACTGGATCATTTATGACTGTATTTCAAATGTAGCATTTAAAAGTAACACTAGTATGTATTTTGGTGACCTTTAAGGGTCTGAAATACTTGAAACAGGCATGCCCTAATACCCCTGTGAAACATACTGAAGAGTTCCAGAAGCCTAACTTAAGCTTCCCATTGTACACATTGCAGATTTCAAGCGTAAAAACAAACAAGAATTAAAACATAACAGTGTTTGGCATTGCATCATTTTACCCACAATAAACTTAACTCACAGGGTACTCTGAGTACACAATAAATCTCTGCAGGTAAAGCCAAATTTCGCTGCCATGAAAATGCAAACAGTAGAGTTCAACACCAGAAAACTAGTGATGGGAAACAGCCTTTTGTTTTGAAGTCGTCAATCAAGATCAAAGCTTCACTTGCAGCACTTTTAAGTCAACTCTCTTAGGTAACTCCTGGACAGCAATCACGTCCCTTACTTCTACCATCCACCTGTCCAGCAAACAAAAACTCATTCTCAGCAGGGTATTTCCAAAATAGACACCAACAAGCAGAGCTTCAGTGTGAAGTGACCAGAGCACAAAATCCTGTGTAGAATCCTAAGCATGTGACTTCTCAGAGTTTTTAAGCAGTTTTATATATTGTGGTTACTCAGGAAAATTTTCTATTACTGTATTTGTGAGGGCTTATAGGAGACAATGAATGCAAACTGATCTTTAACCTCAGGGTGACAGCCTATTATGGAAAGCACAGGAAATATTTACATTAGCTTTATTACATTTTTCCTGTGACACAGATGAGATATCTGGGCTTCAGTTCACCAGTTCAATCTGTTCCTACCTTCATCTCGTGTTAGGAAATTACCTCAAATGTGAAAATAATGCTAAACACTCCTATTCTAATCTCCTGTGAAGTTATGACTTATAAGTTACTTTGCATTTTCTCCTAGTTACAGTAATGAAAATTTACAAGCAAATTTGCACTGCTCATTCTAACTGGGGCCAGGACTCTAGCTCTGGACCATTTACTCAACTGCTCATTCTGCTCCTTTCAACCTATAGCAGATGGGGAAAAGGTAAAAACATCCACATGTGAACTAACCAATTAAATGTAGTTTCTACACAAGAAAAGCAATATCTGTATAGCAGTAAATTCTATGCAAGCAGGACTTTCTAACACTTTCAGCTCAGCTGTGGTAACAAGGCCAAAGAGCCATGTAAACAAAGCAAATGCAGTAAATCTGACAGAGCAACTCAGAGCACACACAGTCCCACCAACAGGATTATTCACTTTCTGGAAGAAGCACTGCCTACAAACTTCAGGGCAGGATATCTAAAGTGATAACATACTCGTACATACAACCTAACTGCTCTCTGACTGAAACCTACACTGCCACTCAGTCCTCTGTCGAGCCTCAAGCTCTTCCAGGGGACGTTCAGGCTCAACATAAGGAAAAAAATTCAAAGAAAGGGTCGTTAGATGCTGGAACAGGCCAGGGAGGTGGTTGACTCGCCTTCCCTGGAGGTGTTTAAGGTGCAGGTGGATGAAGTGCTGAGGGGCATGGCTTAGAGATTGGTGGAAATGGTTGAACTCGATCTGGTGGGTCTCTTTCAACCTGGTGATTCTATGATTCTAACAAGGTCAGCTCATGGCTTGCATGGGCACAGCAGCTATGCAGATCCCACTGGCACCAGTGTCTGTTCAGCATCACCATCACCACAAACCACACCAGAACAAAGAGAACACAAGACCTTTGGGAGCTACAACACTGGAACTGTTGCTTACAGAAGCAAAAGACCAAAGTTCTGAATACTAGTGTAAGAAAACATTAAGACAATAATGCCCACGCACAATGACCGCATTTTGAGAGCTCTGTAATAGCTCTGTCATGTGAAAGGCATCATAACAAGAAGCTGAGTCACTCTGTTTCCCCCCCAGTTTTAACTTGTCACTCTAAATACAGAAGATGAAACTTGTTAAAAAGGATGCATCTCAATTTGGCAGAGCATACATGACCACCCTCAAAAACCACATCTCTAACTTTCTAGGCGATGACTAACCATGGAGTCCTCACATAGTTGTCTCTGCTGCAAATCCCTTCAAGCAGCGAAAATCTGGTCAAGTCCAGAAAAGCCTAATTTTACTAAACATCTCCAGGAGATTCTCAAACATCCTCGTTGCAGAGAAAAGAACTAAGTCTCATGTGAGTTAATGACTAATTGGACACAGTGACCACACACTGAATTTTATAGACATTTCTTATTCAACACTAAGAAGACTTTTAAGAAACATCAGACAGCCTTGTTGATGCAAAGTCCCAGGCTGGACTCAGCAAGTTTACAAGGCTACTACTGGTGTTAGTAAAATAAACCAAGCATTCTCCAGCTGAAGATTGTTTAGCAAACAATAACAGTATAGTTTTTCATGTTACCTCCAAGACATGCAACTTAAAACTAGAGCATGTTTGAGAGTACTATAAAAAAACCCCTACACCCAGGAAAACTGCCACCCAGCAACATGGTTAAGGAACCTCCTGATTTCTTGAGCTGAACACCAACCAAAGAGTCTGCTGCCTTGTCAGTAGCATAGGAAAAAATAGCAAACATGACAGGCAGCAGTGACTCAGCTAACAGAGTAAAACAGCTTCTTTCCAAAGCTGACTTATGCGTTATATGCACGTGTGGCATTTCTTCTGGAAATGTATAATCCTTTGCCACAAACAGCCCTAAATAGCTTAGCGATAAGATGAGTTGATCACAGAGGTCAGCAATAGATGCTTTCTTAGAAAAAAGATGCCACTAAGACCCAGAAGTGATTTTGACAAAGAGCACCCTTTCTTCTCCAGTCAAAGCTATTGCTCCCAAGAGGGAAACAAGACATCTGCACAGGGTAATTTTAAATGACCAATTTTACTCAAGGGGAAAAGGAGCATTGTGGCTTCTTGACACATCTTCATTTGTTTTCTACTCTCACAAAAAAAATAATCATATTTTTAAGCCCATTTTCTGCACTAATTCAGACAAGAAATAACCTTGGACTCCAAATAAAACTGGTGTATTTGTATTAAAAAAATGCTACATACATTATTTACAACTAGAACCAAGAAGATAAAACATGACTCCAGCTTGATAAATGGTGTAAATGTCATCCAGCTATCTGCAGAATGAGCCTCTGACCTAATGCACATCTTTCTCAAACCAGAAGTGCACCCTAGAGACCAGCAAACACTTACTGTAATTATTTACTGTCCTCTAAAAAGAACTGCTGTGATCTATACACAGTAAAACTACAATTATTGGATGTGGATAAAACCACAAAAAGACGCTGTTACAGCCCATGCTATTTTGTCATGGCAACACCATAACTCAAACTCACGTAACAACTGAATTGTCAGGATCTTGCTTTAACATGAAATGATAATGGGGCTCAAAGTCTGCAATCTGGGAGAACTTTCTTTCCACAAAAAGAACAAACAGAAAAATAGAAAGGACACTAAGAAAATTTATGAACTGGTTGCTTTTCCAAACACAGCTTCTGATGACAGGTGCCAGATTAAAGACTCAGAAGGCAATCAGCAGTCACGATTTGATACTTTGAGGTTGCTGAGAATCAGGCTGGAAAGGACAGTTTACAAGTGACAGGTCTACTAAGGCTTTCAGCAGGAAATTCTTGGCAAGTCCTACACATGTGAAACAAGCTCCTAGCTACAATAAACATCTTTGCTGTAAATGCACTCAACAGCAAGCAGGCACCGGGAAATCAAATACACACTCTGCTTGTCAAATCCAAACCAGGAGTCACAGACTCAACTGGGCAGACTGCAAGCACAGTGGATAGCAGTGACATGAATATTACACAGCCAATCTAGAAGTGTAGTACACCTTGATATTAATGTTTAATAACGTCAGCTTTGCAAGCGAAGCAGTAACTAACAGCTCCAGCTACTCCTACTAAGAATTATCTAATGAACTTATTTACACAAAGTGAAATACATGGACTGCACAAAGACTAAAATCACAAGGAAGCAGACAAATTAAGGGAAAAGTGGCAAATATTGTGCAAAAATAAAACTGAAAGCGACTGTGATCAACAATTAAACATTAATTTATTAGACAAGGAAAACCTGTCACTAAAATTGCTTTTAGGTAAGCACATCCATACAATAATACACGTCTCACTGGTATCGTCAAAGCAGAAGGATTGCAGAATGAAACATCATTTCTAGACAGTTTTAATAAGGTTTTAACGTCTAGCTCAAAGAGGAGAATTGGGCAATGAATGTATTCAAGCCAGCAAAAGTAATAAAACTTTGCCTGAGAAGCATTCAGAAACATTTGCTACGTTTTGTGCATGTTTGCACTTCCTTGTTCCTAACCTAAATTTAAAAAATAACAAGAGAAGTCAAATAGATACATTTTAATGGCTCTACTAGAGGCATCATACTTAGATTTACTTATTTGCCTGTTTTACAGTGACATACATAGATTATTAGCTATTAATGGGCATTTATTGCATACTAATCTAGAAAACTTAATATGATGTAGCACAATGCAGAGTTGTGCTTATAAGATGCAGATAGGATTCATACTAGTACAAATCAGCTTCACTCTGAATTCTGGATTCTGATGCTACCCTAAAAAAAAAAAATCAACTATTTAATTTCCAGGTCTAATGGACACTTCCATTATTCTGATACTTCTGATATCAAATTTTGGCATCTTCAATTTTCCATAGCCTGGTTTCTTTCATCAAGTGACAATTAGAAGTCCCTTAAAAGTGAACAGACACAGCAAATGTTCCATGGCTATAAATTCAATGGAGATACTAACTTTCGCTGCAAGACCTGAGGCTACAGCCTTTTAAAGTGTATTTTCCACCCACACAGAAGAACTTAACATTAACTAGTCAGCAGTTGGCTTTAGGTATGGAGTTCCAACAATGAAATATTATTATTACATATTTGGGTGCTCAGGGAAGGGACGTATTCTCCTTTTGTTCTGTTTTTAAAGGTATTTCAGTATCCCATGGACCACTAGCATACTTGGCCTTTAGTGAAAAGCAGATGCGTTTTATACACCAGCAGTGTACACAAAGGAAACCCAGTTTTCCAGCACAGACAAAGCTCTGTTTACAAACATTGCCGATAAATTTCACAAGTTGTTTTGAGTACTAGAAAATAATCACCTCAGGTTCATAAAATATTATGGTTTAGTACACTGTTTCGTAGCATTTAATCATTGCATTAACGTTACTTTTTCCTTTACAGATAGATATGAGCAAATAGTATCTGAAACTACACAAAAAAAACATTTGTTTGCATTTCATTTATTAAAAGTGCCTTTTCTTTGATTTGATTCTCTCATCAGAAGGGCTTGCAGATTTGATTATTATGAGCTGAATTATTTATCCCAGATAAAACACTTAGGAAGCTTCAAAATGCAGGAAATCAGGGTAAGAGAGCAATGGCAAACACATCCACTAGAGAACCCAATCAAGAGTTCGCTCACCATCCAACTAAAGCTTAAAAGTCTTATCTAAACTAAAGCAAACAAAATTCGCAAGTCTCAAAGCCACTCTTGCTAGAAGAAAAGGCTCAAAACCTTATGAGAAACTCATTTTGTGGGACGTTTCACATTCCATCTAAGGTTTATTCCCCTATATATATATATTTCTGCTTCTAATATCATCCAGATGTGACAAGGAAGCCTAAGGAGCGTTGCAAAATACGCACGGATATCCTGTAGCTCAGCAATTCAGGAAAGGGTTGGAAAAAAAAGGCTAAGGTACCTGGACCTAAGTGACTGATTGAGGAAGCAGTTAAAATCTGAGATGCATTCTAAATTAAATTTTGCTAGTTATTAGAAAGACTGCATCTCAGTGAAAATGCACAGTGTCGTGACATAGGCATGTTAAGGTGACAAATGAGGAAACCATCAGGGACAAGAGCACAGATCTCCTGAACTAGGCAACCAGAACGCACACGAAAAGAGTAGAACTCGACACCACCAAACAGGTTAGCTCTCTAGCTTTTTAAACACAACATCCACATGAATGTTCTGCATCTCAATTTCTAATAGCAACAAGACTGAAGAGACTCCGCTGATAGAAACTACATGAAAACCTTTGTTCCTTTAGTGAATTCACAAGCAGATTTCAGCCCAGCTGACAGAGCACTGAGAGCAGCTTTCACATCTGTTTTGCAACCTTGAAAGATTCCTGAAACATGAACGGGTCTTCCCTGAAACGCTGCAGTACATAGAAATCCTGCATGTTTAAGCAGGTCGGTCACTCCACCTCCACCAAATTCTATTAATACTAATAAATATGCCCGACTTCTACTCTATTATCAAATTATCAAATCAGAATGTCACCTTTAAGGTTAGTTTTACATTTTTAAAATAAAAAAAAAAATCTCAGTCTGGACTTCCATTAACAAAGTCGCTCACTGCTACGGTTCACTGCACGGCTGCTCAAGAGAGCAGCTCTAACAATCACTACTGGTTTCATCTGTCTTTGCCGTGTGGACAAGACTATAAGATGTTAATTTGTAATTAATAGATTCACCGTTTCAGTTTTGGGCATACTGCACAGCAATATTCAGTCCTTGAAACTCTCAATTTTGGACTTGCTAGTTATTAGGGTTATAATTATTAAAAAAAGATAAAACAATTGATTTGTAGTTTAGCAGCCCAGAGCCAACAGTTCAAACACATGGCATCAGAAATAATACACCGATGGCACAGAAAATAAAAATTATTCAGTATTACCTACATTTTTTTATGTTCATTTTAATTCACTCATCATAAATTCCACAGATTCTACAACCTCCAAGTATCACTCCCTCTTATCCATTTTTGTTTCACGTCTTTCACTCCCTTTCATCACTTTCTCAGCTATGCTTTCTTCTTGAAAGGCTCCGCCAGAGCAGCTGCAGGAGAGGAATGCAAGTATCACACCTCGTCACTGAAGCGTTTTACCCAGAACACCAGTTGTGAACAAAGTAGACTGGCACTGCTGGACATAAGTCATAACACATTGATGAGAAGGAACAGCTCTGAAATCCACTAGCAGCAGGACCAAGACAGTAATGCAAAAAAAAAAAATCAAGTAACCTTCTTAGACATGTAATTTTTTTTTCCACATAGTGTGTACGTGTGCATGCGTGTATTTTCACAAATTCTAGTACGCAGTAAACTTCATTTTAACCCATCAATGAAAAACATACAACCAAACTGTGTTTGGAATCGTAACAGTTCACTTCGCTAAGATTTATGCACTTAAAACAGACACTGCATTTATATGACACTTGCATCTCCCTAAGAAAAAACAAGTTTCTAGTGACAAACACTGCCAAAGTGATCTGTCTAAAGAACTACTAAACAGTAAACAAGACCTGGAACAAACGTCAGTGAGAGAACAGAAATGTTTCAACAGCATCCATTGGGAGGCAATGAGGGAATACAGTATTCACATTAATTGTTCTATTTTATGTCATTTTATTGCAAGTTCTACATTCTAAAACCAAAATTATTAACCCCACTGTTAAGGCCTATAAGGTATGATGATTACATGATTTACTAAAAAAATACACTCACTGGTATTAGAAAGCTTCTATTACTCTCACATAGTTTCTTTGTGCAAGATTCTTGAAGACAGATGGACACAACTTATCACCACATGCAACCTCCCTTCCAACCACAAATTACCAGAAAGTTCCTTTCAGTTTAAAGTTAGCCATGTGCAACACAGCCACTCACACAAGAGGCTTCAACATGTTGTACAGGAATACGTGGTAGTGGATACGTGTCAATCCCATATTGTTTCTTTTATCTTGAAAGCTTCACCATTTCTTAGACAACCAATCTACACGATGCAATGCTACGAAATAAATACAACTGGCATCTTGAGAAGACAACTGTATCTGCATGTAAGCACCAGCTTACACTTCACACTGAAGAGGAGTTTCAAGGAAGAAAATACAAAAAACATCCAAAGAAAATTAGAAACTATTACCAAATGTCTCAACCCTGGCAAATCCACTGAGCAAATATTTTCTGGTGCATCCAAAAACTGCTACAAAGATTGCAAAACGAAGTCTGGCAATGATTTTTCAACCTGATTTTGAGACAGTTTGTAGTTATTTACATTTTTATATATACCTTTCTTTTTTTTAAACTCCCGAACAACATCATTCACTTACACAGATTTCATGAGCAAGTTCAGTCTTCCAAAACTGTATCTCTATGCCTTGCTGCACAACACTTTGCCTGCTTTCAAAACATCAAAGACCCTATTTTTTTTAATTAGTCGGCTAATTTCAAAATCAATACTTATCTATGCCACATGCTCTGTATTTCCATAAGAAGAAAAAATGACTGCACTGCCCAAGTAGTTGAAGACAACAACCCCACGTGGATGTGGCGAGTTCTCAGCAATCCTGCAGAAACTTCGCAATTTCACTAGCCAAATCACAAATCTTACTCCCTGGTCTTCCATATGTAAAACTCAAGCATAAAACACAGTTTTACCAGCACATCTTTCAAAAAGACAGGCTGGATCGTGAGTTATACTTTGGCACAATCTAGAAAGTGATTTCAAACAGCTTTTGACTACTCCTTTAAAAAGGCACATGACTTATTGATAGTAACTGTGCAGCATCTGCTCAACTGTATTCTATTCACTTTTTTTTAAAAAAAAAAAATCTGTATTTTACAGATCATCCAGTCATTATGCTAACATGAGTTCCTCCCTCCCTCCACCAAAAATAAATTTCCCAAACTGATGAGCCTTCTCTTGCTGTTCAAACTGGTCTCCATGCCATATAAACACCTTACAACACAGTTTTTACATTTCAAGGAGATGAAAGATTCTTGCCATCTCCATATTACCTCATGCTTCTGCCTGAAAAAGCAGCAGGAATCGCTTTTGCTGCTCTGCCTGGGAATGTCTTGACTTAGTTAAAAGGATGATTTTTTTTTTTTTTTTTAAAAAAGTTGTATTATGTCAACACACTGATTTATAAATACGAGTATGCAATCTGTCTTTGTGGTCATCCAGACTATAACAGATACGAGAAGTTCCCACTTTTCATGGTTTTTAAACGCTACACAGAGTTGAAAATAATTCAACCTGAAGTCATCCCGGTGAAGGAATGAGGAACAGAAAAGCTTTGTGTTTTCTCTTCCTTCCGATATTTATGCTCTACTGAATTCCAGCTACTCACATGTAAACACATTATCTTAATAATCCTTACTACTGTAGCAGTTTTCGTATCACAAAAATTGCACCCATCACCACATTCAAAACAAACATGCAAATCTGTATAACAAGGGACGCAGAAAACAAACAGAAATCAGATTATACTCACAGTCTCGTTAACTTCTGGGTGTTCTGAAAAAGCAGTTCTGGAAGAACTTGCAATTTATTCTTGTTGAGACGCCTAAACAGGTACAATGAGAATAAAAAGAATTAGATTGTTTTCTAGTTTAAGAAGCTTATTCTCTACACATAAGCATTCCTTCAATCATGTAAAATTTCACACCTTTATACTATATTTAACTTAATCTTAATTTTGTTTAAACCCAGGTTGATAGCAACGTGCTACTCAATCCTCATCAAAGTTATATTTTCAGTTAAGCACATAGATATTCTAAAATAGTTGATCTACTTAGCACAATTAAATATAATAAAATAAACATCCCTATCGTCACTACCTAAGACGTGAAGTCCAAATCTTTGCCAAAAGTCATTTTGGTCACAGCTTGATTCTCTGGGGAATTTAGGGAACAAACAGAGGTTTGTTTCTCTTGAACATCGAATCACAGAATGGTTTGGGTTGGAAAGGACCTCAAAGAGCATCCAATTCCAACCTCCCTGCCATGGACAGGGACACCTCCCACTGGATCAGGCTGCTCAAACCCTCAAACAACCCAGTCAACATCACAAACTCTATTTAAATAGCTTCTGCTGCACTAGTCGCCTCAATGTGCGGCTAGATCACTTCATATAAACTCAGACATACTAGATCAAGAATACATTTAACATGGTTCTATTTATTATGTTCCAGAAAGCCAGCAAAGGCCTATGAAAATAAATCCCAATTTCAACTTGTTATTCATCTTGCAGGGCTTGGAAAAAAAAGCCATTAAGAAAGATCTTGATACAGAAGTATCAGAGGACAAAGATGTGGTTTTTAAACCCTATAAAAGAAACATAAAAGTGTTGAAAAACAATTTAATGAAAAGAGCAAATGTTCTGAATGCTCACTTACAAAAAATGTTTCTTCCACTTGGACTAAGTACCAAATACGAATGAAATAAAGTTCCTAACATGCCATTTGACAAGAACCAAGAACTTCATCCTTCTCTATCAGTAAGCTCCAGGACAAATAAGGAAACGTTAAGTACAAGGTAAAGCAAACATGGGAAATACAAGCAGGGCAGGAGAAGCTCCAGTGCAGCTGCTCATTTGGAGAGCCTCAAAGCATAGGCTGAGTACCCTTAAAAAGGAAAACATTAAGCAGCAGCCTCTTCACACACAAAAGGAGCAGCAGAGGGGTACAGCAATTACCTATGCTTGCCTAAGCCTAATACCTACAAGAGTCTTTCACCATCTTTTTACTACACAAAATTTAAGCCTGTCAGGCATTTCATTCAAATTACGACAGTTATTGCTGATTTTATAACAAATACCTTGTAAAAGGAAACCAGCTATTAGCACAATAAAAGAAGAAATAGTCTGCTAAATCATGAGCGAAATGAACCAAAATCTTGTAAAATCATTTTGCGTACGTTGCTCTTGTAACTGTACTGAATTAATAAATAGAGATATTCCTGATTTTAAATCGGTGACTTCTGTATGATAGAAATAACATCAAGATATGACATCTGGAAATTGGGATTTAAAAGTCAAGCCAATTTTGCAGGTGAACCTACCTAATTACACCATGAAGGGTAAACATGCCAGTTTTATCATTCTAAACCACAGATCAGAACTAAAGAAAATCTGAATTATGTTAATTAATCTGAATTATCTGAATTATGTTATCTTATAAGCAAGAAGAGTCATATTTTTACTGTCACACCAAATCCTTAGTATTCTTCAAACTGGAAATACCACCTGGAACTTGTAGCACACCAGCAAAACCTATTCACCTGTCCCCTTCCCTTGCCTTAGAAACATATGAGGTGCTGAGGGGCATGGTTTAGTACTCGATAGGAATGGTTGGACTCGATGATCTGATGGGTCTTGTCCAATCTGGTGACTCTATGATTCTATACCCACACCACAGACTCAGCACACGTGTGTGCATGGTGCACACACACAGCACCAGCCAGCACCACACCAGCACTGAGGCGGCAGAATCAAGGCCACAGAGATAGCCAGTATCTGGTCCAGGTTATTTGACCTGGGACTGCTGGAGGAGAATGCAGCTGTTCAGGCTCTGGAGTGTTTTGAGTTGAATCTTTTACAGCTAATAAGACCTGCAAAGTATTCCGGGAATTTGGAGCACTGGGCAGAATGATGCATAATCATGTAATGCCACAGAAAAGATTAGCTCCAGTGCTGGATGAGAAGCAACTCTGGATGTGCACAGCATGCAGTCCAGACTAATAAAACCTCCTGGAAGCTCAAGAGCTGCGCAGAAAGGCTCTCCAGCAGTCATATCAGCTCTGGCTATACTTGCATTAAGTCAAATGTATTAAGTCTGATCAGACGCATACCAACTGTACAGTCAACCATCTTCATACTTTACAAATGTCTGCATCTACTAAATCTCTTGAACTACTACTTTGCACGGGAAATACAGCTTGGCATACTCTGCTGTGCTAATCTGCTCCCCAAGTCCCCATAAGTGACTCTTTAAAGCTGACCAACACCAACTGCACACTGCATTTCTCAACGTGTGAGCAATGCGTCTCAGGAACCTATGGTACCTCCAAGGCATCCACATAAGACCATGACACTGGCACAAAGTCCTCTCCTGAGGCTCAAATGTGTACTCACCTATGCTTTCACAGGAAGATTTTTACAGAGCTGTAAAGAGTAAAAGTTAAAAGTCTATGTTTCTGTATGGAGGAAGTCAGGGCAGAAGTGAACTGTTTCTTCTGAAATTAATATAAAACACTGGCACTCCTTTAGTCACTCAAATCACATAGTAAACCAAAAAAATACTATATAGGGCACAAGCTTATCTAGACTTTAATTATGTTTGGATACAATATGATTTCATCAACTTGAAATCCCTCACATAGAATTAGACTCAAGTGGTTCAACAGAGAGTTAAAATTTCAGACTGTGAAGTACTGCGGTATTGCAAGAGCCTTTTCTTCCTTAATAAGTGTAACATCACATATGATAATGTTCATAACATCATTTATGCATATAATATCTATGCCCACCACAACAGATACGAATGACAGCTTTAAAAAATAAAGCTTCATATTTACTAAATGTGCCCATGAGTGTTTAATGAAAGAGTAATTCCTTCCTTCAGTGCTGCACACAGCGAAACATTCCCACATTATTTTGTTAGATGTAGACCTCAGGTCACTTGTTGACTATTAACCTGGATATGTCATAACGTTGTCAAGGCAGATGTAAAATAAGATAAGCACGAAACAAAGGCAACAGTGACAGGAAACCTCCCAAGAAAATAACTAGAGTATGCCTTTAAAACCAGTTGGTGAGCTATGCACTGAGACTCACCAGCTATTTTTCCGCAAACAATATTTAACTACTTTTACAGGAAAAAAAAAAGAGAATGGAAAACAAATAAAAACATTCAAAATTATTGCACAAGAAACTTGCCTATTCTTCCCCAAAGAAAGTCAAAGTCTTGCACAACATCGTCAGGGACTGCATACTGCCAGGTTTTTACAGGTGCTAGGCTGCAAGTTAGATTTGGGCACACAAATCCAGCTATTTCTAAACTACCTGCTACTTCCTAACCTCTATGCTTCACTTCACAGCAGCATCTGAACTTGTTAGTATTTAGATCTGCTGAAAACTGCATTATAAATATCAACTGCAGCTGAAACTGGAAAGAGTAAGAACATGACAAACTCCAGAAAGAATTAATGTACCCGAATGGCAACATGACATATATAATTCATTGCAGGTAAAATTTAACTGATGTGCAAGGAAACGGACTAAGTTCACACACAGAATAGCTGCGTTCAAACTAAAAATCACCTTTCAGGAAGCAGACCCATAAAAACATCAACTCACTGCTCTGTAGCAATTCATAAAGCAAGTGTTACAAATGATTAGAAGAGCAGAGTATGATTATTCCTCTGTGGAAACCCTTGGTGTATCCACACGGCTAAGACTGAAAACTTTCGCAATTTCCACCACGAAAAGGATCCCATAGGGTTTGGAGAAAGATGGCAAGAATGATCAAAGTCACAAAGCAGCTTCCATGTTGGAACAACCTAGTAGACAGACACTCCCCACAAGGAAAACAGCTGAGAGGATATGCCAAGGGTCTGTACAATTGTGAAACAAGGGAAGGCAATAAAGAGTTGCTCTCATCTTTTGGAATACAAGAAAAAAATTTTAACTATCAGTTGTTGGTGATGGTAGCTTGAAAATGCAAATGGAATTAATTTTCCCATAAACCATGCAGTTAAATTGTGTAACAATGGATCATGTATCATTAGTTGCTATTTTATGTGGGTATAGAAGACAAACAATTAAGTTTAAAAAACCCCAACATTAATCACAAAGACCCAGTTGGTGATTCAAGTGATCTCTGCCACAATATGATTTCTATATTTGCTTTTCCTTCATTTGCTCTTCTTTATAGAATTTCAGCTGGAGACACCATGCTGGCGTACACATACTCTGGATCTGACACACTATGGTTATTATCTTCTGGCTTCTGGTATATTTTTTTTTCCTGCTTATTTGCTTCAGGAAAGAATTTCAACTCACTACAAGAAGTTTTAATTCATACTAAACAACATGAATGTCGATTTTCAGCCTCTACTCAAAGTACTTCTTCAAAGTCTTTTTAGACAGTGAAGCTTGTCTGCTGAATAAATTCAATGTGCTCCAAAGGCTTAAGAAGACTATCTGAACATCAAGTAGCAAAGTGAAAGATTCTTAATTACAGTTGCAATCAAGAGAAAGGCATGTACATAGGCATATCCACAGATCTATGTATACATCTCTATGAATATTAGTTCCTTCTATCAGGCAGAGCCTTTAGGTCCCAACCGTGACACTTAAATGCTTCCAAGTAAGCTCTTCGACTCCTCCCAAATTATATTGGAGACTGACTTTTATTCTCACATAATAAAAATACATGCATATAGTACATCACGACTTCATCATGTTACAAAGTGTATTTTCTCTCTTATGACTCAAATGGTGTAAAATGCAAGTTTATAGATTTTTGTGCCCTTTAGAAGTCACAAGACGTCTACAAGCAACACTGTGCTCCAGTTTATTGTCGTTTTCTTTAGTGTGGCCACACACAGCATCAAACACACTGCTAAAACACTGGACAAACCTCCCCCTCACCGCCCAGAAATACTTCACTCATACACAGAACAACTCCCTGTTTCTCCCTTTGGTCCTTCAGCCTCTGCCCAATCAGGGTTCCTATATCCTGAAGGCAAAGAGATGGAGGGAAACAACATCCATGTCAATTATGAACTATCAAGGGCCTTTAAACAAACAATGGAGAAGTTATTAACTGTGAAATTCCTACCTTCCTGTCTCCAACCAAGCTAATAACTTTTTTTCCTCTGTCTGAAGCTGGGATAGGAGAGAAACTTAACTATTAATATTCCCTTGACTATGGAAAAAAAAGTAAGAAACAAACACTGGAGCTTGGAAAGAGACAACGCTACCAGCCTAGAGGTTGACTGGAGATGCTTCTCAGGATCATTCCATGAAATAAATGGAAAAAAATTACTTTTACACAGGTTACCTTCACATTTCTAATCTCAGAGAAAAGCGCATTCCTTCCACAATAAATTTGGAAAAGGTTTGATGTAATCACACTCCTCCTTGATGTTTTTCAGCCTATGAACCACTATTTCTCTGAATTAAAATATTTTTTTATCATCTGCAGCATAGCACTGGTTGGTTTAAGGCATTTAAAAATAATAGGATTTCTCTCACTTATTTACATGCAAGGTGTACAAATACATGCTTAGTGTGGGTCTGACATAAGAACAATGTTATCACATGGTATCAAATATATTTGTGTCTTTTTTTTAGTATTTTTAGCTTCATGTTTTGTTCTTGCAGCTGCAGAATAGTTTTAGACTGAGTCAGAGGCAGACCAAAGAAAATCCAATCGCCCATTTCTGCAAAGTTACAGCGAGGGGATGCCCATTAACTACATGAGATATTTCCTCCATACTCTTCAGAGTTCCTCTTCAGACACACAGCTGGGGAAACTGTACAACTTCCCAATGCAATTTTGCTTCTTTTTAAGGTCTTTGCTTGATTTGAAAATTTTAAATACCATTACATCACTAAAAATGCTTCGTGCAATCAGCAAATACTTAACACATGAGCAAACAACCACAAAGTTACATGGCTCTGGAGGAAAAAGGAAAGTACCTGGCTTCTACTAGAAAATCTCACAATGAGTAAGCCTCTTAAACACATGTTCCCTTCCTATTTAAGATGCCCATAAGTATTGTATTTACTAATAATAGATTGCCAGGGGACACTGTGGCTGCCCCATCCCTGGAGGTGGTGTTCAAGGCCAGGTTGGATGGGGACTTGGGTAACCTGATCTAGTAGGGTGTCCCTGCCTGTGGCAAGGGAATGAGAACTCGATGTTCTTTAAGGTCCCTTCCAACCCAAACTATTCTATGATTCTAAAACTATTCTTGTATATTATTGAACATATTCCACCCAGAAATTCAAGTTGATGCACAGAGTATGATACAAACTGTCAGTAGTCTCCTTGACTAGAAGAATTAGCTAGCTTTAATCCCAATGAATGCATGTGATACCACTGGCCACCAAATTCTGTGTCTGCTTTTGCACTGAGCACTGCCAGCTTTACTACCAAATCAAAGTACTGGATATTTGTTACTAAATAAGTAGTATTCCATTCCTTTCCACACAACTTAAGCAACTTCTGAATTTAACACCTATATTTGCATTGCTGCACATTATGCAACTCATTGTCCACAAGAAAATTAAGATTCCAGTCTTCTTAAATTTTTAAAATGAGTCTTTTAAGGGAGCAGTCTTGCTACTCCAGCCTTTAATACTGTGAAATTATCCAAACAACTTGGGGTTCACTGCCCAGTTTGGTAATTTATTTTATTTCACACTCAAAACATGTGGTTCTCATTTGGGGCAATAAACAAGCAAGCTTTTGCTCCTTTGTTATTAAGAGCTCTATAGCATTGTCCTTAGAGAACAGCTTCAGGGAACATGATGTAGTTGAAGTAGTTTCTACAAGTTACTTAAAGGAAGAAGCAGTTACATCACAAGCTGGGCGTAACCAAGGAGCAATAAAAATGAATTCATGTATAACAGCAGCCTCAGACAGAAAGACAATCATAGAATCATAGAATCACCAGGTTGGAAGAGACCCACCAGAGAGAGTCCAACCATTCCTATCAGATATGCAAATTAATCATCCTCTCAATTGATTTCATACCTCATACATATGTTTCTGACGTGGCCATATGATATTAAGAGATATGTCGAAACAAGGAAGGAGAAGAGATATGTTGAAACAAGGAAGGAGAAGCTCAGAGCTTCAGCACAAAACCAAAAATCTTGGTTCAGCCCACAGGGCCAGCACCACAAAGAGATAGGGTCATGCCAACACAGACATCCCCAAGAGATTCTGGCTTGTCGCCACAGCCAATGTTGCAGGGTAACTGTGAAAGCCCCTGCACTTGGGGCTGTACCCAGCACAACCCAAGACTCACAGCAGAGAGCGATCACTGCAACCCCACAGCAACCCACAACATCCCTTTCCACAAAGTTTAACAAAACCGATGCACCAGGTGAATAAAACCACGTACCTTCAGCATTATGGAAGATCTGGCTCATCCTTGCCTCTCCTCTGACCAGCTCACATCAGGCTGCCTCTCCAAAAAAAGCCTCTCCCACCCCCACTAGCTCTTTTGTAAGAGCCTCGCCTAATTGCTTTATCTCCCACAGGTGGGCAGGTAACGTTTCCACAGGTGGAGCAAATAATGGTCTCCTCAACCGCCCTTGTCCAGACTGCAGCTCCTCCATGTTATATTGCAGCAATTGAAAAGAAGTGATGTTCACAGCACCTTGATACAGCTAATATATGTCTCTGTTTCATTCCTCCATGAAATCATAGAATCATAGAACAACCAGGTTGGAAGGGACCCATCGGATCATCGAGTCCAACCATTCCTATCAAACACTAAACCAAGTCCCTCAAGACCTCATCCACCCGTCCCTTAAACACCTCCAAGGAAGGTGACTCAACCACCTCCCTGGGCAGCCTATTCCAATGCCCAATGACCCTCTGTGTGAAAAACTTCCTCCTAACCTCCAGCCTAAATCTCCCCTGGTGGAGCTTGAGGCCATTCCCTCTTCTCCTGTCCCCTGTCACTTCAGAGAAGAGGCCAGCTCCCTCCTCTCTACAACCTCCTTTCAGGTAGTTGTAGAGAGTAATGAGGTCTCCTCTCAGCCTCCTCTTCTCCAGTATAAATATGAAATATAACAAGACAAGGGTTACTGAACTCTAGAGAATTACTAAGTTTTGTCTTTTAAACAGCAGGGACTTGGGAAACAGTAAAGCAGGAGTGCAGTCAATTGCATTCCAAAGTCTCATCAGAAAATCCTACCAAGAAACACCTTGTGGTCATTGATATAACATCTTTTGATAGGAATGGTTGGACTAGAAGATCTGATGGGTTCCTTCCAACCTGGTTGTTCTATGATTCTATGATCTTTCTTTGCTTTATATCACTTCCTTATTTAAAGGGAAAGTAGCAAAGATATGGCACTCATTAAAGAAGTCAACCATGTCTACTACTCTCTGCCAGCACCTCTTTATATTGCCACACTAAATAGAGCCAGTATATAATGGCATTTGAATAAAGTTGCTATGAAGAACTCAGAGCAACTGCATTACAGGAGTATGGTGTGGGCTAAATGAACTTCTTCATTTACGTGACATTTTAGTACAGAAGCTCTTCCAAAATTTGCGAGAGATACCACTGCACGTCGCTAAGGAACTGTTTTTTGAAGGAAAACTGTTTACAACAGTTAAAACTTGGAGATCTCTCCTTACAAACACAACAGACTGGGTGGTCCTGGTTCACATTTCCAAAGCTGTCAGAAGTAATAACCTTTATTAGCAACTATTCATTATACTGGAACAGATTATTAAGCCTGTACCAGAAGCAGACTACTTTGCACAGAGCAGCAGCGTACAAACTGTTAGCTCCATAACATGTTCAAGTTTTCAATATAAGAACACCTTCTCTTTCTTTCTTTCTCGTTTTCTAGGATGTCTTCATATGAGATGATTTGGCATTTTGTTGGAGGATAGAGCCACTATGTAAGCATTAATAAACAAGTCTTCTCTGGCTTGCAACAAACATGGGCAAAGAAAGTACAAAGAACAAGTTGAAAAATCACCACTTTCCCAAAGTCAACAAGACAAATCAAAAAAGGTCTGACAACATTCAGATATATATAAAAGAAAGGGATCAACACTTCCTATCATACAGAAATGGACAGAAGTTAACTGAAACATGAGATACAGAAACTGAAGCATCAGACAGCACATATTAATGAGAAGAAAATAACAGCAAGAAAACCCTGTGAATCCAGAAGTAGCAAAAGTACATCGACAATCTCTTAACTCGGTAGCATATTTACAAAACCAGCGATGTTCATGCAGGATGGTAGTTCGTATCTGTCTTGACCAGCCTTTAACATACATGAATTCACAAGTTCTCTTAACTATCATTCAGACAAATGCCCAAAAGCATAATCAACCACCAAACAGAGATGCTCCCTGCAGAAGCTGTTTCTCAGTTTTAGCAATTTTTTCATTAAGTTGCCTTATTTTTTTCATTTCAAATAGGGAAAAAAAAAATCTAAGAATTTACACAAAACCCTCCCATTTTTGTCTCTTCAAAAACTTAATACAGAATGAGAAATACTTTCTCATTATTCCTCCACAGACTATGTGAAAACAATAGGACCTCATTGAAAGGGCATAAAGCATCTAAGGCAGTATCCCTGTACGTCCATCACCCTTAATACCTTGTCACTGTTTGTAAAGGCAGTAAAACAGGCATGGTTAAACCATTTTCTTGGATCAGAGAGTAAACTCTCCAGGTCAGGGCTCTAAACCTACGTGGGAAGGAAAACTCAATTTCAGCATGCCCATCTCCAAGCTCCGCTGCCCCTGCTGACAAGTTTCTATTAATCAAACTAAGCATTTCCAGAAGTCAGAAGTAGCTGAGAATAAACAGCAAGAAGACAACTTGCAGGTAGAACTGTTACTGCAATTTTTACCAGAAGAAACAGAACACTGCTCCTATTTGATCTGTTTTAATAACTTGATACCAGCCCAGCTCACCACGCCTCTCCATATATAGTAAAGAATGCTTCTGTGGCAATGCCTTACTCCTTCCTCCCTGGGGCTGTATGCCAGGCAGAACTATTAAAATCGGAAGACTAACAGAGTCATCTCCTGCTTGAAATCAAACTGGATGCTTAACAAAGGATGCATCCTCTAAAGCCAACAGAAATTATATAAGGAAATAATTAAGTGGAACAAAGAGCACACCGTACACGACTTAAATTTCAGAACAAAACCACCACTCTTGTGACTGCGTTATCACCAGCCTGTGGGAATTACCCATCCCGGCTCATTCAAAGGACGTGCTCTTACTAGGAAGCCACCAGGGGTACCCAGCCACAGAAACCCACTCTCATTAAAGCAGCTCTTATCTAAAAATGGAGCACACCCAGTTTCTGTGATAATTACCTCTGATCCAGTTCCACTTTTCCAGCAAGTTATCAAATGCAGCGGGTCAGTTTTTCTGAACTACTTCATTACCTTGCAGTTCCTATTTATGTCTTGTATTCCTAATACATTGCACCACACCCAACCCACTCACAATAATCAATGACAAGAACTGAAGTGTGTATGTAAAATCCATAACATCTGAATGAACACTAAAACACTCTCTTCTTCTCTTGATCTTCATTTTACAGCACCTTGAGGAAAAGGTCTAGAGAAATGATCATCTCCAAGCAGGCAAGAGCATAATACTAATGTAAGATTAACTACAAGCCAGTATGAATGAGTTTGCTCTGTTCCATACGGGAGGCTAAAGCTTCAGGAGAGCTCCAGCTCAGTGGACACAGTTAAAATGGAGCTGCGCTAGAGGAAAAGCAAAATCAGGACTATAATAGTCTGACCAACAACATAAAGGCTTTAAAGCCCACATGTTCACATATTCTCCATGAAAGAACTAAAATATGTTAAGTACTTTGAATTCATCACCCATGTTCCCCTCAGGAACAGGATTATTTAAGGACTGCTGTGCTTGACAGCATGAAATCTAGCCAGTAACACTTAGGCTATTTCTACAACAGCAAACAATATAATCCTTCTAATAAGAGAAAGCTTAAAGAATCAAAACCCTTTTGATGAACTTCTTGAAGATAAATAAATTTCATCCAAATTATTCAAACCAGTGATGCAGTAGTTCTCATCCAACAGTAACAAAGACTAAGTATTTCCTACAGACCCTGGAGAAATAACAACTAAATCCTTAAGTGTTTTGCTTAAGCAAATACTCACATAAATCTTCACCAAGTATAAAAAAAAACTTCTAAAATCAAACAAACATGCCAAAGGAAAGAATAACGCTTAGAACTTCTCATGTAATGTTCAGTGCTGATCGGCTACTGCATCTGAAATATCGTTACCTTGTAGTAGAAGTATCATTATTCCATTTACTTTGTAACCATAGCTTTCAAAAGCTTAAGAATCCTGTGCTTACTGAACCTCTAATCTACATAAATTAAACCCAAATTTGTTTTTTCCATGAGTTCTTAGGGGTCAATGACCTACTATGATAATGTTTTGGATACAACCAGGCTCGTTTATTATCACATTGTTAAAACAAACCTCTCGGTTTTGTAGCCCTGGTCAGATGTACTAATGCAAACCAAAGCCGACTCACTGGAGCGTGCCTCCTGCTTTCTTGCTAGCTGCCCTTTGCCTCTCTCGCACTTTTCCTCTGTTTGGATTCCTCCTGTGCAGCCCTATTTACAGAGCTGCTAATGGCTTCCTTCAGAAAAGAGCTGACAACCTGAGCATTATTTTAATGTTTACAGAAGAAATAAAAGGGTTTGCTGTTGCATCAGCAATAACAAAAAAAAAAGTTTAGCTGTCCAGCAACAGCTGAGCAATATGTAACCATACAATTAAATGCTACTGACATAGTGAACTATGAAAAGTGAGGATATTGGTGCCCTGTAGGCATCCGCAGTACATAAATAAAGTTATTGGGAACTATAATGTTTCCAAATGCGTGTGGCCAATTACAAGATGCAACCACTACACACAGACAAATCTACATGTCTTCAAAGAATCATTATAAGTGGTTTCTCATCATGACTTTATTCACTAAGTGGTCACCGCAGAGTAAGAGAGTGATGGCTATCGTGTAATGTCAAACTTATTCCAAGAACAATTCACCCTCCTCTAAAAACAACTCAACCAAGAAAATACAGTTCTTGTACAACTGATTTACATACTAGACAGAACGGGAGGAATTTATGTTCAAACTAGTTCATCTCTATCACAGGTTTCAGAAATTTTTTGCTAAATAAAGATGCTGCCGCATCAACACAAATTTTTAAGGAAAGGTATATATGTGTTTTAGGCAGCCAGGACTGTGAAGAACTCACAAACCATCTCATTGTCATATTATTAATAGGGTAACAGAAAAGGACAGGGCAATTTCAACCTTTTTTCTCCTCAAATGATCATAAGATTCATTTATATTTGCAAGCATATAAACTCTATGTGCACCTAATAATGGCTAACCTGTGTACAAGAACAGCTAGACATACTTCAAAGCTTGAGATAAAGCTTGACAAATTACAGACAAAGCTAAAAGTTTTAAATTTAAATTTAATTTAAAACAAGATAAAAACCTACATCGAGATCCCAATTGCAAATGCCTCTCATCTGAAATAACAGCATGATAAGAAAACATTACACAGCTAAGCACTACTGGTTTTCAAACACACAGAATGACACAGCGCGCCTTCAGAAAAGCTCCAAAAACATTCTCATGTTAAAGCTTTTCTTACTCTTCCCTAAGAGTCACGTTTACAGTGATGTTTCTAAAAATCATCTGACCTTTACACAATGTGACTTAAACTACGTCAATACTTCGAAACAGAAATGCAGCCAGCTTTATTGAGACACTAAACAGAAGACTAACTTTCGGCACAGAGAAAATGCAGACTAGACATCTCAGAATTACCAGGTTTCACTTCTACAAGTTGTTCCATGCTTATTATTAATTCCACCACACTCTTACTACACTTACTGCTAGTATAGTAATCTAAGTTTACATCTGAACCACTGTCTCTCTGAAAAACAGGACTTCTACTTGTAAGCCACTATTGATATAAGAGGATAAACACTAATTAATTTTGAGATATTGAGATATGGGCATAACAGGAGTTGCACGCATTTTTGCATGCTCATTATGTTGTATAATTACATAATATAAAGTTATAACCTTGAATATAATATATATTCCTAAGATTTTCATAACTTGCCCCACAACACTACCTATTTTGCTTTTCTGAAAAACAATGTGAATTCGTTTGTTTCGAAGCCATAGTGACACTGCCCAGGGAAACTGGTGGAGTTTCCATCCCTGGAGAAGTTCAAGAAGCGCGTGCCTATGGCACATGGGGACACAGTAGGCACAACGGGGTTGGGTTGATGGTTGGATTCAATGATCTTCAGAGGAAATTCTAAAAGGAAACTCATATTTTGGATTTAAAAAATGTTAAGATGATATTAAAGTTTTCAGGACACTCCATTCCAGGATATGAATTTACTACACACACTACATACAAAGGATGATTTATCATTACTGGACAGCATCATTCTATGATAATCATAGAATCAAACAATCACAGAATCACCAGGTTGGAAGAGACCCACTGGATCGAGTCCAACCATTCCTATCAAAAATCAAAAAAACAAAGCAAAGAAAGATTTTCCTGAAAACTTAATATAAATGATAGAAAAAAACCACTATATGAACTGTGTATATGAAATAGGTCATACTTCAGCATTTACTTCAGTCCTCAACTGTTTTGAGAAGCTTGACTCTATACAGGAAAGTATGTACACAAGATTTCAAAACCTTCCTTTCAAACAAGAACAACTTCTTGGACTAACAGTTGCAGATTCCCCACAACAATTTTATATTGACTGTATGTTTAATTGTGGGAACAGCAAAGAGTTCTTTGAAATAAATAAAAAAACCCCACTTTCCTGACCATAACAGCTATGTCACTTATAAAAAGTTAAGTAGTGCAAGAAAAACACATTTCAGCAAAATCTTCCAAGGCAGACAGCACACAATTGACAGATAAGTCAAGTATGTGAGCCATATCTTGGGAACATTTATTTTGGCTGTTTCAGCCAAGACCAGCACATAAAGCTGAATCAAAAGTAATACAAAATTAATGAGCTTTCTTCTTTCCTTCCAAGAATTAAAAAAGGTGAGCCGCCAGCTTCAGCCAAGACACAACTCATTAAGGTACAGTACTTGGGTTCCTCCCCAGTGATTTACTGAAGTGTACTATTCACACTCAAGCTGTCAATATCTGCTCTACTATTTTATTTTTTATTTGTAGTAAGCTCCCTTATATATAGCAAGAACTACCAAGTTTTTCCAACTTGTTTTATCCACCGTGACTGTAAATATAAACTTAAGGTATTAACCACACAGCTAAGCAATCCAGCATTCGTATCTTGTAGAGCAGTTTCTACTATACCTCAGGAATAAAATTTGTATCTGTTCTTTCACCTTCTCATTATCACTCAGATTTGTGGGGGAAGCTACTGCCTTATAGGAATGTGAGATTCCTTATTAGTGGTTTGACAACACTCCTTTAAAGTCAGATATCCAGCGTGTGCTTCTTAGTGCAGCAAGGAGCAGTTGAAATCCATTAAAGACCTCTTCTCTGGACAAGAAAAAGTAGTGGGACTTTCCGAAGCATCTCTGTCCTCAGCATAAAAAAGAAAGCATATCTGCAATACCTTAATTGCAGGCAGATAGTTCAGTAGAAGCAGAATAAGAGTTGGAAAAGAAAATAAGCTGTTCAGTTTCTTACAACAGATGAAAAGCAGAAAGCATCCAGCACTGGAATGGATTTAAAATCCACACTGGTCAGTATTCCATTTCCAACATAGCCAATGTACAGATGCATACAGAGGCATTAGCAGAGGGCAAGGGTGGATGACACTCCTCTAGCAGCTATACTAGCTTCCTACCCTGTTCAGCTAGGCTGCTGAGCTGGATAAAAGACTTCGCAGTTAGCAGCCTCCAATGGATGCCTCTTTCATGAGCACAGTCAGCCTCCTGATGACCATCTGTGAACCTCTATTTTAGTCTTTTATGAGCTCCAATATTTTAGGATTTCCCTACCCCACCTCCTCCTCATTTCCCCGTTATTCAACCCTGAACTGGATCTACTGTATAATTTCACAGTCACTCAACCTCATAAGGGTCTTCTACACTTTCTGAGAGTGGGCATTTAGATGCGTTTTTCAGACAGACTGTCTCAAAGGGAAGCCTTGGACCAAACCCCAATCTGTAGAGTGAAAAAGAATGCCAGTGACTCAAACATCACCAGGAAGATGATGTGCAGTACTGCATGCTCCATTCTCTGATCACGCTATTAGCATCCAAGATTAAAACCAGAAACACCCTTTTAGATATTGACACTCAAACCACTGTACTCATCATGTTGGACTGCTTATAATATAAGCATTCGCACAGATAATCAATTTGAAAGGCAATGCTAAATGTTTCATGAAAATGCAAGGTACAGGAGACTGCTTTTTCAGGTGTTGGTTACAGTATTCCCTTACAAAAAAAAAAACCCTGCAGTAATTTCTTAGAAGATATAGGACCAATTCTTAACAATATTAATTAAAAATATGAATAAATACTGCTTGAAATTGCAGTCATCAGTCAATGCAAGAACTAAGAACTTAGACTGTTCTTTAAATCAGGACAACCCATCTCAAAGCGTCACAGACAGAATTTACTTTTACATAGTCTTTTTGACAGCTTCCACAAAAAGCGGTGAAGTTTACAACTGGTCTCCGTTAGAAACTGGATTCCCACATTTACGAAATATCACATCACTGCAATCCGGGATTAGGCAACACAGGTTTATTTCAGCCCATGGAGAGGGGTTCTCGCAGCAGTCATTCTGCCCAGCATGAAAGACTGACTCAAGCTTTGCCATTTGCTACACCCATTTCCCTCAGGAGTCTATGGGGGATGACACAGTCTTCAATATGGACACTAAGAAACCCATCCCTACCAAATACAAAGACACTATAGCTTCAAAACACCACTAGCAGAGCCCAGTAGACCATTTACACCCTCCTTAAAGGGAAAAAGCTAAATTGCTATCTGGGGACCAAAATACCAGCAAAGGTTATCATTTCTCATTCCCAAATCATCACCTATTCCTGGGCAGGTCAGCAGTGAACCAGGTACTACCCCAACTTCTGTGGCAGTTTGCAAAGAAAGAGGAAAGCGTATAAATAATAAAATGGGTTAAATATCAGACCACAGCTCTACATCCATTTCAACTAGCCTTTGTTCTCCAGTATTTATGATCACTTACTTCCAATTAGATAGATTATTCATTATGTCACAGGAAAATGGGGACACAAAATAAAGACATTTTGAAAGATTCATTCATTACATTCAAACTGCCTTACGTATCTGCGGCTCCATATGGCCTCAGCAGTTAGTGTAGCTTACACAGTTCCAGAACAACATCTAAACTGCACTCACTGCAAACCTTCTATAAACACTATAGATCTGTCCACCCTGCCAAAGATTTGCAATAAGCTTTTGTTTACAACAGCAAAAAAATGTCCAATGCTTTTATTATTTTGCCTGCTACTCCAAAGCACTTAGCGATCTTTCCACTCAGCATGTTACTTATGGAAGATGCTTTTTGTATTACATGATTTATTTAAAGCCTGTTCAATCTCAATTTATGAAATCCAGATTGTGAAGCAACACAACAATTTATTCTTGTCCTTGGCATGTTTGGTCCTTAACAGCAATTTTACAGTACACTGTGCCAAATAATACACTTGAATACCTTAATCAAGCATTTGGGAAACTGCTTACAAAGACTCAACGCACAGTAGCATCTCTGCAAATAAAGGTCAAATACCTTAGACAGTCATCTCCCTTAGCAATCACAACACCATACATGTAAGCACTAGGGTTAAAATCTGGATTTTGGCTTTCTTTTTTCAAAGCTAATTATTTTTCCCAACTTTGAAGAGATTTGATTTGGCCATGCTTATACATTTTTCCCCCTTCCTTTAAACAACAAAAACACGTTTTTAGTGTTTTCAGATGTTGAGATCTTTCATGCTAGCTAAAGACACTAATTTGAGGAGAAAGAACCAGCCAACAGCCCAAGTCCAGTCTTTTGAAGATAATACAGCTACGTGACAACTTCTGGCAGTTGGCCGTGGAAAAGTCAGGATCACTTGGTGTCTTATATCCTGCCTCATTTTTCACATGAATCTGTGACATACATCTGGCTCTGGAATAAGTTTCAGTTCATCTTTTAGGCCCACCAGTGTGCCTCTTTCTTCTTAAATCGTTTTGCAGAGAAAACTTCCTAATCACTTTACCTTAAAATAATACACTGCTAAGAGCAAAGCATACAGCTGAAATGCTAAAATCTCAACTAGATGTTGGTTTAATACACTGTGCCAGTAGAGCACTGCATGTGTACAAGCAACTGCACTTCAAACCACAGAATCAGACCCGGGACAGAAGATCTAAGTCAGACCTTTTACAGTTAACTATAATAGAACCACAGAACTGATGGGGTTGGAAGAAACCTTAAAAGCCCATCCAGTTCCAACCCCTGTGCCACTGTCCAGCACATCAGAGCTTGCTCAAAACCCCATCCAACCTGGCTGCAGAAGGGAACCACCAAAAAAGAACTACAGTTACTGAAACCTGCCATACACCAGCAGGGTCAGGTAGTAGTCCAAAGTATTTACTACTAGCAAGGAGGGGAGACTATCAAATAACAACTGCCACTGCCAAGTTGCAGCAGAACATTCGCATAGCTTCTTAAAACACTTACAAAACATCTGCTTAGACCTGCTCTGCGAAGTCTATCATTCACCATCAATTGATACTGTTTTTTGGAAATCAGTACACGGGAGTCAAAAGAGGTAGCAGCCTGGGAGAAGCAAACAAGCCTGAGAGCTGAAGTCATTCCTGCACTCAGACATGGAAGCCACACTGACACAGAGGCTCTACAAGCCTTACAGCTCCTGCACTCCAGTAGAAGACTGCACGAGAACACTGTTGCTTGGTTTGAGGCTCCACAACAGTGTAAAAAGTATAAGACAGCTGTACGCACCAATTACATCAATTAACATAGTCTCTTTGCTACTTGACTTTTTACAGTTAGCTAACCTCACCACTAATCATTATGTTTTCGAATGAAACAATAGAAACCCATTGCAATAAAAGAACTGGAAATATTCTGGCTCCCCGTTACGATGAGTATTACTGAACAGCTTCAACAATACTAAACCTTAGGACTTTGCAAAACAACTTACACTAAAGACACTGATTTTGTTAAGAGGTTAAAATGCTTGGATATTTAGAAAGCTGATAAAAAACACACCAAAGTAAGAAGTGGTTTCTACTTTCCACATCACTTTATTGCCTAACTTTGTACTTTCTGTTGCTGTGATATACTTCGCATTATGTGCTTCCTGCGATTGATATTGCCAGATTCAATTAAGCTAATATACCTAAATAATGCCTTTAGATGCTCCATCAGTACTGTCAGCAATATTCTTCAACACAAAAAGAGAAGTATTAAAAAACGAAAAATCAGAGTAAAAAGCTATTAAGCGTAAAGCCACCACCATGGCCTTCTCAGCAGCAGTAGCTAACATATTCACTTAAAATTTACTTACATATAGGTATGCAGGATACTGGAAAGAAAATTTTATTAATTTACTCAGTTAATAATGATGGATTTGCCTCAACATCCAGATAAACAAAAGTGTCTTGAGTTAAAATAAGATTCATCTGAGGTTACTATACCCTTTGAACAATTACCATGGGGCAGGGAGCAGAGCAACGTAGCTCCACTGTTACTTTGAAGTAAAGACCTTTATAGATGGTATTTTGCCAGGAACAGAAATTACTCCTGTTTTTTAAAGTCCAATCCAATGCATCTGCTTTGTTTAAAAATAAGGTAATGATTACTTTTGCATCCAATTCCATAGATCAAACTAGAACATTATTCCAAAATCAAAGCAATATAAGCAAATTTTATTTGTTATTTGAAAGAAATTAAATGGAAAAAAGCCAGTTTTTTTAAAAATTCAACCATCAGACTTTCCTCATTAACATTTTGCAACGTTCGACAATACTTCATAAAATAGCTTTAATATTACCTAAAATGTTGCAATCTAGCCCTTATAAGTTATGCCAAACTTTCCACAGTTCATTCTCCAAAGTCACAGAAAAAATGAAAAAAAAAAAGATTTGAGAGAAAAAAAAAGATTTATAGTTTTGTCCTAGAAGTGATTTAAGCTAAAATACCAAAAAGTTGCAAGCATCCAGGCCTCCTTTTCATACTACATTCATTTAGGAAATACTTTAATGACAGGCAACCCTAAAAGAGAAGCAGAGATGCAGTATGTTCAACAGGCCAAGTTAAGAGTTCGCACAAGCAAAAGGAAAAAGCAAGACCTCCAAACATTACATACTTAGACGGACACTATTAAAGGTATCATATTTCCTGACTTCTGGTTTCACAAAATACTTTATTTTCCTTTGCTAAGAGAGCAGGCTTTACAGAAAAACAACACATTAAGATGACATTTGAGGTCTGGTTACTAACAGCTAGCTCTTCTCCCAAAGCGTTTTGAGAATTCACTTCATGGCTTAACAAAAATCTATCCTTACCTAAACAGAGACACGAAAGATTTATTATTTTTATATATACACACAAATATAAAATGAGCTTAAAACTAAGACTCAGTAGTTAGGATACTGACTCTCAACATGGACAAACTATTTTTTACAGTCTTAGGCTATGTCTCATTTTGGAAAATTAAACTGTTTGGTTTTTTTCCTAACTGCCCGAGAAATGTGAAGTAAATCAGCTATAACAAAGCTCTCATCCTGGAAGTGCTTTCAACTTGTATATAGGTAAAAACAGGTTATGGTTAGAATTTCCCTTACTGCCATAAATAGAGCTTTGTAATTCATGACAAAACCCTTTCATTTTAGAAGTTCAATGCACTAGTTAACTTAAATGTAAATTTAGTCCTGGGGTCATCTGAAACAGTTCTAAAACAGCATAAGCTCTAAACTCCAGACTTCACTTGAACTTTAACTCATCAAAGCTGTGTTAAAAAATATCAGTTAGAAAATACCAAGTCCTGCAACAAGTGACTTGAAGACAGAGTTAACAATCAATCGTATACCCCCTTGCTTATCCATTTAACAAACAGGCATTCCCAACCAGCATGCAATTTTGCTCCAGCTGCCTACCTCTAACAAAGAATAATTGCCAGAAGTATTTCAGAGTTATGGAGATTTGGTTCTGCCCCCATCATCATCAGACAAAATGAAAACCTAGCTTCTTGATAATGCTAATCAGTACAACCAGCTAAGAACAGCAACTGGACGTAGCACTACTTCTGCAGTTTGACATTTAAGTTAATAGTCTTGCAGGGCCAGTAGTTTTCTATAAATCAGGTTCTGGATTAAGAAACCTCTTATATCCACCTTTGAAAAAAAACCCAAAAACGACCAAGAAAATAATTGCTACCAAAAGCAGAGAAAAACTATAGTCCTTTCTCCACTAAGTCTAGCACGATAAGCTGAAATCCACTGGTATCTGTGTCATTATGCAACATGAAAGGAATGAAGCTAACCAGAAAATAAAGTCTACAGGCAGTTTCACAAATGGTGTGGTTTTCAAAGTAGACAGTTGCAAATTCCATTACCACATATTTACATATAAATGCAGATCTATATAATAATATGAAATAATTAGAAATAAAACTTTCTTTACCTACGTATCAATTTGAAGACCTGCCCAGATAATATCCTTTTGCTAATGTTGTTAAGATTCTGGTGTCACCAACAGCTCTATTTTCTTGGCAAGCAACTGTACATTTTATGTCAAGTATTGGCTGTCACACAATATAAATTTAACTGTGTTTAAGAGCATGGTTTAGACAAGTAGTCATCTCTTTTTCTTAAGAGAACTTAGTTTTATAAACGTGAAATATTTTGACTATTAACGCTGAAGTAGAAAACCTGTAGATACTCCACAGTTCCAAAAATATTGATACTTACAGCCGTTCAAGTTGTTTTAGATCCTGAAATGCTCCACGTTCTATCACACTAATCTGATTTTCTTCCAAGTGTCTGCAATTCCAAAAACATCAATTAATTTTAAGACCACAGAATAAAAGAGGTTCCACACTTCTCTTTACATATGCTACAAAATCGTTATTCACAGAAACAGCAAAAACAGTTACAACTACAGACTGCTAAAAAAATCTGGACAGAAAAGCATTGTTTGTCTTGGTCCCTAACAGGAAACACACAAATGGTCTCCTGAATGCCAGATTCAGTGGTCACAATTGGAATCCTCAACTTTTACAACCATAACCATTATGCTCTGGGAAGCGTCGGTCCAGTCCGATGCCTACATCCGTACTATATCACACGTAAGTGATGTCATGTAATTGAAGTAACAGAGCCCTACAGCATATGTTAACCCAACTCCATGCCAACATATTTTTGGCCATCCTTTACGCTCTGCAAAGACTTCGGGCTTACCCCAGAGTAAATTTCTAATCACTTCTTTGGTTAACACCATTGCTACTCAAAGACCGGACAAATGTGTGACGTGAAGTTGAAAACATAACACAAAATTCATGTCAAGATGGCTGTTGCATATTTTCATGATTGTTAAGAGCATTCAGTGTAAATGACTGCAGCAGCATCAGGCTACGTCTGACACCACAAAAACCCACCCAAACCAAAACAAGTACTGACATTAATGATAGTACAGTACACGTATTTCAGTAGGCTTGAAAAATGATATTGGCAGTTGGGATGGGAGCCAAGGAAATCTAAACAACTCCACAGCTAGAGATGAGAGTAGCACTACAGAAACAAAAAGTCCTCCAATAGGTTTTAAATGGGTTTTTTTAGCATATGACAACTTGATCAAACACGTTAAGGCAGGAGAACAAAATAGTTGCCTTTCGCTTGGCAAGATTGAGTGAAATCATTCAATGAATTACCACCAAATAATTGTAACAGTTCAAAAGTTAAGGCTTAAGGACCTATTTTAGGAGACAGCCAAAGAAAAACATTGATTGTGATGCTTAATTACAGAAAGGAATTTTTCAGGGGGTGCTGGTGAGATTATTCATGTTTCTTCAGTTCTGAGACATATCTGTTACAGAAGGAGAGGTCAACAGAGTGGCAAAACCAACCTGCCTCTATCAGTTACAAGACCAACACAAGATGAGATCAGAATCAAGTGCAACAGTTCAGTGAAACACTGCGAGTGAACTAGATGGCACACACAGCAAATGTACACACTGACCAACTCCCTTCTGTGCATCACTAGAACAGCACTCAGTGCCCAAGTACAAGCCTACTCAAGGCAGAAGGCAACAGTTAGTTGAAATGAAACCTCTAGAAACTGGAAAAACTTAACTTAATGCAGTACATAGAAAACCACTTTGTTTCTCATATCTAGGTTTTACTTTTTTTCCCCATCTGATACATATCCAAATATATATTTGATTTTACATATAGAGATAATGCAAGGAAATTAATTTCCACAAAGCAAAAACCTGATGCCCACAGTATTTCTGACACAGGCGTCAAAAGCAATGTCTGCTTCTAAGCTGAAGTGAGGGGGATGTAAACTACTTGTTCTAATTGACAAAAACCTGTTACAGAAATTTCAAGGGGAAAAGATTAATTAACTCTAAAGAGAAAGAGCCTCAAGCTTTTCCTGCAAGGACAGAAAGCTTCAAAATCTACTACTTGTTCTTTTAACCCAAGATTTTTTTTTTTAAAAAAAGGTCTTTGTCTAGCTACAACAATTATTGATGAAGTAGTTCTCACTTTCCTTACCAAATTTGTGGTGTTCTTCGAGATTCAGAGAAAACAGGAATCGAAAAATTATGAATTCTGTACACTGATGTTACAAAGCACATTTAGAAGTACAGCTAAGTTCTTCAACGACAGCTTTAGACCAAGAGACAACACTACCTCCAAGTTTTGTATTTATCACTTCATATCAGACTTAAAAAAAAAATATCCCTGGTTTCCTTGTGGTTGCACAAGTAAAACACAGAAATTACTAGCATCTGACTTCTAGTGTTATGGACGTTCTTATTACTAGCATCCTAAAACAGTCTTTCAAAGAGAGACAAGTTTTGTATTATACTTACAAGACACGGAGATTCTTCAGTCCTGTGAAGTCCGTCTTTGTGATTCTTGTGATGTTATTTTTTTCTAGATCACTGCAGAGAAAAAAGAAACCAGCATTCAAACACTGTAACTGACATCCAAATTTCCATTAGCAGAAAGTATCCCCATCACTGAAGCATCTATCAGCTCCTGAAATTGTACAAACTGTTTCCATTAAAATCTCAAGAAGCAAGTCATCAATTCTGATGCATTTTGCCTCCTCATCTGAGTACGCTTCTCTCATACAAGAAGTTTCTTGCACTTTCATTTCTAGTATTGGTGCTCACTATATGCTTCTTTCTCCCTCTACACTCTCGTAAGAAGCTAAATGTTTTCAAGACCCAATTAGCATGATGCAGTTGAAACCGAGTACTTGGTGGCAACAGGATCATCAAACTGCAAGGTTGTTCTAAACCCAAGTGACTATAGCCCACCAAAGAAACTTGGGCTACACGGACCTTCCGGAGAGTAAGTGTAGTGACTTCCAAGTGTGGGTGCACTCAGGCAACTAGAAGACTGGCAAGGCTATAAGAATAACTTATGCTTTTTTCTCAAGCACCCTAACTGGACAGCCTCCAGATCGCAGCTTTTTGAAAGGGCTAGTTTTCAGACAACACTGTTCATCACACTGACCTGCTCCCCCAGGTGCATTCACCCTTTGCCCAACTCCTGCCTTCTGTCACTATACACTCAATTTACCAACACCTTTGTTATGCACCAACACATTTTCCTCATCTGGTCACATACCAAGTCTTACCTCCTGCACTGTTTCAGTCTGCCCTTGATTCAAAATTAATTATTAACTGGCATCTCAGGGAAACAGGGAAAACCAACTGTACCCAAGTGTTGAGCTGTCCAAGCTTCTGGAGCTTTTCTTTGCAATGAGCACACCAAAACCACAGAACAATTCCACATCTAAATCTACATTTTAACAGAATAGACAAAACCAAAACACTTCAGTTTGTGATAAATCATGCTTAATTGAAAGATTGATTGAATTAAAAATACAGGAATTCATAAATTATTCCTTCTTCCCAAACTGATCCCATACTTAAGCAGAGGTCCAGTACACAAACTTTAGTGCCCTTAGTGTCACAGAAAAACAAGAATAATGAGTGTCCCAACATCAAGAGCCTTTCTGTCACTTTGTTACAAACGAACACTCCAAATACCTGCTGGTGCCATAGGTACTATGTTCCCTCTCCTGTGGACTTGCCTTGGCCAGGCACCCCCAGAGCTCTCCCATTTAGGTACATGCTGGTGTTCAGGGGTTTTGGTTAATTTTTTTCTTTTCCTGTACAGGTTGTTCTACCTGCCCTAGTGCCAACCTACAGAGACAAGACGTACAGCTTGGCTATCTTATGGTCTTCAGCCAGGCATATTTTAACATAACAAGCAACATGCAGCAAACTTAAAATTAATAAAACAGACCTACTCTCCATTGTGCCACCACAAACCTGTTCTAAACATCAGTCTCCTAGATACAATAAGCCTTTTACAAAAAAAAAAAATCAATTTTCTGATATTGAAGTAATCTTTTTTCCTTCCAAGTCAAAATTTTTACCTACCAAAACCTGCTTAAAAACTAAAATATAATCAGGATAGCAGTATTCTTGTTGAAAAAGCAATCAGTATTTCTCTAAAGACAACAGGATGGTGAACAATGCAATCTGACAAATTTATTCATCTATTTCCATCAAATAAAAATAATGTAAGATGGCAAATAAGCCGTGAGGCCAGACACAGGTTTTTTAAGAGCATGAGATCACATATCCACAGGAGGAAGTTGTGGCTTTTCCCATGCAATTCGTTTTTACTGTAGTTCCTGCATTTACGTGCACTGGGATAGATACAACTCTTTCACATATTTAGAAAGTTAAATTTTTCTCCCATTCCCAGTAAAATTCAATGACAAAAAGCAAGATCACGGTATTAGTTTTAAGTGCATTTAGACATCATCTGATACCTGCACAAACCCTGACCCTGAAATAAATGCAGGGAATCAGATGGGTGTTCTCATGCTGTTTCACTCTGAGTATTTCTCTAGACAGTAAAAAGGATTAAAGAAAGAGTAGGAATCAGGGCTTCCAGGAATGCCTCAATCATCATGACTGTGTTCTGAAAAAGGCTGCACAGATGGCTGCCTGAGACAGCTTCTAAATGCCCAGTCAGCCACTGATGTGAGAGCTCCTGAAGCGTTCACAACAGTTTTGTTGTTTGTAATCATTCATATATTATCCTAGAATACGGAGAAAGTGCTTCTGGCTGGAACAGCTTCCAGTAATTTTCTATCATAGATGCTGTTCCCTACAAGCTTTCCCATACGGCTGGTATTTAAGCCAGTCTACTTTCACCTCTTGCAAGGTCCTATTATTAGGACAGAACTACTACTAAGAAATACATGAGTGTTACAGTATAAGTAAAATTCTTTTCTAGCCATTAAGCCCATTTTTTCCTGCCAACATGAAGCAATATTCTTCTATGACACTGAATGTAAGGTATTGTCATGGTAACAAATTTCATTTTTCTGGTGTGACCCACATGAGTCAAATGAAAGCCATTTCATATTCTTAATTTTGAGCTCGTTTAAAGGTATATTTTCAACATTCAGAGAGGAAACAGGACTGATGTTTTAGTATATCTACTACCTTCACCAAATGTTTCAAAACATGAAAATAAAGAGCTTTTTTTCCCCCATCATGAACACTATCCTGCACTTAAGAAAAAAGTAAATATTTAGATGTGTATAGGTAACTGTGCTCACTCAACTGTGGAAATAACTGTTCATAAACACGAGTAATTGTTTTCTCATGTATTCCCTAAATCTCAGATGCAAAAAGATATGGAATTAAGGTCCTCTGAATGTCATTTTAACACACTGGTACATTCACTCATTGGAACTGTAGAGATAAAAACCCACAAAAAGCTGCACTCAATATAGTATGAGCCACTCTAAGGGTAGTCAGGTATGTAGAATTCTGCTATGATGATGAAGCTCACAGTCCGTACTGACCAAATCGCAAACCCTACAAGACAGTAACCAAGGACAAAGCAGTTACACCTGAAGATCTCCACCTTTTCTACAACAACTTAATTTACCACAGACAACAGGAAGAAAGAACAGATAAAGGACCCTAAAATTCAAACTACACATATTATCAATGAAGACTTTTTTCCTGAACACTGCCAATTAAAAACAGAAGCCACAGAGGCAAAAAATACATTAGATATTTTTGCATTGTTTTTTTTAAGCATTTGCATCTATCTCAAAGTGAATCTAAGGTGGAAGACCTCAGGAGGATTGAAGCAGTATAAAATACACTTAAGACCATAGAAATAATGTTTATAATATTAACATTTCTAATCATTATTGATAAAGGTCAAAATAGTTCTAAAAATTCTAATGCCATAAAATGGTTTAAAAACAGAGAGAATAAACTTATTGAAGCCAATTTATGCATCTTACAACAAGATAAATAATAGGAGGAACTCTTCCTTCTGTCAAGAAATCATTTTCTTTAGCAGAGATGGGAACTAACAATAACATTAAGGAGATGAGGGGAAAATACCATTACTTTTCAACTATATGAACACAAATGATGGCATCCTTGCTTGACTCATGTCAAAAATATTTTAACAAGATGCATTAAAGAAAAAAAACTTAGAACAACAGGGCACTCATTACATGAACCAGCCATTCTCTTCCATTTGCCTCTATATTGTTGATTAGATCGTGCTTTTCTCCAAGAATACCTTGGAATCACTGACTACATTTTTCAGATTTTCCAGTTTAATTTCCTCTTCTGTTCTCAGTTCAGTTCTTCCACCCTGGTGCATCATTAACTACTCACTGGTGCGCCAGTGTGACCTGATTGCAAAAAACAGTGGAAAGAATTGAGTCTGGAGTAAGCAACACATAAATAGCTGATGTTTTACTTGCATTTTGTTTCCCATCTGCTTTTCACATCATTCTTTCAGAAGCTTTCCCCTGCCAGTATCTCAGAAAGGGCGAGCAAAGTACACCATTAAGTTGGTCAGAACTCTCCCAAGGAAGACAGAAGTCAACTAAGGTATACAGGGCAACACAGCATCACTCAACCTGCTTTCTGTGTCCATTTTGTTAAAACTTAATTCTCATCACAGCTTTACTCAGCTTGAACAAGCGCATGCAGACCTGCATTCCTGTTGCACACATAGTCTCTCCACGACACCACCCCTGCTGTCCAATCCATGAGAACAGACCCACACATCACCTCTCCTCCTCTCTACACTCAGCCCCAAGAGCAATCTAGACTACTCAAAAAGTTTGCCCTGGGGAGATCTGCAGCTCCCTGTTCAGAAAGAGACTTCAAGATGTTCAGCCTGGAGAAGAGAAGACTCCAGTGAGAACTTAGGGCAGTCTGCCAGTCTTGCAGGAAAGGTGGGAAGGGCCACTTCAACAGGGAGTTCAAGGTTAGGGATAATCATTTCAAGCTAAAAGATGGTAGATCTGGATTAGATATTAGTAAGAAGTTGTTGATGGTGAAGATGGTGAGGCAGTGACACAGATTGTCTAGAGAAGTCATAGATGCCCCATATCCCTGAACGTGTTCCAGGCCAGGCTGGATGGGGCTTTGAGCAACCTCATCTAGGGGAAGGTGACACTGTCCACAGCAGAATGGTTGGAACTACATGACCTCTAAGGTCCCTTTCAACAGAAACCATTCTTTGATCCTATGAGTCTTGAGATGACTTCTTATTCCTGCAGACTACCACAGCCTATATATTATATACACAACATCAATCACAATATTAATCCCTTCCAAAAGGTAATAGCTAAAACGAAGGTTTCCATTTCTCTAAGTAAATTACTTGGACAACACTAAGAGAGTTGCTCTTCATGAAGCTCACCTTCCTTCAACAGGTTAGGGTTTAATTGATAACTACTGCCTCCATATCAAAAGGCACTGTCTACCTCATGAACACAAGCCTTTCGTAGCAGGCTCTCCCTCGAGGTTTACCTGCCACTTGAAGAAACACAGACTAAAACGTTGATGAACTACTAAGTAACACTTCCTCCTCCTGTTCACAGTAGGTCTAACACTGCTGCAAGGAATCAGATTGCCACAGGTTACCCCATTAGTCAATTAAACTTTGACTGTGAAGTTACTGAACTAACACAGACATTAGTGGTTTACAGCTGGTATTTGTGGGCAACATAATATTTTATGTTTCCTTTATAAAGTCTGACAGCTGATTATGGGCTCACTAGTGGGTTTCAATTACAAAAAGAGTTAAACCTTAACATCTAATCTTGGTTAACTCTCAAACAAATCAGCGTTTTTAAGAATTATTGGAAGCAAACAGCTTTGATAGGAAATCAACTGGGTCAAAGACATAGAAAAAATTGTAGCGTAAAGGTAAATTTAATACACATTTAGCTTCAACAAGTGCCTGTGGGCAGATTCATTCCTTGCACATAAAAGTCTTACTGCACCATATTCCTACATTTGGCATAAAAAGTGGGAGCAAAGATAAAACAGGTTACAGACAATGCCCACATAGTGGTAGCTTAAAAGAAAGAGACATAGAAGGAATTATTTCAGTGGGAGCAGAAAACCAAATTGGACTAGAACAGTACAAGGTATCATTAAAACGAGTTTGGATGAACTATTAAAAGAGCTTTACTCACAAACATGTCTTGTGATCTTCTAATAACAATTTAATTCAATACATATTTTGTAGATAGGCATTTATTACAAACAGGGGTGCTTGGAGCAAATCCTGACTCATAGCAAGAATTCCTCTGAATTGCTTCATCTTTCATTCTTCTCTGAAAACAATCTTAAAACAGTCTTTCAAAGGTTTTAAAGCACCAATATTCTCTGGAACTTGCCATTATGCAGCTACAAACAGCCCTAAGACTACAGAGATTTTCTCTGTTACTTAAATTTCAATTTAAAATTATTCTGATGAGCCAGAAAACTCTTTCAAAACATCTGGACACTGTTCTCCATCTCCACCCTCTTCCTTGAACTGTATCAACTTAATGACTCAAGAAATAAACACATTAGCCACTTAGCACTACGTGGTTCTGTCTTCTGGACTCACATACCTTGGTAAACATGCCCACTCATCTTCAACAGCTCTGAGCTCTAATACAAAGGATGAGAATTGAGTCTGAAAACACAACACTACAACTGTTCCAAAAGAACCAAGAGAAAAGGCAATCAGCTCTCCTGAAGTTTCTCAACAACCTTCCAATCAATAATTCTACACTTGTACATAAAAAAAACTCATTAAACAAAACTCAAATCCTTCTATATACAGCTACACAAACATTCCAAACAACACTTCTAGACCATAGCAGGCTCGTATTACTCAGGTGTGACTCTTCTACCTGCTGAATCACCAAGGCATCATGGTCTCCAAGATTATTCAAAGTTTGGGATCTCCTCATAGCTGTGAGTCTTGTATATGCCCAGGTGAATCCCTACCTTAATTCTTCAACTCTTCCATGACTACAGCTCTTCGGAAATCAGCTGCCCTTTTCAGAGCTAGTGCTACCTGCCTTTTCTACACACACAGAAGTGTCTGTGTGATTTTCATTTTGTATAATGTCTTCCAGGCCTAACCCTGTCAGTTTTTGGTCAGAGGTTACTCAAATCTGGTTCTCTTTCTCCAAGAAAGAATTATTTTGTTTGGTTAAAACTTATCACAGTCAATAAATGCTCCAGAGTAACAGAGTCTTCCAAAGTTTCAGAGAACTCTCAAGTGCCAATCTTTCCAACAAAACTGAAGAGTGCCTCCCACATCCAAGCATTTCATGGCAGTAATGGATTTTGCATCTCAACAACAAACAAAAGTCCTAGATGGGCAATACTCAGGAAAACATTTACTAGGCTATTTGTCTTAAACCTAGGACATGAAAATACATAAAGTGGAAATATTGGGCTACCTACAGAGAAGGGAATCCAGAGCACGAGTTGTAACTTCATTCAAGTCCTCAAATGTTTGTTCATTTATATTAACAAACAAAGAACTCAATAAGACCAGAGAAACTGCATACAGTATTAGAGAAAAATTAACTGCCACGCACTTCAAAAGACAGCTCTTACCCAAGTTACATAGCACTAGGTTTCCTTCCTGTCCAACTACTCCATATACATGATCAGTAAGTAATTCTAGTCCTAGAACATCAAACATGTAAATCAGTTTCTGTTCCTGTTATACTTTCAAAGCAGCTACCACATACCAGCTCAAAGGTATACATATTTGTCTCACATCTGGGACAAACAAATCAGCATAAACACCAATTACTGCTAAAAGAAACTGAATTCAATCATAACCCCATGTCATCTACGTAATTTTGCAAAATTTCCCAACAAAGAATGCATAAGCTTTATCTCTCACAGAACAATGCACTTAATTAAATTAATAAAGATCTCTTACTGTCCTCTAAGAACCAACAGGTCAGAAGCCAAGGTACCACACAGAGAACTTGCATCAAAACAAAGCTTGGCTAAAACTCAAATGTTAACAACCAAATCCAGATTCCTGAACCCGAGGAGTTAGTGATATTTTTCATTAGCCCAATTCCTCCAAATAACTCAAGCAGCACACATTCTTGGGAAACAAGGCTTTTATTGTTTTGCCATTACCCTGCTAAAGGACTTTGTTGATCCCAATCACCTGCTAGAATGAGAGCTAAGTCATCTCTTTAAAATTTTCCTGTTAGATCTATTTTCCCAGCCCCCAGTCGCTTTACAAGGTAACCCTGAACAGTGACAGCACTGGAGGAAACATTTTCACAGGCAAGTTAACCATTCATTTGGCTGCCTACTGCACTTGAGAAGCACAAAGTCACACAAAATACCTTCTTAATTTGCAATGAAAGCTACCTGCAGGGTTGGAAGCAAAAGGTTATTCAGAGAAGCCCTCCTATCTTTACTTCAGTACTTAGCTCAGAAACATAACCATCCAGAGCCGAGAAACCCACTGCCACAGGCAAATTGCATCCACAGAGCAGCTTTCCATGACCCTTTGCAGTCTTCACACCTGGTATCTACTTTGTTATTTTAACCATTCTTCAGGATTTCTGCTATGGAGTTAATTTATCTTTAATGGCTATGGACTGCCACCAGCCTCTTAACCTTAAATGACTGTAATTCCCCACAGAAAGTGCTTGGCAACCTTCTCATGCCGTCAGTCCAAGAACTTCAAAATAACTACGATAAACGACTTGATTACAACACTACCCTAAAACCCTCTGGCAGCACAATCTGCATATCTTCAGATTTAACATATTCCCATCTCAACTTTTGCAACACAGGAAATAAAGTCCCAGGACTGGATTTTATGAAATACACAAAATGCGTTAGTTTCCAAATCACTTTGGTGAGTATGAACATCACTTGCAAAGAAAAAGATAAAAACCTTTGAAATCATGTCCAGTCAAAGCAATCTCAGGTTTGTTTTTGTTTAGAAAGAGGATGGTTCATTCCATCCCTACATAAGACTTCATTCTTATCTATCTTTTTTTCTTCTTAAAACAGCTGATATTTTTAGAAGAGCATAAAATTCTTTTCCCAACCCACCTCTCCATTCACTGACTGGTACTCTCTAAATATTCCACCTAATCTAGCTCATAGGGGAAAAGCCTCATATGTGAAGTCACCCATATAGGAGAAAATAAGCTTCTGTAACAACTGCAGGTGGAGCACTGGCTGCCAGGGAGTTTGAAAGTCCTGCTTGGACACAAAACAGTTGGACTCGATGATCCGGTGGGTCTCTTCCAACCCCGTTGTTCTATGATTCTATGAAAACCCCATCAGTGTGCCCATCCAACAGGGAAAGCCACCCTCACCCAGACTGTACTAGCAAGCAGGTAGCCAGAAAGGTTTAAGAATTTGAAAGAAATGACTAATTTGTTGTATTCAGGATTTCTGACAGTTCATCTGCAAGACCGTACCCAGCTGCAGGCTCTCCGGTAGATGAAAGGCACAGATACATTAGAGAGAACTAACAGGTCACTGAGGGGAAACCGTAGCACATGACATGTAAACAGAGACCAAGACATCTGCGCTTTCTGGACTTTTAATAAAAGCTTCCTGAGAGATCTGCAAGTGCCTGGTAGGTAGGAGAATATAAATCCCCTTCTCTTATCTGTGTAAGAAGAGGTCACACCTAGAGGAACTCGAGTAGAGAAAAAACAAGCCCTATCACAATCACCAGTTCTTGAAAGGATTCAGAGGTGCTCTGCATAGCTTCAACAGCAAGTGCTACACAGATTAATAAAGTATTAACAAAGTAATATTGGGATCCGGTGATTATGACAGAGCTTGCTATCCGTGTTAAACCAGAAAAACGATAAACTTAAACCCCAACATTTAATATGTATTGCTGTTCTTGCTGGAGAGCACCATATGTACCACACTAGACGTTTCAGTCTCCAGAATAATTTACATAGTAATTAAATAGGCAGACAATAGCTGGAATGTTCAAATTCCATGCTGTAGTCCATCACACTTTTGTAACAGACCTACATCATACAGCTTTTATTTCAAAAAAATCAGATTGCTCCTTCTGATTACAGAAAGCTTTCAGGTATGACTCAGAGCTTTCTTTCTGTCTGAACAATGAGAAAACTGATCTTAGAGGTTAAATGACCTAATTTTCTGAATAAGCTATCCATTCTTAAGCTCATTACAATGGTGCTTGGTTAATACATCACATGAAGTGTCCAAATGATGTGAAACTGCTTGCAGGCAACACATTGCTGTCCTTATCCCTATCAAAGCAGGAACAAAAAAAAAAAGACTTGGCAAACCTTAGGTGTTCAAAAACACCAGGGAAAAAATAGCTTTTGCCACTTGTGCAGTGGCTGAATTCCTCTCTGAGCAGGATGCTGTTAAATACCATACCTGAGATATTCAGAAAGGAATTACTCAGTCCATTTTCCTCACGTATTCTGTTTGTTCCGACAAAACACATCTTGGTCCTAGCTCATGGGAATTCCTGACTAATAATTATAGTTTGGAGATTTTACTACACATAAAGAAAATGTTATGATGCCAGATTCATGTCCTAACACACATTTTATAATCCCATATCCCTCATCTTTATACCCAAAGCTTTATAGCTAGTTTTGATGTGCTCCAGATTTCACTAGGCAGAGTCACCTATGACCTTGTGGAAGACACAGAATCTACAGGAAGAATGAAGTGGGTCAGGAGGCTGTACTAGCATAACCTCATGTTCTGGTACACAAACACAAAGCTTATGAAACAAGCAGGAAGCTAATGTTCTGGCTACAGATAAAGAAATACAACATCATGAAAAATACAAACACGGTGTGACTATTTTTTTAGCTGTATGTTCATTTGGTGGTGGTTGAACACAAGGTTCTCAGTAAAGCCAGGCAGGGAAGAGAGGTTGCTGTTCAAGTGAAGCCACAGCTCAAATGTTTGGAGTTCCTCTGCAGACTGAGCCAGAGTCCTATTGAGTGTGCAGGGCTGGATGAGAGGAGAAGACAGCGAAGGTGATAGCATGGCAGGAGTTTCTTATCAACTCCCTTCATAAAGGAGAGAACAGCACTCCAATGGGAAGAAGTCTGCAGACCACAGACCCTTATGAGGAACTTCAATGTCCCTGGTGTTTTCTGGAAAGGCAGGCCAACAAGACAGGAGATTTCCAGAGCGTGTTAGACACAGCTTCCAAAAATACGTGTTAGATGGGCCAAGCAGGGGTTAAGTTTGCTTTAGCTGCTACACACAAACAATGAAGAGAATGGGGGCAATATATTCAGCAGAATTCTTGACTTTAGCAATTACAACTAAGTGACATTCAAAAGGCTGAGAGATGTGAGGAGGGAAAAAAGCAGAAGGCAGACCTTGAACTTACGGAGAGCAGAATTCAGTTTCACAAAGCATTCTAGAATTTCTCAGACTTCTGGACACTAATGGGGCACATCCTGCAAGAAGCAGTCTAGAATAACCTTAGCAGAAGAACATCCCATCCAGATACTGATGACAATGAGTAGGTTAACACTAGAATATCACTTTGGCTAAACAGGCACCTCATGAAGTGCTGAAGAGTGAAGCGTAGAAACACTGCCCAAAAATTAAGCGATGGTATTGGGAAAATCAAAGCTTAGCTAGAGTTCAAACTGGCAAGAGTCACAAAGAAAATCATCTAGCAGTACATCAACAATGACTGAATAAACAAATAGTGATGGTTTAGTGACAGATTGGGGTGCACAGTCCTACTTTGTGTTACGTCTTCACTGACAGACTCCTAAGTCTGTGGGTCTAAAGACAATGTTCGAGGACAAGAACAGTCAATATTGGTGAGACATCTATCTGATCCCTATAAGCCTGGGGAAGAAACAGGATGCTTCTGTTGGTGCAGCCTTGCTGTGACATCTCCAATAGAGGCTAATATTACATTTAACTTGCAAAAAAAATTAATAATTATATTGCAAAATGCAGGCTGGTCAGCATCAGCCCCACACTGGTCCCCAGAAAAGTCAGTGTAAATACTATTGGAAGCAATTTCTGGACACAGAGGAGAGAACACAAGAGTCAACAGACTGGTATCATGCTAGACCAACCTGACCTCCAATGCTCAAGTATCTCTGGATTAAGGGAGAAAAACATCTTCCCCAACTATGTGGGGAAAACTGTGTCCAATTTTGGGCTCATCAGTCCAAAAAAGATGTCAATAATCTCAACATGCAGTGAAATAGCACTAGGGGGTTTGACTATCTAAGATGAGAGTGAGAAAGCTTAGCTTATTTAGCCTGGATAAGGGCAAGCTTTAGGTCACCGAGCAGAAGTCTTTGAATACATAGAGAACGATTACTTTGAAAATGGAGCAAGACTCTTCCTCAAGGTAGAGAAAATGAATTCACATTCACTCTCTCAAATAGGAAGACCTTGTAAAACAATGCTAAAAATAGCCTGTGATAGCAGAACTTCAAAAACCTCTTGTAGGAAGTGCAAACATTCTTCAGAGTTAACGCCATTACAACTTATGGCAAAAACTTAGGCTTCCTAAAACATTAATAATTTCTCCAGTGCGCTTAAAGGTAATTTAATGTTAATTAAGGACTTCTGGAACAGAACACAGTAAATACAGTGAGCAACAAAGACGAACAAAAACTATTACTTTTAGTAAGACTGGTTTCCACCCTGACTCTTCTACACAATTGTCTTTTTTTCTTGTCAGTTTGGGGTTTTTTAAAACAATACACAACCAGTCACAACAGGTTCATTTGGGGGGAAAAACAAACACTGCATGTAAACATCAGAAAAATTCAGATCACTTGACATATGAAAAATCTGATGCTTGCACGTCAGTCTGTCTTTCTCTAACTACAAGGAACACAACTGAATATAACACCGTGAAGAAACAGCTACCTGTTTAGGTGCTCTTGACCAATGTAGACCATTTCACGTTCAGGACTTGAAATTCTCCCCTCTTACTCCCAGTCAGAAGGCTGCTTCTGACTGCTGTAATTCTTGATGACTGGAATTTATAACGTTCTACCAAAGAAACAATTTTAGTGAAGCCTGACAGGAAAAGAAAGCCTTGATTTCACATCCTTGCTCACTTTCAGACATGCATGGACTAGAAACTCTTCCCAGGAGTTATTTTCCTGGAAAGGCAATAGACATCTTCGGATTTTGGTTTGGTTTTTTTTTCCTGTTGTTGTCCAGGTTTTTCTAAAATTTCACTAGCATCCAGTTTCACCAACTCTGTCCCTTCCAAGAAGTACCATACTGAGTGCGCACGTTTACCAGAGCTAGTAAGGAGCTGATTAAGCCAAGAAGTAGCAGTAGAACGAGTAGGACACTTTTACTATGGAAAATTGAAGTTTGAAGTTGTATATTCACTTTCAGCTAGAGTCCAGATGTTAAAACCACAAGCAATTTCCTCCATTCTCAAATAGATTCCCACCACCTTCCTTGTTCCTCCCGATCCTCATTCAACTTTTGGTTTTCAACAGTTGACCCACTGGAGTGAAGCTGAATTGATTTCACAACATTTGCTAAATGAATACAAACCTCAAGTTTTTCTAAACAAGACTTGGCACACACATTTCATGTTTCAAATTACTGGAACTACTCATGCTTATAAAACCACTTTGCACTAAGCCTCCTGTATATCTGAGAGGTACAGAAAAACAACCTTGGGAAATATCTATTCTATAAAATGAAGTTAACATCAACTAGGAATAACTCATGTTAAACTTTCAAAAAACAGCCTAAGCAATTAGCTTAAGAACTTCCTAGGCAAAAGAAATAACCCAACGAACAAGCCCCCAGAAAACCATAAAACACTTTTGATTGCTTCTTATCTTTTGCTGCCTTGTCATATGTTATCTATTAAAACTCACGACTCCAAACGATTATTGGACTGTTTCTTTTACTTCCACGTTCTTATCTGAGAATCATACATCCAGATGTGTGTTTTCATCTCAATATGAAGAACCAAGCCTTAGCCTTAGGGCTTTATTTCTCAATATCTACTTCCTCTTCTGGAAAACTAATTTTCTCTGCTCAAGAATTTTATATTCATGATTAGTTTTCACCGTTTCATTCTTGTGTCCAGCTTACCTCCCTAAATGTATTTATGCATTTCAGAAATGTACAATTGCCTTTCTGTACTATTTCCTTAAAATGAGTTCTCTTTCTTGCTCCCCAGTTGTGCTCTTAAAAGATCATCTCCAACCAGCTCTACCCACTTCAGGAGGATGAGACACGTTAGCCTTTCCTCAGCACTCCATAGCTGTTTTAGGGAAGCTGCGACCCACAAGTTCCCACCTTTCTAAGTGATGTTGTAACCACTAGTATCCTCACTAAGCAATGAGGTTTCATCCAAGTTTTTTTCCAAGCCATACATTTCAATGCATTGCACTTAAAGTAATGCCTCTCCAGTCTCAAGAAAACCTTCACACAGGCAAAAAATAAATTTAGGGAAAATTCTATGTTAAAGTCCGACTGAAACAAAACAAGCTTTATGACTAATAAGAAGACACAAGCCATTTGTATCTCCTTTAGGGTGTGGCTTTTTTTGTTGAAATTCCTCAGTCATATTCACAGAAAATAATTATTTCAATTCAACATCAGTGTGTCCTTGTCTGCAGAGGATCAGCACACATACACACTGATGAAATTTAAAAGGGTTAGATGTCATGTAACTATATTAATTATGTGAGCTTTTTATGCTACATAACGTATCCTAAACAAGAGAGAAGGGGCAATCAAACATTTGGCAGTGAAGCATTTGGTGTGCTTTGCTCTTTTCTTATGGTAAGGGGGAAAGCAAGTGGGGGAAATAGTTTAATGCAAAATTACATTTTCCATAGAGCTCTGAGTAACAAACAAGAATTTCTTTGGTCGTTCATCTTTTATGAGACAGCATGTACCAAGGAACATAAGTACATTATTATAAGGAATTGTCTCCCCTTTTAGGATGAAGTGTTTTAACCTTTAAAAAAAACATCTGAAGTTAGGAATCTGAAACTTTTCTACTTTGGGGTAAGTTGTTTGTGGGGAAGGGAAAAAAAGCGCCTTTCCAAGCCAAGTTTTTGTATTAGGTCAGTACTACACAACATATCAAACTAGACCTACCGCTTATGCTAACCTTGATTGCCAGACAGACAACTGCATACTTCAACTTTAAAATCTGCTAAAATATCTGAAGTGCTCATTACTCACCAGTTCATACACCAACAGAAAACATCAGTGAAAACACAATCGAACATTTTGGCTGAAGTGACTTCAAGCATTTATTTTTACTACAACCTGAGAAAGCGTGTAAGACTCCCAACTCATGGTCAGCATCTTTTGAAACTGTCAAAGCCACTTTTTAGGGTCCAATAATTACATACCCAGTAATGCCTTACAATCTACCAATACATTTATTATGTACAATTTAAGTAAACATTTGTTACCAACCACAGGGAAAGACCAACAGGAAAAAAAAAAAAGGATGAAGAAATAGCCTTCAAACTATTAGTATGCACAAGAAGGTACCCACAGCTATGCTCTCAGCATGTTATCTCTGTAACAGCCCAATGTTTATCTTGTTAAAAATTTCAAGAGAACATCCACTCATGTACTCTTACCCCCACTCTTCCCCACACCCAGACACACAGTCACAACCTTGACAAAAATCTAGCTCCCAGAAAAAAAGAGTTGGGAAGCAGACATGAAAAACTGCATTTTATAGTGCCGTGACTCTGGAGATGAGAAGGCTCAGATTCACCAATACGAAGTTTATTAGCATTTCTGTTACCAGGTCTAGAAGCACCCTATGACAGCTAATGATGTCTTCACATTATATGTTGTATAAAGACCCAAAGAGCTTCCAGCGAAGTCACAAAGAGCAAAGGGATGAAGACAAGCAAATGAACAGTACTGAGCAGTACAGCAGGTGCTGTCCTCAAGTAGCCTGATTAGCATTACATATTTTTAACTGTTATCATTAAAATTACAGAAAAATTCACTATTTTTTATGAGGACAGTTGTTCCCAAGCAAGAGCATCAAAAATGAATGGGGGCAAAAAAAAAAACCTATTGGAAATAGAGCTTACACTACCCCTACCTTCTCCAAGCCCCTTCGCAGGCAGTTAAAATGTGTTACCTGTCCCCAAATCATTAATCTCCAAACCAGTTCATCCCTCCACTTAAACGGAGCCCTGGCTGAAAAACTAAACCTCTACATAGTAAGAACAACTGTAAAGCTGCACAGCGAAAACACACTGAAAAATAACAGGTCAACAACTTCTCTTGTTCTGCTGGGTGGCTGCCTGTATGGACAGACACAGCATAAAGTCACAGAAAAGAGTTAAAGTCTCTCCAACTAAACTCCTAAACACAGCATCACTGTTAAAAGCCTTGCACCTCAAACCAGAATGAGGAGAGGTCCACAGAGTGGTCAATAACTTATCAGTGATAAGAACAGTATCTCCTGCAATTCTCAGTGTTGCCTAGACTCTAAACACATATAATAGGCGTACGAGGGGTTTTGTTAGCAATCTGATACTAATTCCACAAGGCTGACTGTTCCTTACACAACTGAAGTAGAAAGCAGTGATATGAAGGTCTCTGCAGAAAGCAGGGAGGGCTCACCCGATAAAACCCTTTGACAGAAGTTGAGAATCATTCCTGCAACAGTACTTCAACTTTTCAGGGAGTTGGTGAGCAACGCTAATTGTGAAATCCATCTAGAAGTAAATTGCTGATGGGTTTTGCAGATTGCTTGGTGAAAAGTCAAGACAAGACCAGCTTTAAAAGTGTTCTTTCTCATTTTAATTGAACCGATGTTTATTGAGAGCGTCCCTTCATCAGTGACAGAAAGGGAAAGAACATAGCCATCAGTTAAAATGACTTCCAGGTGAAAGACAAAATTAAAATCTCAGAAAAAAGAAGCAACTCTCAGATCCAAAGGTAAAAATCTCATTAAAAGCTCCAGAACTCTATCAATCATGGGATTAAAAACGTACACTGCAGCCATCAAACAGATGGTGTAAAACCAAAATACAAGACAAACTTCTTACAGAGACAACTGACAGACCAGATTCAGCTAGGGGGAAGTTGAAAATAACTAGTAGAGGTAAGAATCAGCCTCAAACTCTTCTATACAGGTGGCTTTCAACTCATCTAAAATTTGCTCTGAGTACAAGATCACAGCCTCATTCCATTCACATAAATAGGCAGATAGATCTTTTATGTATTAAGTACCATTAGTAAAAACATGCCAGTTACTTACAGAACCATTTCTTAATGAGGAACAACAAGTTCTTGCCATTCCTGAGAGCCATTCAGTATCTTAAATGATACATCTGACGGGACAACATCAAAAACAGATTTGAAAATATGAAGAGCCTTATGGATTTCTGCAGAAAGGACTTGAAAAATACTGAGAGCAGAATAGTTTGGGCCATGTTGCCACCAGAGCATTACTAGAAGCCTCTTGTAGTAGTAGAAGCCTTAATAGTCTCTTCTTACCCTGAAAATGACATGAAAATAAAGTCAAATTGACATAGCCTTACACTGGCAAGCAAAACCTGTTAAGGAATACAAGCATAGGAGCAAAAATGGCAGCCCCAAGCCAAAATCCATACAATACTGTTGTTAGGCACTTGAATCAACTGTAATTAATAGAAAACCCCTGCCACCCAAGGGACAGAAGGGAGTCAAGAGGAGGAAGCACATTCTGCCAGCACAGGGCACAAAATTTCCCTCTGTCATGGTATTTTCTAAACACCACTGCGTATCTATACATCCTTATACCAGCAATGTACAGATAGTCACCTGAAGAAACCTTTGCCATACATGACTTATAGGCATTCTCCATTAATTACCAGTATTATTTTTGTTCAAAAGGCTTTGCCATTTAAGTTCAGTTTAGCTTTCCTCTCCAAAATTGTCTTGACTCCATCCTTCACACATGAAGTTAGAAATTTTCTTTGTTTCAGCTTTGAAGACAACAAACCTACTGCTGTGTCTTACAGGAGCAACAAATAAGTCAAACAAAAAAAAAAAGGCCCCTTCAGGGAGCTGTAGAACTGTAAGCAGAGGATGCATATGCTCATTTCTACAGCTGCCATCATCGAGCCTCCAACAAAAAGTTGACTCTACTTAAAACCAACACATGACCTCTCAGGAGGGAAGAAACTAACTCATTCACAGTCACACTTCTCCTCAGCCACAGATGAGCCAGTGCTGAAAGTGGTTTCAATACTAAGCCACAGAAACTCTTGACCTGATTCAGTATCTGCAGTTGCAAGGAGCAAACAGGTGAAACAACTAAGAGGTACCAGCTTATTTCTAACCAACATTCCACAACCTTTGCCTGAGGTCAGCATAACATCTGAGATAATTGAGTAGTTGTATTACAAGACAGGGAAGCTTACATCAACTCCAGCAGCAGCACTTTGTATAAAGCATTTGAAGGTTTCAGGCTAACTTAGAAAGGAACAGTCACTCTCCTTCAATCACAATGCTGGCTACAATGTAGTACCTCATAATGCTGGAGGCACTTTTGAAGAGAAAAGAGGCTCCCAAACTTGCAAGACCATGATCATTCTACACCAGAAAGAGTTAGTTAAGTCACTGAAGCAATAAGACCTCATTATATTTTGCAGGTTCAAAGTTAGGGGGAAAAATGAGAAAAATACAGAAAAAAAAGAAAAGGTAAGGGAAATGAGGAATTCCTTGGGAGTGGAAGGTGATTTGGATCTTAATTAGATAAATAAAAAAAACAATTGGGTAATCAAAATACTTGAGTGTTCAACTGCAGTTCTCAGCCACAGGTGAAAGCTCCACACAACTTAGGTCAACAGGAAATTTTTCTGAACATGAAACCATTCTTAGCAGGCGTAGTAGGTGGAAAAAGCAAGAGCAACACAGCTGTGACTAGGAAAGGATCCTGACACATTTCAACTTTGAACTCAAAGCAAAACTATTTTCCATTAATTTCTACTGAAACAAGCGCAACCCAAAATAACTGTATAACTGACCAATGGCTTCTATTCTGCATCTTCACTCAGGAATAATTAAATCTTCTAATCAAGGAAAAAAAGGATCCCAGTAGATGACCACCAGACAAAAAGCTATTCATCTCAAAAGATCATCTGAAGCAACAGGCAGCCAAGGCAAATGGAACACTGAGGGCACCGTATGAACCATTCCAAGAGTTCCAGAAAAATTAAGCTTCAATTAATTTGAGATACTAGTTTGTGGAAAGGGACACATCTTTTTATAGGTGTTCTGAACAGTCTCTCCAGTAAACAAGCTTAACTCTTAACATAAAATTGCTGAAACTTACTCATTGAAAAATCCTGATTATCATAGAATCACCGAACAGTTAGGGCTGGAAGGAACCTTAAAGATCATCTAGCTACAACCGCCCTGTCATGGCCCCATCCAACCTGGCCTTAGACACCTTCAGGGATGAGGCATCCACAACCTCCCTAGGCAACCTCTTACACTGTCTCACTACTCTCATAGTGAAGAAATTCTTCCTTATATCTAGTCTAAATCTGCCCCTCTCCAGTTCACACCCAATGCCCCTTGTCTTATCACCACAAGACTTTACAAATAGTCCCTCTCCAGCTTCCCTGTAGGCTCCTTCCAGGTACTGCTAAGTTGCTATAAGATAACCTCAGAGCCTTCTTTTCTCCAGGCTGAGCAAGCCCAACTCCCTTAGCCTGTCCTCAGAAGGGAAGTGCTCCAGCCCTCTGATCATCCTTGTAGCATCCTCTGGACCCATTCCAACAGCTCCATCTCCATTTCACACTGAGGATTCCAGAACTGGACACAGTACTCCAGATGAGGTCTCACAAGAGAGGAATAGAGGGGCAGAATCACTTCCCTCGTCCTGCTGGCCACGCTACTTTTGATGCAGCCCACGATACATTTGGCCTTCTGGGCTGCAGGTGCACACTACTGACTCATGTCAAGCTTCTTGTCGATGGGCACCCCCAAGTCCTTCTCTGCAGGGCAGATCTGAATCACATCATCATCATAGCCTGAAAACAAGGATTCTGCCTGGTTCAGGTGCAGGATGGACCTTGCACTTGGCCCTAATAAACCTCATGAGGTTCTCACAGCCTCACTTCTCCAGCCTGTATAGGTCCTTCTGGATTACATCCCGTCCTTCCAGTGTGCCAACTGCACCACTATTACAGTTCTTCTCCTCTGTCATCTCCTATACCACTATTACAAGTTCTTCTCCTCTGTCATCCCCAAGCATCTTGTGATATTTCTGTGGGAAAACGATTTAATTTCTGCTCTGTGGAATCTACGGAATAACTTAGATACAATGGAAATACAGACAACAAATCACACCAGATGTTTCTGTCCGTGCAGGACAAATTATTTTTCTTTTAAACTGGAAATGCTTCAACAACAATAAACCAAAAAAATACACTTAGTGACATTTCAAAAGATTATTGATAGCACTCAATAAGGAACTTACAAATGCACAGACAGTGCACAACACACGGATTTTTATAGAGATTACTGTACAAACAGAATATCAGTATTTGCCATTTTTGACCTCACAATCTATCCAATACAAGAAAGCTGCACCAAATTCGGTGCACGCTTCCCAAGCTCATATACAAAAATTCCAGATAGGGAAAAAAACCAAACAGTATTTATCTACACTTCACAACTTCCTAACAGGATGACAGCTGTTCTCTGGAGGAACAACCTTCCTTTCACTTAAACGTTTGGCATGTATTAATACTCAGCTACAAAAGCAAATATATGAAAAAAGCAAGAAGTCCCAGAGCAACCTATTAGAAATTTGCAGTACATAGCCTGGTCCCCTTGATTTCAGAATCTACATCAAATTCATGCAAATAAATACAGACCACATGACAACAGCCACTACTTGCTTCTGTAGCTACCAAATTAGAATAGCTAATTTCATCCTCCTTCCCCTTTCCATCACTTCAAAACGAGGTAAGAAAATTACTAGTGCAAGACTGATCCTACACAAGCATATGCTAATGTCCAGTCAAGCACGAGTGGTCAGCAATAAGTTCATTAAAGGAAGTATCCAAATTAAATTAAGCAACGCAGTCAAGTTTTCCCAGGATCGGTACCCTCTGAGAGCAAGCTCTTCGAAGCCAAAGCCATCTCTGTCTCCTTATTGACACATGACCTAGGGAAAGAAAAAGGCTCCATGCAAGGTTTTGGAGATTATTACTACACAGTGAGTGGTAATCCCTACTGGGAAGAAGTCTAGAAAAACAGAATGCCACTGTAAGAGTCGGTATAATTACATTTGCATGTGCTTAACATTGTGTTCTGCAGTAATAGGGAAGCATTCAAGACAGAAGCTTAGATTTAATTCGGAGACAAAATTGAGGAAGTTGAAGACTTATTACAACCCAGTGCAACTTGAGCAGCTACATACACCTAGGCCAAAAACACCATAATAATGTATTTGTGTAGCAGAAACCCCAGACCACATGAAAACTCCGGAGTAAGCAGATGACTAAGCTTCTAAATTGCACCTAAATGGGGACACGCTCAATTTGGCTACTCGGACAAAGCACAGAACAGATTAGTTTTGCAAGCTTTATCAATACAGCAAGGTAAAGATTGTCTCAAAATAAAAGACAAAAACGGAACAAACGTTAACACGGGAGAGCTATCAATTAAAGAAGATTCTATGCCACCAAGTCTAAATTCATCTTCAACTCAAACATGGCTAAATTCCCCAAAGGAACTTTATGCAGATATAATATGCTGCTAACAGACAAGGAGAGAAGTAGATACAAATGGAAGAAAAACACAAAAGGCTCCTGCCATATATTGCAACAGAAAGCAGGCATCGACCCACAAGACTTGTAAGCAGTTTCTCCATATCAATTTTTCCTTTCAAAACTGAAGGAAGTAACCACCAGGTGTGTGGCTTTGATCTGCTCACTGTGTTTACACATCATCTCAAACTAAACTTTATTCTCAGCATTATTAAGTGTTCTAAAAAGTCACATGTATTTTTCATACACAGAAAATTTCTGCACTGAAGAAAATCCCCAAACCAAACTCTCACATAAGAGCTGAAGTGCTGCTAGGCAAGCTCTGATGAGAGGAGTTTGACGATGCAGCCTTATGGAACTCTTCAGAAAAGTAAAAGATAATAGCTTAAATAAAACAATCACTGTACCCACCCTCACAAGTTAACTGCTAAATAAATAGTTCTCTATTAAATTATTAGCTTTCACCAAAACACAAAAGGTCTATCGACTTCTGTTTCTGGTAAGATGCTAAATTACTTAGCAAATGTAGAATGATCAGTAAATACTAAAAACAAGCCGCAAGGTCAGCTATATCACGCTGCATGTGTACAATGTCCTCTGTGAAGCATCAACACTTGTAATCTGGGGAAAGTCTAAAAACTTCATTTCATGTCTGTCCCTCCCTGTGCAAGATGATGGCTGTTCTGGGGGTTCCTTCTCTAGAACAAAGGTAAATGGAAGTTAGTCCTTGGACATGACAAATGCTTGTTTTACCACTTAACTTCTCCAGACTGAATCACTTACTTGTTCTGTACAATGCAACCATCACCTCTCTTTGGCTCTTCACAAAACCTAATTGAGGCAAAGCTTGGATATATGTCACCATGAGATGACGAACATAATAACAAGGTCAACCGTAACACACACCTAATAGAAGTGACTACATGGTACAGCTAACTATTGAAGACAAATCTCAAAAAAAGTTTAGGCTAGTTTTACAACTCTGGTTATGTGATCACAGGTTAATCTGTGGATTCCTCTCAGGAAAAAGGTAACAGGTGCAAGTCTTAACAAAAAAATCCAACACCTTCAAAGCATTAAAAACAAGACAACTGAGAAACAAAACCATGCACTGCATATTTACCATTAAAAACCATTAATCAATGCTCTAGAAATGCCCATTTCTTAGAGGATGATAACATTTAACAGAATTTCTCAATATGAGAGTTCCCTCCCCCTAAAGAGATTTCTCTTTTTTTTTCATTCATGTTACATTTTCAATTTTCCTTGGCTTTAATCTTAATACTAATTTAAATAATATTTAACTTGGCTCCACTAGCCCAAATATTCTTCAGCATTTGTACAAACATAACTCCAAAAGTTTAGTGGCAAAATATTTAAGTGGTGCCATTAGATTTATTAAAGCAAAAACTTTCCAACTTGACCAGGTATGCGGAATTTTTAGCTCGAAAGAACGCAGAGAGAAGTATAGACATTTTCTCAGCATGAGTCTAAAAAGTCACTTAGTGTGTGGCCGGTGAAACTTGTTAAAATTATTTTCCCCAAAATATAAATATTTTTTTAAGATTAAAAATATCTTCATCATTTCATATGTAATTGATTCAGTTCTATTTACAAATTAAACAAACAAGTTCAAGACAACACACAAGCCAGTGTTATGTCATAAACAGTTAGAGGTTGCCATAGACCACACAGAAAAACGCGGTACTCTGACGTACCCAAGGGTTGGCTGATGTTTCACCCATGAGCAAAACTTAGACTCGTGGTAATATGAGGTCTTTTTCTGTCTACTGCTTATGTTAGGCAAGTCAAGTTGGTGCAATAAGTAGAAATCTAGATTTTAAAGAAGCGACACGAGCTTTAAAACACAGCTATAATGAGGGTGACAGTAAAACCACTAAAAATCAGTGAAAGGCTTGTGATGGACTATCAGAAGAAAAGCAAAGACAGTATGTAAAGATATAGGATAACATGTCACTATGTGATCCTCTGTATGTTATTTCATAGAATCATAGAATCAACCAGGTTGGAAGAGACCCACTGGATCACTGAGTCCAACCATTGCCACCAATACCTAAACCCTGTCCCTCAGCACCTCAAAGCAATTTCCACAAGGTTTCGGCCACTCAGTGCACCCATAACACACTACGTTAAAGAAACAAGTGAAAGAAACCATCCAAGGCAGCTGTGTTTCATAATAATAGCTAATCTATCTTGGAGGTTAAATATTCAAACAGCATATTGTGAAACAGCTTATTGTTATTCATGCAGCCATTAATCTAACAATGAAATCTGAAAACGATCAGAACCAAAAGCACTGTGATTACGGTCTCCCTTATTCTTTTTTTAACTGTTTAAATATCAAGGCCAAGAAACTTAGTCCTTCAGCTTGGCTTCTTGCAGAAGGCAAGGGAGATGAACAACTTCTAGTCAATTCTCAGAAATGAGACGCAGTGACAAGAAGAAATCAGTTCCCTTAACACTGAGGTAATAACAAATCACCAATTTCTGATTCTCCTAAGTGGTGGCCAACTAGCCTTGCATTTGTGAACCATTTCAACCTGCAATTCAAAAGCTTCATTCTAGCCCTTGACCCCTAAACGATGTGAACACACCTCACCAATGAAGCACACCAAACACAACTGGGTTATCACACACTCTACCTTGAGTTGCTTGTGGGGTTCTGTTACTTCAGGGTTGTGCATTTTTTTTTTTTTTTGTGTCTCTCAGTTGCCAGTTTTTGAGAGTAGTGAGTTTCACGCACATAAGTTAAGCTTAGTATAACTCTGAGATGTGAAAACTATTATTCACACAGCTGGGTTTAAAAGGAAGACAAACAGAGTCACAAAACACTAAAGATGGAGGAAGAATCTAGTAAAAAATCTGCATATTGCTATTATTTAAGAGCTCCTAGCACTATAAAAAAACATTTTGAAACGTTTAAGGATGCTATAAAATAGCACTCTAAGAGAAAATTGAGCCTTTAAAAGGACTCGGGGCACAGAACTTTGTTTGCTTAGTAACCTCAGCCACTTTTCTTTCTTGGGGGGAAAAAACTACTTGAAGTTTCCCCAACGCTGTGACCCAGGAGGAAATAAAATGGGAAGTCCAGCCGTGCCAGCTACAGAACTCGCTTACAAGTTCCAAAAGATGTTACACGATGGGCTAAATGCTCCCTCAGCCTGTGCCCAAGGGACCTGCGGAGCCCAGAGATGCTTTAACATTCCATCCTGGACATCCTCACCCTGGCACCGACTCGTGCCACACGCTGTGCATCAGCAGCAGCAGGGCTGCCCCCCCTGCTCCCAGGACGCTGTCACACAGCTCAACTGCGCTTTCAGCTTCCAAACTGAGAGCAAAAGGCTCCGGCGAAACGCTCCTGACAGCTGAGGATGCGGATTTAGTAGGAAGACAGCGATTCTTGGTTTAGTGTTAGACAGGAATGGTTGGACTAGAAGATCCTATGGGTCCCCCTTCCAACCTGGTTGTTGTGTGATTCTGCTCTGCCGAGCGGGGGCTGGAGGCAGCAGCCCTCCCTCTGCCACCTGAAAGCCCGAGGCAGGGCGACAACCGAAAAGCAGCCTGGCCGCAGCCCTTCAGGAGAGAAATCAGAGGCTGGTTTAAGGCTACTTCTCATCCCTTTGAAGGAGTCGATGGCAGCAGGCGGGTTTTCCACGGAGATGAAGTCACGGCGCTGGGAAAGTGAAAAGGAACCGGGACCAGGTGCGGGCAAGCGCCAGTTCTACACCCGCACGGTAACGAGAGCAGTTTGCCCGGCCAGGGAGCCCCAGGGGGAGCATCGTGGGGAGCCCCGGGACAGGCGAGGCAGGGCTGAACCCCCCTCGGCAGGGCACCCAAGGAAGCCAGACCCCGCAGGCGGCGGCCGTGCGGGCGGCAACCCCGCTCCAACTTCCCCAAAGCTCCTCCCCTTCGCTCCCGAAAACGTGAAGCGGCGCTGGAGGGCGGCAGCCGCCGGCGGGACGCGCTGCCAGGGGCAGCCGCTCCCTCCCCCAGGTGCTGCCAGCGCCGCTCGGGCTGCTACTCACAGTCTCTCTGCGTTGCGGGGGATGTCCCTGGGCACGCTCCGCAGCCCCAGCCCGTGGCAATCCACGTTGGAAGCGACGCAGGTACATTTGTGCGGGCAGCCTCCCACCGGCATCCAGCCCGAGGAGCTCCACAGGCTCCAGATCATCCCGAGGCACAGGAACGCGCGTCTTCCACCCCGAGACATGGCTCGCTCCGGCCCTTCGGCGGGGATCCCAAGCGCCGCCGGCCCTTAAAGACGAGACGCCTCTAAAGAGAAGGGGGGGAAAGCAGAGGAGAGGCTCTTAGCGCACCATCCGGCGCCAGGAGGCGGCGACCTGCCTCCCGGGGGGCTCGTCCCTTAGGTGCGAGCGGAGTTTAGCGGAGCCGGAGGGAAGCGAAGGTGAAGGGCGAGCCTGCCTCCATCAGCGGCCGCGGGACGGGCGCGGGGGTGGAGGGGGCGGCGCGGGGCTGCCGGAGGGATGCGGGATGCAGGCGCCGCTCCCCATTCAGAGTGCCTGGCAGCCGGGCGAGCGCCCGCGGCGCCTGCCACCCCGCCCCCCTCCCAAAATACCCCCCTGGGCGCCCATTGGCTGCGCCCGGCCTGACGTCAGCCGAGCGCTCAACTTTTGGAGAGGAGGGAGGGAGGAGAGGAGGGAGGGAGCCCGAAAGTTTGGGGCGGGTTGGGGGGGGTAGGGGGAGCCGGGCCCGGCCGCTCGCACCCCTCCTCGGGTCCCACGGCCGCCCCGCTCCGCAGCGCCGCGCACCCAGCGCCCTCTGGCGGCCGCAGCGGGCAGAGCCCCGCGCCTCCCACCCGCAGCACCGAGAGTTCGTAGAAACATAGAACAACCAGGTTGGAAGAGGCCCACCGGATCATCGAGTCCAGCCATTCCTATGAAACGCTAAACCATACCCCTCGGCGTCTCATTCGCCTGCCCCTTAAACCCCTCCCCAGGAAAGGTGAATCAACCACCTCCCTGGGCAGCCTGTTCCAGTGCCCAATGACCCTTTCTGTGAAAAACTTCCTCCTAATCTCTAGCCTAAATCTCCCCTGGCAGAACTTGAGGCCATTCCCTCAGCTGGGGAACCAAGTTGGTTCCCAATCCAAGCCCCAATCTTCCCCCTTCCCATTAGCCAGGGAGACACGAACGAGGCTGGCTCCTCATCGTTACCCACGTTCAGTCTAAGGAACACTGAGGCTCAGAACATATTGCACTGGTGAGACTGCTCCTCAAATCCTGTGTTCAGTTGTGGGCCCCTCACCACAAGAAGGATGTTAACTCCGGAGCAAGTCCAGAGAAGAGCAACAAAGCTAGTGAAGGGGCTGGACGACTTAGGAGGAACGGCTAAGAGAGCTGGGGGTGTTTAGCCTAGAGAAGAGGAGGCTGAGGGGAGACCTCATTGCTCTCTATAACTACCTGAGAGGAGGTTGTGGAGAGGAGGGAGCTGGGCTTTTCTCCCAAGTGACAGGACGAGAGGGAATGGCCTAAAGATCCACCAGGGGAGGCTCAGGCTGAATGTCAGTAAAATATTTTTCACAGAAAGGGTCATTGGGCACTGGCAGAGGCTGCTGAGGGAGGGGGTTGATTCACCTTCCCTGGAGGCGTTTGAGGCACAGGAGAATGAGGTGCTGAGGGACGTGGTTTAGTGTTTGATAGGAATGGCTGGACTTGATGATCCGGTGGGTCTCTTCCAACCTGGTGATTCTATGTCACAGAATCACAGCATCAGTAGGTTGGAGAAGACCTCTTGGATCATCAAGTCTAAACATTCCTATATGCCACTAAACCACGTCCCTGAGCACCTTGCCTACCCATCTTTTAATCACCTCTAGGAATGGGGATTCAACCGCCTCCCTGAGAAGCCTGTTCCAGTGCCCAATGAGCCACTCCACAAAAAATTTTTTCCTGATATCCAGTCTGAGCCTCCCCTGGTGCAACCCGAGGGCGTTGGCCCCTGTCATACAGACAGATCAAAAGGCACATTAATGCATCACCTTCTTGGAGACAGATAATCTGCTCTTCATCGACATCACAAACTCTTAGTGTGTTACTATGGAGTCTAGGCTATGTTCCTGTGGGGATGACAGAAGTTTCTTTTTCAAAGTTCACCAAGGATCATGGCCAATGCTCCCATGAAGCTTCCCACCCCCTCCAAAGATTAGACAAGGCTACGCTACATCAGGACTCAAGTCCTGCCCTCAAAATATCTTCTCCCCATTGTCTATACAAACAAAGATCTAGTACTTTAAGTAAAGAGGAAAAAAGGCTCATTGACCTCAGAATACGGGCTTGACGTTCACGTGTGCAGCAGCAACAGGCAAACTAAATACCTCTTCATTTCTGGCAACATTTGCCATTTGCTTCCTACTTTGGCTACCAAAATCTGTAATCATTCAAAGCACTCCTGCCTCCCTTAGCAGCTGGTTTTGCCTAACCCAGTGTAATGTCCCCCTTCACAGCCAAAGCAGCTACTTGTCTGCTTGCCCAAGCAAGTTTGATGCAATAGAGCCTTTTCCTGCACAGAAGAAATTGACAACGAGCACGTGAAAGGCCTCAAGTTAGCCTTCACCTCTTCTGATCTTGATCTATAAAAGCAATCAAGTGATTTTCATAGAATCATAGAATCACCAGGTTGGAAGAGACCCACCAGATCATCGAGTCCAACCATTCCAATCAAATACTAAACCATGTCCCTCAGGACCTCGTCCACCCGTGCCTTAAACGCCTCCAGGGAAGGTCAATCAGCCACCTCCCTGGGCAGCCTATTCCAATGACCAATGACCCTTTCTGTGAAAAACAGAAATTTTGTCATATTGTAGTGAATTATTTTCATGTGAAATATCATTTTTATATAGGAACCATTTTGATGAAGCCTTTAGACTGAACCACTTCCATGACTAGACTCAAAGCTCACTTAAGTGGTTCTTACATAGCAGCACCCAGCACAAGAGGGCTCCCCGACAATTGACATGAGGTTTGAAAATGTACAGAGGGACTCAGCTGTCAGCCCTTTCAAGTGGCTGCTTTATGCTGCTTCAGAAAGGATTACAGAAGAAGTCTCTCACCTCTCCCACATCTACAAAAGCCAAAAGTTAGAGAAGGTGTCTGGATCTCTAAATGAACCTCTCTCTTCCCGGACAGCAATAAGATCATTTTGGGCTCCAGCACTAAGAGATTAAATAGGGTCAAAGCCACAACCAAGCCCTCTCCAGCCCTGTGGTACCCACAGCAGCAACAACAACTGCAGGAGCTTGAACCACATCCCTCTCTTTTACCCTCTTGAGAGGGCAAAAGCACAGACAGCTCCAGGCATGTCACTGACGCTCAGCACTATCTATTCCGAGGCGAGCACCCTCAGTCAAGTGTTAGTCTACAAGAGATCAGCTCTTCAACAAGGAACAGCTGGTCCAGGCCAGAAAAGACAGAAATTACAGGGCTTAGGAAGACAAAGTACTTCAAAAGCTCTGAAGGCTCCTGCATGCAGACTGCCCTAGCTCAGTTTGGCAGTGAACATCCAACTTTTCTATAGCAGGCAGGCAACATTCCAAAGAAAGAGTGTTTGTTTCCTCATCCTAGCTTACTATCAAGCATCTTTCTATCTACTAAAGTAGTCATGTGGAGAGACACCACTCACCTAAGGATAGTAATACAGAAGCTTTTGGATACTACGTAAATGCAATTATAGGTAATGCAAGCATCATAGCCTGGTGGTATTTTTAAGTTACTAATAGTTAACTGAGATGAACTTCAAATTCTAAGAAATTCAAAATCAGCTCCCCCCCAGCACCATCACCCACAGCAGTCAGCTTATTCTATGCTTCACTGTTAATCCCTCACAGCAAAAACCCCCTGAAAAGGGCAAGTGAACCAGACAAAATGGCAGAAAAATGAATAAGCCAAAAGTCCACCCTATCTTTCAAACACGCTTCATTATAAAACCTCAAGAGGCATGTTTCCCTACATTCCAGTTAAAGTAGCTCTTGAAAGGAGGTGGTCACGTAGTCTCACACCATGCCACAGTGAAGCAAAGCGGTCACTCTGCTGCTTTTCCCTCACATCTACTACAGCCTCTGGCTCCTACTAGTCACTTAATCTGACAGGCTGGTTGCTATTCATCCCTTCATATGGAGTTGGCAGAGGTCAGCACAACTTGTGTGATAAAACAGCACAAACCAACAAATTACGGAATAATTTAATCTATAGAGTGTTTATTTCTATGTACACTAATTTGAAGAAGTCTGTTTTCTGAAGCTATCTGAACCTGCTCACATTTTATCCATGACATTTCCTGAACTATTAGAAGCTACCAAAATATAAGTATCCCCATATAAGTAAAAACTCCCTACAAACAAGACTATTATCAAAGGTGTGCTGTCTACTCAGCAGGGATTTATATCTTACCTGCTGCTTCTACAATAAGAAATACAGACCTTGCTCTTAGAAAATGAATATTTCACTGTATTGAGATCTCAGGATCAGTTCGGAAACTGACTATGAAATACATAAATATTGCTATTTAATCTGTGTTTTCATGTAGAAAAAAAACTTGCTTTGTTTTTCCCTGTTAATACAGAGGAAGATTTATGAAAAGATATGCAGATTATATTTACATTCAGGCAGCACAATCAAATAAGCACTTCTATAGTTGCTTTATTTCTTGCACCTCAACATCCTCACTGCCTCCCCACCTGACAGCAGTACCCACAACACCACCTGCATTCAAAAAGAGAGAGAGAGCTGAGGGGTCTGGGAGTAGCAGAAAAGGAGGCTGAACAAAAGCAGAAGATTGCAGCAGCTGTTTGGGGAGAGGTAAGTTGAAGAAAATCACTTCTCTAGGCAATTCTGAACTTCTAACACCTCCTTCACAGAACTTGCAAGCACAATGGCTGTTTTGAAGTTAATTTCAAGATAACATAACATAGCTTGGTATGCGTAACATCACCATATTTCTTGTCAGGGACTTTCTGAGTCGTTATGCATGTGCACCCGCTGTGTAGCAAGTGTGACATGTCTGAGAAACATGGGACTCGCTGCACTGGCGTTGTCCATGTGGGCTGCACATGTGCAATAAATCTGATGGCTCCCAAACGCTCATACTTTTTGCATGTGCAGAAGTCTAGAGGCCTGATGGGAACCGAGCAGGGCCTGGTTAGCTGGCTGAAGTCCTGAAAGCTGAACATTTATGGGCATAAAATAAGACCTGTTCGAGAAATCTAAACATATGCTACTCCGCTTCAAGGAACAAAAGACTACGGCAGAACTTTATACTTCAGGACTACCTGTACAGCAGAAAAAAGCCTCCACCATCACCAGCAATAACTAGCAGGGTGGAGAACAAATTTGTAACTTTAATCTCTTCAAGGGAATCAAGCCTTCAATCTTATTTAAGTCACAAGACTCCCTGAAGATCTAAGAGGAACTCTCAAGCCCATCCATCACATTGCTTCATGCTTTGTCCCACAGTCAAACTCATGTGGGTATTTTAACCATGCTAATTTCAAACTCCACCTCATTTCAAAGTCACTGATGCAATCATTTGGGAAGCAATTGCATCCATGATGTCCCAAAAAGTGTCCCAGTGCATTACCTAAAAAGGACATAAAGCTAACTCGAGAACCCTGTCAATGCTAAGGAATCTCAACTTAATTTCTATTAGAAATTACCAATAGAGGTAAAAGGTGCCCGTATCGTCTACCCTAACTTCAAGGGGAAAATTAATTATTCATTGAACACTGAATATTAGGTTTTATCAAGATATTTTCACATTGATTATTTTCGTTAACTATGAAAACAGTGTGATTTTTCTTTGTTAAGACTATGTTAGGCTGAGCAAACAATGTTTTTACCTTGGTTTTTAAACATTTTGGTTATTGAAATAAGCATAAGTTGCTCTTAAAATAGTCAAATTACAAAATGAAAACAATCTTTAAATGTAAGATACTGCTTGAGGCTACTGCTTGGTATGTAACATCAGATGAATTAGAAAGTCTACAAACCGAAGCTAGCCTTATATTCCCTGTAATAGAATGAAAACACGTGTACTAGCCATCTGTACACCTTTATTGACAAATGCATTGATATTTTGAGATACTACAGTAAGGAACATTACTCCCTGCAAGAAAGCCTGTGGTCACCTGCCATACCATGATACACCACAGCAGTAATTGAGCTGTAAGGAATTTAAATAGGTTTTCTTCCAGATAGAATGGAATTACACACAGGATCATGAATGGAACACAATAAACCATGTATTTTCTTTTTTGCTTGGATTCAGAGATAGAATTGCAATTGTCCTTGAGATCTGTAACTAGTTTGTTCTGTGAGTTTAATTCTTATAACAGACAGTACAAAATTTACCTGCTCCTTCTTCTAATTCCTAAGATGCTATTGCTCAGAAGTCAAAGTGTGAAGCAGCAGTAAGCTACTTGGCTGACATCAAGAAGGGATCGTGCACCTCCACCACTGCTGACAGCATTTCATGTGTTAAAGTATTTGAAATTATAGCTTATGAAGAAAGCAGAGAAGTAGTTTCGCTGAAAGCTTAGAATATTACATTAAGTTCTTCTGTATTTGATTTGTCTCATACAACAGAAACAACCACAAAGACCTTCCACATTGTATTCCCTCTGCTACTTACTGGACAATATAGTCCATCAGCTATAAAGTATTAATGAGTTACTGATCTTGTATAGCTCACATCCACATACACCTTGATATAGCTTCTTCTGTTTCATACGCAGCATTTAAGTAAATAATAAAGAAGAAAAACACATGCTAACTAGTCCTTTTATTATATACTTCTAGCATACAAAACCTAAATACATGAGTGTATTGTTCTTAAATTGAAGTCTGTAAACAAGATGAGCGTAGCTGGCACATGGCAAGCAATATTCTGTTACGGTTTGTTCTGTTTCCAGGACATATAGTCTTATGTAAGGAAGTACTGAATCAGTTGGAAAATCCAAATAATTTAGATACTTCTGGAGTATACAAAAAGCTAAGGAAGCCACAGCACAGCCTTTCAGGCTGGAGGATATTGCTCCTGAGTGAAGGCATTAGCTTTGCCAATGCTTACAGGAGAGACTGGAGAGTCAAAATCTATAATCCATGACCTTCAGTGATGTATATAAAAAAAAGAAGCAGCAATTCCTTAGCTTTATATTGTTTTGTTTGGGCCACAATCTGTCATAGAGCAATTTTAAGAGATTCTGCATTAAAGAAAGTTTAGGTGTTTGGTTTGTGGTGTGTGTTTGGTTTAGGGTTTTTTAATTTCATTCAAGGCATAGCACTGTGTAATTCATGGCTATCTGCACCAGAGACTCTAAAGAAATAAAAATCAGTTAAAGGGCTACAACCATAGCTACATGTTATCATCAACTATTAAGATAGTCTAGAAATATTGTTTTCATATGCAAGTCACTACTAGATTCTGGTATAAACATGATTACTTTCTTCAAACTTGACCACACAGCATATTAACAGTCTTGACACATATGTAACAAAGCACAGTAGTTGTAGTAGCAAAACGTGATTAAAAACAACACGCAGTCATTTCAATGGTGGAATACAATTTTTAAAAGTAAAATTTAGGATAAAGAATAGCAAATGAATATACTGAAGATTTACCATTCCTAAGAAGGCAGGCTTGCCACATGGGAAATCGTAACAGTTTCCTACATTTAGAATCTACTTGCACCTAGATCCAACCCAAAACCTCCCAATGAAGAAGTGGAGCAATCTGAAAATCATATGAATCTTCCTGGATGGGGCCTTGGTCATCCTCATCCAGTGGGACATGTCCCTTCCCACTGCAGGGGAATTGGAACTAAATGATCTCTCAAGTCCCTCCCAAGCCAAACTATTCTATGATTATCACCCCAAAAACTTACTTGAGAAGTGAACAAGAAGAAAAGTCCAGAAAAACAAATTGAAACACAGGCTCATAGCTCAGCCAAGGGTATTAAATGCAAATGTTTTCAGAGCAGTAGGCTCAGAGGTGAAAATTTCTGTTAAGCAAGAGCTAGCAATTCCGTACCTTGGAACAAAGCGATCTTTAAATAGAGATCATCATACTCATAACCTCAAAAAAATATATTTAAAGTTCTCAAAGTTTGACTAGTTCCTCAGTTTGGAGCCCGTATCAGAAGGATGAGGCAATACATATTGACTATCCTAAATGAGGCCATTTCTTATGGAAAAGCATTTATTACCTTACAGTGTCTTGGAGGATGAAGCTAACCTCAAAGTCTTGGCAGCTTTGAAGAAAACAAAGCATTCAAAGCTATTATTGAAAACATGCGTATTTTCCTATTTTGATTGAATATTAACACTTGTGCATTGAGTGAGCAATGCCACTGCCACAATGTGAAACATCTCATGATCAAAACTGGAGGTGGTTCATGTAGATCAGTGCATCAACAGAGAACTGTTTTATGTTGATATATAAGTAGCTTCCTAGAACTTTCCCTTCAGAAGTGCAGCACTAGAAATACAACATAATTTCACAAGTGCTGGCATCAGAGTTTCACGTCTTCACTTATTCACAATGTAGTGGTTCCCAACCACTTATGTTGAAAAGTTTTCAATTACACATCAGAGGTTTAAAAATACATTCAACATAAAGCTTTGGCGGGTAGATTCCCATTATGTCAACACGCTAACATTAAAAAATTCTTTTACCTACAGAAAGGAAATATCTAAGGCTTAGAACAGGAACCAGAAAACCTGGATTTTGTTTCTGTGTTACTTAAAAGCTCTGACCTTGGCAAGTCAGCCTTCTGGCCTCAATTTATTAGTTCATAAAGATTTATAATATGCACAAGGTTACATAGCACTGAGTTTTAGAAAGCATGTTTCTAGAGTTGTTTTCAAAGTTAAAGTCTACATTAAATAGCAAATCTGAAAAGTATTTTGTACATAGGCAATATTTACATTAATGTGAACATTTTTTGATCATAGACATGAGAATTTTTTTCCCCTGCTTATGCAAGTCTTCAAGAGATGTTGTAATTGAACATAAAGTACTAGAGAAAAAGTAATATCTTCCCTGTAAGTGTTTATATATTGTATGGATATCAATCAGGACAGTCGTAGAAGACTGCCTGCAACACTACTCTCCAATATCTGCTCTTACTAAGTACAAAAAGGGTATGGAAAGCAAATGAACAATCTGAAAAAGTTTTATACAAAACTTTTGAAGTGGAATATTTAATAACTTGTTAATAAATTGCATTACTTGCTTTGTTTGGGATCACTATTCCTACACTCCCCACCACCCCCTGAAATATTTTTATACATATATATAAATAAGAACACAAGAAGTTTCCATATGAAACTGAAACCATCAGGACAAACTGACCAGCCACACTGGACTGAGAGGAAGAAGGATTTCTTTGATTTTCCAGGTCACAAAGATGCTGTGCGAGACAGCCTTTCAAGGAAATGCTTGGAAAGAAAACTGCAGAACTTCCTAATGTCTTATTAACAAGGTAATCTGCATTGAAGCTTTCAAGCTTGATGTTTCACATAATATAGATGATTAACTGTACTCATTGAAATAAAAGCACTCTTTACACAACACAGTTAATACAGAAACCAAATGTTGTTGATATAATGAACTCAATGCCCACAAAAAAAGGCTCAAAAGTGAAATTTGACACCTGTTTGCACTTTCAGACACGAAGAATGATCTGCTCAGACTTTTGTTGGTTTTTTAAAAGACGTTAAACCATCTTAAAATTACCAATTGAAACCTTAAATATTAAAAACATCCCTCTTTCTAAAGGGCCTTATCTCCTGGCCAAGCACATTACCTGTCAATCTTTTTATCGCCTATAATTCCCTTTCCTCAAGAGTAGTCACTTGAAACTGTCTAGGAACACCCTTTTTGAAATGCAACCATGCTTCTTTTAACCAACACTCAAACACAGAAACCGAAAAACAAACTTGGATAACAAAGCTGGTCTTTCTGGTGGCAGCTCTTAGATTCCTGTTTGGTGCTGGAGGTTATAAAAAGAAGCCTCTCGTGGTATCAGCAAAGGCTCAACACAGATTACACCGCAAGAAATATTGTAATCATTGTTTCAACATCCAAGGCTACCAGTAGCCTCAATTAAACTAATCTGCTATTCCAGGAGCATTGTGATCAGGCCCCAAATACTGCATTTCTCTGGGATCAAAACTGGGTAGGGACACCATCGGGTTACCACATCATGATCCTACCGTAGAAACACCTTTCGGAGCACTCAAAAAAACCCACAAAAAAACAACCATGCATCTATTATGTGATGCACACAAGACCACATTCATTGTCACTGCAGACAAAACTAGAGAAATTATATGTCTGTACATATAACTTATCTCAGGGCTTCATAATCCAATTCCTTTTTATATCATTTTCTCTCTAAGAGGTACTGAACCATTTCACAATTCGCCATCAACAATCCACTTCACAAATACAATATAAAGAATTGAAAGAGGCCTTATGCTATTAACTTTTTTGTTATTCACATTATAACTAAAAAAAACCCAAACCTGTCACAATTTGCCCTACAGTGACTCTAAAACCTGGCTTCCTATCCAGGATGATTTCCAAGCTGACCTTTTATGCCTTAGAATAAATACCTGCTGTGTACCATTCACAAGAAGCTTAATGCTTTCATAGGTTACTTTTTCATTAGGAATAAGTCTAATAAATTTACTTCATTCTCTTGCTTTAAAATATATTTTACTGGACCTTGTTCCTTGTTTCCCGGCTGTCATATATAGTCATGTGCCTTTAAGCACTACAAAAAGCAAAATTCACATCACAGATGGAATTATCTTCAGAGATGCTGTGCAGAAAACATTTGTCTTTGGCAGAACATCATCCTCACAATTAAGGACTAAGAAAGGAAATCACGTTAGTAAAGGTCACGATTCAGTTTCCATACATTGTTAAAAATAAAAATTGAGATTCTGTCTAGAAAAACAAACGCAAGTCATTCCAGTAGGTTAGAATTAGTATGTGGTGGTTACTTTTAAGTGGAATATACATACAAAGTAAGTTGTCCAGACAAAAAAACCCCAAACTCACTTCATGCACACAAAATAGCTAATGACAATATTGAAAATAATGCCATTTGCACAGGCTCACCAAACGCTTCATGAAGATTATTTTCCAAGCCATATTTTTGTTATAAAATAACCTTTTTCCTATTCCTTTTGTGCTGTAAATAGTAAGATTACTTTTGAATAATAGTAGTCCATTTCATATACTACTTCGCTTTGGATTGTGTGTTTTACTAACCCAAGTTATTTCCCAGCGATTTTGTGAGTTTATTCTAAGTTTGTTTAGCTGTCTGAAAACTGGATAGAAGATCTGGACGGAAGGCAACACAGATATAATGGAATTATTTAATCACTATATCATTTTTATCCTGAAAAAACACATAAATCTCTATCTGTACATGCTATGCAGGTCAATCAAGTATTGAATTTTATATCTCACTATGATTATAACTGCTGAATGTCTTGCAATAGCCTTATTCCTCCATCCTCACTGTCCAACGTAAAGAAATAGTCACAATTTCACCGTTATTTTCATTAGCATTGTTAGACTAGTTTTGATTTATTCTTCTGTCATTTCATCTCAGCCTATGGGAATTTGTTCTATTTCACAGGATTCATTCCACATGCATCCCACGCTATTATGCACAATTGTTTTGTGTTTTAGTGAACACTTCTCACTACTGATAAACTGCCAAACTAGGATACTACTCAGCTCTGGGATTAGGGTTGTTTGTGCCATAACAGCTTTGCCTTTATTCTGCACCAGGTGGTGAGTACAAAATACCAGCTGGTCCACTCCTCCTTGATATTTGACTATCTGAAGCAGATTGAGCAGGAGACTGTAATCAAGACAAGTGACTAAGCAAGCATTAACCAGCTGAAGATTGGAAAGAACAATAACAAGTTCGCTTTTCATCTGAGTAGAAAATGAAAAATATACGACCACAAAAAAGGAAGCAATAAAATTACTCTGTTGCTGGATTGTAAAACAAATGCAGAAGGTGGAAAGTAGTCGCTGTAGGAAGCATGAATTCCTGCTCGCTCTTTATTGGTGTGAGTTTATGATTAAGGTGTCTCCACAATTTCATGGTGATTCAACTGCTTTTGTGTACTTAAACATAAGTGATTTCAGGAATCAAGACAGAATTAGTCATGTAAACATGCAGCCTGACAGAGTTCAAGCTCAGGCTATCAAAGTGCCATTTCACAGCATCACAGAACAACCAGGTTGGAAGGCACCCATTGGATCTTCTAGTCCAACCATATTTGTTCTGGCTAGTGTGATGTTTTCTGATGAAGTAATTATTAAGGTAGCGTTTTTAGAAGCCAAGACAGCCTGGAGACCGATCTATCCAATTCCCAGACAAAAGCTGTAAAGTTCCAGGTAGAAATATGAATTTTTCACTTACCAGTTTCACACAATGTTATTTCTGACACAGCATTTTGAATTTGAAATATTTTCAGCATAACGAGGTGGAATATACATGCAGGGTAAAAGGCTAACGCATGAAACTTGAAAAGGGTGGGTTGGGATTTGATTCTGATCAGAATGACAGCCAGCTAGAATATTTATCTTCACTACAGTTTTGACTGACATTACTGGTTACTTACACCCTAAGTCTATCCCTCAAAATAAATCCTTAATGTAAAGAAGTATAAAAGGCCAAGAAACCTGGCTGTTATTTCTCAACGTTGTATTACTGACTTCTATTATTAAACCTCAAAATTATCTTCACTTACCTTTCCCACATCACTTCTCCAGTTGTCAGCTAAAATGAACTCCTGACTTCAGTGCAAAACACATATTAATTTCAGAATTAAAATTTAGGTTAGACACATTTAAATTCCTACACAGTTTGTTGGTGTTACAGCAATGGCTTTCTCATAAGTACAATTTTAGTCAAGCAAGCTCAATCAGTTAAGATGAAACTCTCAAGCAGAGTCTACCATCCACCATCATATTTTAATACCATCACACTTGTGTGTGGTCATATTTACCACGTCCACACAAAGGCAGCAGGACATGCGTTTTGTAAGCATGTGTATTTTGAAACAACACAGAACTAAGCTACACAACAAGATTTCCCCTCACTACATGTTCCCTTTGATCCCCACTGACGGCTTGGTTGCCGTTTAGGATGCTAGTGCATCTCTGCCCGCTCATTCACCAATTACTTGGTCAATTTATCTTGCATAGCAAGGTCAGCCAGCACTGTCACTGCTACTACCTGCTTTGTGAGCTGGGTATTTGAAGTCCTGATCAAACAAAAGATTCAACCCAGGTCACTAAGGGCTCACTCGGCCTTTTCCTTATCTAATATTCACTAGTGTCTGGCTAAAACAAGTTGCTATTTCGTTCTAGGCTGTCACCAATGTATCCTTCCATTCTATAATGTTTCTAGTTCATGAGTCTCTGACTACATGGACCACTTGTCAACATGAACAAAACCATGAAATAAGCCACAGATTATTCCTTAGACTAGGCTATGCAAGTGGTGAGTGTCTGGCACAGGTCACCTGTGGAAGTGGTGGCTGCCTCATACCTGAAGATGTTCAAGGTCAGGTTGGATGGAGCTTAGAGCAACTTGGGAGGTGTCCCTGCCAATGGCAGGAGAGTTGGAATCTTTGAGGTCACTTCCAACCCAAACTATGCTACGATTCTGTAATTATTCAGCCATTTTAAGGTCAAACAACAGACTCAGCAACAAATCAACACCATCACAAATATCTCTAAGTTGTATCTGGGCAGAAAACAAAATAGTATCTTTTTTCTGACATTAATTATATGCTTATCCAGGTCTTCAGAAATCATTCCTTGATTGCTGACTTGAGCAGTATTTGTTATATTACTTGTCTGCTAAAACACATTTACACAAATTCAGCATACTAGTAGCATAAAAAATAATCGTTATGGAACCCTTCTGGTCATGTAGAACAAAAGTTACTGAAGCTGCAGCAACTATAAAACTGTCAAATAGACATCACACAACACAGCTGCTCTTTTTCATGCCACAAAATACACTTGATATTTGCTTATTTTCATGGCAGAGTACTATTGTCTTTAAAGTATAACCTTTTCTAAGTAGAAAGTAAACATATATTTAAACCTGACAACACAATACATACAGCATTGTTCTTCCATATGCAAGATAACCATAATAAGGAGCAAATGCTAAAGACAAGTGGAAAGTCACTAAGAATATATGAAGGTAAGAATACTTTACCTGAATCCAAACCAGCTTCAAGAGGGGGATTAAAGGACAAATTTTTTTTTTTAGTTTTCACTGAGCAACACTAAGGCTGCTTCGGACCCATTCCATGGAATTATTGCCAATATCTCTCTTAAGTGTTCTGGAAATGCTTAACACAAACATTTTGGTTGTTATTATTGACTACTTCAATCTTCATTGAATACCTTTCAAATAATTCACAATAAGAACTCTTAATTACACAAGAAGGCCTTTTCCAAAATGCAAATACTATTAGGCAGAAAAAAAGCTTTTAAAGGTGCAGGGGTTTTGGTGACTTTGTAAGGGTTTTTTCTAATGGCAGTTTTTTGCCTTTTTTTTTAACCAAAGTCACTTTTTGCTTCATTAAAAGTTTCTTTATCATACTTTGCCTTACAGTTCACTGTTCAACTGTCAAATTCAATGCATTACTATAAATTGCTATTTGGAAAATTAATGTGACAAGTGTTCCTTGAACAGTGCATTAAAAGTTCATTGCATCTCAATTACTTGCTTCCTATGTACGTTAACTCTGAAAATTTTAAGCTTAAATTAATGAATTCCTCCCAGTGCACATTATTTATTTCTACACACAAAAGGAACAAAACTGCAACCATTGTTCTTAAAGTGCTTTCCCAAACTGGCTAACAACCACTTACTATGTCTACTGAGTGGCAGAAAGAGTTATCAGCACATTTAATACACTAACCAACCCAAGTCTGCACAGTTATTTTAGCTACATGAGTAGCTTTTGAAGCCTCTGAGGATGGAAAGAGTCTACTGGGATTTCCCCTACCAGTAACTAAACTACCTTTGAAACATTTACTGTTGCATTTAGTCACTGTAAAAAGCAAAGCCCTTAAAGTCCTCGTGAAACAATAAGATAGCACTATCTATGAAAATACAAATCAATATCTTAACTAGATCTTTGTGAACTTTCTACCACTTTTTTTCCCCCCAACATGATAAAGAAGAGGAGCAGAAATATCAACTTGCTTCTGCATTTATACACTCACTGCCCTGATAATTTTGATCCATTTTATTATGCTCAGCACAAGATTGTTTGTGGTCAATGCTCACTTGAGTAATGCAATGTAAGAAATTCAGGAGTTACTTCTCTTCATGTTCTAAGACAACAAACATTCAAGAAGATCCAAAGGCTAAAAGCAGATGGTATGAGACTTCTGAAGGCCTACAGAAAGAAATGACAAGATACTAACAATAATCAACAACTGTCCTCCACAAATATTTACTAATTCCTCACAGGTTACCAACAGCGCTCACTGAACTTTGAAATACCAAGACTAACAGTTTTTCTCACCACAACTAAGGTCCCTCCCAGCTCAAGCTTCTTCACTTTCTAGCATTCTCATTAGCACAAATTCCAGGAACAAACGGAGCACTTGATCTACTGCCAACAGCATTTCTCTTCTCTGCCTACATTTGCTAAGCCTTTACTCTTACAGCCACAAACCTTTCCAAAACTTAGTTCCCTACACACAATACTCCATTCTGAATTTAGACATTACAAGGTTAGTCACCACCCACAAAGACACTGTTATAAATTTTCAGTTATCCTAACACATGATGCAGCTATTGCTCAGAGAGTGTGAGTGTGCACACAAGCCCATCTGTGTCTTGGAGCCCTGGAAGCACTATGCCTTTGCAGCTCCTCTACATCTGCACAAACATGAACGCAGTTCAGACCAAGAGCACTTTTTGTATCGCAAAATCTGATTTGATGAACTCATTTTTGGAACAGTATATTTCTTGAAGTGAACTGTATCAGCTCAATATGCTCAAATATACAGACGAAATAATTAACAGATGTAAGCAACCCTGTATCTTCCTATCACAAGTAAAGAGTATAATTTGCTCTAAGTGCATCCCATCTATAAAGTGAGAACAATATCGTATCTCCATGAGCACAAGGTGTTTGACCAATTATTCTTACTATTCCAGTTTCTTCTTAAAGAACTACATGCTACAGTAACACAGAGCTTTTATACAACCATACATACCATTTTCAGGGGATGAGTCATATAGAAAAACATCTGATGATAAATTGTTTTAGTGTGTAAGGACCATTTAAACCAAACCTACACAATACTCAGCTGCCTTTTCACTTCTCACCTGGGTAGTGCCCCAGTAAGGTCAGGCTTAAAACACAGTCAGACATACGTTAAAGTGAAGAAGACAAATAACAGCATGCACAAGGAGAAATTCAAGAAGCACACAGCAGTCTTCCACACTGGTTCTCTATGGCAACTACTACTGAAAGAAAAATCTATTGCACAAGGAGAGACCTTCAGAATGACAAGATGTTTCCTCTAGAACAACAGCAAACAGTTATTGAACATTTCAGCTATAATACCAAACCCTGGCCCACAGTAAATTAACAGAGTATATTTATAAAGGCCACATCTTCTGTAATAATAACTCCACTGAAAACAAGGCATGATAATGACATTCTGAAAGAGAATATTTGTACCAGCTAAATACTGTCCTGAGGTAACAGCTGTTGGGAAAGAAAGGTAGGGCAAGGTGTTTTCTTACAAAACATTCAATCCAGAAAAGATTAGACACATTCTATACATTGATTTCTGACAAACATCTTTCAGCCTAGTCATTGACATCTTCAGATGAAAAGGAAAAACAAGAAAAACCTACCAGAAGGAGCTAGTTCTGCAATAGATCTTCATTTAACAACAAAAAATCTCCAGAGAGTAGGAGTTGGAAATTTCCAAGTGACAAAATTACTTTCCTGTGACTATTAGTAGCCCACTTATATTACTGTTAAATTAAGACATTTCTGCTTGAATACACGTTTGAATACATTTTCCTGATACTCACAATGTATGTAATGAATCCTCTAGAGATCGGCAGGCAGAGCTTTGCTTTCTTAACTTAAAAGAAGCCTTACCACCATGAATTTAACTGAAAACGCAGACAACGCGATTATTTGTGTTGAATTCCAAAGAAGACATGGAAAAGCTTGAAGTTGCTAGCTACAATATAATGAAAGGACATAGAGAATGGAATGTATGGATCTGGTCAACAGCTCACTGCCATGAAGCGGTGTAGCATTTTGTCTTCACAAGCTTCCTAACTTGATATTTTTTTTTCCCCTCCCATTTCAGATGTGACTTTTTTGTAGCCATTTATGGCTGTTTGGCATGACCAAAATATGGCATTTATTTCTGATGAGGCATAAAATACATACACAAAGTCAAAAATAATCATTACTGACAACCCACAGACTCATGAGAAAGACAAGACTGGGAAACATTCCAGAAACATCCTCATGAAGTAAACAGAAAATATACATTGACAGGATGAACAAGGTACACACATTTGCTATAGAGAAGACAAACTTGTCAGAATATTTTGACTTGACTTTTGAAGCCAGTTATTAAGCCATTAAGGTATCAGACTGCACCCCCTAAAACAGTTAATACAAAGCCAGTCACCAGGAGGTATGTTTAAATAGGAAGTGTATTTGCATTGTCTTCAGTTGTGTTATTAAAAAGAACTAAGGACGGGAATCATTTCTTATCCTGCATATGTCTCAGCCTGGAATGACTTGGACACATGACAGTAACTGGGTAATCCATCATTCTTATTTTGGAAAAAAAACCTAAATCCCACATTTCTCTCAAGATTTCTTGTGTACATGTAGTAGTGCTCATGTCACTGAAAAAAATATCATCATTTCTTAATGACTTCATTGGAGAACACTCCTAAGGTAAAATTGTTCTGGGTGTTCAATTAAAAATATTGTCCCTTCCTGCACTCCAAGACCTTAACATTCTAGGGCCAAATTAGAGCATCATGCAATGTAAGTATTTAGAAGTTACATAGGTGCCATTTCTGTAGAGATAGTCAGCATAGGGAATCACATCTACATGAATTCTGTAGTATATATTTAGGAGTGCATAGTATTTTTAAGGTTGTAATATGTGATCTTTAAGCTTAAAATTAAAAACAGTTAGATACTATAGACTAGAAAACACTGGTATATTCAATACCATCATGTCACATTGCAGAACAACAAGAAATTTTAATCAACTCCATGTTTTAAATATTTAAATAGATTCTAATTAATCAGTAGGGAAAACAGCTTGTTTGTTCATTTTTTTTTAATATTTAGTAGCACCTAAGTGATGAGTTATGGGTATATCCATCAAAAATGTTTATACAACAGCCTGGGTAAGAGAAGTTATCCCCAAGCATTGTAAAGCTACAGCAAGAGCTCTTGCTTCAAGCTTATGAACAGTCATTCAACTCCTACTAGTAATATTATAAATTGCTGCCTTCTCCATCTCAATAATGGACTCCTGGTCAGAGCAAGGAATGAAAGGAGCTCCAAAAGTGCTGGGCCTAAGATTGCTTTGTTTCCACACCAGAGGTGCCAGAACCAGCAGTGGGGAAACACCACAGGTGGTGACAGTGGTCCAGAACATGACAATAAGAGGCGCTGATATGTTCTGCATAATACAGACATCCTGTACCTAACTCGGATGCCTAACAATCTGCTTCACAATGAAATTCCACTTTTGAGTGTGTCTGGCAGTCTGTACTTCTTAGCAAGAAAAGTAATTACACTCTTATCCAGCAAAATCTAAACGTTGTGCTAGCAAAATACTTTCACACAACCTACAGCATGCAAATGTGACTCTTAACTGGCACAATCCCTCCAAAGGTATGTCTCCACACATCACTTCAAACGATTTGTTTTCAGACTAAGCCCGTACTGCTGCCTGAGGGACAGGCTGCTTTTGCTTCACTTCATCTCAGAGATCAGCAGATATCTACAGCAAGTGATTCACTTCCCAGAATCGTGGCTAGCTGTGCAAGATAGGTCCCGAGTTAGAAGCCATGGCCATATAGGCACTGCATTTATCTCAGGCATTTCATACCTCTTTATCAGTGATGAAGAAAAGCAAACAATGCTTGTTCCTCCTCTTCTTCCATTAGGGTTAAGACACAACTATGCCTGAATTTCCTCAAAAGAACTTGAATAAAAATGGAAGTTCCCTCTACCCTAAGCTTGACTGCAAAGGAACAATCATGTCTCTTCAATGCTATTGTAAGAGATCAACATGTACCTACTGTATTACTCACCTGTGATTCCCTACCTTGTCTCAATCAACCAGTGCTGTGGTGGTTTACATCTCAGTCTCACATCCATGCGCATTCTATTGAATAAACCTGAAGCACTGGCTTTGATAGTACATATCCTAGTGAATGTTCAAAAAGCAGGTTATTGCATGGTTTTAGTTCATTTAAGTCATAGCTATTAACTGCACTCTTACTCTTATCTGCTTTTTGTGACTTCCTTGTGTTTGGACTGCAGTCTAGGTTCCCTCTTTTTTCCTGTAGACTAAGACTCCACATATGGGGCTTGAAAAAATTAATTGCTTTTAGTCTACTACCAGACATGAACACAGAAACCCAGAAACTGTAGGTGGCATGAGGTACCAATATAGCCCATCCAACCCCCTCAGCTATTCACTTTGCATTAATTGATAGACACATTCGTTTGGTAACACATTTTGGTCAATAATCCAAAATAATCAAGCGTGGAATTTTCATTAGGTAGTCGAGCACCTCTTAGACTTGTACCTTCTTTGTGTATTATTGGAAAGTTACTTTCGTAATACCTTGGCCTTCACATTTAAATATAGCTGGTAAATAAAACCTCTCCTTCCATAAGCAGGAAATGACTTTAAGATACCCTGCATTCTTGTCAAATTCAGTGATAAGGTGAAACAGTGAGGTTCTCAGATGATTACATGCCTCTAATTACTGATGAACATGTTACTGGTACATCTTGATCAGGAAAAAAAAAATTCAACTTGTTTCTTTCCAGCTCCCTTTCCTTTCAGAGGAACTCCCAGAAAAGCCAGCTGGCACTCACAAACTCTCACTAGTTATTTCTAGACGAATGTTTACTTCCTTTACGGAGTGCTGAAGTAGCACATCAGTGACAGTTTAATGCCATGACCAAAAGCAACTTCCTATAGAAATCAAAAAAGTAACTGTGACTAAAACAATCAAGACCCAATTCTGAGACACTAACTTATCAGTTAAAACAAGACAGTTGGTCTAGAATTGAGTTCTGATTTATTCCTTTCTTAGGTAGCACCCTAGATTTCACTGAATGTAAAAATGAGGTCTCTCTTAATTAACTACTTCAGAATTCATCTACTGTATTGCCCCAAAATAACACTCAGTGCTGCCACACTGAGCTTTTTCCTAACATCACTCTGTGAATGATCAATCTACTTTTGATTCTAATACAGAGAGGATTTCCTGGTTTTCTTAATAGTCACGAAACAATGATTATCACCTAATACTTGAAAGATTTACACTGCTCTATATACTACTGTAATTGGCAGTCTGTGAGCTCATAAGCTGCTACTGCAAATCAGCTTTAGCAAACTAGAGTTCTAAAAGGATAGTACAAAAATATCATATCTTTTTACTGAGGTACACTCCAACACAAATCCATTTTCCCAACTCTGAGAGACTTGTTCTGTACCAGAAATAAAGCAAGTCTACATCCAAAAGTAGCTGCAAAGCAGTAGAGTATAAATATATTTAAGTATCAAGATATTTACAAAGTCAATGAAGACAAAAGTTCTCCAACATATTAAACACTCGAAGTACTCACATGCACTATTTTTCTCCTTTGCCTTTTTGACAGTAAGGCTAATAGTTTCTAATAAACTTCCATCTCTTGCCAATTGCTTTCTTGCCCCCTGATGCAGACTAGCTTGTTGCAACAGTTATCTTGCTCTTCCACACCTCCCCTTTTCTTAACTTCATTGCCATCATAGTTTAAGGCTTACTTGGGCACAGAGAGACACTATATATACACACATTTCCTCCTATTCCTGCTCTAAAGTAAAACTATTTGGCCACCTTTTCTGTATTAACTATGCTTTCATGCATTCCATAATTACAACTCTATGTCAAGTCTTCCTCTTTCATTCATTGTGAATACAATTTGATTTTGATACACAGCAATATCATCCTATGGACTCACAAGTTCACTTTGAAACGTTCTTGTAAAAGCAATAAAGATACCTGAAAATATCTAGTTATTCCTTTCATCTGCACTACCAAATTGCGACTGCAAATAATAAAATTCCTTTACAATAAAGACATACTTGAGTTATATTCCCCTTCATTGTCATCTTCTGTGATTCAGGTTTTCTATAAATTCATAGAAACAAGTAAGACAAAATGTGCAGATTTGGGATGCTGGTTTTTTTTTTAAATAAACCAAGGAAGGGATGCCTAAACTGACGTTTCACTGTCTCTCCACAAGACCATAGGGTGTGTACTTAAGTCTTGTCCTCAGTTGATTTAAACTTAACTGTTTTCAGCTAACCCAGTAATTGATTCTCGTCTACTCGATAAAGACATGTGAAAATCCCAGGAAACAAGAACTGACAGGATTACGTTCACATAGACAATCGTAGACTGTTCTAGTTAATTAGAATATTAGAGTAAAAATACATCAGAGAGCATTTAAGGCTTCAAAATTTTTCTTGTTGGAAGATATTTTCTCCATTGAGAATAAATCACAGATCCTTCACAGAGCTGTGGACTAGGTTATCAGTTGTGTCACCAACTGCCAGAACTAGAGAGTAACACATGGTTGGCAGGAAATATTTTAAGGGCAAACCCCTGATACATACTGAGAGTTGCTAGAATTTCAAGTGTTAAACTTACTAGGGTCAAACTAGAAAAAAAAAACCCAAACAACCAGTGTTCTCAATGGTAAGTTTTGACCCATAAAATATCAAATGTCCATTTTTTCAAAATAGGATTAATATTCATTAATTGGATAACAAGTACAAGCACAATAATCCACTTTGAGAACTTAACTACCAGGAAGATAAGACAAGAAAACTCACCTAAAGCCCCAAACAGCAACAAAAAAAAGTTGGAGGAATAGAATGTCATCCTGCAATAAGTTAAGTAGCTGACATGAATAAAATAGGTAAACTTTGCTTGTACTGGAGGATGTAGGCTACTTGACAACCAATACATTGATTTCTACATATTTCTTCCTGTGGCCTCAGGATGTGAACTACACCAGGCTGGAAGTATTTAAAAAAAAAAAAAAGATCATTAACTCATTGGCTTGAGGTAAAACAAAGTCAGTCTTCCCCCATCATAAACAGCCAGTACCAGTCAAAACAAAGCAAGCATGTATGTTTTTCTAGAACTCTGCCAATTCTGTGAGTGGGAAAAAGTTTCAGGGAACCAAGCCTGTCAGAACCGTAGGTCTGTTCTACCCCTACCATGGTGACAATTCACCTTCACTGGATTGTGGCTGAATTACATGCTACTGGGGAACATTTGCTTCATGTCCTTAAGTAAAACTGTGGACTAGATCTTCAAAAACACATGTCTCCATAAACAGTAAGAGAAATAAGCTTTCTCGAATAGTATTTCATTGCTAGAGAGCATAATTTTAGAAGTAAAGAAACTGTATGAAGACAGCAGAAGCTCTTAAGATTCAGCCTGGACATCAGACTGGAAGCAACTAAGGCACAGAACATCCTTGAGAAACTTACCCTGGATAGTAATTCCTATAGATTCTTCTCCTGTCTTAAGGAGACTCACCTAGCTGCATTTTTATTATCATACAGTGTTTGAAGTGGCCATATAGTTATGAAAGTTGGTATTTGTATTTTAAGCTCAGAAAAAATTATCAAAACTTTTGAAGATTAGCAAGTGGAACCAGACCTCCCAAGTGGTCCTGTAAACATCTGCACTCAGCTGAAAAATTGGAACCAAAGTTGAATAAAATAAAATCTAAGGCCACAGCTGCCCCATGTAGTTTTTACCTATGTAATCTGTGTTACACAAACGAATTTTGTATTTTCTTGGCACACTTTTAAAGTGATTTTTCATCTCTGGCAGATAACAAACCATTAGGCATCTAAGTTTGCTCCTTTTGGGGTATTACTAAACATTGAAATTACAGTAGACAAAGAAACATCTGTTGTCCTTTAAGTGGAGCCTAGTTCTGCCATCAGAAATGGTTGAGTTTGCTTATTCTTTATGAGCATTTCACTTCTATGTTGTAATGTTCATTCCACAGAGTTTTAGTGCACCATTGACATCAATTACGATAGCAATGAAATCTTTCGAGATGGATGTTATAAATGGGAGTTTAGTTCACCATTTGTTCAAAGTTTCAAGGCTCAGAACTTCAAGAACATTGCCACAGAGCTTTGCCACTGGCCAGAAGCAAGGTTTCTTTCTTTTTGCATGAGTTAAGTAGAAGAATAAATAAAACCTCTGGAAAAAGAACACAAGGATTTTAATGTATTTTTTAATAACCAAAATACTTTTTAATTTAGAACTGTGTTGATCTTGGCAGTGAAATTTCCAGCTACTTACAAGATCTTCCAAATCCCAAGATAAAGAATTTTGGTTATCTTTTGAAACTTCATATGTACTGCACTTCATGATCCACTCTGCTATACTAGTAACTAATTCACCAAATGGCAATAACCTTCCACATTCCAACTTTCAAAGTTCCATGTTGACTGGAACAACACACTGCTCATAATGTAAGTAGATGTATACATAGCATAACTCTTTAGACATGGCAGAACGAAATCCTTAATATCAGCCTGAAGAAGAAATGAATAACGTTCCATAACCAAATGAAAAGGAAAGCTAAGTCTATGTTACATGAGATTTGATCAAACACTTCCTTAGCTGTTACATGCTGTCCAGCCTTAATTGGTGCCATTTCAGTGTGGCAGAGCTCAGGGACTTCAGTCATTACAATCAAGTCTCATGAAAGCATTTTTACTTCCTATGCATCTTAAACTGATTATATTTAACTGGTGCAAGCACAGAAGCACCGAAGACTAAAGGACTTGAGTATAATAAGAGATGGAGACTAAGGTTATTTAATAATAATAATAACCTTTTCTACTAAGGTAATATAAACAGATTAAGTGCTTTATGAAATTCTACTCCAATCAAGTCAATGATCTAAAAAAATGCTTCTGCTACCAATACTCAATGGAGTGCCCAATGGGCTTTTCCAAATATTGCTCAGAGTTACAAAAACTTGAAGCTCCAAGTCACTGTTGCCCATTCCACAGGAAGAGCTGGATGACAGCCATGTACAGCTATTTTCCTAAAATTTGGTTCCTGCACAGCTTGTGTGTCAGCTCTCATACAAAACAATTACACCGTGATGTAAGGGAGTTCTCAGACACTGTGCCTACACAAGTTTCTTAAAAGCTACCAAGCATTTTAATTTCTCTATAGTAAAATGTGTGTTTATAAAGTTCATTAGAACCCTGACACTCTCTGGACACCTATAGACATTTACTGGTCTCCTAAACTCAACCCAGATCCTCAAATTTCACTCCCAAAGGAGCAAAGGATATCAGCGTATATCTAGTATTCCAAGTTTGGGTGTATCTGGAGCCAAACAAAAGCTGTGTAACCACAGTTAATACAACAGTGAGCCCAGCTAACACACCCAAACTCCCAGCAGAATTGATTTCAACTCAGCTCTGCACTAACCATAGCTTCCATTCAACACACCAGAGATAATATGGGCCTGCTCAAAGGCAAGGAAAGGGATACATTCATCTCCATTTTCAATGTAATTTGTGTTGTGGCTTGTCCTATCAAAGTGCCTCTACCCGTTTACTATATAGCTCCCACTTGATATCTTCTGATTTACAGCTAGAGCATCCATGCTTAAAAGTAGATATTGTGGAACACCCAAACATAAGGCTGCTTTTGCCACCTAGAGAACATGAAATACTCATGCGTATCAAAACCTCACTTACTTTCTCAGACAATTTTTTAAGTTCAATAACTATTCAGTAACCTTTGATTTAGAGACTGAAATCACATTCTACAAAACCATAAGATGTAACTGTTAAAATCTATGGTTAAATTTGGGTACCGAGAACAGCATCAAATATTTTGAAGTTGACTTAGTGCTTGAATTGAGAATGACTACACCACATCAGTACTGAGTAATGGAAAATGCAGAAGACCTTATGAGTCAGTTTAGTGGGAAAACAGTAACTTTTACGGTAGTAGAATATATTTACTTTTACTTGGCAATTACAGCAGCTACTCTCCCCAGTCAATGAATGAAAACTAAAACTTCAAAGAAGTACCACCAGCAGCTGAGAGGATGCAGTTTGTTTACTACTGCTACTCCCCCAAAAATATCTTAAGTCAAAGACTTAAAGACATGGTCTTTATTTACTTTTTTCTTTATTACTTTCCTTTAATGAAGAAAACACTTTGATGTTAATAGTTGATCAGCCACGTGTTCTTAGCTGACGCCTCTAGCTGTACCTTTCAGTTAAACATAGCCCTGGATTAGCTAATCTGCATACTAACAACAGCAGCAACAGGGTGGCACAGGATAATCTCCAACATGTTACCTATGGCTCAATAATAAACTAAATAGCTTTTTTTTTTACCCATCTCCAACTGCATCAATCACAATTTTTATTTGATTTCTGGCTTTATCAAAGACTTACTGGCAACTTCCTCTGCCCCAGAAATTTTTCAGCACTCACATGTCAACCTGCATCCACAAGCAGATATTTCAGTTGTGCAAATAAGTAGCAGCAGAAGGTAGCTGGAAGAAGGTTTCCCAGAAGTATGGGATACTGCAGGTACTAGTTCTGTTGCAGTAAGTGTCAGGGGAGGCATATTGGTTTTGTATTTGACTGGAGTAGAAAGAAATTAATTCATTCCATCAAGCCTGTACTTAACACCTAAGCTTGAGTCCTGTGCTGTTAAATATTAAAACCTTCTGTCCATGTGCCAATGCCCCAGGAAACAGAAGGTTAGAGAACAAGAACACCACAGGGGAGGCTTGAAATCTTTCTTTTTAAGAAGGAAAAAAAATAAATCACGCCAATTCTGGTGACAATGGTCTCAGTTAACATCATCCAAAACAAACCAGTTCCCATGTTTGCCACCACTTCTGGTGAGTGTAAAGATGAAGGATAAAGATACCAGAAGTGTGACACTGATGCTTTCTGTTTCACAAAGTTGTTTCCTTGCTATGGCACATATTTCTCTCTCTTTTTGCTTCATATGCACAAAGCTACAGGATAAACTAAGCCATTATTCCACTGAACTAGAAAAGCATATACACAGATAATGCTGAAGTACAGGAAAGGAATGGAGTGAATATGTTGCTAAAATATATACCTGGCTACAGGTGAGGCGCTTAATCAACACACAGTGAGTAAGGAAAGTGTTTCAGAAATGAGATGAACACAAACCATAAAACAGTTTTCACTACTCCCATGATTTGCATAAACAAAGAAGAAATTAGAGAAAACATACACAAGTTACTGATATTCTATTGTCTGGTTTTGTTTCCCACTAGCTTCCAGGTGATTTCTCCTGTTCCTAGCCTTGTACTAAATCTGAAGGTGGATAACACAGAACAATTGCTATCAAATCAGTATTTCAAGTGAAACTTAATGCGAACTAGAACGTAACTGAAAACTGAGCAAAACTTCACAAACCTCCCCACGGTTTGAACGACAGAGCCAGTCCCTGCAGCAGGCAGAGCTGCTGCTGGCACCGCACCACTAGATGGCCTTGTTTATATTCAATAATAATCGAGCATCTTGACTTACACAGGACTCTGGAGCAGCAGGCAGAGGCTGCACCTCACTCCAACATCTTTTGACAGCATGCAACACGACTGCTCAGTGGTCCTTTTTCAGAGTAAGGAATCCCAGGAATTCAGCGTTTCATGTGAGGCTCTGAGCTGATTGTAATCATAGAATATAACCCAGAAGTTGCATCTCAGCTCTGCTATTGAATCTAAAGGCAGGTTTTCCTCCTTCAGACTTCACTGTTTGTCTGTTGTCACTTACAGCAGATCAAGGCTTGAAAAAAGCAGAGCTTGATCAGTTTTTAACTTGATAAATTGCAATCTCTTGGCTTATATCAGAAACAGTGTGACCAGCAGGGTCCAGGGAGTTTATTCTCCCTCTGTACTTGGCACTGGTGAGACTGTTCCTTGAATCCTGTGTTCAGTTCTGGGCCCCTCGCCACAGGGGTTGAGGCTCTGGAGTGAGTCCAGAGAAGAGCAATGAAGCTGGGGAAGGGGCTGGAGAACAGGTCTGATGAGGAACAGCTGAGAGAGCTGGGGGTGTTTAGCCTGGAGAAGAGGAGGCTGAGGGGAGGCCTCATTGCTCTCTACAACTACCTGAGAGGAGGTTGTGGAGAGGAGGGAGCTGGGCTCTTCTCCCAAGTGACAGGGGACAGGACAAGAGGGAATGGCCTCAAGCTCCACCAGGGGAGATTTAGGCTGGGGATTAGTAGGAAGCTTTTCACATGAAGGATCATTGGGCACTGGCAGAGGCTGCCCAGGGAGAAGGTTGATTCACCTTCCCTGGAGGTGTTTAAGGGACGGGTGGACGAGGTGCTGAGGGACATGGTTTAGAGTTTGATAGGAATGGTTGGACTTGATGATCCAGTGAGTCTCTTCCAACCTGGTGATTCTATGATTCTCTGATCCTACAAAGCAAACATTGAAGACTGTTCTTCACCTCCAAGTTGTCTCAACGTAATTTCTAAATCTACCTGCCATTCTCTGTTGCATTTGAGTTCCAATTTATGTGTCTCGGTATTTACTGGCAATATTATACCTTGAAAAATGAAGGCAAGATGAATTTTAACCTTAACATCCAGAACCACAGAACCTTTACCTTCCTTTATAAACAGCACCAATGCCCAGATGAGCGTAACTAACTCCAAGAGCTCTGTCACTGACTGAACTCTGATAAAGCAAGAATTACTAATGAATAACAGAGATTTCTAGCAAAGCAATAACAGGGTTGGGGGAGAAATACAGTAACATCCTTACCTGAAGGAAATACTCATGACAGAAGTGCTTCTTAGGAACAGTATGTGAGTTACCAAACACAGCAAGCATTCCAGGAGCTGTTTTCTTAATGAGCATTTAATACATAGGTGGTTGTATTTGGGTTTGCTTCAACCTAGCCACAATAGTGACCCTCTAACACTAAGTTCCAATCCTTCCTTAACTCCAAGATTTATTTTTAATAGCAATTTCACCCCATTTACCATGAAATCATATGACATACAATTCCTACAATACTTCCCAAATCTTCAGAGTATAATATGTGGTTTAATATGCATAGTCCAGAGACAGAGTTGCTCCCTCAGAGGCCATATAAGGAACCAGGACACAACACAGAAAAAAGCAAGAGTTAGTGTGAAAAAGGTGTTTCCCAACAGAAGATTCATTCTTTGCGGTAAAGTAATATGAAGAATATTCAAGTCACCAGCACCTCCACTGAATTTACAGTTGCAATGACACTAATAAACACAAGTGCATCAAAAGTACAACCTCTGTATAAAATCTACCATGAACTAACATACCAGTTAAGAATATGGATCACAGAAGAAAGCACAGTAGAGCAGCTAGAAAATTATTAAATTTAAATTAGTATGATAGAGTTGATTCTGATTTGGATTAGATGTAAAACAACCTTATATTTATCTTATATGTCTGAACAATTTAATTATAAGCATTTAAAATTATTATGCTTAGAAAAAGAAAGGGAATTTTTCTTATCAGTAGTTATTATGGTTGGACTTGATGATTTGATGGGTCTCTTCCAACCTGGTTGTTCTATGATTCTATGATTCTATTACATCATGTCAAATGATAGACAAAAATTGAGAACTAAATTGCACATCAGAAACAAACTGTTCACTAAACAGGTGGAAAATTCAGGATAAAAACCACAAGAAACTGAAGTAATAAACAGTTTTACAAAAACTTGTAAAGGTATAGTTATGATGCTATTAAAATCTCTGAGCATGGCAATGCAGCATAACTCAGCAGAAAAAGTTTTTCATTACCTACTTTGCACTGATATTTTGCAGATGCTTTCAACCACAGAAAAACACCCTGAAAATTGTTCTTCTGTAGACCTTGCATTATACAGAAAGGTTCAACTCCGCCTCATTTGTCTTGGAAATACAACCTTCTGACATTTGTGAAGCCACAAAGGACTAAATGGTTGATTGCGGTTTTTTGATGGAGTTGCAAAGTGAGTCAGAAAAAAGATTAATGTCCAAAAAATTCTAAAATTAGCATGATGGCCATTTCTCCATTACTCTCCATCTCTGCCTAAAGAACTACAGAAGCTGTGAATTTAAGTGGTCAAAACCTATTCAAATATGTACTAGATTTAAGTTGCTTAAAACATGTCTTTTTGTTCTCATGTTCTAAGATGTTGCAGACTTTTGATATGGTACAAAAAGGTGCAGTAAGTGATAATATCTTGGCTGAGTACTCAAATCCGTGAAGACACTTCCATCATTTCTAGGAAGTATAGCACAGAATTCAGTGAAAAAAAACATCTTCCCACCTTCCATAAATCTGAGCACCTTGCTGTTTAAACAACACACCCATCTCACCAGTGTTCTGGGCAGGTGAGAAAGAAGACACCTGACTGCACCTAATGTGACTGTGCTTCAATTACACTTTCTAAGAAATGACCGAAGAAGTTAAACTTTCAATAACACAGCCCAGTGCCCTAGTATTTGTTCAATTCACTGCTGGCAGTTATGTATGTTTGTTTTAGAATCTGCTCTGGTGAGTTTTTTAACTTTTCCTAGGAATCCTACCTACCTCTCATACACTATTTGCCTTTCTGACATTTTTGTTATTTTATTAACTGCTACGCATTAAAGTGGTAGACTGCAAGAAAACAAATAGACGCAAAGATGAAGCACAGCCAGAATTCTGGAACACGGGCTAGTTTGTTGAAGGTGATGAAGGAAGAAACGATTGTAAATTACTCTTCTGCAGAGGAGCACAGCCAGAGCTGAGTGCAGGAATCCATGGATGTTGCCTAGAGGCATCAGCAGCAGACTCCTTGGAGGATCACTTGATCTGATCCTTCCACTAAACGGAACTTGCCAACACTGTAATCATCATTACAGTGCATGTGGCAGACAGAGTTCCTAAATACTCCCTGGAAATTTGACCAGTGTGCATTGAGCTTTGGTCAGTGACTGAGAAAACCAATTTAAAAAAAATGTGGGGAATATATGGGGATAACTTGCCCACAGAACATATATTAAAATAATCTTTTGTATTTTACCCAATTGCTTGAACTCAGCAGCTGTTGAGATTTACAGTTTCTCATTCCTTTCCATATGAAAAACTAAGCTTAGCAGTTCATAAATTGTACTGCTAGTTACCGAGAAGAACTTCCTGTGATAACATTTTAAGCTCCGATTCACATCAAGTAAACTTAAAATGCTTTTAGGTCAACACATTTTTTCATATATATATATAAGGTGTATGTTTTTTTAGGTATGAAGACACACATTGCAAGACCTAAACAAAGTTCCAGTGTTAAATACTGTGTGGAAGCCTAAACGTACAAGGGCATATAGAGGTGGTGCCTAATTTGAGAGAAGGAAAGGGAAAGGAACATCTGTTAGCACACATAAGACAAGTTATTAAAGAGCTTAATTGTCTCTACTTGCCCCTCCCCTAAAGAAGATGCAGTTATTTAAATGCAACAGAAGCCATAAATAAAGCTTCATTTTATTTCCAGCTAACATCAGAAGTTAACTACATTACAGTTCTATATATTAGTTCTTAACAGCAAAAAAAGACTCGTCTTAGCATTGTGGTCAGTGGCACATTTCAGGACATGAGAAGACCATTTATGAGTGAGTGCTTGTGCTAAGTGACACAAATTTGATTTCTCTGAGAGGTTATCTGTCAACTCAGGTCTCCCAGCATGAACTGCAACATTGAGCTACTCGAAACAGCAGTAAAGACATAAATAAATGCTCAGCATTTAAAGAACTGTGGCCAGCTGGATCCACATCACCATTTTTCAAGTCAATACAGATAATATCACCAATGTTATTCAAATAATCACTGAAGGAATTTCATATTTCTGGGAATAAGGCTTCTTAACTAAATTTTCCATGTTGAACTGTAAGTGACTTGTCTGCACAGCTATGAACTAACTGCAGTAAGTGCAATGATCCACTAATGTCATGAAGCCTACTGCCCCCCAGACTCATTATTCTTGGACTCCCTCACTAAGAGGAAAAGGATGGGTACAATATCAGAAGACATGGAAGACAGGAAATTAATGCTTAGAGTCACCAGCTCCTATGTATTTATCTGCCCATTTGACTTGCTTCTACCCAACTTCATCAGTCTATACTCAAATTTCAATAGTTAAAAGATCTATTTTTACTACAATAGGAAAACAACCCCCTCCTCTGATGTTCCTAATCAAGCTATAAATGACTACCCTAAGCAGAATTTTAGTATTTGATTCCCATTCCTGCAATTCATAAAAATCACAAATAAAGCAAGCATTCCACATAACTTGATAAGTATCTTGGAGGACTTATGGGGACCAAAGGATAATCCCATGTTACAACACACCAGAAATTCAACTAAATGGCAAGCAATAAATTTAAGTGTTCACATAAGTTTCTATCCGCTTTGACCTTTCAGATTAAAGAACATAACCCCTTCCCCAAAAAGGCTGAGCTCAGAAAACATGTTTCTGACAACGCAACATACAGACTTTCCACCACTCTGAAAGCAGCACACCACCTGGAAAGTCCATGCATCAAAGCCAAAGAATGCAACCACTACAATAGTTTTATTTATCTCTCTGCAAAAACTCTGTTTCTTACCATAGAGACTGATGAGCACTGATAATGCTGCAAAACAGTCCTGAACTCTCCCCACTAAACACAAAGAATTTCTGCATTACCTTGTAGTTCGCTGGTTTTCACCAGCTCACCTTCCCATAGGCAGCACCTGTTTCAGTGTAACTCATGTTTGGAGGAAAGTCTTCAACAGTTCTAGCAGAGAGGTTTAATAAATACAAATTTCTTTTGGTACTGGTGTAACTAGGGGCACAGAAAATCAGGAGAAAATTCTGCTCAGTCAATATCTAGGATAGAATTTTTATAACAAAGTCCAAGCCACAGCTTAATACTTCTAACACTTCTGCAAAAGAATTCTCAACATGAGCATTCTGGCAACGCAGTCGTTGATGGATCCGTACAAGAGAATATTTTGGTATTTGCAAAACTGACTTATGGTTTGCAGAGACTAAAATCTCACAAGAAACAACTGCGACTATTCAAAAAGCGACATTATTTGTGCAGTTCTCTGTCTCAGCATCAGGGCTGAAATACTCCCTATCATACATAAATAGCAAAATAGGACCTAACTGAATTAGTGTAATTAAAGATACGCAGTATATTACATATGGAATACATATGTCCCTCAAGTGGAGACACAAAGACGGCTTCTTATGTTTTAAGCCCAGTGTGTCTTTTTTGTATTTTTATACTGGTGCTAATGAAGTGGTAGAAGTAGCAGTAAAGGGTAATAGACTAGACAATACTTGATTACTCCTGTGAGGAGAAATGGCTCCATTCCAACACTATGTGGTGTTTACCCTCTGCATCCTACCACTGCTGCAAGGTGTTCTCCTCTTTTCTACCTTACTTTTTTTTGGAGGAGGGGTGTTAACTTCCCACAAAGTAAGTTTTAACTCCTTGAGACACGCATAGACTTGCTGTGTATTTGATACGCTCACATGCTTAATAAAAGTTTAAAAGGTGCAGGCTTTAAACATAAAATCTCATGTTAAAATCAGTCAACAGTCATTTCTCAGGTAGAAAGCAACTAATGGAGCCAGCATGATGATTTCAGTTCCTTAACTACTATCTGTCTGTGATATCATCTGTCTAGATTTCATTATGCTTGATACTTACAGAAAAACATATGCTTCAGTCTCTCAAACAAGGATTAGTGAGAATTTTAAATCAATTTATCAAACCTAAGGCACAAAGTTCATAGCTCTTTCTTTTCCATACTTGAAAGTTAACTTTCTAGCTGCAGAAGGATAGTGAGGCATCAAGATATTCTAATACAGTACCTTTCGAAACAAAAAAAAAAGAATACCTTTATCTAATTTGCATTTTAATTGGTGACAGCAGTAATTTCAACACAACCTTCAACATACAAAATCTCGTACCTGCCTCTACTAGTACTAGTTTCAGCAGAAACTGAAAAATCCCTGGGAACTGAGCAATTCAACACTGAGCAGGCTGGAGATTTCACTTGCAGGAATATCCATTCAACCATAGCTGGTAACTTCGCCCAGTCAGTTGTTCACAGTTTTTAGGTCAAGAGCTTCTTTAACTGCTGTAAAAGCCCCATTATAGCTATGAGACATATACAGATTAAAAAAAAAATGAAAGCAAATGCTCTAGCAGGTGTATTATTCTTTGCTGTCACTATCATCATTGGATAATGCTTTGGACTGTTATTATGCTAATAGAGTATCATCATTACAGTAAATGACCACCTTCTCTGAAAGCACAAGCCAACTTGTTTCATCTTGCAACGGAACTGACTAAGCTTGCTCGTACTCAATTAGTCAGTTACAGGAGTGGTAAATCAAATAAATATCTGTTTGCATTTCATTAGTTTTCAGAGATTTAAGTTAATTAAATTACCAATTATCAGGATGAACAAGGATCCTAAGGCCAGGATTTTTATATGAGTCATCTCACTTAAAAACCAGAAGCCAAAAACTGTGAGGCCTACACGTTGTTCCACCTAGGAAATAATGGAGTCTGGCATGTTTGATGCCACCCTTTCTCCTGATAATTATACCGCACTAGCGTTTCCCTCAACAGAGCAGAAATCAAAGAGGGTAATCTCCGCTTATCACTCCAAACCACTTCTACTAAGATGTTCAACCAGAAAGTTATGTCTCTTATTTCTGGCGGTGTAAAGCGGTGGGAGGATGGAGATGGAATATCACACTGGAAAGCTTGGTTTAAGGTACAAGTTGCTTAATCCAGTCTTGGGGCCCTTTGCTGCAGTTCTTCCTGTTGTTCTCCTATCTCCTGTCAATGTGTTACCTCCTGGAAGGCAATTCTCCTGCCCTCAGGTTCCTCGAGGTCTCCAGTCTTGGAGTAAGTCTCCTAAATGAAGCATTTGAATTCAGTTTACTTCAGGAAAAGAAGTACTAACAGCTTTTGGTTTTATATACAGACATATATAAAACTATGGAGTAACACAGGACTCCTTACACAGATTAAGTTCCTACTGTTTTATTTCCTGGCATGTAGTACAGACACTATGGAAAACAAGACAAGAATTGCACCAACATTTCCCTAAGAGCACCTAAGCCAGCAGTTGCTTTCAAAGAGAAATAACCCAAAGAGCTATGCATCTAAATTAACCAAACAGCCCATTTCATTTCCTAAACACACAATTACCCTAGAAGCAATACAGGTGAGAACATCTTAGACATTCCTCTCGAGCCTAAATGAATGGTGGCTTAAACACTACTGCAGTAGTAGTTATGTAGGACAAAAGGTAAATCTCTTTTCCACACCCCCTCACCCCCAACGCTGCTCTGCTCCCCTCAGGCGAGTAATACTGTCAATTCTATTGCTTCCTCAAACCACTGAGGTGAAGAAACCCATACTGGAGATCTGCAATCAGTTAGTAAAGAGTGATCTTCAAGAGAAAAAAGCCACTGGTCATGCAGCCATCATATGGCACTTACCATGGCTTCTTGTCTGCAACAGAATCCTAGATTATCTCCATTTGTAGGGATCATCAAGTCTAAATGCTTTTCCCAGGACTACTTACAACTAAACTAAATGACAAAGAGGATCATCCAAACACTCCTTGAACTGACAAGCTCTAGAGAGGTGACCCTGCTGCAGTCACACTAGTTCTCTGCTATAGCCTGTACCAGTGCAGACTCCATAGCTCTAGAAAGAACTCTCTATATGCTTGTAAGCTGTGAAACCAAGATGACAAGCCCATTCTGACCATGGTTCAGCCTGGCTCACCTCAGATGAGTAAGAGACCAGCTCACAGACAACCTCCTCCTCCAAGATATCTGCAGACATGTTAATTTTTCTAGTGACTAAGAGGCTGATGTGACCCAAGACACCACCTTTTGGTGAAGACCAGACACTCCTACTGGATATATAAAATTAAGTCTCAGCAAGCCATGTACATAACAGGTCACAAAGCTTGATTTGCAAGCACACTCAAGTGATATGAAAAAGCCAACTTAAATGCATATTCTCCAAGTATTACACACAGAAAATCCTTCTTCATGGTTATTTGAGAGATTAAGACCATCACGGGCCAAATAGGATCCCTGAGGCTCAGAACTCACCAGTTCACTTTCATTAAGGCGTTCATGTAAGAGAAACAATCACCTAATCACTTCAGTTTCATATCTTCTGTTTTACTTTATAGATTCCTAGTGAGGGCTTTCATGTGTCTGGGGCACTTGATGTTTGTTTAAAGTTTCCAGTCTTCATGTTTGCTTAATAGAAACTATTTGTAAACTTATAACACTGCCATGTCCAATCTCTGTTTGTATTTGTTACTCCAGCATTTTTCCTCCCTCCGGTGTTTATTTCTGCATTGACACATCAAGGGAAGACCTACTTTTGGCACAGACTCTTGCCAAAACAAATTATTTTATGCGCAATTGCCTTTCATCAGAACTTCAAGATATTAGCAACTTAGTATATTACGTATGAGAACATATTGGGGTTAAAAAAAAATCATGGGAGGAAGAGAAGGACACATGTTGAGGCAAGAAAGATTAAAGGGAAACATTTTTCTGACATGAAACCCTGTTCTGAGCAGTTGAAATACTTCACTCTAAATCTTGTTTTGTCCTTAGACAAGTTCAGCTCTTAATTATATCATGTTTATAAATAATTTGGGATCAATCATCCTCCCCTAGAAACAATCAACAAGAAGTTTAAAGCAGAGCATCTTCTATTTTTGACAGGGGAGGGAGTGTGGGAGGGCAGGTGGTTAAAAAATTAAGTTACTAGATGAGTGAAACTACAGCAATTAGCTACTACTTATTGGCTATGAACTGGGAAGTAAAACATAGCAGCTTAAGTGAACGTACTTGGGCATATTACATGACATTGCTAAAAGCCAAAGCCCTCCACAGAGGCCACTTAAACATGTATGTTAATTTTAATGATTAGTTTTCAGATAAAGATTTGCAGATGTTAACTAGAAAAAAAAAACCAACAAACCTCATTCAAAATTGAGATGGAAGATAATATACCAAGTCATCTCTATTGTCCAGTTTATTCTTTATTTGGAAAAAACTCTTTGATAAAGGGTAACTGTCAAAAACATTTTCTTGCAGATCCCAATCTGAGGTAGTCCTTGTTTTGTTTAAAATTCTGTTCATTGTCAACAAATTCCGTGCAGTGAAGATGATATGCTTCAGAAAATTTATTTCTTGAGCACATACTAATGCAATGCCAAATAAGCTGATGCTCATTATGAAATCAATGTTGTCACACATTAATATATATTCAAGCAGGTTGGATCTGCCCTCCAACATACTTGCCTATATGTTCCATTATTCCAAAAGCATTCACTGCAAACCATTTGCCCAGTGCATGTCAAAGAGCTATGGAGAAGCAGGAAGGTTGTATGTCACAACTTCATCTTGCAGCATTATCCGCTTGTACATCATTGATGCTTTTTCTGACATTTATATCTTTTTCACCAGTGCTATCCTTTACAGACAAGATATTTTGGATAGAGGACACATCATAGCATTAGCATCTTGCAGTTGTGCATATTGAATATATACAGCATCCCTTTCCCTGTGATGGTGGCATGTTTTCCAGACATACTAGCACAAGAAAAGGGGAACTGGGAAGGAAGGGGACTAACCATCAGCAGCAAAGCTGATATCTAAGCTGCTTAAAAACAACTGGAAGGCTTGCTTTCCTTTTAGTGAGTGATAAGTTTATGGATTGTCATTTACAAAAGATTTAGTGGTGATGTTTGCAGGTGGATATGAGGTATGTTTCCCCTCCTCACATTTATACTAGAACTTGAGCGAAACTTGACCAGTGTGCCGGTTACCTTCAGGTTATTACTAAAGTTTAAATTAAAAAAAACCCAAAGAAACCAAACGCAAACATGTGCCACGTATATGAAATCTTGAAAGTAAAGACATACTAATGAAGTGAGAGGAGTCAGTGATACAAGCACCTAATACGGGATAAAATTGGCTGTAATAGGACTGATCTTCAAGATAAAAACCCCTAAATATAACACAAAACATTTACTTTCTGCTTCTTCAGAATTATTTTCAGCTTGATCATTGAGTTTTGTACCATACTATTTGTTGGGACAAAGGATATTGCGAGTAACCCACCCCATCATTTTTTAAATGTAAACTAATGACTGTTGATTTAGCAAGTTCAAATGAACATCTTGATGTATTGATTACACGTCAGTCAATTTCATTGTTATTAATAAAGTAGCTCTACCTTTATAAGCTAGAGATGAACAACATGTTTCCAAATACTTCTTGGTGACTTTCCAGCTCGAGATCAAAAAGACATTTGAGCGATGTCCATATGAGTGTGCCAGTATAAGAGGAAAGGTCAGCTTATTAAACCAGCAAGATGCAACACAGAAGGCAATAAGCACCAATGACTGAACTTTCTCTTTTAAGTAAGTGTATCTCTTTATATGACAACAGATAAAGATGATCCGTTAGCCTATGTTTATTATCCATGTCTGTTTAAAGCAATTTCATTTAGGAAAATGACCATTTAGATATAATGCTCAGTTTCAAATCCAAGTAACACTACTAAACAGAACAAAGCAATTTAGTTTCAATTTTGCTGATACAGGAGACTCTGCACATTTGTCACCCTCCTCCTCCTCAGGACTGAGAGTGCGCATAGACCTGCTGCCAGAAGAGTACAATCAATCTAAGCCAGGTTTGTTAGGGCTCAGTCAGCAATATTTAGGCCACTAAACTCATATATCCAATGCAGCAGAAGTTGGCAAAACTAGGAAAATCCTTTGAAATATCAGCACAAGATTTGAAACTGACCAACAGAGCTGAAAGAAAATTATCTAAAACAAGCATTGCGAGGCAACTGGCCACGTAACTGAGTTTAAATAAAGTTCAGTCCTTATACTTTATGCAATGACTAATTTTCCTGGGATCGCACATGACCAACATATCATATAGCTACATTTCATAAGCCCATCCACCTCATGTCTGGCCTCACTGGTCTTACAAGAAAATGCTTAGAGAATAGTGTGGTAAAAGTTATCCTCATATGTTTAAGGCAAAGTTACTCTGTGAATAGCTGATACCCATATGATGTAGAATTTACACACCTACTCTCTTTCCTCTCAAATATTGCAGGCAGCAGCCTTCATCCTCAGTGCATCGTTTTATCCTGCTTAAAAACTATTAACAAACTTTCGTGGCACTGAGTCATCTCGCCTGCAAGACAGACCTAGGAAGAACACTGGGAGAGATTTCGAATGCAAGCAAGACACTAAGCAAAGCAACCAGTTTTAGCATTTCTGTCCTTTGCCAGTTAAAAACTTAGCTTCTCTCCACCACCAGTTTTCTCAATACAAATCAAATAAGGACACCTAGTGAACCACAGAGGGATGACACAAAACTTGTTCAATTGCAGGAAATAGAAGACTTAAAGCCATCACATCTTTAAAACAGAAGAACATAAGCGCATTTTAAGTTCTACAAGCATTAGTGTTTCTCATTAGTCATAACAGAAGGACAATTCTTCTCATTTTCAAGTAATTTTAGGAACAGTGTAATCAGCAGTAACCATAAAGGTGCCTCATATTTGATCAATAATTCTTATTTGATAATAACCACTGGAAATAAACATGTTATTTTATTTCACTCATTTCTGAATATCCTGCTGTTTCATACAAAATATTCTTGCAGTGTTCAAATTAGTGACCTTTTCCAACATGTTAAGATTGTAGCTGAAGGTCCTAATAGTAAGTCTTGATGACTTCAACTTATATTAACCCCTTTCTTGCAGAAGCAGCCAGTATGATAGCGAACTGCATTTTTTGACAGCTGTAAGTAGTAGCAGACAGCACTAACCTTTTTAAAACTGGTAGGTTAGATGTCATCGAAGTTTTAAGCCTCCTGTACAGATAGTAAACAACAGATGAAAAGAAGTTAAAATTCTTCCACAGGATGTGATATTTGCAGAACTGCAGCCATATACTGAATACATGGCAACAGGGGAGCTGGGGAAAAAAGACACCTTAGGGTGACTAGGCAATTCTTCAGATTCCTTAACAAGGTCTGTAAAGTGTTGGTGATGCTATAGCAAAGCTTTCCAGATTGAAAGATATCTATAGCACAGAATTATTTCCTCAACCAGTTCCCTACTTCCAAATACTTTATCTATGCGCAAAACCACTCCTGAAACATAGAAAAAAACTAAAAGCTTGCTGCAAGCAAATATGATGAGAAAATGCCAACTTTGTTGTTGCTGTTTTTTTTCAAGTAATAGCACTGTTGTACATGGTGGTTTTGACATTATTGTGTGTGTCCGGTTTGGGACAACCAGTGAAGAAGTGATGATAAATACTTAGTGTGGCTCTAGACTTGAAAATGTGTTATGATGTTTAAACATCTCATGCTACCCTCTTTTGTGATCTCATTGTTATCCTCATTTTACCCCACCCTGTCTTTAGGCTACCTCTCTGGCCTCCTTATAATCTCTTCTTTCTATCACTAATAGGCAGGGTATTACTTCTGCATGCGGTGAAGGCTTTAGTCTCATGAAACTTAACCAGCTCTGAAGTATCATTCCACAGACAAAGGCAAATGGCTTTGGACCCCCCATTAACAATAAAGAAAACTTGAAGGAAAATTGAGGAGTTGGCAGACCTAATTACATTTTCGTAAGACGGATAAGATCTTAAAAATTCATGAGCATTGGAACACTTCTGTATTATGTGTTTCAGACCCCAATCATACTTGCAATGATTAAAGAGTCTGTGAAAGAAAACAGAACAATAAAAACAGAAAAATCCCACCCAGGGCCCTAGACGATCAAGAGACAACAGCCAGTCAGTGCATCTCTGGCGTTGGAAAAAAGATTTTTGCTCCAGCAAGATAAAGCTTCAAAAGCATAAGCATAACTATCTATGAAGCTGTGCCCTAAGTTCAGATACACGTGAGACCCTGTCAGCTCTAGAGTGTCTCTCACCTACTTACAAAAGAATTGTTCCAGTCCCCTGGAAGCTGATCACATTAAAAAGTGATAAGGAAGCAAGGGTACACTCTGAAAAGAGAAAAATAGAACTAGACAGAAATGCTTAACTATCATTCAACAATATAGGTGCTTTAATATTTTGATTTGGGAAATTGGCAAATAAAGTTTGTAAAATGCTACAGCAGCACAGCCTCCAAGTTGTTAGTTACTATCTAATTTTGCCTGAATTTCACTTGAGTGAAAAGAGAAAATGAACATAGAGGCACAAAAAGCACAGGAAGCCTAGGGATACCTGGTGATTCAACACCACAAGTTGCTTAAGCAATATAAACGCAATAGAGATTTTTCTTTTCAAATATAGCTACTTATTTGATAGCTCATATTAGACAGATAGCGATAAGCAAGGTAGGTGCTAGTCAGGTTGCCTTCATGGTTTCCATGATCACATATGCTTGTAAACGAGGTAGCTACAGAAAGGGCTGACATGAAGATTTTTATTCAGTTCTGGATATGATAAACTGCTTGATAAGTTACTACATCTTAATTTTGCAGTGCCAGCTTTTCAGTAACTTAGCAGCATACTAAGGACTATTGCTTTCAGAACCTGGAAGTGGTGATTTTTGCTGGAGGACAGTATTATGACTTCATTGCTGGAAGAAAACCTTTCATTGTTTGAAGTTACTGGCAGAATTTTATAGGGGAGAAGGCAGAAGATAAGTTTCCAGTAGAATTTTCCATTCCAGCACATATCCATATGTGTACCTGTCTTTGCCTTAGAAATAGTTCAGCTGTGGTTCACATTTCAGCTCATAGTTTGGATAGCTTGAAAAAAATTGACTCCATTAAGAATTCGCATAAATGAAACTTCCTAGATGAAGAGAGTGTCTATACGAGATTTGGATCAGACTCAAAGGATACTACAGTCAACTGTCACGAATAGACAACTAGTCCTCTGCAGTAAAAATCATAATTGTATCTGTCACAAACATGTTTAATGTTTCTAGAGTGAAGATTCACATGAAGCAATGTATCTACATGGCACACAGAGCAGCTACGCAGAAATAATAACTATGAGCACTATTTGGCTACCCTTCATTGCAATCTTAGAGCCAGCCTGGGTAATTATCTTCAGATTTTACTGCATTTGCCGTAGTCCAGGAAATCAAGCTGGTTCTGAAGCAGTGCAGACACCACTATGTGAAGTCGAATCAGTGGAACAGATTCAGGAGATTTGCAATGAGCTCCATGCAAGCTGCTATGAAGGATCAAGGAATTTATTTTTTTTTTTTTAAGTCTCAGAAGTTGTGTTTTAATCCAGCAATAAAGAAAACGAGCACTTGAAAATTTCTGGGAAGTGGCTGAGACTAGATACCCGCTAGCTAAGGGCTGGCAGATACCCTGGCAAACCATTCACCATTATGTCAGTTTAACGTTGTTCCCCTTTTTAGGCTACTGCCAGAGATAAGTTGCCAGCACCAGCATGTGTGCCAAAAATGGCACATGCAAAGGCATAAAGAAAAGAAAATTTTGGTACCATAAACATATAAGAAACTTATACTGCTGTTATGGTTCTACTAAGAATTTTTCCTACTGCAGTGGCTCTTAAAAAATTAACAGCAGTAATAATGCATTACCACCACTACACACAACTGCTTAAAATCTGGAAATATGACAAGTTTATTTCATGCAGGAACACATTATCAGTGACTTCCACTTAAAGAGGTTTAGTCTAGTCTTCAGCCCCAGTGATTAACTAGGCACAGTGCTAAGCAAGCTCTTCTATCACTTTTTAATCCTTGAATGAAATTGGAAGGCTACTTGGCACACACTGCAGCAAAAGCAGTTCTTGCACATACCTGGAACTTGGTTTCTGTCAACTTAAACACAGACCATACATCACATGACACAAGTTTCAGATGTTCAGTCCTGGAGCAATTCATTTTGATGAACTCACCAGGAAAAAAACCCAAACCCAAACAACTTCTGTTTTCAACGTTTCCCTGACAGTCCTTTAAAATATTCCCAAGGCACAGGGGTGAAGTTTTACTGTCAAAAACAGTGCAGCACAACATCTCATGCAAAAAGTACAACCTGAAGCCACAGTCCACCCAGGAGCAAAAAGACACAGGGCCAGAGACAGAGTTTGAGATGAGGCCGCAGGCTATGGCCAGGGGGATTCAGACAGATTATAAGCTCCCTAGAGAATAGGGCTGAGGGGCATCCAGAAGGCAGTGCCAGAAACAGGCACTCCTCTGGTAAAGTTTGTGAGAATTGCAAGTCCCAGACTAAGCTTAGATAAGGGTCCTGGCACATGGGCAGGGGTTTGGGTGGGTCCCAGGTATGGCTGGTCAGGACTATGTAACTCCTGAGGACCCTGGCTTCTTTGATTAGTTCTTGATGAACCAAGTTTAACTATTTGCTGAAATACACAGCTTCAGTACAAGACTCCAGCTGCAGAAGAGTTTGGCTCTTCTAGCTGTAACAGTGCAAGTTCCAAAATGCATACGACATTTAAGATTTATTAATATTTTAACTGTGCCAAAATTAGAAAAGTATTATCCCAATACTGTCTTCAACTTAAATTTGACAGCAAGAAGGTCTAGTGACCAAATTTTACAGATTAAATACCAGGGAAGCCCCTACTTGACGTAGGTGAAGGTTGATACAAAACACAGGATTGAATGAACTACTTTCCCTAATTGCAATTGTTAGATTAGTAGGATTAATAAACAGAACATAAAAGAAGAAAACACTAGGGTAAAACCAAACATAAAAAAAAAATCCCCTTCCCCCCTCTGTTCTCAAGTCCCACCTTGCTTTGTAAAGCTATTTGAAAACTGCTTCAGTCCCAACCCCTGCCTGGTGCATGACAGGGCAAAAGCGAATTACCTGCGAGTCTGCTCTTTCTTCTCTCCCATTCTTGTCCTTTATTCCCACCAGATTTTCTTACCTTTTCCTTCTACCACCCATCCCCTGAATCTACCTAGAAGAGGCTGCTTTTCTGTTTTGGGCTTGAGCCAGCAAGTTCTTTTGACAAGCACTTACCAGCTCCTGAAATAAAATCTGCGTATATTAGGTTCATTTTTAGTTTACTTCTGTCGCCTAGAGTGGATTCTTGATTACTCAACTGTATATCAGTATATACAAGAACTATTTGGGAGCGTTATACAAGCATAACAGGAGTGGCATTCAGTTTAACATCTACTAGTACAATTTTGGCTTTTATGCAGGCCCTTCTTTGCATCCTTCTAGAGGGAACACATTAAGCAACTCCAGTATATACAGAAAAATTCAACACAAGTTGGCAATTTCCTTTTACTTAACTTAAATCGTGGCATTAAGGAACATTCCAAACCACACCAGTACCTACAACATGGATTCAATATAAACACAACCAGTTTTGTAGCTTCAAGCAGAAGCATCCCTGGAGAGCCTACCACATACCTTGAAATCTGAAACCAGACAGTTAACCAAGGCATGAAACACTTACAGTAGGTTTCAAGTCTGATAATTTCTATAAAGGCACTCCACAGCAACGATGTCACTGCTACAGCTGTCCAAAAGAACCAAACGTCCCCTTCAGAAGTGACCAGATGACACTGTAAAATTGAGATAATTCTTACTTCCAAACAATAAAACTCAAACATACAAATAAATCACTTCTTTATCCAACTTCTAAATCTTTGGCTTCTGACTCAAGTCCAGATGCTACATCCAGGTAAACTCGCATGGCACTTCATCACTTAATCCCTGATCATTCAGAAAACTATTTTTGTCCAACATCCAGCACTGCCGCAAACACACTTATCCTCTAGAGCATTTAGAGTAGTGCGTATGCTGTACAGATCAAGCCCACCAGTCCAGCACTTCTGAACTAGGTGGAAAGTTTATGAGTGGGTGTACATCTTGCTGCAATATCTCACTGCAGAAGACAAACCAGAAAAGTTACATGACAACAGTATCTTTCTACAGTTTAAAAAGAAATAGAGTGTGTAAATACTGATTTCCATTCATTGACTGACTTTATAACTCCACAGCTAACGGTTCACAGGAGAACCATTAAAGGAAAAGGCATCACTGTTTCCTTTTGAGATCATTCCCAGACACGAAGGTTAGGAAGTTGTAAGAAAGCCTAAAAGAGATTATTTATTGGTCAGTACCACAAATGACAAGCTCTTTGATGTTTCCGTTAAAGTCAAGTTTACTACATCTCTTCCTGCCCAGCTTTATCACAGATGTTCTTACTACTTCAGTAAACAACTGCAATTTGAGATGATGTCTTTATCATGGCAAAATACTTATACGTAAGTGATTGTAAGAAGAAATATTAGTTGATTTAAAAATATGTTTCCTGCCCATTACAGAAACTTCAAACACTGCATCGAGTTCTACATACATTTGATTAAGTGTATAATATTTAATAACCCCTAGTGCATACAATCCATTTGGCAATAGGTTAGATTTGAGAATTACAAATTTGTGCAAATATTTGCATTTATTGTCTAACAGTTTTGGTGACCAATTTGGTGAGCTAATAAAAATCAAAGCAAGACAAATACTTAACATGAAAAGCTTAAATTATTCCCTCCTGGGAATAGATGTGTCAAAATTATCCCCTAATTAGGAAGCAACAACTACAACAGAACTGTCTGGAAGCTGCATTTGTTCTCCCTGATATTTTTCAGCTGGCAAGATGAGTTACTGCAACTTTTTCAGGAGTAATAACAGCACAATGCACACGCATCAATGCTAGTAGAAACAACCCAAAATATACTAATCCTGCTATGGTTTAGACAAGATAGATAGTAAATTGCTAAATGTTGTCAAGACTCCAAAGATTCTAAAAACGCACATTAACACACACTCACCCCGCTAGCAGGTTTTATTGTTAGAGACTTTGACATTTATAAAAATTAGTCTGACAGTTCTACATTTGGGAAACAAAGGTTGTTGTTCACATGCCACCTACTCAGCAACGTGTCCTGTCTACCCTTGTAAATGTTTGTCACAGTACTCTTGACTGAGAAAACTTCAATGAGATTTTTTTCATACACGTGGCACTCTACAACAGAGGTTTACTGAAGGGCAGGACAATTATCTTCCCAAACTTGACAAACTCATCTGTCTAGCAGAAATCCTAATGTCTAAGCATTAAGTAAAAATCGAGTGAAAAATGGACTCTCACTCACTTACAAAAAGAAAAATCAAGCCTTACAAGGCAAAGTGGAAACTGATCAGTAAACAGTATATTCCCACACCCTTTAAAGTTAATCCAGTTACTTCAGAAGTTTTTGGTTTGTGTTTGTTTTTTTTTTTTTTTTTTTTTTGCTTGCTCCCATCTTACAAAAACAGACTTCTCCACCTAAGGTTATATCCCTAGTCTTGGAGCAAAGTTAAGCTCCACTTGCTACAAATAATTATTTCACAGAATCACAGAACAACCATGTTGGAAGGGACCCATCGGATCTTCTAGTCCAACCATTCCTATCTAACACTAAACCGAGTCCCTCAATACCTCATCCACCTGTGTCTTAAACACCTCCAGGGAAGGTGACTCAACCACCTCCCTGGGCAGCCTATTCCAATGCCCAATGACCCTCTGCGCGAAAAACCTCCTCCTAATCTCCAGCCTAAACGTGTTGTTTGTTTATATCCAAACAACACGTGATTCATTATACAGCAACAAGGAAAATTTATCAACTAGCCAGCTAATTAAATAGTTACAAGCAGACCTTTTAACTCCAGAAATATTAGAAGCTGTTTCAGCTGTTTACTGACTGAATGGGGCACACAGCTTATATACTAACTGAAAGAGCACTCCTACCTTTTAGCAAAGTTGATAAAAGGAAAAAAATCTAAGATAACTTACAAAAACTGCATTGTGACAATAATATTCAAACTAAAAGAAATTTAGTCTTACTTCGCAACTGTTAGAGGAATAAAACAAAGGGTCTTTGGCACACACAGATGTCAGAGAGGCATCATTTTGTACTGGTGCTCCTTACCAGAAGGAAATGGAACATGCTAAGTGTTTGACTTTTCCCTGGAAACAAGTTTCAATTCATATTCTGTAGTAAAGATCTATGAATTGGTGAAATCATCTCATCTACCACTATTTGACAATAGCTGTGAGGCAGATTACTAAAGGCAACATTTTCCAGATGAAACAGACCTCTAATTAGGCATAGGCTACTTCTTCCCTTTTCAGAAAAGAACGCTGTGAAGCAACACAATAGAAAGAGCACCATCTGCTAATAATCCAGTTAAAGAATTTCAAAGCAACAGCTAAGAAAGCTTGCTGTTAGTGATTTATTTTCCTAAACATATTTTGCAATTATACCACATGGAGGTCCACATGCCTTCTAAATTACATTCCACTTGGAAACTACGACAATTCATGGCATCATGGAGGAACCTCTTCACAGAGTAATGCAAAACACAAGCTTTTCCTAGTTATACTGTCTTCATTTGTGACAGAAAACATACACAGCTTTACCAGTTTTTCTCATATTACTCAATTATCTCCAACAGTCAAACTTGCCCCAGACAGCAAGTTTAGCAGAACATCCTCAGGAATAATCTAGGGGATACCCTCTCTTCTCACTTGGCTGTGAGAACTCATCCTGTCATTTTCTCCATTATAAACTATATGCTAATGTAAGAACACCTTTCACAGTCACGTCAGATATATTAAACATGTTTTAGGCCATTCTCCTAAACAATTCTATTACAAGTCAAAACAAAAATACATTTCTAACGAAGCTAAAGCCCATCAGCTGCTAATGACTGCTTCCCATCTTTCATATTTTAAACTTGCTTCACTCACCTGTAATTCCAGAAGCAAGATGACTACATGCAAAGACAAAGCAACAGGACCATCTAGAAACTACTAAGTCCTGTGCCGTAGATAAGGCGCATGTAATGGGATTAAAAAAAAAACCAAAATCACCAAACCAGAAAACAGAAAGTCTACTAGACAAGATATGTCAGGCTTGGAATGACTACACTAACGGCTTGGATCTTCAGGGCTCCTGAGGAGAGGCAGGTGCTCAATGGGTAACTATTTCAAACACTTCCCTTCTTTGAAGGTCCCAGCCAAAAAGATTAAACCCAATGTGCTTCAATTCATTTTAATTCATATTGTGTTGGAAGGAGTATTAATTACTTAAGCTTTTGCCAGTTTTCTGCCTAAAAAATAAGCACATTTGATTCTATTCCCCTGAAGGAGAAGTACAAATAAAGTAACTCTGTCATTATAAAGGTGTATAAGGAGTCAGCATAAGTGCTCTCACATAAAATAAAACCTGTGGTAAACAACTGACTCAGTGAATGAGTCTTCCTACTCCTCCCATCACATTTAAAGTTTGCCTAAGGAAAACCCTTAATTGGGGCTTGCTTTCTCCAACTGGGAAGCAACTGCCAAAACAGTTTCTGCTAGAAATTAAAAAAATTAAACAATTTGAAAAGTACCTTATATAAATGATGTAAGATAAGGACAACTGTTAAATTTAAGGTAGGATCTAAGTTATTACTTATGAGTTAGGTGATTTATGTTATTCTTCTAGTTGGTAGCATACTATAGCAGCGAAAACACAACTGGACAGACACATGGGAATAACACTCAAGACCAACTTTGTTCAAGTTGTAGAGTGAAAGCATACCCGGTTGTATAGGCCTATCCTATTCCCTCATTGTATTAATTAAAGCCATGGTCACTAGACCAATTGCTTAAATGTATTCACTTCATTTGCAGGGGCACTAATCTTCCAGAACTCAAGGCAAGTCTACAAATAGTAATGCTTCTAGTTATAAAGGCTTCCAATACACTGAGCTTGTGCTAAAAAACTTCTAGGACATCATACATACGCTATAATGTTTGTAGATACTCTTCTATTAGTTTCATATTTCATGCTGAGAAATTTATAAAGTAAAACTTAATTATACTTTTAATGAATTGTCCAGCTAAATCAGCAGCATTAGAAAACCTTACAACCATAAGGGTACAATGAATTGAGAAAATGCACAAGGTGGCCAAGATTTTAATTTTAGAATCATATATAGTTATACTGTCAACTTCATAAAGATTATATTGGGCTGTCCTTCCAGAACTACGGCTAGAGGTTATGCTGAGCAAGGTAATTAATGAAAAGTGAGACCACAGCAGAGAGATGGAGCTCAGAATCTAAACCAAAGGTAGCTCAAGTCAAATAAAATCCCTGGACTGAATTTATCTGTTAGAAATTTAAATAAGAAAAACTTTCAAAATGTGTTTGCTTGTTCAAGCCTCTAATTTCTTGCAGTCACTGAGCATTAATATGGTAGAAATCATAAGTTGGAGAGCCAGAGCAAAGGCTCAGAAATAAAACCATGGAGTTTCAAAAGAGCTTTTGTGCTTTAATACAGCATTTGGAAATTTCATAGTCAATGCCAGAAAAATAGTGAATAGCACGTAGCTAGGTAACAGATTACAATACCCCGTCACACTGTCTTAGTGAATTGCTTAAGTCAATTCACATTGTCAACTGTGAAAATTCTGTGCCTCTCAAGAGTTAATGTTAAAATCTGCTGAGTGTGTAAAATAAACAACCCCAGCAGAAAGCATGAGGTAATGAACGTCTGCACTATTTAATCACAACTTGCACCATTTTACCCTCCAGAAGCAACAGAAGGTTTTTGATGAGCAGCTTCCAGGTCAGGTAATGCAAGCAGCTAAATAAATCCTCTTTTTATCGAAGCCTAGAAATACATTACAACTCTTGTTTTACAGTTGCCTTTAATCAGGTTTTACTTTCAAAGCTGGTGCACAGCACAGCATTCAGCACCACTGAAACCCAAAGTAGCAATGAAAACTTAGTCCCCAAAGTACAGCAGTTGGCAAAAGCTCTTGCCAACTGAACAGAAGTCTAGTAACTCATTGTACATACCTGTTGCAAATGTCTTCTCTAAATGTCCTTTTTGGAAGCACATTTATAGAGTAATAAAATCATGAAATCATTTAGACATAACCACTGCTTTTTGCATAGTAGTAGCTTTGGGGCACAGTCCTACAGCAGATGGTAGACTAAACACTGTTTCATTGTAACTTCTGACACAAGGCTACCTGGCTTCAAAATAATATTTTAAAATGGAGCAGGTATCCAAAATTTTGTCAGAGCTTAAATTCACAAGAGATGCATACTAAAGACACAGCTTGAGGTCTGTAAAGATTAAATCTTTACATCTTTGATAAGCTTGCCTTTTAACTCATCATGCAACTAAAAGAAAATAGCAACGCTTTACATCACTGAACAGACCCCAAGGCAACAGAAGTGCCTTACTTCACTTGGAAGTGAGCTTTGCTATGCAATAACTAGTTTTAGATGACAAAAAAGCAGTAGTTACTGCTTGTTTTACAAGATGTACTTTTCTCCTCCTTGCTTCCTTTTAGTTTTCACACAGTCTTGCAGAAAGCAGAAAGACAGCATTAGTCTGAAGATCATGTTTTGGAATAAGTCAGCGGCAGGTAAGTTACCTGATTTCCAACTACTCACCTAAACTGTGAGCAGTAGGCGTGCAAATGTTTTAATACATAAACATAGTTCTTTATAGCTTTATGGGTCTATAACAAGTTTCCACTACATTTCAGTTTATAGAAGCTTTCTGTATCTGCATGTAATTTAGATAATCAAGAGATCCATAGATGAGAAGAAACAAGGACCCAGTATTAGTTACGTGCAGAGATTTAGCAGACTGGATTAATTCCTAACTAAGAAAGTAGATTACAACTTAAAAAAAGACCAATTACTGATAAGAATGTAGCTTTTGCTGAGAGCGAAGAGGCTGATAATTTGTTGAAGCCAACTACAAAAAAACTGACAGATTATAAATATTACCTCAACTGTTGGTAGCCAACAGAAGAAGCTTCTCTAGAATTAAGATTTGGGTAAAACATCTCAGTTAATCCATTTTCTTCTCTTGCAAGAATTACCATCCAGGCCACATGGAAACAACAAACAGTATTACATGCTATAGCATGCACATTTTAGCCTAGCAATGTGGTTTTATACCTTATCTAAGTCAACAGCAACTCAACATCCTAAATAAACACAAAGAAGCTGTTGAATTTCACTCCAGTATGGTCAAAATAACTTCACGCCTTGGAACAAGCTGCACTCAGCAAGGTGAAAGGTTCAGCCAGCCCCATTATGAGTTGCAAGAATGACTAGTGAAAGTAATAAATAAAAGGCTCATTTAAAACAATTAAACTGTGGTATACTTTAATACTTGCTCTCTCGTGCTTTCTAGTCATGCTTGCAGGAAAAATCTCAAGTAAAATCCTATCAGCCACCATTAAATGAGGTAAATACCCCAAGACAGCATAATACTACATTTAAAAAGAGAATATTGCAGAGCCTGTCATCCTAGATACTGGAAGAAAACTAATGTAGTTATCTTCATTGCTTGTTTTGACAGTACTTGTAGCAGGCATTTCCACCTCCACAGCATCCATTTCTGTTGTTATAAAAAACTGTTGGATGGGGAAAGCACCAGTTTTCGAGCCAGCCTTGCTCTAGTGGGCTTGACAAACACTCTTTATTGGAAGCCTAATCGTCTTCTATCTCAAGAAAAGGAGGTAACTTACTGGATGACGTGCTATACTGATGAGCTGAAATAAAGAGACAAGCTAAAGCAGCAGTGCCAGTCTAGATTACAATAAGACTATACACCACTTGATTGTCTGGGCCCATGAAACCTGAAATGCAACTTGAGTGTAATGCAGGTAGCTTACCTAGAGAAGCGTCTAATCGATAACCAGTATTCCGTAAGAGCATGACTAAGTCCAGTGTATGGGTTCCTACTTTTACTAGGAAAGGGTGAAGGGTTCATTTTTACAGAACTCTGGACATGATAGAGTTTTCTACAGCTCATTAAATTTAACTCAAAGGGTCTGACCTACAGCCAAGTTCACACAAAGATCTGGTTCGACTTTGGTTTAGTACAACTCTTCCACATCTGAGTGAGCAGGTATAATGACATGTCAAAAACTGAACTAAAACCAAATCCCATCAATTGATTAAGCAGATTTCACGTAAAAGCTTTAACTTCCAAACATGTAATGATTTTCTATGACACCACACTGAATAAAATATTAGCACACTGGCACAAAATACTTACACATCACAATTCACAAAAAACATGGTACTGCTCAGGGACCTTAATACTCCACACATCCAGTATGTTCAGAGAAAAAGGATCCTGTGTGAAAGAGCTTTGACCTTCCATAGTTAATCCTGAATTAACTTAAAATATCATTAGAACATAAAAACATGAAATGAAAAAAAATAACAGAAAAAGCATACTAAACATATTTTATCAAGGCAAAACCCCACCACCTGCACTATATTTGCGAGTTGTTTAATTAGGTCTAAATGATACAGCGTTGAAGGTACATTTTAAAAAGGCGCGATGCAGAAAAAAAAATATTATCTTCACAGTCAGTCACTCAAGCAGAAAGGAGACATTACAGTTACACAGACTCTGACTCTCTATTCTGATTAAAGCTAATGCAACCTTAATTGGTAATTAATTCACTGAGGAGCTACAGAAATCTTATACCAATATTTATGAAGCAGCATGCAGGTAGAAACAAGAAAGAGAAACAATGAAGTACTTGGGTTCCTGTACAGGTTGATGCTGGCTTAAACTGTTCACAAAGCCACCATCTTCTCTTCACTTACCCCAGCTACTGACTACAACCTCAGCTGGCAGAGCAGAAAGAATACAAAAGTCCATAAATTCATGACAACAAGTAGGAAGTTGTAAGAGAAAGTGTCATCCATTGCTGGGGAAAAACAGCTCTAAGTGTTTTCAAGTAGCTTGAAAAAATACATCATTTATTTTATGGTTCTAGCACTGCCCAAGAGAAAAAAAAAAAAGAAAAACAATAAGCAAACACTTCAAAAGCAATAAAAACTCAAGAAAATAATGTTGGAATCAACCTTTTGATCATCTTATTTCCTGGTCACAGAGTATGTGATCTTGAATAAACAACAGAGGAGAAATCAGGCAAATGAGCAAATTTAAACTCACATCAGGTGTTTTATACTAGTGCATTCATTTCTGTTTTAACTTTTATTTCAACTTGCTCCTCATTAGTGAGGGCCTCTGAAATGGAGCTACTGCTTCCCTTCACACTGAACTAATGAGCAGAAAACACCAAACCAAGAGTAGCAGCAGTCTTAAAGACATCCTACATTAAGACTTGGCCAAGAAAAAAAAAACATGTAACTTGATAATTTAGCACAACATCACAGCTAACGTACAAAGACACCAGTCTTCTAGGACCGCATTTGAACCTAAAACACCCAAGACAAAACCACCTAGGTCTAAGTAGATTATCTAGGTTACGTTTGGCTAAAGTAACACTTTATAAAGGCTGATATAATGCTTCACACTAAATGACATCATAACAAGTTCCACTATCAGAAAGCATCATGCACCACACCTTTCAGACCATTCAGAAATGTGATTTGTCAGTTTAAGAGATCAATTATAATAATAAAGATCTGATAATGATAAAGGCAAAGCAATAAAAATGATAACAGGCCATCTTTACTGAAGCATTTACTGCGATTTCTTGCTACAGATTAAGCAGTTTGGTATTTTGAGATACAGCATAAATAACAACAAAATAAAAGTAAATTGTGTTCAAAAATTTAAAATTAAAACTAGGCTTTGAGCTGTTGAGTTGCCAGCAGATTAATTATTATAATTACATAGCAAATAACATTGGGACTGAAATGGTAAGAATATTTTAATATGCTATACACACGTCCAAAAAACACATGCCAGTGATTGGACCCTTCTGTTTCATATTTCCAGATTGTCCTATCAGTATTTCTCAGTTCATTTTTTTTTCTTCTCATTCTGTTGTCAAAAGTGTAAGGGGAAATATTCATACGGGAGGAGAAAACAGGGAGAAAATGAAAAAAAAAAATCACTAAAACACTAGGGGGGATTTTTATTTGGGTGGGTTGCTTTGTTATTGGGTGATGGTTTTTTGTGGATTTTTTTTGTTTTAGAAAATTTATTTGCTTACTAGCAAGACTTCCACTGATGATTTTCAGCCTGCCAAAAATTAGTGCATTAAATATCCTTAAACCAATAGAATTTGATTGATAAGTCTCTGAATAAGCAGACAGATATCAAATAGTTAACTTGTAAAACATAAGCCTGACTCAGGCAGTCTCATATCACCTTGTACAGCTCAACACTCTAAACAAGGCCAGGCAATCTCAAGCAGTATCATGCAAATATAATTTCTCAACAATAAGCAAGCACCCCCTAGTATTACCTAATAAAGTGTTCGCCTTTTAGGGTGGATGAAAGGGGACAGGAATTGGCCTTAAAGTAAAAGAGCAGGTATTTATTCTGACAAAGTAAACATCTATTTGAATAAATGTACCACAAATGCAAAACCTAGAACTAAAACAAAAATAAAGATCTACAAGTCAAAACATGACTCTTTCCTATTAAAACACAAGATAAATACACTCAGGTAAGTTTAAAAAATACATTAATGCTTCACAGTCCTGACGCCACTTAAATATTAAACAGTTAAACTTTTAATTAGTTTTAGAGCAGTAAATCTGAATTAATAAAACCAAAACTGATTGCATTGCATGTAATCCCATGTAACACTACTACACACTAGCCACATCTCACATAGTTCATAAAACCAACTTTGTGCATATGTTTGGATAATAATTAAGGCTAAAATTAAACCCTTTAGGAACAATCACAGCTGGAACATAGCATGACAATAAGTAGTAGCAAGCCTTAAAAATAAACTGTTTTTTATGAGCTATGAAACATTTATGCCCTGAAAGACCAGTCTTGTAACTTACCAAGTTTAATTTTTCATCTTATTTCTACTGTTTTTTATTACAATAGAAAAAACTATAACATACCTTATACAAACACTCTGTTTTGCTAAAAAATACAATGATAAAAATAACAAAAGAAAGAAAAAGCTTCCTTCAGTATTCACAGTCACACAAAGACACACAAACTAGAAAAAGCATAAAGGCGAAGATGAAGGTCTTTATAGGAGGCCTGAAATAAGGTCCAGGTGAAACCAACTCACTCTTGATGGTGAAAAAGCTAATGACCTCCAGCTTGAAAAGGTGATTAAACTGTTTGCTCCATTTGGCTAGAAAGGCACAGTAACAGTGCTAAAATTATCATCCAGAATGTAGGTGATTAGCTGTATAAAATTGAATTTAATAGCAATTAAAGAGAATTACCCTGTCCAGATATTTATTGAAAAAAAAATCAGTCATGTAAGTTAATTTGAAACATTCGTTCTGTCAAGATAAGGCTATACTACTTAATTAAACGAGGTTTCTCCTCACTAATAGCTGTCACCTGCTTCTCACACCTGTTTCTTCTCATAGCAAAGAGCACTTGTAGCAGGGAAAGAGCTCTTCCCTACTGGGATGGGAACCACGAGCAATCCAAGGAAGCTGCAATGAGAGGGGATCCCCAGCAGGTGGAGCTGGTGACTAACGCAGGCGGGAGCAAGTTTTAAAAGAATGAGGAGTTCTAAGTCCGAGTAGCCAGGATAACATCAGGTATGTTAATTCTTATATCAGCAGGGACCTTAAAAAGGGGATGACTGCATTAGGGCAACTCTGCTGTTAGTGACTATGTTAAAAAAAAAGACTAAAATAAAACTTTTGATGTACTAAGTTATAAGCAGCTTCAGAGAATAGTGAACTGTGGATTAGTTAATGGTTGTATAATTAGTAGTGCTCATGTTAATCTTTCTTTTTTATATTACATCACAAAGTCTGACTTTTCAATATTGATTTGGTACTGTTATTATAGTGTTTTCCTGTTGAAAAAAAAAAAGTGGTGTTTAACTACTGAAGTAATTATGTATTAGTGTAATAGGCAGAATAAAAACTGGTATAATTTAATTTATAGCTCATAATGCATAGAAAAAAACAGTGGGAGTTCTGAATTACAATAAAATTACAAGCTGATAGTAATGAGTCTCTGAATGCATACTGGATGTGAAATTTAATGTACTTGTCCAGTTATTGCTTAAAGAAGGAAAAGTTAAAACTTCAAAATCAAGTTATATGTATGCTCCAGGTTCTATTAAACATCACTTTGATAAATTTGTCATGATGCAGACCTCTTGAGGTAACAGGTATAAAGAACCAAACAATAAACCCTATTCTTCTTGAAGTTAATATAATAAAAATGGTATCATTATACTTGTTGTCTTTAACAAAATCTTATAATTCTAATTTTAACCATGGGTATTTGGAAAACTTGAAAGCAGCATCTAATTTGACATATTTTAAAAAGAGAGAGAAAAATATGGAAAAAGGGAAGCATAGCCATCAAGATGTTAGTCAAGTTGTAATGTAAACTTCCACCATGGTTTAGTTCTGAATTTATAGGCTGGAATATGTATGTTTTCATAATTGATCTCTTCATTACAAAAATTCAGGAAGCTTATTGTGAGGCTTTGAATCCATTCAAGCAGGTAGTTAAAAAAAGTAAATAGAAGTAAGGGAAAGCTTTCATAAGGGAGAACCTGGAAAGCTGTAGTTGAAGGAGACTCCCACACCTACTTGACAGGCTTGCCAAGCTATCATGTGAAACCATGGAGGGTGCAGTATCGTTGGATTGGAGAGAAAAATGCACAACGCATCTTTGTTTAGCCAAGATGACTGAAACAGTGAGATTAAGTGAACTGGATGAGGTCAGTCACTAACAGTTTAGAGAGGATTACATACAGTATCTGGCCCTCAAGCTGTTGCTGTAATTACTGAGTTACTTGAGTTTCCTGCAAAGGAACATATGTATTAGTATTACAGCTCTTGGAATTCACAGCAATAAATTAACACATAGACTTCGACTACTGAATTCTGTTTAATTGAAGGTCCAAGTGTCTCATCTTAAAAAAAAAACCAAAACAAAACCAAACACCAACCCCAAAACAAAACAGTTTCATGTTTAACACCTGAAAAATGCGGCAGGGGTTAAACCTGGGCTTTTCTGAAATTGTAGCAGCAAATAAAGTAACATGGCTCTTAAATAATGAAGAACAAGGACATAAAAACCCCTTACAAAATAACAACAACAAAAAAAAATCCCCCCAACAACAATAAAACCTCAAACAAAAAACCCCTGATGCACTAAAAAGTTTTGATTATAATGAATCCTTGATGTGTTGTGCCAAAATGACTGACACAGTAATCTGTTGCTTCCAAATAGGCTGCTATCACTTGCGTGCTGCTTCTTAAATGTAGTTGCTTAAACATAGTCAGTAAAACATTTGTCACCTCATACTTTACACTGAGCAATTAGCACAGAAAGTCTTAGCAGGCTTTTTAATGTCGTTGGTTTTTATGTAGATAAAGCCTCATCTTCAGGGGGAAAAAAAACCCCAAGACCTCTACTTGCTATAATTACTCTGTAACTTCTATGGAATGCTTGCCTGCTAGCATAGATAAGACTTACAAAACATACATTTACATTTTACAGAGAGTCAGAAGTGCACAGATTTAATTAAGTTGAGCCATCTAAAATGCCAAGAAAAAAAATGTACAAGCTACATGCTTAGGAAACATGCTTCAATCACTACTGGATGTGTAGAACCTCTAGAGGAAAACACTTGTTATTGACTGCATAAGCAGAAAAGAGAATTGTGAGACAAAATGTATGGTTACAGTGGTAATATGGAATTAAAGACAACCTAAGCGGAAAAGAAATGTAAAAAGTTTCAGGACAAGAAGGAATGGCCTTAAGCTCCACCAGGGGCACTCAGGCCAGACATCAGGAGGAAGTTTTTCATAGAAAGGGTCGTTAGGTATTTGAATAGGCTGCCCAGGGAGGTAGTTGATTCACCTTCCCTGGAGGTGTTTAAGGGATGGGTGGACGAGGTGCTGAGGGACACGGTTTAGTGGTTGATAGGAATGGTTGGACTCGATGATCTGATGAGTCTCTTCCAATCTGGTTGTTCTATGATTCTAAGTGAGTCTTTTCCTGGTTAATTGAGACAAAAGGCTTTTTCTCCGTTAATCCCAAATTGCTACAAACAATGGACTTAACAACCTTGTCATTCTATTCTCTTCTGCAACCTGCTACAGGAAAATGTAGCTTCAACAGTAACTACAACTCAAGGATTTCTCAAATGTAGCCAAACCATAAATAGTGGTATTAATGTAACTAGTAAATATTTTATAACACCTCAATGATCTTGTAACATGATACTTCACTTGACAAAAATTTATTAAATTTTTTTATCAGTAACTAATGCATGTATTTTGTACTCAGAAAAAGTAGATGTGATCTGTAAAACAGTATCCCAGTTACTGCCACTTCAGTAAAGAAAAATGAACAGTTCAGAAGATAATAGCATGTTTTAAATAATGAATAAGTTACTTTGTATCTAAGCTGCTAACTTTTTTTAAAGGTATAAATGGAAATTGTAAGGTGAAGAAAATTCTACTGAGTTTGCTAACATATTTCATGTATTAAACATCAACTGATACATATGAAAATGGAGCTCAAGGCAGGGGGTAGATGCAGCTTTATTCATTATTCTATGCTTTAGTATGTAATGGTGGATAATTGATCTTATGGAGTAATTACGTTAATATTTAGAATCTACTATGCATTTTATATTTTTCCAAGATGTACTCAACTGTCATATGGATTTGTTAATTCAGTTGCTGTTATCCTTGTTTTAAAACAAAGGGGTTTATCTGTGGGTATTTGGAGTGTTCAATCACACAGTGAATGCAGCAGAATCAGGATTAGAACAGGATTCTCTTGTTTCCTGTCCCTGTTTTAATCAACTCGGCATTCTGGCCTGTCTGGACCATTCTGTATTTAATTTTTAATCCCCCTTCAGTTGTCAACAGCTAATCCCACACATTTTGGTACATGAGCAGTAGCGGTATCATTTTGATCGAAGTAGTAGAAGTAGTGATAGTTTTATTGGCTTCCTCTGTAGAATTTTACACTATGTGCTTATTTTCCAAGCCCCTTTGATCTTAAGACATCTATTTATGTCCTAGTTGCTCCAAATAGGATTGTTATCCCTGCATCTACTTACAGTCTGTGGCTTCAATTTAACCTTGCATTATCTGAAGTGTCTTTCTTTAAAGGCAGAATTTGCTTTAGTATGTATCTATGAAGCTGCTTTTCTTATGGATGTCACATTAGACATGAGAATAAACATTCCATGCTTACTGATGTGGTTACAGAAAGAGCAAAAATGTTTTAACATTGTCTAAAAGGGCAAAATTAACACAAGTTTTCTTCCTGAGTAGAAAAAGTGGCATGTAAGTAACTCTACTTGGATTCTCCAATAACCATCAGAACCACATGGTGAAATGCTCCAGCTGACAAATCTTGCTTTTCTTTGTAATATTATTTAGATCTTCAGTGGCTTAGGAAACTGATGAATTCTGGATAACCTAGCACTGCAAAATCTTGCCCCGTGAGCCCTCCTTGTTGCAAGAAGTGAAGATCAGTAGAGACTAGAGCAAGCTAGGGACAAAAATAGGAAGTTAATTTAGCTGACAGCTATGCTACAAACACTGTCATGTGCTGTGTAACTCTTGACATCCATACAATATAAAGAAAGGTTTGGTTGATTAAGAAATTGGTGACGGGCAGGCAGCCTCAGCAGTCCCTGTTGAAAAAGAGCATTTCCTTTGATGAGGGCAGTGGGATAAACCAGGCAATTAAGGCAGTTTACTGTCAAAGCCAAAACCTCTCCTTCAGAACACTGTGTGAGGAACAGCCTGTCCCACTATGGTGCAGTTTTTCTGGATAATAGACAACAGTTTATTCACTTTGATTTTCACCACTCACACAGTGTTTCCTTTAAGCAAGGTGCCACCCGTAAAAGACAACCAAATGTGAAATCACAATTGAAAGCATGAACCTGATAATGCTGCTGCAAGCTCTCTAAGTTACGTTAGTAGTTGTTAATGATTTGTAGGACGTAATTAACGCTCCTTTGGGTATGCGAAATGAAAAGAACATGGAAGGCTTTAAATTAACAGACCTGTGTAAGCCAAAAGGAAGCCCATTGCCTCAGCAGGGTTCCATGCTGATGGTACGTACACCAAGTAATGTGAACTCCAGAGAATTTCTGAAGAAACTGGGAAAATGTAATTGTGATGAGGGGTATTAAGACATCCGTGTCACAGAGCACTGAGCCAAGAAACCCCACGACCCCAAAAATGGATACTGGAGGAAGTGGGCGGCTAATTTACATTGCAAAGATTTTATTTGTCAGTAAGACATGGAGTATTAATTAATGACACAGATAACCGATAAATGTAAACCTGATGTAATTATTGGCAGAGTTTTGTAAATGAAGAATAGGATTAATGCTATGGGAACTGTTCTTGAGGTGTGCTAGCTTTGCTAAATTACTTGACTACGCCCTGTTTTGCTCCAAAGAGGATAAAACTTGCTATTTCGACTTTGTGTGTGACTAGCACATGAATTACATGATCCCATGCGTCTGGGTATCACAGGACCCCACCTAGAACACTGCATTGAGAGCTGGGGCCCAGAGCCTAAGGACACACCTCGGCTGGATGGGTCGAGGGGAGGCAGTGACATCGATGCCAGGGCAGGAGCACTCCTGCAGGAGGGCAGCCTGAGGGAGCTGGGCTCGTTCAGCCTGGAGAAGACTGAAAGGAAACCTTAAAGCAGCTTCCAGAACTGAAAGGGGCTCCAGGAAAGCTGGGGAAAGGCTCTGGATCGCAGAGTGCAAGGGCAGGATGAGGGAGATGGCTTTAAGTTGAAAGAGCAGAGACTGAGATGAGACGAGAAACGCTTTGCCGTGAGGGTGGGGAGGTTGCACAGCTTCCCCAGAGAAGCTGTGGCTGCCCCGTGCCTGGAGGTGTTCAAGGCCAGGCTGGATGGGGCTCGGTGCCTTGAGGCAGCCGCAGATGCCCCTTCCCGTGGCAGGGGCAGCGACTATGTGGGCTCCAGGCTCCCTCCCAGCCCAAACCCTGCCATGGCTCTGTCCCCCCGCGGCCGCAGAGCCGCCCCACCCCGCCCCTCGGCCGGCTCCCGCCCCGCCCGCGGCTCTCGCGAGACTGGCCTTGGGGCGGAGCCGCGGGGCGAGTTTGAACCGGGAGCGGCGGCAGATGAGGTAGTGGGGTGAGCGGGCCTGGGTGGGGGGGGGGGGGAGGGGGCTGTATTATACCGCATGCTGTTTCTAGTAGGGGTTGTCCAGACACTGTTCGCTCTATGGAGAAGGTAACATCTTGCGTTCAGCGTGACGTGTCCGCTTCTGCAATCCCTTCTGCTTGCAGCCCTTCCCCATCTCCAATGCAAGGTCAGGCAGAGCTGGAGCCAAAGCTCCGTTGTGGTTTGCCTGCTGTGAAGTTCATAATTGATACAAAGATGTGGCTGTCCCACCCCTGGAGGTGTTGGAGGCCAGGTTGGATGGGCCTTGGGGAGCCTGCTGAAGGGGAAGGCATCCCTGCCCATCCCAGGGGGTTGGAAATAAATGGGTTTTAAGGTCCCTTCCAACCTAAACTAGTCTACGATTCAAAGAAGTAGTTACTATTGCAAGAAGTGGAACAATCTCTACTTAACCTAAAGTAATGTTTTGTCTAAGTTATAGTATTTTATTGAAAATTAGGCAGTGTCCCTCTGGTCTCACGCTTTCTTTCAGTGGATTTTCAGGCACTATTCACTCTCTGGAGAAGGTAACGTCTTGTGTTCCGTGTGATCTGTGCTGAACAGACATGTCTTCTGCAATCACCTCTGCTTGCAGCACTTCCCCATCTCCAATCCAAAGTCAGGCAGAGCTGGAGCTGAAGCTGAAGCTTCAACTTATCAAGAGTTTTGACTGTTGTGAAACCCCTAGTGATGTTAGAATTAGCCCTTGGAAATTTATATAATATGCATAACATTTCTGGGAAAACTGATACAAGTGCAGGTAAGTGGTAAATGCATCCTGTCCCTAGCCCTTATCCAGCCGCCCTTGGCTGGTGGGGATTGCTCCTTTGTGTTGCCCGGGCCGGACAAAGGGTGCTTGCTTTCTAAAACTCCCAAACAAGTCTTTAGAGAGTTTATTTGCCAATATTTTTGGTGTCGCTCTGCTGCTGTGGGGTGGCAGCAGGTTGGGAAGGGGTGCAAGTGGGAACACAGTGAGCTGAGCTGTGGCTGGATTCTGGGTTAGAAAGACCATCTGACATTGCTTGTAGTTAGGAAGGGATGGGGCTTTGAGCAACCTCATCCACTGAAGGTGTCCCTGCCCATGGCAGAGGCTGGAACTGCCTGGTCTTTAAGATCCCTTCCAACCCAAACTGTTCCATGATGTTTATCCGCTCACGAATATGTTTGTGAAAAGTGATTAGGCCTGAAAATGTTTCAGCTTGAGTGTGCAACTTGATAGGTGAAGAAATGTGCTTGTTTAAGTTACTGATGTGAACTGTAAAGGCAATACCTGATTTAAGGGTGAGAAATTTGTTAAGGATACTAGTGATGAGTAAACTGTGTAGGGACTCATGAATAGATTGGAACATAGGCAACTGTTGCATATTACCCTCAGGAATAGTAGTTTCAGTAGAAGAACAATTATTGAGAGGGAGAAGAATGCTTGTGTGCTAGAAAAGTGCCTCTTTAACTCCTGTGCTGATATTTTTATCCAGGACTGTTAAGTATATGAATAATCAAGGTCTAGATCCTTAGTACAGAATCAGTCATAAAATATTTGGAGATAATTGACTAAAAATGAGTAACTCTTGGTAGGGTGCAGGGAGACTGATTTCTATTATCTCATCTCCTACTTGCTCATCTCGCTACCTATTAATATATTTTAAAACATTTTTCTTGGGGCAGTTTATTTAACCTCATGTATAATATTAAATTGCAGGCTTTTACTTCCCTCTGAAATAGTATGGATTTTTGAACAAGCTACCTGGACTTGTCTGATTAACTTCATCCCCCATTGACAAAGAAAAGCTGAGGATGGCAGTGGCCCAGATTGATCAGGGAAGCTGTGGATCCCTCCTGCCTTGAAGTGTTCAAAGGCAGCTTGAATTGGACCTTGGGCAGCTTGATCCAGGGGCAGATGTCCCTGTCTGTGGCACAGGGGTTGGAACTGCATGATCTTAAAGGTCCCTTCCAGCACAAACCATTATCTGATTCTGTGCCTGTGCTCCAAAAGCTATGCTTGCTGTTTTCACTAGTAATTGCACCAGGAATATGTTAATAGGAAAATTCTATAAATTATACAAAAAAAGAACCCTAAAGAAAAGCCCAAGTTGCTTTTTAATATTATCCAGTAAATGATTTAAGGGCTTATGATCTTGCATGTGAAACAAGTACAGCCTGCAAAAGAGATTTAAATAGGAGAGAGCAAAGTAAAATCCCCAAACAACCCTTAAATTTTACATGTTCTCAAAGAAGGTGTCCCTGGGTGTAACCTGTTTACTTGCCCCCTAGGCCAGTTGCAGAGGGTCTATCCTCAGGCAACATTGCCTGATCTGTCTGTTTCTAAACTATCTGACAGTTGCCTCAACTGCGATTTGAATAAGATTTGCATTTCTTTGGGGTTTTAGCTTGTGATCTGCATTTTCATGAGGCAGCCTGGGGGTTAAGCCTTTCCAGAAAGGGACAGCTCTGAGGAACTGTGTGGTTATAGCATCTTATACTTAGCTGGACTAGACACCTGTTGCCTTTTTTTTCTTTTCTTTTTAAGGGCAAGAAATACTGAAGCTGGACTTCTGAGGGTGAGTTAAAAATGTTACCCTTAAGTTAATAAGCAAGGAGCAGTTTAATTGCTCTGTTGCCTCTATACTATCATTCGATCAGAAGTAAAGCTGTTAATTAAATTATGGTTATGAAGTGAACTTGGGTCAATTCATACCCTTGACTAATGCATGGTATGAGTTGTTTCCCGTGTGTTTGTATTGCTAAATCTTATTGTTGAACACTTAATTGTTAAATTCTAAACACTGTATGTATCCTTGCATGACTAATAATATTGCTGACTCTTAGCTGTAGGTGTGCAAAATTCCTGTCTTTCACTGGCTTATTTTAGCATAAGTGTGCAAAGCTGGTGTTTCAAGCATGGCATGTGGTTGGATGTGAGAAACTGAAGTTTCAGAACGTGGCTGGATAAAGTCTTTTTGAAGGTGTTAAATAACAACAATGAAAATGTGAGAAACAAAATGATACTTTATACCTCATATTTCTCAAAGGATTTAGCACAATCTGGGCATGATATACTTGTGCCCATTAATGTTTTGGTGTTGTTTTTTTAGGAAGCAGGGTTAATTCCATGAGGAGTTACTTAAGTTTCATACAAGTTAATTAAATAAAAAAAAAGTGAAAGCATTGCAGTTAGAGTAATGGCTCTCAAATCTTCTCTTCTGTGTTGAGCTGTGAAATTAGCTCTTGATTAAGATCGGCGTCTTGCTAGAATTCATAAGGATAATGTGCCAGTAAGAAATGGCAACAATTAAATGGTGTGTGTAAAAATCCAGAACTCAGTGTAACATCTTAATTGAAGAATTACTTTAATTTTTAAATTATATTAAACTTAGGGCTTGAAGTATTCATCTGTAGATAATTTTTTGTATTTGTGTATCATTACTGCATACTTCATGCCACAACTCTTGGCTTATATTACTCAGAAGCCTGAGTTGCTTAGCAATGTCTGTCTTAATAGGATTTTTTTGCAGTGTACTGATTTAGCGGATTTGGAAGCGAGCAGTCACACAGGCTTATGGTGTTAGTTTGACTTCATTTTTATTTTTCCATGTTTTATTTTTTAATGGTTTAGTTTGACTAACTTCTTGCTAAGTTCACCATTATTTGTGTCTTGCATTGTTCTGTGTGCTGTTAGTTAAGACTTAGTCAGGTATAACATGTTAAACAAATCTATGGAGAAATATCTATGCATTTACTGTTCATAGGACTGTTTGTTCTTGAGCTACATGTCTCATTGTCTTGTACTAATGGAAAAATGTATCATTGTATTGCGACTGAGAAAAGAAGTCCAATAACCTCCTGCAGATTAACTGTTGTTGCTTACTGCAATGTATTTTTTAATCATTTTGTGGTTACAACGTTAACGTAACAAAGGAAGAAAAATGGAGATGGAGACCATTTTAAGTCTTAGACAACAACTCAAGGAAGCAGAGAATGAGCGAAGAAAGGCAGCACAATATGGTTTGCATCTGTTGGAGTCCCAAACTGAAGTTCAAAATCAGCTTGAACAAATGCGCCATGAATTGACCGAGAAAACTGAGGTAATGCTCGAAATGTGGAGTAAAAAAGCCAGTCAAGAGCTTTGGTTTATTTTAACTGTTTCGTGAATGTGACAGGTGTGTTAAATACCTTTTAGAGTCTAGATTAACTTTAATGAACTTTTTAAATTTTCAGTATTTGTAGAGAGCTTTTTATTTCTGCTTTGATATACTGAGATTAATGTTATCTAACTGGGACAAGGTTTCCTTTCTGATAATGCATCAGATGTTCAGTACCGTGTAGGTATAATTGCTTTTAATATAAGATGGAATACCAAGTGCTCAAGTAAATTCTTTTTTAGAGCATGTATTTTGGGTATGTTTAGCAACTCCTCCATGTTATAATCTCCCTGTGCTGTAAAAAGCACACTAGACTGTAAAATTAATTTCTTCTGTAGTGAGGTTAAAGTTTTCTGAATACCAAGGGATAGTGAATTTATTAGTACATTTCTTTACAACTCGGAGAGAGCTGTCTCCTATTGAATAGGAGAGTAGTCTCCTATTGAAATATACTAGTCTTACTTACTCGTCAGTTTTCTTAGCAATTGTGCAAGAAAATTCCCATCAAGAAGATCTTTTCCTCTTTTAACAAATGCTTGTTTTTGATATTTGCCTCTTTTCGGTCAGCCCGTGCTTCAGATAGACCATTTTTCTTTGCTTAGTCTGTTTCCGGCTGTGCATCCATCCCTTCTCTTGTGATGGAGCTAAAATATTTGTAGTTCCATAGCTTGTTGGTTTGGATTTTATTTTTACCAGCTGGAGAGTTGTAGCTCCCTGCTGTTCTGAATGAGCCCTAATGGCTTCCTTTGATCAGTTTGCTGTTAGTAAGCTTAGTGCAGGGGAGGTGGCTGGAAAGCAGGGCACGATCGTCTTTTTCTGCTGGCAACCTGAGGCAGCAGCTACTGTCTGGTGAAGTTGCACCTTTGGGTTGTGATCCTGTGTTACAGACTGGAGCCAAGTTATGAGTTCAGTTTGCGTGAATCAGAACAGTTAGGAACTTAAATTCCGAGGACAGAGGGGTGGAATTACTTGTTTGCGTACAGCAGAAAAACATCTTGTATGAGAATCGTGGTTATCCAGCATTTTGAGATATCGAACCTGTGATTCTCTTCTTGGGAATCTTGAAAGCCAAAGCAATTACTGTGAATGCAAGTGTAAGTTTTAACAGGGGGCACAGAGTCTTTCAGAAAAGTCTGTGTATGCTTCTGTAAAAGTTGGTAAGCACATTGTGTTAGATATTTGCCTTCTTAAGTCTGGTCAGAAGTGGGCTCCATCTTGCAGTTAAAACTCTTGGCCTGTATTTTTGGGAGCTAAGCCTGCCCTTGATAAGCTGGTGTCTGGGCCACAGAGGTCTATTTCATACCTGACAGCTTTTAGTTTTGATATGTTCCTTTACTTAATTGTGGTTTCTGATTTAAAGAGTTGCTTTAGTTAAAAAGAAAAAACAAAACCAAACAACCAACCTGCATCTTTAGACTCACTTGGGCTTGGTTTTAAATCTTTTATGCTTCCAAGAGTTGGGGGTTTTTTTCTCCTCCTCTCTGTAATTTCTGGCTTAAAGGATGAATTCAAGGAAGCAAACCTACAATTGTGCTGATGAAAAAATGATTCTGCAGTATGGGAGGGTTAATGGGATTTATTACAAAACAGTAGACAATTTAGATTTCCTTGCCAAACATAGAACTCAGCAGCTCTGCGGCAGGGAAACACTTCATGGGCTGTAACCATGTTTAACATCATCAGGTTCCATGGTGACATGTTATAACTCACTAGATTTCTTTTTTGCACTTGCTGAGAAGATGCCCATACCATTTAAATATGGGTATGACAGTTTCCTAGTTGGGAACAAAAGGTGGAACCAGCTACAAGTTTTAGACATTCAGTGTCTTTATTTTGAGCCCTTGTTTAGTATGTCATTGCCCAAGCCTCTGTGAATGTTACATCTAGATTCACCAGTATCTTATTTCTTCCAGAAATTTGAACAGGAGAAATACACTCTTCAGAGAGAAGTTGAACTCAAAAATCGAATGTTGGAAAGCTTGAATTATGAATGTGATTCCCTTAAGCAACAGCAAAACATGCAGCTGGATAAACAGAAAGAACAGCTTGCCAGAGTCTACGGACAAGAAATCAGTGACCTTAAAAACAAGGTTTGGCAACTAATGTAGAGCTAAAATACTGCTAGTTGCATTTAAAAGAGTATGTATTTAACTTGGTTTTGTACACTTACTACCAAAATAAATATTTTTTTATGTGTAGGAGCTTGTTTAGTTGCTTTTTAATGACCGTTGTTAAATCGTAAGTTACTTTCAATTTCAAAGCTAATTTGTACGGTTACTCTTAAGTCTTATTCATAAGGCATTTTCTATAGTCAGAAGAGAGTCAAAATAACTGTGCTTTTCAAGAATTTGCTATCAAATGGTACTACTTACTTGTCAACTATTTTTAAGATGGAGAACCTGAAGGCAGAACTAGATGAAACCCGACTCTCAGAGAAACAGTTAAGACACAAAGTGGATCATCAGAAGGAAATAATTGCGTCCAAATCAGAGGAACTACGTATGATGTCTGAACGTGTACATGAGACAATGTCTTCCGAAATGCTTAATCTCCAGATGGAACTCACTGAACTGGAAAGCATGAAGGTGTGTGACTACTAAAATTGTTAGGATGTAGACTGGTTGGATACAAAATTGAGCAAAAGTGCATGTTCTGGTTTTAGGTGCTTTGTCTATTGCTACCTTATGATTGGCTTAGTAAGAAGAAAATTTGCACAGAAGTCTCAATAACTATGTTTTAATAGAACCTCTTATTCAATAACTATGTTTTAATAGAACCTCTTATTCAAGATAATGTTTTGTATTAAAAGTAATCACTGCTAACAAGCTCGTTTAGTTTGCGTGGGCCTGCTTGTCTCCAATTTGTTTTATAAAATACTTATTTAATATTTGTTTGCGTTTTTTTTGTTTAGGCCAATGTGGAAGAAAAGCTGAATGAACTGCAGTACAGTAAAGAACAACTAGAACTTATAAACAGTAACTTACGTAATCAGCTGGAGCGTCTACAGGGAGAAAACGAAGAGAGGGAAAAAGAAGTTGTTTCTTACTGTAATGCATTAGAGGTACTATCTTAATTTTTTTCAAGAGTGGTAGATAATTCCTGAATTCCGTAAGTTGTGGTGCTAGCTTTCCAGTGAAATTGGAGCAGTTTTAAGTGATGAGTCCTGAGGAAGGAGCGAGGAAGGACAGGGCGGAGGGCGAATGGATATTGGCTGGTCATGTTTGGTGTTGCCTATTGGTAAAAGCTCTCTCTATTAGCAGCCTTTTGTGGAAGGTTGTGTATGGACATTCTTGCAGGTCACTGATCCAATTCTCATCTTTATTTCAAGTGCCATTACTCCTGTTGATAAACATCAATGTTGCCGTTGAAATGTTTTAGTTATACTAGTTATCAAAAGCAAGTGTAATAATAAGCTTCTTAGTGGAAAAAAGGCTGTCTTTTTCTGACTGGAACTGGATGCACATTTAAGTACTACAGTATGAGATCGGCTGTGCTAAAGGCATAGTTTTATCTCTTTTGCTATCTGATTAAATTTGTATGTGCAGTACATCAGATGATTAAATGACTAATATCCTCTTTGCTTTAATCTAGAAAGCTCGTGAAGCTAATCAGGAGCTTCAGCTTCAGCTGGATCAAGCAGTGCAGCAATCTTTGGACCCTACAAGTAAAGGCAATTCTCTCTTTGCAGAGGTACAGTTATACCACAAATACCTGAGAAGATACAAAGTAGAAAAGAAATACTTCTTAAGTTTTATTTCTTACAGTGCTTTGAAACTGTTTGAGTATCTGTACCCAATCTGGTCAGGATCAGTCTTGGTTCCTCAAATCCTTCACTGTTGAACTGTCAAGGAACTGACCTATGGAAAACCATTTTTATGTATGCTCTGAAGTTGGGGAGTTTATAAACTTGATGTAATCTCTTCAAGTTCCCTGGCTATCAAGACAGAAAATCGAACTGAGGGTTCATGACAGTTCTGTCTGTAGGTCTCAGCTCGAAGTATCTTTGTTAGATTGTTAAGCCTTTTTAGTGCAGCAGGTAGTGTAGGAAATACTAAATGCTGTTAAATGCTGAAAATGACTGCATGTTTGAGCATTAGGAAGGCTTTCCAAATTAGTTTTGGAATAGGTGTTCAGCTGCTCTTAAATGCTTAGGAAGTTATAATGTTTTCTGACAACAGTGAGGGAATGGGTTGAATTGCGAAAAGGTGTATGTTTTTTTAAACTTTTTTGTGATGCCAGTGATCAAAACTATGCTACAGCAACACTGAAGCATATGAAATGTTACTTAATTTTGATACCAGAAGAACAATAGTCTATTGCATTTGACAGACTGGGTTTCACCTTGCCACAGCACTGTCTCTCAGAGGTAACGACAGTTGTGCGTCGTTTCAAGTGCTGTTGCTTGACAAGTAGTATTTGCAGAACCAACATTGATTACTAGGTAACATCTGCTTGTAAGACTCATCCAAATGACAAGCATTATTATTTTTGTAGTATTAATTGTTAACTGTGCTCTTTAGGTGGAGGACCGGAGGGCAGAAATGGAACGTCAGCTGATCAGCGTGAAAGTAAAATATCATTCACTACAAAAGCAGCATGCATTCACTAGAGAACAGTTGCAAAGAATGAAGGTATGAGTGCTACTATGACACTCGATGGTGTCCTTGGGATCTGATAAGGCAATGCATTTGTACCCATGCTAGCGGTTTTGATTATCTTTGAAAGGTAAGAGAGTTGTCTGGGGGAGGGGGATGGCAGAACAGGTAAGTGAGATGTCATTGTGATATTTGACTTTCATGGCACACCAGCATTTTTTTGTTGATATCGATGTTACTACTTACAAGAAATCCCTAGTTATACTGAAGGTGCTATGTTTGCTTACTTTGGTAGTGGCAGAGTGGATAGAGGTTAAACATAAGTCCCATCAGTCCTAGTAGCATTTGGGTTGTCTTGATGCTAGCCTTTTCTTTTCTTATTTAATTCTTGTACTACAGGAAATTCTTATTTGTGTATTAATTGTGCTTGTTGGGAGCAGATGTAAAGAGAAAGGGAAGCTTGAACTCTGTTCCTGATCTTCTTTTTCACAATGCTTCTTTTTCATCTCTCGCTTGCTTTCTTGTTTTTGTTTGTCCATGTTATTCTTGTTTCTCACTGTCTTTAGACTAAGAAAAATTTAAAACTCATCACAACTGTTTCATTTACACTGCGCTTCCATGGGGTGGGAGCTTGTTGCGTAGTACTGTTGAGAACTAACTAGCAGAAGTTGATTTGCAAGATCATGCAAAAGTGCAAGTGTTTCCTTGTTGTTCTTCTGGTTTTCCAACACAAAAGCGGATCCTTTTGCTTTGATCAAATACTTGATCACGCAGTTTGAGGACAGTGCTTAAAGAGTGCTGATAAAGAGTAACAATGAAGACAGAGGTTTGTGGTACCTAGCTTTGTGGAACAAGTAGATTGAAGGTAGTTGAGCGATGTTCTTAAAGGACAAGGAAAGTACTACTGATGCAGCAAATGACTTATGCTTTACTGAGATCTGATCTGGAGAGCTATAGATTTGAGTGAGTAAAATGATTTACTAGTTGAATAGGATCACTTTCTTCAGGAACTGTCTCCTTGTAATGTAAGGATCAGCCATACTGATGGAATGGGATAAGAAACACTCCTACTATGAAGATTTTTACCAAGAACTGACCCAAATGGATATCCCTGTTCTGCTACTTAGTGGTTTTATGTGGAATTTCAGTTTGTGCTCATTAGTCCTCATACTATTACTTCTAATATCAGTATTGGTGATAGGGGGTTGGTTAAGACAGCTTTTTTGCCTAAGCTACTGTTTTAGTTCCTTGTTAGGGTCCTCTCTGCTTTGTGTTGCATTGTGATGCTGTGTTCAAGCTCAGTCTGTACTTAAGGTCCTTGATTCAGCAGCTGATGGCATCAGCTTGGTTCCCTGTTGTAGCTGTACTTGTCAGATGTCTGTATGTGTATTCAGTAATGACTACTCAAGATGTGACTCCTGGACAGGATGTAAGCAGTACTCCTGTGGAAGCTTTACCACATCGGGTCTCTTTTCTACGGTCCCCAGGTTCCCTTACAATTTATTCATGTTTCTGTACTTTCAGATTTTATGTAGATTAACTGTGATTTGTAATTCTGGCAGTTAGCAAGTGGGCATTTAAGTGGAAGGGGAAAATATTAGGCGTCTTCATACTTGGAAAATGTAAGGGCTAGTTTTTGTTGGTATCGGAGAGCTGAAGTTTTGTGTCCTTTATGTCTTGTAGAAGCAGTGAAGAGGAGATGATTGAATCTTTCTTTAGCTATAGTTTGGGTACAGAATCAATATTATTTACTTACCATTGTAGTTTCTGCAGGGTAAATGCCACTTCTCTCTTCAGTTCTTCATCTGTAGTCTATTGTGTTTCAGTTGATCTTTTCCCAGTGATGTGTCCAAGTATCCTGCAGTGTTACCTTATCCATACTGACTAGACTGGTCTAAATGTTAAGTTTATCACTAACACCATGTGAAGTTTCACCTATATTGCACTTCATATTGTTTCTCTAGTTGTTTACATGTCTGCTGTATTGTTTCTGACTGTAAGTGTTAAGGCCCTGGTACTAAGGTGATATCATGTTAACAGCATAGAAAAAGCTACTGTAAATACAGGAGTTTTATTTGGTAAACTTCTAGTGTAATGTCAAATAGTGTTACTTGGCTTGAAAGGATGCATCCTCCTGAAGGAGCAGGAGCTGTAATTCTTGGATTAATATTATAAAAGGCAAACTTTGTGTTACCTGTACCTCAGAATAGGAACCGCAAAAAAACCCAAACCAAAACCAACATTTGAAAACTTGTTGGTGAAGTAGGGCTGTTTATCCCAAATGGGAGGTTCTCAGTAGAGGCATTTTTAGCTCTGATAAACAAGTCTTGATTGTGTTTTGGTTTTAGCTGACTTTGTGTTTACGGTTTGAGTGTATCAAGTTGTGTGTGTCCTTGGCAGTATGTTTATAGGTTCCTTAATCAGTATGAAGAAAGGTTGGATATTAATCTGTTCACTAAGTTTTCCACTTTTTTGAAGATTGTTATTGTCAACTGATGATGATAATTGTGAAGGCTGTTAAGACTGGTGATTTAAGCGTCTCGTACACTTCTGTGTTTAGGATTAGAATTACAAGGCTTGAGTATTGGAGCTGTTGACAGCAAAAGGTTGAAATTTTCAGTCACTTAACACAGTACTTGTTGTAAGGATTTTTTCCCCTGTTTTTTCCAGCTGCAAATGGCCACACTGCTGCAGCTGAAAGGCTCCCAGGCAGAATTTGAGCAGCTGGAACGCCTACAGTCTATATTGGAACAGAAGAATGGTGAGATAGAAGAACTTCTTATTAAAGTGAGGCAGCTAGAAAAATTTAAGGTATGTGGTCTGCGATTAAGTGGAAAAGTGATCATCAGAAGTTAAAACACAATAATAAGGTTTGAAAAGGGATCTTAAGGCTATTCATACCTTCATTTGACCAAAGATCTAGTTTACAGCTGCAGAACATATGGTTCTGAACTTCAGAGAAGCAGAAAATTCTACACCACTCTACCCTTTATTTGGAGGAAGTCTTTTCTGGATTCTTCTGTGAAGCACCTTCGTATTTTACTTACTTGTAGTGCTTCAATTCATTTACTTGGTCAAAAATCACTGAGCTACAATGTCTATTTTTTTTTCTTCTATTGGGAGACATACACAGTAAAAATGTCAAAATGGTTATGATCAGGCTTTATCGTTTGTTAGTTTCTCAGCTACATTGTATTTCTTAAGTATTTATTTCCTTAATGTGTCCTGACTTTGCACTTGAAGCATGCTTTTGTCTAGAAAAGCTGAATTGCAAATCGTTCTTATAACACGATTTCTTGAGTCCTCTTATGTGCCTTGATAGCATCTTTGTGTTGTGGAAGATGAGAAACCCATGAGAACAGGAGTATGCACTGTTGTTACCAGTGATAGTGTATATACAGAGTGAAAAGCAAGGACTTGCCTGGCGCTTTCTTATCACAGCTTTGGAATGTAAACTTAGGCGTATTAGCTTATGCATGAGGATTGTGATTTCCAGGATAGTGTCCTCTGTTCTGCATTTAATCCAAGAGGCAGAAAGCTAGGCTTAACCCATTTTAGTTGGCAACTGAGAAAGCTTGATGGCTTTACCAGTTTTTTTGGTATTGATTTTTGTTTCTGTGCCATTGATAACTAGTGTCAGGAAATTAAATGATTGATTGAAATAACAGTCGAAAGTACCTGTAGTCAGGGGCTGATGGAAGCGTGCGAGTTCTGTGGGGAGCGTATTAAGACCGAGTATGCTTGTTCAGAAAAAAACCACAAAACAGACCCCACTATGTCACACGTTATGTATGTATTTTACAGAGAGCTTATTGTGTTTATGACGTCTTCATTATGAACCAATTTTCTTATATAAAAGATGTAATTGATTTTAAGGTTTTGGCTGTTGATTAACATAACTTGTATTCCTTACTTCTGAAATCAAGGCTGAAACAAATTTCCCATGTGTTAGTTATCCTGTGTTTTCAGGTAAAAGGAAGAGAATCATCCTACTGTCCTATCTGAAAACCTGCTTGAGTTGAGAACTTGCTTTTTAATTTCTTTCATGACTCAGGAGAACTGTTGGTTTCAGTGCGATTTAACATTTATAACAAATGAGGAAGTACTCTGAACAACTGAGCTCTTGTATTTAAAAGCCCCTGTGATGAAACTTCCCTATGGAAATGCATGGAAAAAGTCACCTAATTAAAAAGTGAATGTTCTTCTAAAAGGTCACCATTTGACAACTTCATACTTTTTCTTTATCAGGCTTTATATGAGAATATGGAAGAATCTAAACCTGATAGTAGCTCGAAAGGAGGAGAGTCTGAAGATGGTTACTATGTGGATTTACTGCAAATGAAACTTGACAACTCAAAGTAAGCACTGAATAGTCTGAGGCTACAAGGTAGTTGCAGACTGGGTATCTTGTAGCTACCTGGTTTTATTTTTTGTTACTCTGTTTGTATGTAGTCCACTGACTGCATGTGTGTGTCTCATTTCCTAGTACTGGATTGATGGCTTGTTTGTCATTCTACTTACTGTTTTCTGCTAGAAATGTTGTTAATACTTATAGCTAGAAGATAGCTGAAAACTTTGAAAGAATCGATTAATCTGCAAATGAACTGTATAAAACTCTTAAACTCTTTTGGCTGTATGTATGTTACCTCTCTTATAAAAAGAGCCTGATAGAACATTTCAGGTGTTGCTATTGAACTGTTCAGTTGAGTGTTTTTTGGCTCGTGGATGGCTATATTTCAGCCCTCAGATTTAAGTATTGTACTTCCATCAGGAGGCAGTGGTCTGCTGTGTGAATTCCTGGGAAGTCTGTCACCTCACTCCTATTGCTACTATGAGAAACTGGCATGATCCGAGTGCCTTAGGACTGAGGAGGAATGATAATTCACTGGTGTGGACCATGATAGCCTCTGGAAGAGAGGCAAGGACATGCACTGAATGTTGACATAATTGCTTTACTGTCACTCCCTTAGTGTAACACCTTTATGTAAAGCTTGTGTTGTTAATTATGGAGTCACAGAATCATTTCAGCTGGAAAAGACGTTTAAAGTGGAAGTAGATGTATTAATTTATACACAGACTAAAATAATCTGTTGTATCTGTAGCCTACGTGAAGTTTCTCAGACTAGTTACACATGCACATGTGTGTTGTTCAGTGTGCAGCTTTATTTTTAAAAGCCATTATTTCTCTCTTGTTTAAGCTCAGTGCCCAGTGTCAAATTCCAGTGAAAAATTTTCATTGTACTATGAGATCTCATTCTTTTCTTAGTAGTATATAAATACGAAGTTTATGTGAAATCAAAGAATGCTCGGTTGACTTCCCCTGCTGCTTTACTGGGAAAAAAAAACCCCAGCAAAATCAACGAGAGGAAAAAAAGTCCCAACAACCAGCACTCAGTGACTGTATAATTTTTATTTCCACCCTAGCAAGGAAACGGAAACCTTGAAAAATGAACTATCCTTGCAGAGGATGAAAGCTCTGTACGAGAGCCAAAGGGTTCTGGAAGTTGAAAGGAAACTGTTCACAAATGAGAGGCGTTTGCAAGCTTGTCAGAGCGAGAATATGAACCTGAGGGTTATGCTGGATGAGCTAAAAATGAAATATGAGCCTGAAGGTAAATACTATGTTTACATATGGAAAAAAACAAATATCTGGTCTTCCCAACTTTCGCAAGTTGGAAGAGGTTGAACAGGAAGACACAGAGTTTATTCTGCTTACAAACTATGTGTAAATGGCTGCTTTTAGATAAGAACCTGGTCCAAAATCTGCTGTATTGAAATAATATACCCTTCCTTGCTCAAGGTCTTTCCTTCAGTATGTATAACATAAATTTCAGAAGACTAATGAGTGCTCAGAGGCTTCAGAGTGTAGCTAGATAATCATTATGTAGGAAGTGGGAACAAACTCTCAGGAGGTGCTTTTCATTATAGCAGTATCTCTGATGAGAAGTTAAGAGTTCCTGAGCATAGGCAGCTGAGGAGAACTTCCTAGTATGTGCAAAGCATTTAGAGGAACAACCGTATAGTATCTCAAGTAGAATTAAAATAGTTGAGCTTAGTCATGTAGTTCAGTGTCCAATTAAAAGCCTTTGGTGAAAAGGGAGGATGGATGAGAGTTGAAAATGTTTGTCTTTATCAAGCTAACTTCTATTAGGATGCTTACTTTCTGCTAAGAGATTATATAAAAGGAGCTTTCTATAAGGGACTTAAATTGTCTGTTAAGAATAATTCCAAGGTTGTTAGTCATTTGCTATGTTCTTTATTGGTTTTACTAGGGACATGTTGGTGGACAACTTAACTCCAGCTTCACGTGTGTATAAAAAGTATTTTCCTCTTTTCTTAGAATTGCTTACAGGCACTAAAATTAAAAAGAAGAGTGAGAAGATTCCAGTGGACAGTACTTGTGAGTACTTGGACAGCAAAAATACTTTGGTAAGAGAAGCTACTCTCACTCAGTTGCCAAGTAAGGAAGAAGCAAAGATAACCACCAAGAACTTGGAACAAAGTTCTGCTACTCTGAGGAAACATGCTCTTGAAGCACCACCAATAAATACAGCTCTTGAAACAATGCACAAAGAACCTGAAAAAGAAAGGAAGAGAGCTAAAACTAAAGATGAGAACCTCGATGCATGTGCTTTGAACAGCAGAAGTGGAAGTAGTTCCTTGACTTCAGCTGCCTCCAGGTCAGTGTCAGCTTCTGTCTATGGCCAAGGCAATCAGCACAGACCTGCATCTCTTTTCTTTCGCTGCATGAACTGTGCTATCTACTTCTTTATCTATTTCCTCAGTGTTGCATGCAGTGTAATTCCTCAGCTCCGGCTGCCTACGTTGAACCTCTCAAAACCTTTTAGAAAGACTAAAATGATGACTAATGACAAAGACTCTTGAAACTGTAACCGCCTTTGAAATATATTTTCCATTACTTGAAAATCTGTAAGGTGTGCAGACAGCATGACAATTCACTCTATTTACTCTGACTTCACAAACAGGACTGTTACCTCGGTCCCTTCAAAGCTAACACACAACTTTGTTATGTACCAAAGCAGCAAAGGCAATGGGTATCACGCTTCAGTTTCCTAGCTGTTTTCAACCCTCATCAACTATCATGTTTACCTAAAAGCCTAAAAATTATTTAAATTAAGTGATTCTTAACCCGAATCGGGTTAACAGAACATGCGTTGCACAAGGTAACAGGCAATTAGCTGTGCTATTTGTGTTATCAGGCAAATGACTTCCCTAAGCTGGATGCATGATAACTAGAAGCATAACTGCTAATCTAAGATTGGGTTTTTCCCTTGAACTGAGAATTTAAGTTACTTCTTGATAGATGGTCAAGTAACTTTAGTACAGGAATTACCCTCAAGTTTTCATCTTGGTAACAGAAATGCTGACTTTTTTTTTTTTGAGCTGATACTTTTGTTTTCTGTTTATGTTTATAATCTTAGGAAACACATGCTGGATATTTTTTGGGGGGGAAAGGAAAGCATCTGGGATAGTTGGATGTTTTGAGCTCACAACTGCCTAATGTCTACTAGAAATAATATTTTGTTGAATTTAGAACAGCAGCAGCTTCCGAGATGGAGCAAGGCCTAGCATCTGTGCAGTGTATTCCAATTTAATGGCGTTCTTAAGTGGATTGATATTTTGACTCTTGAATCAATTATTCAAGGTTGCATTGGATGCACTTAACAGATATAAGTGACGAAACAGTACAAACTTCTGAAGAAGAAGTTCTGGGAAGAATATGGTAGAAATAGCAATTCCAGTATCTGTGTGCTGAGGAGGCAAGATGAGAGAGCTTGAACATGGGTGTTGGGAGGACAGATTGGATATTTTAGTGATGGTTTTGTGTTTCGGTGGTGTTTTCTGCACATAGAGGAACAGGTAGTGTACAACTTAGGTGTGAGAGGTTTAACTTATTTCCTCACATGCCTTTTGGAAAGTGAAGTGTCTGGCAGTAAGAAGTTGTTGGAAACCGTTCATGTGAATGGAAAGGGCAAAAACCTACTGTAGACGGTTGAGAAGAGGGAATTATTTTGACGTTTATCTTGGAAACAGAGGAGGTAGAAGAAGTGGAAGAGAAAGATGAAGTTATGGTTCAGAGAGAGGGTTCTAATCTTGCACCTATTGCTGTTTGCTCAAGTAAGGAGTGAAACCTAAATCAGTAGATATTAAAAAAATAAAGCTCACTAACACAGCAGTATCTGAACAAGTCACAAAACTATATTAGCTTTAATGTTTTCTTTAGTGCTGGTATGAACCTGCAACAGGCAGATCCTGGCAGAAGACTCTGTTCAGATTTCCAATTGTGTTGATGAGCTACTAAATCCTCAATTAACAATGTGGTTAAGATAATATCAAGGACTTCCTTACCCCTGATGCGTTACAATTTATTATTAAACAGGAAGTAATGATAAGGTCTGAGTAATGACAGGTTGGATTTCTAAACAATAGATTCACTGGACAGACGGTGATGTATGTGGCCAGAACCCTAGGTAGGAATGTAGCTGAATGCCAAGGTACAAAACCCACTGGCAACATGAACAAGACTGTGGACTTGAAAATGGCAAGTTTAGGGGAGGAAAATAGTAATTGGCATGCACATGGTAGATCTTTGTCAGCGCATCACCTTGTGTTAAGTTAAATGTAATGCTGTGGCTGAGAAGGCTGTTGTGATCATTGGGAGTTATTTTGGTAACTGGGGTAGGTTTTGTAAAATAATTACTCTAGCTCTGTCATTTAGTCGATGAAACATTGCAGTGAGAACGAGCCATAGGGACTGTGAAAGGATTGTATACTTCATGTCTAGGAAATAGTGTTTGAAAAGCTTAGTCATCTTGACTTAGGAGGTGATGAAGAAGTGGTTAGAGGTGATCTATATGTGCTTCTATGGGTGAGAGTTTTCCTTGTTAAGAGTCTTGCTTATGTGATGTAACAAGGTAAACCCAGATCACTTGGACTTCAGAGTACATGTATGTATCCTCAGTGTGTGCTTAAGGTTTAAAGCAAGTGAGCACTGGAATAATTTACGAAGTGATGCTGCTGATTAGGTTATGGTGTCTGAGTGTTGAGAACACAATAGTTGACACTAAACATTTAAGAGATTATTTTTATTTGTTAATTACTGTTGTATTTGAGGCAATGCAAAGGTTATTGGTAGTGCTATCTTCTATTAGGTCAAGTGGACTATAAGAAGATTCACTTTGGTGTTTAAGTGCTTTTCTACACTTTTGAAACTGAAATGGCAACTTCCAGCCCTTGTTTCCCAATTTAGTTTTCATTTAGATTTGATGTTGTTTGCTTTAGTTTGATCAAAACAGGGGACTGTGTGCTCTTTGAACTGTTTTATTTGGATTTCATGTATGAAATCTACCTCATCTGGACTTTGTTGGATCAGGAAATGCCTACAGTGGCTTGGCAGGAGATCTGGATAACCAACATTATCTTAGGAGTTTTAGGCATGACAGTTGTCCTCAGGATATAAAGCTCCATCTGATGTGACTAGTTGATCTTTCTGTAACAGCTAGGAGGAGCTATCATTATGGCTCATTTTTGGAGTCTACAAAGTCAAAGCTGGACAGAATAGTGTTGTAGTTCTTTTACAGGGAGTGTTTAACTGTCGTCTTCTCTTTCTGATCCATCCATTTCCTTCTACAAACAGTTAATGAAATATTGCAGTGCTTTAAAGGTGGTCTGTGGGCTGGCTTGGTATAAGGATAATGTTGGGTTAACTTGAGCTGCCTGCCACATGCCCAACCAGCTGCTCTTGCTTCTCCTCTTCAAGAGGATGGCAGAGAAAATAAGATAGAAAAAGCTTGCAGTCTGAGATAAAGTCAGGGATCAGTTAGTTGTGGGCAAAACAGACTTGATTTGGGGAAGATTAATTAATTCCCAGTTAAAAATAGTTGGACAAAAAGGAAGACAGAGAAGCTCTTTCCCTCTAATATTTGAATTGTTAGGCATTTTGAAGAACCTCTTTACCATAAACTAAGTTTACTGGCATGAAATGGCTCATTTGTCTCATCCTCATGAATCATTTTCTGTCTTATGATAAATTACGGTAGATATGGATTGACACAGTTCTAGTCTGAGGAATGTAGATGGTTTGAGATCATCAAAAGTTTATTTGATATATTGGTGTGTAAATGTAAGGATAGGGTGAAGGGGGTGGAAATTTGTAGCTGAATTTCCCCTGAATTTTGTGTTACATTTTGTTTCATAGTCCTCATCTTCAGCTGTATCTCTGCTGCAAATAAATCTCTAGCAAGTGGGTAGCAGCTATTTTTGTTTGGAAAACTCATTAAAAGCAGCTGTAGGTTGTTGTGGGTTGCTCACTGGTGGCTCTTGAGACCAGTAGAAATCCCCAAGGTCACTAGAGTTGCTTTATTTCATGTGCCGATGAATCAGCCCAGAATTTGTTTTGGTGTGTAAGGCAATGCTCAGTTTGGGATTTCATTTTCCTTAATTGGCTTTGCTGGGAAAATAATTGTGTGCAGGTGATTGGTTGTGGGTCATTTGGTTATATAATTTATGCTGTTTATCAGTCTGTTCTACTGACGCATTTGTGTGTTTCTTAAGTAGTTCTTAAATAATCAAAACATCCAACTGTGCTCAGATGTCTAGATCTTATTTTTTAACTTACCTCTTCAGCAGCCATGTGACAGCTGTATTCCCATTTACATTCATAGCAGAATCAAAATATATTGGTGCACAAATTATGTAGTTTAGAGCCTGAAAATAAGTTTTTTCCAAAAACTTCTTGTAAGTTATTTGGACATAAAGTGCAGATATAGGCTGGAAAATAGTGTATTGCTCTAAGAGTAGTCCTTTTTTTTGGTGATATTAAAGCCAAATGCTTGACTTGGTTTCTGCATTGCTGCTGGGACTTGTCGCTTGGAGTGGTGCTTTTGTCGGCTTTATCTCCTTTATGTGCATGGCACAGTCACTTTTGTATTTTCATGGCTTATCCTAACCATTTAACACATTTAGTAACCTTTTTTCGTGGAACATTTCAGCGGATAAGGGGGAGAAGGCTATAGTTTGTGAAGAAATGTGATTAGGACTGATACCTAAATGCTTTTCTAGCCTCATTTTATTCTTAAACACTGCTTGCTCTCTCTTTGTGTATGGATGGTCCTGTATGCCAGTTGGTTTGTTGGTCTTGCTTAAAACTCTTTTTAGCCTTGTTTTTTATTAACTAAATAGGTATTTAGAATGGTTGCTTTGCCTATAGGTTAACAGCTGAATCCAGATTTGAAACTACGAAAACAGAAGATATGAAAGAAAATAATATCACGACAGAGAAGAAAACTCAAAAGAAAACATACACAACATTGTATGTATCTTCTAAAGCAACGCCTGAAACACAATGTGCTCAGCAATAAAGCTTACATTTCTGGAAGGAACCTGAACAATTTGAAGTCCTCCTTCAGCAGGAAATAGAGTAAACTTATGTCAAACTCAAATGTACAGGTTCCTAGCTCTGCCTTGTTATATGAAGAGTTGCACTTTTGATATCTGAGCTTCCCCAAGGGCACCACTTAAGTTCCTTGGCAATGTGACCTAAAGTGTTGCCTTGTCCTGAGTTGTGGCTCAGTCTCTAAATGTGGTAATTGCTTTTTATTTGAAGCACAGTGCCCTTCTTAAAGATAAGCATTTGCTACAGAGGTTGGATGATACAGTAGGACGGGAGTCAACTCTAAGCAAGACAGCTAAGGTTGTTTTGATGTGTAACTTAAACTAGTTTATGTGCTCCAGAATTTCAACTACTTCCTGGATTCAGAATTCTTAACACTTTCCCTCAATGTTTAATTGTTCAATTTTCAGGATGACCTGAGGGCAAAGGTGCATGTCAATCTTCTTATGAATTTGTGGGGTATTATTCTTTTGAATTAATTAATATTTGTATTTGTACTATTAAATAAAATAAACTCTTCTTTCTCACTCTTTCTGAAGTGTTGTCTATATTGCATCCCAGAGAAAACAGTTCTCTAAAGCTGCCACCTTTCTTATTTGAAGAGGTGAGTTCTTTTTTTATATAAGGTTTTCTAAAAAAAAAAATCAAAAAGTACCAAGCAATAAAAGCTAAGGAATTGTAATGCATGTGCTGTGTTTTCATGATTTTAGGAGGCAAATCTTAACTATCTTATATTCTATACAGAAAAATTCTGAGAACAGTTAAGCCAGTTAAATTGACTGATTTTCTTTTTTTAGCATTTCTATGTATGTTTAAGATGACTTCATTCAACTCGTTATACTCTTGTGAATCAGTTAGTGACTTGGACTTAGGACTTCTCCTAACTAAGAAATCTAAGAGAGCTTTTGTCTTCTAAAGTCTCCTACAAAAAGTATACTTTACAGCTTTGTGGGTTTGAGATTAGACAGCTCGATCCACTGTACGTTGATATCCATCAGTGCTTTAGAATCCAAGACTCTTAACATGCATTTGTGCTCAAACAAATTTAACTTAATTTTATGTTGGGTACTGCTGGTCAGCAGCAAGAGAGACTAAAAAGTTAAATATGCTGTGTAAAGAGTTTTTGTTGTATCTGAGCTGTGAACAAAGCAGGGTTTGAGTTGGCAGCCTGCCCCTGTCAGAGTAGTGCTGACTGTTTATCACACCTGCACTGGAACCTTCCAGGTAAGGCACAAGGATTGTCTTGAGTGATGTCTTTAGAAAAAAGGAGGGAATTTGTAATAGGTGTGTGGTGGAGGGGAAGACTGTTCCAGTCTCCTCTTGTCGTGTTCCATCAGTTGCTTTCCTGCAGCTGTGCTCACAGATCTTGGCCTGTAATAGAATTGAGAGCCAGTTAAATGCATCTCCTGGGCTCTGCTTAAATTTTTCTAGATAATGAAAGTTAGAGTAGCTAAAAATTGTTAGTCAGCATTTCACAATATGTGGGTTTCTGGAATTGAAAGCTGTATTAAAGGAAGCAAGAATTCTCGCCTTTTTTCTGCCTCTCCTGCCAGTCCCCAATAGTTGAGTTGTACCTGTGAATTCCCTAGGCAGGAATTTTTTCAGCTTTTGAGGGAGCAAGAAATTTGCTATTTAGCTCCAAAGTCTTTTTGCCTGGAAGAAAACTTAAGAAAAAGTTGATAAGGGTCACGAGAGTGACAAATGCATCATCATGAAAGTGTGGCAGGAGGAAGCAGCAGCAGATCTGTGCAATGCTGGGAGCTGGCTGCAGGCAGGGGTGGGCAGCTGGGGAGCATCAGTACCTTCAGGAGCTTGGCTTCTCTAGTCCAGTGCACTTCTGAGGAGTTGGGCTGTTACATGAGGTGTGAGAGCTCCAAGGTGGGGCAGAACTGCTTTCAAAGGTGTGGTGCTATTTACAGGTCTTGCACTCTGCGAGGTCAGGTCTTCAAGACAGAAGGGGCTCAGGGCATCAGGGAAGTATTGCAAATGGGATGCCAGTTGGGAGATCCAATTTCTGTATAGTGTTTCTTTGGGTCATTTATTTTTGAAACAACAGTATCGTATTAATTTGGCTTATTAGAATCATAGAATTGTAGAACAACCAGGTTGGAAGGGATCCATCGGATCATCTAGTCCAACCATTACTATCAAACACTAACCCATGTCCCTCAGGACCTCATCTACCTGTGCTTTAAACACCTCCAGGGAAAGTGAATCAACCACCTCCCTGGGCAGCCCAATGACCCTTTCATGAAGCATGTTTCTAAATGAATGTTAGAAAGGAACCTTTCTCCTCAGCTCTTGCATTGCAGAGAAAAGATGAGGCAGAGGAATGCAGAGAAAAAAAATAAATGCAAGTTATTACCTCTACACTGTAGAGTGTGCTGGAGGGGTGATTTGCTGCAGTGGGGATTCTGGGGCAGTTATTGCTGGTTTGGGAATAAATGGTTAACTGAAAGATTAGGCAGCTCAGCCTCATAATATTTTTTTTTTTTGATGCACAAACAATATAAATTTGATGTTCTGTGATTGAGAAAGATGTAGCAATCTCAAATGAAGCTAATTGCCTGTAGTTGGAGATTATCTGAGTTGTTCACCATGTAGTTTATTTTAATAAGCATAATGTGAATTTCTATTGTAGGGGGGAAATAACTGGCCAAACCTTTTTTCTGAGCTAGGATGTAGGTGTGGCTAATACTGAGGCATTTCAATAAATTTTGTCGGTTTTCATGTGGTTTTCCTCCAGAAACAGGTATTGGAGTTCCATGTGCATTGAGGCCTACTGGTAGTCTGTGTCTGTCATGGTTACTGATTCAAGTCAACAACTAATGTGTTATGTGTAATCAAAAATAACCTGATAGGTGCAGCACAGCACTGTGAAACAGTGGGATACAGAGTGATTGCTAAGCTGCAGTGTAGTATCCAGGGACCAGGATTGTCCTGTGACTTTGTACTGAGCAGCAGATAAAGAAACAGTCTTGTAAAGCACTTGGGTTTGTTTATAAATTCCAAGCTACAAGTGAAGAACATAAATGCAGGTGATAAACTTGTTTTCCAGTTGGTGTGTTGTCCTTAATCCAAATAACAAACAGCTTGGCTTGTTCTTTGTAAGTCCCAAATGTGATTGTTACCTCACGCAGTAGCCCTTGTGCAAGTATAAGCTGTAAATATACAATAAATTAATTTTTAAGTTTTGTCCTGACATTGTCTTTAAGGAAGTGCTGTGTTGTTTAAAGATTAAAAAAAAAAAAAAAAAAAGATCAACTCTTGCCTTTTAAAAGGCAGGTAAAATGATAGAAGTGAAAAGGAGTGAGTGCCGTTTGAAGTATACTGTCTTTGTCTTCACTTCTGCTGTGGGACTCATAGTCTGTGAAAAACAGATCCCCATTGCAAGACAGGTTAGAAGAAAAGTCGGTTTTAAGATGTACTATCTTGTTGAATCCAATATTTGAAATGTTATTTTTGTGTCATTTAAGCAATAAAGCCTGTTGGCTTTCCAGAATGAGGTAACCCACTTTGAGAAGGTTTTGGTGTAACCGGGCTCTGTACCCAGTAGCCTTCCAGCTGAACTCTCGGGTTGAGGGGAGGACGACTTGTGCGTTACAGCCTGTATCATGCGACAGAAACACCCAGTTTGGGATTCCCCTCCCCCATGACACTACAGTGTCTTGAGTTGAGAAAAGAGGAAGGAAGCTCAGAGCAGCAGCAAATCTCGCAGAACCCTCGCAGCTGCCTCTGCCTACCAGCTCTTGGTGCCGGCAGCTGGGAAACGGCTTTTGTTTCCTGTGCCTTTGTTGATCACTCATCTGGGAGTCTGTGTCCTCTAAGTCTTGGTTTCCTTGGAGGTGTGGGCATCCTCAGAGCCTTACGAGTTCATGTGTGATGGCGAGATGGCAGAAGACAGAGAAGAGGAGTGGTGTGGGTATGTAACTTAGTCAACTGTCCTGTGAGTTTTGGCTTCATGACTTCTGAACAGGATGTGGGCAGGTGTTTTCTCTAGGGTGATGACATGACACCCTCGATTTTACCATGGCAGCTTAATGGAAATAGTCTATTTTGTACAAGGTTTTAATGTTTTGAACAGAAGGACAAGAGATACATGAGTGTCAGCTTGGGAGATGTCACCCTTACACTCCAACATACTGCCCCATCCCTCTGAAAGCTTGAGCTCCCACAGTAATGCAGCTTTTCCTGCTTCATTGGTTTAGAAATGGGTTCAATAAGTGAGAAATGTGTTGCATAGTAAGTAGCAGCTGGAAATTATGGAGAACAAATGTATGGGAAGGATAACCATACAGCTACTTCTGAGACATTGCCACTTGAGGTTCATGTTACAGGAAAAACACTGTATGAGTTGGTAAGTAGTACTTTTTGGAAGGAAAGTCCTCTTCAAATCCTTTTTTCTAAAAATGAATGATGGTAACTTGCATAAAGAACTGAATTGCTGTTTAGAAACCTATTTAAGTGAGAAATCAAAGCTCAAGCAGTAGAAATAAATATCCTGCTGAAGGTAACACATATTCCTACTACAGGTGACGGTGAATCGTGTACTTATGATATCCTGTTTAGTGCAGAGTTATTAACCTGGCATCCCCGAATTCTTCTAAAAGACATTTTTTGTTTTAAGAAGGCCATTATTAAAAGAATGTCTTTCCGTTGAACTTCCACATGGAACAGTGGCAGAATTGTGCAATGGAAGTCGCCAGTTCTGGTGGCAGGTTATATTGCAAAATAAAGGGTGTAAATGTTTTCTGTTAAAAGTACTAGGAAGTACTTAATTTTTGCACTTGTTTTCAAAGATTTTGATGTAGGAGAAAAATGATACGTTGGACATGGCCTCTGTATCCCTATACTAGTGATGGATGTTTTCTTACATAGACATACTAGCTACTCATCAGTTATTCACAGATGTATTATAAAGCAAACTTCACTTGTAGCAGCTCTTTATAAGGGAGCGTTTTGGGTCAGAGTGATATTCATGTAATGAGCAAAACGCTTTCTTTGCTCTGATTTTGAACATTATGGGGACCAAATAATCTGCTTTGTGGTTAAGTGGAATGTAGGCAAGTGATGGTTTTGTGCATGCTGGTGGAAGGTACCAACCTACTGGCTTTGACTGGTGCATGTCCACTGAGAAGGCACTCGGCTGTCTTCTGTCTCATTTGTATGGCAATCTGTCTGCTGTGCGTGGAGTGAAGTTGTACCTGTTTGTAACTTTATAGCAGATATGATCTCAGAGTTTACTATAAAGCTGGTACGACCTAGTAGTCTCTGGTATTTGAAAGGTACAGCAAACCACACATAATAAAAGCCTTTTTGAGCAACTTGTAACTTTATAAACTAATGACGATCAATCCAGTGCAGCTTGTTTGCCTGAATCTGCAAGGCATTGTGATCAAACAATTCACTGCACTCTAACTTAAAATACAGCACCCAGAATATGCAGGTTTGTGTAGCAGTAGCCTTTTCTACCTTGAATCTAAGACTATTTATTTCAAACCAGTAAACTTTTAACTGAATCACGTATGAACACCTATTTTAGTGCATAAAAGGAAAGCAAATAACAGGGAACAACATTTATTGACAATATTTTAATACTGTAATGTTTAAACTGCTATAAAGATGACACAAATGGAGTTTCTAAAAACTGCAAAGGACTAGGATTTTTCATCTGCATGGACTATACTCTTATTCCTCCAACGCTGTCACCTGTAACTAGAGCAATTTCATTTTAGACTGAGGATGTATGATGTGTTGCTCAAGGGGTGAAATCAGGGCAATTGCCATGATGTACAGGTGCAGCTTTCTGAAATGTGCTCCACTAGATGTATTCCTCCTTCTCTCGCCCGTGTCCTTGATAAGACTCTTGTCTCCTTCAATCTGGCCTCTGGGTTTACAACAGAGTAGAATTCTTGGAGCTCTATTAGCATAAGCAGTGTGATTGTTACATCTGCTCCCATGTTGAAGATACACTTGGATCACCTGTGTTAGTCACTTCACAGATTAATTTGTCTGTTGTGTCATGTGGATGAGGAGTCCTGAGTCTTGGGAAGTTTCCAGGTGCCAATATAGTGACCTGTAACTTTTAGACTACAGCTTAGGACTAATGGACTCATTTGCTGTTATTTAGGACATTAGTGGTAGTTTTGTGTCAGGAAGAGTCAAGATGATTTCTGCTGCAAGTGAAGAAAAATCTAGTTACCACTCAAGATAAACTCAAAGAATCTAACAGCTGCTGTTGGGCTATAAGACATCTACAGATAGTATGAGTAATGATAAGGGATTATCAAGTACACCAAACAGGCAATGGTGCAGTAGGTTATCTGTGTCTTTAAGGAGCTTTAGTGATGTTTAAAAGGAGATGATAAATTCATCCAAGCCCTGATAAATTTGCCATCTGCTTTTAAACACCACCCAAGTGTTAAAAAAAGTGTTTATCAAAGTTTTGATATATCTCCTTTAAAAATAGTTTAAGCGATGCATCCGTTTTGTAAAGCAACAGACGGACTTCTGCTTTGCACTGTGATAATCTGTGATAATTCTCCAAGATGTTACCTTTCCTTTTGTCGGTATGACTGTACTTTCTGGTGAAAGGCCAAACTAGATTATCAGTTTAAGATCTTGAGAAGGAACGCTGTAGACGTGGTGCTGTTTCCTGTGCCCTGGGCTTTCTCCCTCACTGTTCTAGGCTACAGCATCATACTACCACTTGCTGTTTCTCAGCTCACCCCATCCAAGACTGTTTACTGTGTGAAAGAGGGTTTAACATTGTATTTTAAGGCTTTTTGTGGGATTTTTTAGGTACAAGTCTAGTTGTAGCAATGTCTGTTTAGTCTGTTGCAAAGGGGAAGAGGGAAAACAAGAGCAATAATCAAGCAAACTTTCCATCAATAATAGAACGCCGCTTATATAATTACTCATACATTTAACTTTCTTGTAGGCGTTCTTATGTGGGAGTGTTCCATTTCTGCTTTTGCTTAGTTGCTTTATGTTAATATATAACTACACATTCAATAATTGAGACTTAATACCCATGAATTCCTTTTCCTAGCCAAGCTGTTGGTTCAGTCTGTTTTTTTTTCCTTTATTTGTCTTTGAAACTAAATGTATTTTTTTCCTTCATTATAGTTGTTGGTAGGAATAGTGGGATGGTTTTTCACCCAGAGTCATGTAAAATAAAAACAACAAACAGAGCAAAAAAACCCCCAGCAACACCCACGCATTCCTCCACCCATGTTTGTCCTGTTCCCTACCACCCTTTCTTCCCTTCCAAAAAAAAATTTAGTTGGGGAAACTGTCACACTGAGGATTTAGTTTTCGAAGGGTGTTTAAAATGTCTTTTGGAAATAAGGTAGACTTGAGCTGTTAAAAATCTGAGGGAAAATAGTGCTATTGCTAAATTTTAAGTAGATCAATGAGACCTGGAATATGGGGTATTGGCAACTATAGTCACAATTAAGTGCTTTTTGGATGTATGATCTGTTCTAAGTGTGTCTTTTGTATCTCAGGAAAATCAGGACATACAGGCAAACCATGTCTGCTGTGATATTAAGTCTCATAACATAAAGAAGTTCAAGAGCTCTTGGAGTGGTACAGACCGGAAGCTTTTTGAGGATATAGGACTGTTTTGCCCTCTGTGTTTTCAGAAATCTTTGTTTTCAAGTCTCTGATTAATGATTCTAATGGTGAATTTATAAGTCTTATCAGAAGTGTCCCTGTTGCCTTCAGTTTCCACTGACGAGCAGAGTTTTATCTTGAGAGAGTGGAGCTCAATCTATGCGTGAGCAGTAGCTTGCCAAGTAGATTTGGAAAACCACATGATCCCAGCTGGGTGCAGGTTATGTGCTCACTTTTGTCTTTTACATAATTAAATAGGACATTCCAGGTAGGTGATATTCAGTTTTGCACTTAGAAAGCACAATCTGGATTTTACACATGCAGCTGTACTTAATCTTGAAGCATTTCCTGCATAAATGTGCTTTTATGGATGGTACAAGGCCAAGAAGTCATGGTAGGGTAGTGGTTTTGGATGACGGTTTCCTAGGGATTGTGCAAGACAAAACGTGTTTGAAATCTGCTCAGACCTTGAGCAAATTATTACGGTTGTGAAAAAGTTTCAAGCCGATGAAACATTCTGTTAGCTGCTAAATGGAAATGTCAGATTGACTCCTGCACTTCTGGAACTGTAAATGGGCATTTGTCAACTTGAAGTATTAAGTGTGGGGTAGGAGACAATTGGGTGACTTCCTTGAAACCAGAGTAAAGCATTGCTCAGCCTGAGTGCCAAGGGCTGTGACTGGCAAGGCTGATTTTCACAGCTTTTCAGTGCTTTTCAGCAGATGCAATTATTTTATACCTGTAAAATCTGTGTAGATTGAGCTGTACTGGAGGCAGAGCCTTATTCAGTGTCGGCTGCCTACTTTGTGGCAAGAAGTCTGTGAGCCCAACAGGCTGTTCTAGCTGTTTGGGAAACTGCAGCAGTTTTGTGAAGTACAGCTCTCTATGAAAGGTGAATGACAGTAAAATGAAGAGCACAGCTACTTACGCTGTTTTTCATTAAATACTTCTAACAAAAATGACCATGCTACTATTTCTTATGAAAAGGTTAAGAGAAACAATATCTTCGTACAACTAGCTGAAACTGTTAGAACTTCTTAGTTCTTATACTGGCTTTTTGTGTTTAAAGAAAAAAAATAAGTGGCCCAGGTCAGCTAAAACCTCCATCTGACCTCAAGGTTAAGAATATGGAGAAATCTCTGTTTAACAGTTATGAGATTTCAGTTTGTTATTTAAGAACTGAAGAGTTACCCCTTGCTGAACATGATTTGTGATAAATTAAATGATCTTCTATAACTCCCTTTGAGCTTTGATGTAGATGTGTGTGACATGTGAAACGGTCAGTAGAACTGTGTCTATGTCGTGTTCATTACAACACACTTGCTTTTTTTTAAGGGGAAGCTCTTAACTCAGAATATTGGAACACAGATTATATAGGGTTTTTTTTAGATGTTAACAAATCCCGTTAGGACTACCTAATATTTTCACACGAGATTTGCCAGTGTCCTTGCTGAGTAATTTTGCCCTGTTTTCGATAGAAGAAAATGGGAACTGAACACAATGGTTGTGTAAGATCAGGGAAGGTGCTACTTCTACTTTACTACTTATAAAAATAGAGTTGTAATGTTGAAAAATTAAAATGGAATAGAAGTATTACTGAGTTTTTTTATGAGAAACTTTTAGTTTATGCAAAACTCTTCATGAGTTATTACATGGAAATCATTCAAAATATCCCTCCTATTGCGGTGAAGTGAAATTGAGAGCTGATTCAGCAAAGTGATTCCTTGGAAACATTTTCAAATTCTATCGAAGTGAAAGCGTGGCAAGTAGCCAAGGAAACTTTTCAGCTCATGTCCTGAGGGAGCTGAAACAAACACCTGGAATCTCAGGGGCTTTTGTGTTAGTTGGTTGGTTTGTTTTCTCTATGTTATTTCTGTGTCCTGCTATAAATTACCGTTGAAGCTATTTTGAGTGTTTGTAAGTGTATGAATGTGAGCTTTATTCTTTGCTGATCCATGGGGAAGTTGGCTGATTGCGTTCTCCATGAGCTGTGAAGTCCCTATTCAGGAACCCTGTCTTCTGATTGGAGTTCCTGGGCATTCTCTACTCTGGTTTGGGAGGATCTTGCAGCATCCGTGTAAATATGCTTTCAACATGAACGTTCTAGCCTGGTGCTGGCTGCTGGGGAAGGGCATGTGCTGTTTAAATCTCTCCCATTAATCTTACTACCATGACATCAGTTACTTCTGAGGACAGTAACTGCTACTGGGATTTAGACTGAAAGGCAGGGTCTTTAAGACATGCAGCTTCTCTCTTGAGGATGCTGAATGCTTTTGTGTTTGTGGCTGGGATAGAGGATGCTCAGGAGCTAAGTGGTAGAAACAGACAAATTTGAAGGGGCCTATATTCCTGCCGGTCAGAACATTTATTTTAAATTTAAACAACTGTTGTTAATAATCTACAGAAAAAAATTTAAGCCCATACAGGTTTTCCATATACTATTTTTGAAGAGCAAAATAATTGAAATATATATTAATTGTATGTAATAGCTAAATTTTCATTCACAGCTAATAATTCCAAACGAATTGATGTGATAGTTCAGCCGTTTGCTGCTGTGGATAATATGTGTGGGTGTAGCTGATCGTATTGGTATGTTTGATTGTTAATAGAGCGTTTTTGCAGAAGTATATGGGAGATTATTTCTTAGTATAAAATACCTAGATAGGTCAAGAGTTAAGAGCTAAAGAATTAAGGACTTTGTTAAACTCATCCTACCAAACAATCCAGTTTCTACAATAAAAGCTTTCTCATGAAGTTTCCACTTAGTCATTTAGAAAAGTGTTAGCTGATGTAGCCGCTTCCTTTGTCAGTTTGTTACTGCACTTTTCAATGTATTAATTGCCATTAAGTTTTTAGAGAGTAAACCCAATATGAAATATGAATACACAACTCAGTAATTCACATCTATATTCAAATATATATCTATATTCAAATTTGTATCCAAATACAGCCGTGAGTAGATCAGTGCAGACTTTAAAACAGAAAGTACATGCTAGTCAACAGTGATTTTAATGTGTTTGGACATCTTAGGGGAGCTGTTCACTATCTTCTATCTCTTGAAATCTATGCCAAGATTAATGAAAGGAAGCCAGTCAGAACATAACTGTGCATCTACTATGTGCAAATAGTTGTATAGTAAATAGATCCAGAGTTTTGCTGAGCTGAGGCAGTTCTCTGAGCATAATAGAAATACCTTCAAGATTCTTTTGAGCAGATGTCTTAATCTGGACTGCAGAGGGTCTCTTCAAATTTTTTTTTCTGCACCTTACTTTGTTTAATGATTCAAGTCCCACTGTGTGCAACCAAGAGGAGAAAAGGGTGGGAAGGTCTCTTCATGTCAAAGGAACAAAAAACTTAACTTCAGTCTAATAAGCCTCTTAAATATGAAATCCTTTTTGATTTCTGTTCTAGAAATGTAATGAATATAATGATGGCAACAGAAACAAGCAAGACAATTTATACGACACAGCCATAAGAGAGGAGGATCGATCTGTTTAGCTCTATGCACCTACTTTGGGCAATTTGATGAAAGGCAATTTAATTTGAGACTTCAATAAGTAGCAAGTGTTAGTAGTATGCATTTTGGCACAGCAGAAATGCATATTCTCCTTTGGAAGCATGGAGGGGGGTGCAAGAGGAATGTAGGAACATACTGAGGGTAGGTTCAGCTTTCCAGATAAGTTTTCCCCTCATCCAAAACATTGCTAGTTTGGATGCTCTGTGTGTGTGTGTGTATGGACTGTGATGGTGCTTTAAGAAAAGGAAGAAAACCTTGCTGATGGGTGTCTTTACTACACACTAGAGGTCATGGTTAGTAGCTCATGTGCCGTTCCTACCTATAAAGTTTAATAATGTTTCAGGCTTATGTATGCTAGTCCATTTCCCTGTGTGATGCTGGCCTCAATAACCACTTCTACTCTTTAACACTATTGTAAAAGTATAACCATGTTAGTTGAGAAAAAAATATACAGAAACAAATGCCTACCTCGGTAGCCCACATCCTGTAGCCCTAGAACGTAAGAACTACTGAACAAGCTTATTTTCTTGAACTCTCTCTGAAACTTAACTGTTAGTTAACCACATGTAGATGAGCTTCTGATGAGAACCCTTATAAAATCTGCTGCTCCTGTACTGTTTTCAGAGTGATCCAATACAGAAAATTACAAAACTTTCTATTTCCATATAAAACAGTTTCATGTTAGGATGAAGAACCTAAACCCAGGGGAAAATGCAGTAAATGCAATTCTTCAGTGCCTCCCTGCACTCCTTTTCACCAGTGTCACTATAAATTTCCATGCACTTATGTTCTCAATCAGAGCAGTATACAAGATAATTTGTTTCCCTGCTTATGCTTTTTTGTTTCTGTTTTTTTTCCTTTGATTTTCGGTGTTAGCCATTTTCAACACCTCTACATTTTCACAAGAGAAGAGGTTAAATTATGGTAGCATGAAGCTTCTTGATAGAATCATTGTTCTGTTTGTTTATTTAATATTAATCTTAACTGTATGTGTTTTTTAGTTTGACCTTTGTGTGTAACTGTAATGAAACCCAATATTTACATCCCTAATTTTTTTCAGCTATATACAATTTCAAAGGCACAGGAGTGCCACATCTACCTCTACAGATTGGTGATGTGGTCCATATTCTGGAGTACTGTGAAGGTAAGTCAGGTACCTCCAGACTATAGGTCATTTTATTTCACAGCAATTACCTGTGTTACACAAGTAGTTGTCTAATGCTCTTCTTTGTGTTGGTGGTGGTGTTGAGTTTTAAGGAAGAACCTATTCACTTTTGGAGAGCCAACATCAGAAATCTTAGAATCATAGAATCACCAGGTTGGAAGAGAACCACTTGATCATCGAGTCCAACCATTCCTATCAAACACTAAACCATGTCCCTCAGCACCTTGTCTACCCATACTTTAAACACCTCCAGGGAAGGTGAATCAACCACCTACCTGGGCAGCCTCTGCCAGTGCCCAATGACCCTTTCTGTTAAAAAGTTCCTCCTGAAGTCCAGCCTAAATGTCCCCTGGTGGAGCTTGAGGCCATTCTCTCTCATCCTGTCCCTGTCCCTTGGGAGAAGAGCCCAGCTCCCTCTTCTCCATGACCTCCTTTCAGGTAGTTGCAGAGAGCAATGAGGCCTCCCCTCAGCCTCCTCTTCTCCAGGATAAATACCCCCAGCTCTCTCAGCCGTTCCTCATCAGGCCTGTTCTCCAGCCCCTTCACCAGCTTCCTTGCTCTTCTCTGGACTTGCTCGAGAGCCTCAACATCCTTCTTGTGATGAGAGGCCCAGAACTACACACAGGATTCAAGGAGAGGTCTCAGCAGTGCTGAGCACAGAGGGAGAATAACCTCCCTGGACCTGCTGGTCACAGTGTTTCTGATCCAAGCCAGGATGCCATTGGCCTTCTTGGCCACCTGGGCCACTGCTGGATCAGTCGCTGTCAACCAAAATATCCGAGGGCATGTGGTTTATTTAGGAAGCCATTATCAATTGAGCAAGTCCTCAAGGTAAATGCAGAGTTTGTGAGGCTTGTGCCAGCCTGTAATGTACCTGATGGGATTTGCATTAAATTTGAACGAAATTTCAGTGGGGTATGCACTTATCTCCAAACCTTTTATTTGTTGCTAGGCCGTAGTCAGCATCCCAGTCATCCTTTAGTATAAGAAATCCAGTGTGTTAAAGGAGTCTGTAGGTCAATATGACAGAAAAATTTCTGAAAGCCACCCAGCTTACTGAGTTTGCAAATAGCAGAAATCTAAGTCAAATCATGCATGGTTAATAGTTGACGTGCTGGTCCAAATGTAGTAGTAGTTGGTATGTGGAGATACCAGATCAACTGGCGTAAGCGTAAAATCAATAGAAGCAGTAGAAGAATAAGTGAACCTTAAAATTGTATACATTTGTGAAGCTCGATTAATTGTGGATAGTGTAGTGATAGTGTGTTCCTGCGTATTGTTTGATCTGTAAATTCACAATCTGACTGAATTCTCTCCCAAGTCTGCCAGAGCTACTTGAGTTTCTATTAGTATCAAACATTCAGGGTGCAGTTATTCTTATGAACTCAACAGTTACTTACCTGCTATTTTTGGTTTTTTTTTCAACCTGCAGTGATGTCTCATTTTCTCCAGGTTCTAACTTGAACTTCATGCCAGGAGACTCCTTATTCAAGTTGGGTCCAAAAGATGTAATTCCCCTTGGAGGAAAGATAGCTTAGTCCTGTTATATTCAATGAGGTTGCATGTGTGAATTATAGAGCATTAATAATGTAAATAGAATGCAATCAGCAGAGCTTCATGGACTATACGAGAGTGATCTTGGTTGAGAGAATTATGTCTTGTGCCAGTTATTACATTGCTAAACAGCTTAAACTTGGAGCCTAAATCTTGTCAGTATTAAGTGTAGGGGAGCTAAATTCTGTGTGTCATTTTCTGTACTTACTATGTAAAACTTCGAAGTAGATGATATCATCATACTTGCTAATGTGCAAGTCATGCCAAATATGTTTCCTGATATTAATTTTAATTTCAACTATGTATTTTTAAGTAACTAATTTTCAAACATGCTGTGCTCTGTGGCTGTTGTAGGAAACAAAACTCATGACTTTGTTACATGCTTCATTTTTCTGTACGTGTATGTTCTGCCATAAAAACTGCACTCTTTCATCCTTTTAGATTGGTACAAAGGGTATCTAGTAAGGCGTAAAGGATCAGAGGTAAGATCATTCTGTTTGTTACTGTGAGACCATTTTTAAGAATTTGACCCACAAAGTGTTTTTTTTTTTTTCAACTCACATCTCATAAATCTCATATCAGAGAGTCCTTTCCTGTTCTCTAAGGGCAGCTATCTCCAGTCTCTTTGCTTTCAAGATGAACATTGCAAATTAAATGTCATTCTTTCTTAAAGCAATTTTAGTCTTATTCAGTGTTCTGTGCTCTTGTGCTTCAAAGAAAACTGAGTTTGCTCTTCTTCATGTCAGTTACCTTTTTGCTCTTCATCCTTAGCACTTTCCCTTGTCTGTCATTGCTTTCAGAGGTGCAATGGTCCTTTATTCGTGTCGCTCCTTTGTTTGATAATCAAGCTGATGGTTAAGTTAGCCTGTACTCTTTTCCTAGAAAGATATATGGGCTGATGCACAGAGAAAATGGTGGGTTTTTTTTTCTGATTTTACACTGTTTTTGGAAGTAGTAAATTGGGAGATGGGAGTGGAAGATGGTCTTTCTTCTGATGAAAGTTAATTGTATGCACTGTATGCTCATAAAGAAGAATATGAGAGAACTTTTATTACTTGTCTGTCAATCAGAAATGCATCTAGGTGGACAGAAAACTAGACAGGCAGCCGTTAATTGGAAATAAGTTATGTTCATGCTCATAATTTTATAGAGAAAATTTTGAAGAATTGGGTTTTGGAAGGCTCTCATGTTATTTAAATGTTCTTAGAAAATAACTGGTTTTAATTCTTTTTTTTTCCCTCTTTCAACAGGGAATATTTCCTAAGTCTTTCATCCACATTAAGGATGTTTCTGTTGAAAAGAAAAGGTATTGAATTCAACTCTTCGATTGCACTAAGGATCTAGTCTGCTAATGAATTAGTTTTAAGGCACTTAGATGCCTTAAAAGGCTTTTATAAGGCATTTAAAGGCATTTTCCTTAAAAAAAGTAACTATGATATAAACCCATGAAACACAACTACTCTTGATTCCCATGGGTTAAATTTCCTTCTCCTTCCTAGACATACAGAAAATGTAATACCTGCTGAAATTCCTTTAGTTCAAGAAGTTACCACTACTCTCTGGGAATGGGGAAGCATCTGGAAACAGCTCTATGTGGTATGATACTTTTGCATGTAGTGTGTGTCCTGTTAATTAGTCCTGATAATATATAATGAGGCCTTGTGCAAATTAGTGTCCTGTCCTGGATGCAGAGCAGGATCTGGGAGGATTTAAGAAATTACTTCTTCATCACTGCTTAGGTCGTTACAATTTTTTTCAGTGGCTTAAAAATAAAAGACTGAGGAGTAGTGTAACGTTATGAATTGAGATGCTGCTTCAAGTATTCTCTATGTGATGAATTTTTCATAATTGCTCTTTGTAGAGTTGATATGTTTGATACTTGTATGTTGAAATTTATCTTAGATGTGTTAGAAGAAGTCTCACCACGTTCTTGGGATGCAAGAATAAATGTTTTTCATTTTCTTTTTATTTTCAATATCTTAATATTAGATTTCTTACAACAAAGAGAAGTTTTTTTTTTACTTTTTGGAAAAAAATTTTGTTATTTTGGTTTTTCCTGTGAGCACTCTTACCAATACATGAAAATGCAGTAAATTTGGAGGTATTGGCCAAAATGACCAGTGCATCAGCATCTGTGTTCATTGTAAGCAGTTTGTAGTCACTCTTTGTATACACATGCACTGCTCACAGTGTGGTAAGATCTGTAGGAGAGATGCGTATTTATTTATTTATTTATTTTTTGTTTTCTTTTTTTCACTTTTGTTGAACTGGAAATATTTTTGACACTGTCCTTTAGAGAGAGACCAAACCTTTCTTATAGCATTATACGTGTCCTTGGACTACAAGACTCTGAGAGCTAAAATTTGAAGTTGAAGGATAGAAGGTTGATTTTTACTTTAGTAGTGACATCTATTTAGCATGCTTCAATCCTACATTAATCCCCACTGATTCTAGTGATTTCTAGGCTGTCTAATGAGTTTTAGGCCGTCAGACATAGGTTGAAGTTTTGACTGGAAAAACATTAAAAGATTGTGACTACTCTAGTACCTGAGCAGTCTCTTCTAGTGGATAACCTGTTCCAACAACCTGCCCTGACTGCTTTAGGATCCCAGCTAATGAATTTTTTTTTTTTTCTCCTGGGACAAAGAAATCTTGGATATGATGTAGTGTTTACTCGTTAATTTTTTAAAAAATGTGTTACTTGTTATTCTTTCTTTTGCTCAAGTCAGCACTTAAAAATTCTTGTTTCAGTGAATGGTGCTTGAACTGCTTTAGTGACAGCTGTGCGTTCTCTCTCTCTCTGTGCTCTTTAATATCTTAATACCTCAATCAAATGTTGTTGTTCCTGGTATACTCCTATCAGTATCTGAGAAGTAAATTGCTTCCATAATGTTTTCTCTTGAAGACACTTAGTTAACAGATTTTAAAACAATTCAATGACATAAAAATAATGTGATTCACAATCCCCATACAAACTGCTTAAATTATATGTAATTTTTTTATAGTTGAGTGGGAAATTCCATCTTTAAGTTGTGAGATGAGAGCAGGAAGGAAGTTGACTACTTAGCCTGATTCTTGCTCCTACAATCATTGAATGTTAAATGTTACACATCCTTTAAATGTCAAGACCAACATTTCACTTCAACTTGAAGATTGAAACCTGTTGTTTTCTTTTTTGTCTTAGACAAATAAGAAAGAGCAGTTCCAGCAGGTGCACTCTATGATGTATGACTTAATGGAGTGGCGGTCGCAGCTTCTTTCTGGGACATTGCCAAAAGATGAACTCAAAGAACTCAAACAGAAAGTCACTTCCAAAATTGACTATGGCAACAAGTAAGTGGCCTGTGTTGCTTCCAGGAAACGTGATTTATTTTAAACACACAGATAGAACAGAGATGATGAGAAAGTTTATTTGTCTGCTGGTTTTTAACTTATTTTTTTTTAAAACTAGTTTTTAACTCATTAATGAAAGATGTAGACATACTGAATCTTCCTTTTCATTCTTCTTGTTCTTCAGGACCTAAAACTTATCTATCCTTCCCAAGCACAGCCTACCTTTAGTAGTATTATGCTACTAATTAAAAGGTGGTAGTGAGATTTGTGTTATGGTGAGTAAACAGCAGAAGTCTGATAAGTTTGAAGTGTGCAGAGCCCTTGTTAAAGGTGCCACAGCACCACCCTACACATGTCCATAATTTACTAAGGAATTTCCAGGCAGAAATCTAGTTCTGGTATTAGAAGTGAAATTACCAGGAATGAAATAGGAGTTTTTTTTGACAAAAAGCCTTGTCTGCTTATTGTTAGTGAAAAGTCACTGCAGTACAACATATTTTTTGCAAAAATGGGGTTATGTGGGGTAGAGTCGTGTTTTACCACCTGATAAAGGGCAAGGAAGAGCTTAGTAGAAATGTCTTGGTAGAATTGGCTTTATAGGCATCAGAATGTGCTTATAAGTTCAGTTCAGCTATTGCAGGTGACTGTGGTTATTGTGGCCAGAAAGCCTGTAGGCAGCTGAAAGTCTTCAGTCACTTGTGGCAAGATGTAAACAATGACCACGAGGTTTTATGAAACTTCTAACTTGTTCACTGTGATGTGGACGCACAGATTTCTCATAAATTGTATTCTTATAGAACACATTACGGGAATTGATCTATCCTGCTACACCGTGTAGAAATGAATGGTCACCCCAAGGCAGATTTTGCTTGGAAATGCTCCAAAGGAAGAAGCCTATCTCTGATTAAGACAACACTAACATTTCTTTGATTTCCCAAATTTATTTTCACACACTTCTTTCCAAATTATGAAGCAGTAAGCTTCTTCCTGTGGAGTAGCAGGGACAGTATGGATGTTTAAAATGGTTTGGGATAGTACAGAGGATAAGTGCAAGTTGGATAGTATTTGTTAGTGCCTCAAAGTGTGAGGCTGAATTGCGTGAAGGGCACTTGCCAAACAGTGGAGAAGGAATGAAGGGGAATGAGTGGGTCATTGTAGTACCAGATATTAAACACTAAGTCTGGAGAGGTTGTGGATAACCATGTAAGGTGATGAAACTGGCTTGCAGTCTGACGCACACCGCTTCAAACAGCGTGAACAGTGCCATAAGGTTAGCCAGTACATTATAGAAATTGTGAAAAATTTGGTTTGGCACAAATGAGACCAGTTTTAGGATAGAGGAGCAAGATCCTGGGTAGGCAAGAAAGGGTATGTCTTGGTTGAGATGAGACCATGACACTGTTGTTAAGAGTATGTAGGGTGTATGGAGCTAAGACTTGAGTTCTGAACACCGAGGGGAAAAGAAATGACTGGAAGGGGTAAAAAGCATAACTTGTGTGACAGCACTTGTGTGACAGCAAACGGGGAAGTAAGATAACCACACAAAAGCAGAAGGTAACTGGAAAAACCTACACTACTTGATTACAAAGGTCATATGTTAAAAAGCAAGAGATATAAAGGCTGCTTGAAGTCCGTCAATGTAGTATCTCTTTTCCATGGTGGACGTTTAAAATCTTTGATGATGTATCCATTTCAGGAATTTATAGCTGTGTACAACAGTTTGAAAAAAAATGTGGGGTTTAGTTAGATTTTTCTTTAGTCAAATATTGTTGCATGTATTTAAACTTATTTTATTGCATAGAACTTGAAACAGCTTCTTTTGTGTTGTATTTCCAAGCTTTAGTTTTATAGAAAGAAATAACCTTGCCATTGTGCTCTTCTTATTTTCACAGGATACTTGAGCTAGATCTAATAGTTAGAGATGAAAATGGAAATATCTTGGATCCAGATAAAACCAGTGTCATCAGCTTATTTCATGCACATGAAGAAGCAACTAATAAAATCACTGAGCGAATTAAGGAGGAAATGGTAGGAAAAATTGGCCAAATACGATGCTTCCTTTGCTGCAATCAGTACAGGGGTTAATGGATGTAACATTGTACTTTGAAAATTGGTGGAAATCTTTGACGGAGCAGAGAGAAGATTGGCATTCATGTGTTATAAATAAGTCTAAGCCTCAAACTGAGTGAGTTGCACTTATGCACTGGATTCAGGCTGTCGGCTAGGCTGAAAGCCTCTGTCTAAAGCTCTTCTAAATCCATTCTTGGATTCCTAAATAGAAATGTATCCTCATCGCATCTGTGAGTGACTTAAGAGACTGATTTGCTTAGTGAATAGTTAGGTACTTGGAGTTCAGGCTGCAAGCAATGACTAACCACTGCTGCTCCTCAGAAGGTCTTGTGACAACACTAGTTTTTTTGCTCAGTGTTGCTGCTTGATAGTTAACCTGGTGGAGTTGAAGAATTTAAGCTCACTAAGGTTGAGCTCAGGTGAACTCAGCATAATCTTCTGGACACAAGATGTTAGCACGGCTAAGCAAACTTGATGAGTGCATAAATTTCATCTTTTAAAATGCTAAGCAGATGACTACAATTCCTTGACCTTTTTCTGTATTAAATATGTACAGGGACTTGTCAGATACTTACATTCTTTTCTTCATTCGCAGGAAAGTAAACAGTAATAAAGCAAGTAAAACACTTGACAAAATACATTTGGGCTGTCATGACACTTAAGTAATATCTATGAGAAGTCACTGCAAAGCACATTATGAGTTATTCTCACCAGTGTCACTAAAAGAATCTGCTTTGGAGTTTATGTAATTAACTGACAATATGAAGAAAATTCAACTTGGTGGTCTGCAATAGGCTGTTGACTTGTTTTCAATATGAAACAAACTGATAGATAAAGAGGACATTTAGGCCATCAAATGTTATGTAGCTGTTTCAGTTTATTTAAAATGGGACACAGGTACAAATTAGGAGGTTATTCCTGAGTTGTTGAGCCAGCTGTGTCCTGATCTCAGCATGTGTTACTTGTGTCCTCTTCGAAGAAGTCAATTTTATTTTGCTATCATTCCTTGCACAGTGAAGCATCATTAGAATGTGGATACTAGGACTTCTGCTATATCCCACTGTGCTAAAAATCATCTGTTTCAGAATTGTAGACTTATATCTGTAGCAACAGAAGTGAAAGTTTGATGTTTTCTCTTCTCTTTACAAGTGGTGACAGTGCTCCATGTTTTATATATGTGCCCAGTGACTGAAGAACTAGCTTAAAATACAGAAGTCATAGAATATCTCAAGCTGGAAGGGACCTCTAAGATCTTTGCTGTTATCTTCTAAAGGGGTTTAAGTTCTTACAGCATAGTAAAAACCCTGTAAAATCTTTTTAAGTATGGTCTTTTACCAAATTTTAGTCAAGGACTGCAGAATAGTTTCATGGAAGTCAGCCTAATTACCTTGGGAGGTACGGTTTTGAGTATGTTCAAATACAGGAGGAAAATTTTAACCTGCCTCTTTTCTGCTGAAAGAAAGTAGATGTAAGAATTTTAAGGCAGGAAGGTTTCTGGAGTTGAAGGGAGAAGGGAGGAGAAGCAGCTTAACTATTGTGTGCCTTAGAAATATTCATAAAATAAAGTAATCCCTATTCCATTTCTTACAAGAGACACCTACCAGGATAGGATAATATGCTTAAAGTCCCATACAAAGGCAGTTGTTACTCATACTGACTCTCATAAATACTGCAAAAGATTGTTTTAAGGCAACTTTGTTAATAGCTCTTTGATTATTTGCACACAGAGGTAGCTTCCTAGTCTGGTTGCAGTGTTTTGAAGAACCCAGTCTGAGCTTTTTATCTCCCTGCATACAGTGGAGGGTCTGGAAAGGAAGGGGGATTGTCTATGCCTATACACCTTCAAACTGTCTTAACTTCACAGCAGAAAAGGATGCTGACAGAGAGAAGCATCTTGAAGGATCAGAAACCTATTTGCTATCAATGTCTGTGTTATTCAGCAGTGTCTTTCAGGGGAGTATACAGGGAACTGCTTATTTGCTGGAGAAAAGTATTTTTGTCTAAATTCCCTATGATTTTTCAAGACTAACTGATTTCAAGATCAAAATTTGAAACTGCATGTGGTGCCTCAATAGTTTAATTCATGGATCCAGCTAATGATTTTCTTCCTTCTGAGTAGTCAAAGGATCAACCAGATTATGCATCGTACTCCCGAATGTCTTCAGCCCCCACCCACAGCCTCTATGTCTTTGTGCGGAATTTTGTTTGCCGAATTGGAGAGGATGCAGAACTCTTTATGTCGCTGTATGATCCACAGAAATCAACAATTATAAGGTAAGCTTTCTTGTTTTATTCCAAAAGAGTTGCAAAAGGATCTGGACAAAATGAAGTAAAATAGTTGGCAACGTGTTTAGTAATGCAGAGAATATATGAATAAAGAGAAGAAAAGAAAAAGGAAGTGTTGACAGATCTGTTCATTAGTGGCTACTAGATGATTCTTGATGGAGAATTTTGTGGTGTCTGGAGTAAAGTACTGAAGGGACCAAAATGGGAATAACATTTATATGCAAAGATACATAAAGTTTCTATTGACTATTCTCATCAAACAGAATGGTGGCCATTGCTTCCTCCAAAAAAGGTACCATTCTGTTGTATGTCCAAGTTATTTTTTAAAACTCACTTGTGGTATTTTGTTGAGTGTTCTTGTCTTTTTAGTGTGATATTAGGTTTAAACAAATATGACAGACTATTGCTGGTTATGCAGACTTTGCTATGTACTGTGTCTTTTTTAAGAAGAATTTTAAAATCACATGACAATGAGATATTTATCCTCAAAACAGTGAGAACTACTTGGTGAGATGGGGGAGTAGAGGCTTTCCAAAGGAAATCGATATGCTCAACAATCTTAAAGTAGTGTTCACAGTAAGTGTTTTCCAATTTACCTTAACTGGCTTTTGCAAAACAAATTTTCTCTTGTCTTCTCTGTGGTCACTAACAGAATTTAGCAAGATTGAGCAAGATTAAGAAGGAAGCAGAAGTATTGTTGGAAATAGAGCAAGGTGCGACTGGTCATTGAGTGCTTTAAGGCAGTTAAAATACTTCCATGTCCTTTCTTCAAATAGATTTGCTGCCTCATAAATTTACTGATGACTCCAAGTTTTTTTATTTAGTGTACCTCGTGATTGCTATTTTCTTTCTTTTTCTTACCTTGTATTTTCTTAAAATATTTCTTAACCTTTTTTGTGGTCTCAGCTGTTTTATTTTTTCATTTTACTTTTTACTAAGGCTCAATTTATTACTGCAGGTTCTGTTTAATTGTCACAACTTGGTTCTTCTCCAAGTAATATTTCAGGTCTTTTCTCGTGTTTTTTGTTGGGTTTATTTATTTATTTATTTTTTTTATCTTAGGATCTTGGGAATAAAGATCTTAGCCGAGACAAAATTTATTTAGTTTGTCAAATAGTCCGGGTTGGAAGGATGGATCTCAAAGACAGTAACTCAAAGAAATACACCCAAGGACTGAGACGGCCTTTTGGAGTGGCAGGTAACTGTCTCCTGTGCTCTATCTGAAGCAGGACCTCAGTGATACTTAGCAGTCCTGGACCGTAAGATCTCTAAGGAGACCTGTCACAATACAAAATAGCTTTATCGCCTATATTCCATATTTAAATTTTTAGTCCATAAAGAGTGCACCTACATTAGCAGCGTAGTTCAGGTCACAAAAGTGCTTTGCATTTTAATCTCCTAATAATTCATACTTACTGCTATGTCGTGCAAACCAAAGCACAGGGGCAGAGTATAATAATAGAATTTCTTGCGGATGAAATAAAACCAGCAATTATGTCCCCAGAGCACCATCAGTGCTCTTGTATTTGCAGGATCAGACCAAAACTAGTCTGAAGTAATTCTTCTTACACAAAATGTCACATCTGTAGTGTGGATTTTGCATTAAAGTTTCTGCCCCCCAAATCTAAGCCTTGTTGGGCTACACTGCTTGCGAGTGAAAAATCTGTATTGACCTTGAGGCAAAAGAACAGTAATGTACATTATTGATACACAAGGGGAAATACTTTGCAATGCTATAATATGCTTTGATGGTATTTCTTTTACTCTTCTAGTTATGGATATCACAGATATCATCAAAGGAAAAGCTGAAAGTGATGAAGAAAAGCAGCATTTCATTCCCTTTCACCCGTAAGATAGTCATAGATATCTTAATAAGCATTAATGTCTGTGTCTCTTTGGCTATAATAATCTATACGATTTTTTTTTTTTTAGTAATTTTATGTTGTAATAATGCTAATTATTTTAGTATCACTTAAACAGGCATAAAAGTTTTAACAGGGGTTGTGTAGCATGATAAATGAAGGTATATTCTACAAATATTCTACTTCAGACAGCTGATACTTAACAAAACCCAAGTTTAATAGTTATTCATAGTCAATAATAAGCTTTACAACTATGGATAGCTAGTAATTTATGTGCTCGATTCCGGTATGAATTTGAGTATGAGTTTCTGGTATGAATTTGTAACCTTGGGAAACAAATGGGAAAGCTGGAAGTTGTCTGTTTAAGCTTCCTTTGGGTTATTTAATAGCTGCACATCTGCCTGCCATCTCCTTCCAGGGACTGCACCGAACAAACTGACAAAGCTGTGGATTTTACTCTTATTTTGTAGTGTGTTTGAACATGTGCTGAGTGTATGTCCCACAGGTTTTCACAGCAGGGGGCAGGGCTTTATGCAGGCTCTGATTTACATGTTCGATACTCTCCGTTAGATGGTGCAGAAGGAAAGTTTATCACCTCCAGTATTGAAGTCATGCCAAACAGAATGAGCATGAACTCCACCTCTGTCAATCACAACCAGGATATTTTCTGAAGCACTTAAGTGAGCCAAAAAATTCTTCACAGAAAGGGTCATTGGGCAGTGGAAGAGGCTGCCCAGGGAGGGGGTTGATTCACCTTCCCTGAAGGTGTTTAAGCGACGGGTGGACGAGGTGCTGAGGGACATGGTTTAGTGTTTGATAGGAATGATTGGAATTGATGATCCGGTGGGTCTCTTCCAACCTGGTGATTCTATGAGAATGATCTGAGTGAAAACTGGTTTTCAGTTAGGAAGTAGCTGAATTTGTTATACATGAACTATCTTAAAAAGAAAAGCCAGACCAGCTACCTAAAATTAGGATACTCGCAGATGCTAGTATTCAATGGCAACATGTTTGTACATTCTATGTAGTGCTACTGCTCTGTACTATGGAGAATAAATGTAATTCTGCAAGACTTGAGTATGACACACTGTTTTATTTCACGAGTTCACAATTTGATCCAATGCTTGTTTTATGAGTTTTCCAAGGAGCTAAAAAGAATGCAAAGTTCATTCATTTGTCAGGTCCTTTAGTAGGGAAAGTGGATTCAATTTGCATGTTGGTGAAGGCATTTCTGTTGTGTGTTCCTATGAAATGATAAGCTTTCATATTGTTTATCTGTCACAAAATGTAGTTCCTAAAGTTGGAGACTCAATTTTTTTTTTTTGCACTTCAGTGTACACATAACCTTAATGTGAGTGATGTGCATCTCGGGGTGAGAGTTAATGCAGTTACAGAATGTATTATAATAAGGCCAAACGCAGATAAGAGGACTGAGGATGTTCGTGTTCTGAATGGTGTTTGATGTACCTAGCACTTAATTCCTAGTAGACATTGTTGTTTCTCTTGCAGGGTGGTGGCAGAGAATGACTTTTTGCACAGTCTCCTAAGCAAAGTCACTGCATCGAAAGGAGACAGTGGTGGGCAAGGTAAAATTGACTTCCTTGTTGTTAAGTGAAGTAACAAGGTAATTTTTTTGAACTTCATTTTAGATCATTTACATTCTGGAGGAAAGATTTCATGTGTGAGTGGTAGCACCACCATGGAGGTGGGTCAGCTTTTAACCTGAAGTGAAGTATCACCAGTTTGTCACAGAATATTGGAGGCTATTTAAATTAGTAGCTACAGCTTTGGCTTGTAGAGCTTTTACCTTCATCTTATGGAAGTGGGGGAAATAAATTCTTATCACTGTTTTGGTAGAAGAGGCAATTGTCTGAGGAGAGAGGTTTTTTCCTCCTTATCATAAATATATTATTATTATTTTTTTTTCTTTCTTAATAGGTGTCTGGGTCACTGTGAAAATGCTGGTTGGAGATGTGATTCAAACTAGGAAGGACTATCCACATCTTGTAGACAGAACCACAGTTGTTGCTAGAAAGTTAGGATTTCCTGAAATAATCATGCCAGGTAGGAGGTGCTTTGTTCTATAAAAGGAATGGATTATTTTGTTTTCTTTCTCTAGCTTAATGAGCATCAGTGGCAACTTTATTTACTTTTATAATGGGCAACTTAGAGGCTTTTTAGGGTTGACACGTCATGGTAACTTTTATTCTAGTATTATAGATTTATTTAAAAATAGTGAAATACTCAGAAAGTATTTTCTAGTTTTTAAACAGACAAAATAAAATTGAGACTGAAAGATAATCTCAATTTCTTGTTCATATCTTTCTTGTCTTCTAAGTGCTTTATAGGGGATACCTGCTCAAATTTTAAATTTTTGAATTAAGCTTGTTTTTATCGTAACTTATCACTATCCTTTAGTAATAATAATAAGCATATAATTTTATCACCTCTTCATTTTATTACAGTAAAATTGTTCTCCAAGGTCACTCACTGTCTCTAATGCTTTAAAAACAAACACCCCCTTCCTCTAGCTATGCCTCCAATTCAGATCTCAATACTTAGATTAAAATAAGCCATTAATTTGTTCACAGGACAAAATCAAAACATGAAGCTCCCTCTAGAAGCATACATACATTTCCTGTGTATTTGAGGAAAATTCAGCTTTGTCCTCATCAGTCACCTCACCAGCAGGTGTCAGTGCAGGACGAGAATTGCTTCCAGGCACTTTGGTCCCTTTCACATCCCGTCGTAGTGTCTCAGCTAAAAATAACAGAGATGGAAATTCTTGTTCATGGAAAATAAGATATTTTAGTCTGTTTCACTGCAGAAAAAGGTTACTCCTGTGAAGTTCAGTTCACCCGACGCTCCCATAACATTTTAATTTATTTTCAACCTTTCCATTTCCCTCTTAGGAGACATAAGAAATGACATTTACATTACGTTGCTGTATGGAGATTTTGATAAATACAATAAAACAACTCAGAGAAATGTGGAAGTCATAATGTGTGTCTGTGATGAAGAAGGAAGAGTGATGCCAGTAAGTTTCCTTTTTTCTGTACGATAGACATAGAAACACGAGATATGTTCCAGAAGTAAGCCTTAAACTTCTAACAAAATGCTATTGTGCAAAAACATGCAGTTCCCTCACTTGTGTTATCTTGTGACAACCTCTTACTCGTAAGTTTTATGATGCTTAAAAAGTGATGTATCTATTGAAGTGCTATAAATGTCTCACATAAAACTGTAATGAGCAATAACACCGAATGACCTATTTTAGCTGTGCCAAGGAACAAATGCTGCTTCTGACAACTAATGCATTCTTACTCTAGGGTTTTTCTTGTGGAAATTCCCAGAGGAATGCAATTTGTACATTAAAATGTTAGAAGTACCATTTCTGCTACAGAACAAACCCTTGATTTGTGCTAGGAATACTGTGTCATTGTCCCCTGAGCGAAGTACATAGCAAATAACTAAATTAGTAAAAACAGAGGAGTGTAGCCGCTGTACAGAGGCAACACAAATATTTACAGTGTCTGTTTGCTTGTCTATTTCTGTTTCGAGGTTTGTTTTTTGTCATTTCCTTAGGGCTTTTTAACACCACTGAGACATTCAGGGAGATTTTTGGCCCTTGCTTTCCTACGCTGTTCACTAAATCAGTAGTGTGATCATAATGGTGAATTTATAGTGACGTTTCTTTACATAAAAAAGATGGAGCAACTCATTGTGGTTTCTGGCTTGCTGAAATATGCTTATAAGCTGCAGTGGTTGACCTAAAATTCAACTTTAAAGCTTAAATGAAGAAAATTCTAAATCCCTATAATGCTTTGAGTCCACAGGATAAATTGTGACCCTGATGGTGAAATGCTACCTGTACATATGAAAACATCGAACCACATGACTTGCGTATATGGAAGTCAGCTTGGCTGTGAAATCCACTTTGACAACCTCTGTTCTGTGTGTTCACAGATAATGTGATTAAAACGCACACACCAAAAAAATTAACCTATTGCAGTACATTACATCTTGCTTTCTAATATAACATATGCTCAGTTGTGCAGATGCGTTCTTTCTCCAAATATGAGGAGAAAGTGGACTTTTCACTTTGTCCATGATGTGAAATATAAGTTCAAATCCTCCAGCTTTCTCTGGATAATAAGCCTTAAACATGTTTAAGCAACGATTTTGAGGAGTTAATGGAAATGCTGTTGAATGCAAGAAATAAAACCAACTGGTTTTCCTTTTAGGCCTCTAAAAAAAATAAACGAATACCAATAATTTTTTGAAGCCGTGGGTTTATATTAATTTCTGTTTTCTGTTATGCCTGAATCAAACCAGGTATATACTCATTTTGCAAGAGACTGGTTGGCTTTGCTTTGGTATGGAACTAGTTTCAGTTGAAGAGAAGCACTAGAGTTATTTTCGCATGTAAAAGGCCTTTTGTTCCAAGAATGTCACAGAATACATTCAGACAATTGAAAAATCTCCTTTCAGGCACACAAGACATACCTTCTCACAGTTCAATAGCTCTGACCAGAGCTTATAAATCATCTTCAGGTGTCAACATCACACCCTTCTCGTCACAAGGCATCCTGGGGTTTGAAGGAGACTTCTAGATTTCTTTGCATTTTCAACAGGAAATCTGTCCCTTTGCAGTGGCTGCTGTAGCCTGCGTGTGGCTGGTTTCATCTGTGCCTTCAGCGGAGAATTTAATACTTTTTCTTCTTTCATGCACTTGAGTTTCGTGTCTGAATGCCTGGTGTCAGAGATATTGCTTCTTCAATCAGGAGCATTAGTAGTTACTCTGCATGTATAATCCTCAACAACAATCAACTAGGAAAGGCAGATGCAGGGCAAATCTCCTTGCAGATTCGCGAAACAAACTGAATCTTGAGGTTACAATGGATTTTGAACTTTGTCAAAACTTTAAGTTGGGTGTATACTAGTTCTGATAGTCATCGTAGAATGGGAGATTTTAAATGTTGAAAACATGCAGGGTGTACTGTGGACGCCTTGACAACATTTGGTTTGGAAGTCATCTCTAGTGTGCAGCCAAACACTTGCAGATTCTGCTGGAAGAGAGTATTGTGAAGTAAATGGAGAAGTAAATGGAATAATGTAACTAGATGATTTGTACTGTGCGTGTTTCTTCTGGTAACTGAGATGATGCCTTTGTTACTCCAGTCTGTCAGTTTGTGAAAGTCAAGTCTATGTTCATCCTCCAGGTCTTGTTAGAGCTCACTATGTAACACCTGTAAAATGCAAGCTGTGGGTAGGTCCATTACAGTTATGGAAAAACCACAGAATCATAGAATGGTTTGGGTTGGCAGGAACCCAAAAGCCAGTCCCACCTTGCTGCCATGGGCAGGGACCCATCCCGCAGAATCTATATGCTCCAAGCCCCATCCAACCTGTCTGTGAACCCCTCCAGGGATGGGGCAGCCACCAATGCTCTGGGCAACCTGGGCCAGGGCCTCCCCACCCTCACAGGAAGTAATATCCCCCTAATATTTCATCTCTTTTTTATCCCCCTCTTTCAGCTTGAAAGAATTCTCCCTTGTCTCATCCCTGCAATCCCTGAATAACAGTCCTCCCCAACTTTCCTGTAGCTCGTTTAGGTACTGAATGTTTGTTTTCATTATGTTCAGAGGCTTGGAATTGCAGTGGCTTCATATTAAGGCTTCCTTTCTGTTGATGATTTGGTTATGATTTAATTTGGAATGACACCACATCCAGATTCAAACTGGTTGTGAAAAACAAACCTCCACCTTGCAGCAGATATGCTGGTCCTGAAACGTTGGATTCCCTGGTGCGTCTCTGGTCTCCAGAGGCTCCAAACTGGAGCTGCTCAGGGCCTTGTGGGCAGGTGTGGGCTGAGCAGAGCTCTCCCCTGATCCCAGCCACCACGGAGCTTTTCTGAGTACACAGGGTGGGGGCTCTGTGGGGCACTGAGGTGAAGCTGCTGCCCCCAGCCCATGGGTAGGATTCCCACAGGGGGCTCTTCTAGAGTGGCTTGCATCTTCATTTGGTTTTACTCGGGTCATAAAAACACAGAAACTCACAAACCAATAAGCCCTGTTTCTTCTCTCTTTTATTTATTTTTAAAGAACGCTGTTTGTTTGGGAGCAGGGGACAAACCTGTGAGTGAATATAGATCAGTTCTTTACTATCAGGTCAAACAGCCACGCTGGATGGAAACGTTGAAGGTATGGTGTAGGTACTTTGCACTTGCCCTTTCATCTTTATTTTTTGGTACCTCACACAGGAAAGTTGTGCAGCATCAGCTTTTTTTTTAAAAAAATAACTCGGTCCTGAATATAGCTTGAAGGATGGAGCCTTAGTCATTCATCAGTTATTAGAGATACGTGGTCACTGAGGCTTGAAATGTGGCCTAGAAAATGATGTGAAGGTTTTGTTTAGCAAAACGAGATCATCTTAGATAACCTTATGTCATAACGTGGCTCATCAAAAATGAAATATTGCATTTGTTCTATTGTGGTTAAGCAGTCAGATGAGGGGTTTCAATTGCCTCTTAGGACAAAAAAAGGCTCCAGACCAGAAGAATTACACCTGTGAAGAACTGTTATGCAGTGAGATTTGCAAAGAGAAGTTGTGAATGAACACAAAGGAGTAATAATCTTTAAAGCTTTAAAACCATTGACTTGATAATATCGAAAATTGTGCTTTTTCTTAAAATTGGCCTTTTTCTCTATGTTCATTATAAGTGGGCACACTAGTTTAAGAATAAAGCTCTTAAAAGTTCCTGAGATTCTACTTAAGGCTATCTATAAACAGATAATTGTTTATCAGCCACCACTTCTGGTACTGCCATCAGCCTCAATGTTTTTAAATGGTCTGTGAAAGGCCAGCAGAAGGTGGTACTGATTTATTCTAAAACGGGAGCTGGTTACATGGGAAAGCACCTTCCGACCCCCTTAACTCTGCTTATTTTCTGATTTTACAAAAGGTAGCAGTCCCTATTGAAGACATGCAAAGGACACATCTACGCTTCATGTTCAGACACAGGTCATCTCAAGAGTGTAAGTAGGGAATTTTGACTTGAGTCAATTCTGCTTAGCTGATGCATAGTCAGCTGAAAATATTTTTGCTTTGCAGCTAAAGATAAAGGAGAAAAAAATTTTGCAATGGCCTATGTAAGACTAATGAAGGAGGATGGAACAACTCTTCAAGATGGCATCCATGATTTGTTGGTCCTAAAGGTATTTTAACTATTTCTGCCTTTATTTTTTCCCTAAAGAACCCTTTCACCCCCCCAAGTTTTGTCTCTAATTTGATTATTTTCTTAGTACTAGATTGATTTAATTTTCTATCAAAGACAGGGATTGTTTTTCAGCTGAAACAAGAAAATGTTTACTGAGCATGGAAAGTTACAACATTGGTTTAGATTTTCATAAGAGAGAGAGGCCTTATCTAAGCATAGTGAGAGAGGGTTACTCTTTCTACTATTTTACTGAAGTTTGCACTTTTAGCCTTCTACAGTATAGAGCGAGACATGCTAAAGCTCAGTATCTGGATGCTTAGAAGTATTCTTGATGGAGACAAGAAAAAGCTTTGGTTTGATTTATTTAGAATCTTTGTTACACAAATGATTAGGGAATGTAATCTTGCAGAATTGCCTGGTTGAAACTGTTCCTTGTATTAACAAGAGTCAAAGTTTCAGGGATTTTATTTTCTATGTCAAATCCTATCCCTAACTGGCCACTGGCCCCATTTTTGACTTTGTGAACTTTATGTGGGAATAGAGGTTTCAAAATCTGGTTTTTTTGTTGCTGGATTGTTTTCCCCCTTGGAGAAGATTGCCTGGCAGGGGCTAAGAAGCAGAAATCACTTTCAATACAGAAGAAATTTACTTTAGGTATTTCTTAGTACTCATTTCAGTCAACTTGTTTGCCAAAATAATAATGGCAGGTGAGATGCCATTTTATAAATCAAGTTGTTAAGGTAGTCTGGCAAAGATTAATGGCAGTGCATAGTTATTTATCTTCTCTTAATTAATACTGACATTGATCAATATGTAGACCAGAAGGAAAATAATGATCACGTTGTATGACTGTGTGGTTAATTTTTGTTATGAAATTCCATCTAATCCATTCCTGCATCAACCTCGTAATTTTTCTTGAAGTGGCAGCTGAGATGACATGCTAAATGGAGTTGACCTAGTTTATGTTTGTGAGAAACAGACAGATTTTTCTGACATATGTTTGCCTATTCTAGTATTAAAAACAGTAATTGTAAGCTGTAAATGTTTTAAACAGTCATACATCTGGCCTCTCAAAATAAGTGATTTGAAAACTGCAGAGTTTAAACACTGCATTTTTTCACTGCGTTTAGGCATTGCATCTTTTTGAGAGACTTTTATATGAAAATTTCAAGTCTTTTCCCCATTATCTGACTTGTCTGTAAAAGAGAAGTCAAGATTCTCTTTTGCCCCAAAATTGCATGTAGTAATTCATTTGGTAAACTTGATACAGTCATAAAAATTACTAATGCTGCCTGGTGTGCTGTGTAAGGATTTTGCCTTTTGTTTGTCTGGGTCATTTTATAGTCTATTTTAAACTCACTTCTTGTCTGACAGGAAGCAGAGATTTCACACCTACAGGCACTGAATCAGATAAAACCCTGAACTTCAGAGAATCATTGTGGATTAGGGTCTTTTAACTCTTTGTTTATGCGTGAGTGTGGAGTAAGGATCTGCAACTGAGTCAGATGTGGTATAGCTTTAAGTGACAGAGCTCATAAAGTCATTGGGCAAATATTCTTCAGTAGTTCTGTTCAACAAAAATTACCTTTTCTAAACAGTGAGCAGTGTTCTTTCTATTGTCTTAGTCTAAAAGCTGCTTTCCTCTCTGGGTATGAATCAAAAATTGAGACGCAGGAGAAATAGATTAGTGAGGTTTGTGCTATGCTACTTGTTGAAATGGAGCAGAGACAAATACGCATTGGCTCCTTGGTTTTGTATTGTTCCTTCTACTGGGAAGCATAACTTCTGTGACATCTGGGCCAATTAATTCCTTTAGCATATTATCTTATTTAAAATGTAATCTTACCACATCATGGTATTTTATGTTGAAGGCCCAGATGTTAGCTTAAAATAGGCATATCATAGAATCATAGAACATCCAGGTTGGAAGAGACCCACTAGATGATTGAATCCAACCATTCCTATCAAACACTAAACCATATTCCTCAGCACCTTGCCCACCCGTGCCTTAAACACCTCCAGGGAAGGTGAATCAACCACCTCCCTGGGCAGCCTCTGCCACTGCCCAATGACCCTTTCTGTGAAAAACTTCCTCCTAATGTCCAGCCTAAATCTCCCCTGGTGGAGCTTGAGGCCATTCCCTCTTGCCCTCTCCTCTGTCCCTTGGGAGAAGAGCCCAGGTCCCTACTCTCCACAACCTCCTTTCAGGTAGTTGTACAGAGTAATGAGGTCTCCCCTCAGCCTCCTCTTCTCCAGGCTAAACACCCCTAGCTCTCTCAGCTGTTCCTCATCAGGCCTGTTCTCCAACCCCTTCACCAGCTTTGTTGCTCTTCTCTGGACTCGCTCCAGAGCCTCAACATCCTTCTTGTGGTGAGGGGCCCAGAACTGAACACAGGATTTGAGGAGCGGCCTCACCAGGGTCGAGCACAGAGGGAGAAAAACCTCCCTGGGCCTGCTGATCACACTGTTCCTGATACAAGCCAGGATGCCATTGGCCTTCTTGGCCACCTGGGGAAACAACAACTTAGTGTTGCTGTTCATCCTCAATTCAGTCTCCTGTTCTTGAATTGCATGTAGATATTCTAAAGGTGTTTTCTTCCAAGTGATGCTCACCAGTGGGTATTCCATAGCTGTTGGCATTTTGGTGAGAAATTGGCTCTTGCTTTTATGTTGCCAATCAAGTTACCCCTCGGAGTTCCTTACTGTACCCGAAGAACTTGTCTTTATAGTTTTCATGTAGTGTTTTCCTTGCATGTTCACTGCAACCTTTCTTGCTGACTGACACTAAGTCTTGATATATCTGTACAAACAATGCTGGGACCTGAGGATTCTTTATCCTTTAGTACATGCATTCAAGTCTGTGGTAACATAGGATTTTGTTACACTTTTGTTCAAAGCGCATAAGTATAATTTTAAATCTAGCGTTGTGAACTAAAAAATAGGATGTTGTTTTTCAGGGGGACAGTAAAAAAATGGAGGATGCTGCTGCTTATTTGATGTTACCTTCAACTCGCCAACACATGGAAAATAAAGGAGCAACCATAGTCAGGAGCTCAAGTATTGTAGGGGGGCTCTCAGTAAGCTCACGAGATGCATTTTATATTTCAAGTCTTGTTTGCTCTACAAAGTTAACTCAGAATGGTGAGTATCTCTTAAATAGGTGCTTTGGAAAGAAGACATTTTTGCTAATGATACATCAAATTTTCATTTTCAATGTCTGTCCATTTGTTTTCTGTTAGTGGGCCTACTAGGTCTATTAAAGTGGCGTATGAAGCCAGAGCTGCTTCAGGAGAACCTGGAAAAACTGAAGATTGTCGACGGAGAGGAAGTTGTGAAGGTATTTTTATGGAGTTGTTCTAATAGTTATTCTTTATGTCCCTTCATATTATGGCAGAAAAAAATGTTATGTAATTTAGAGAAGAAGGAACTGCAGTTAGCTGCAGTGTACATAGGAAGTTAAAGCTGCCTGTCACTTATACTTTTCTTCACGAGTGTCATTCTGTGTAATCCTTTTGTTAGGGACAGTTTGCAGAAGACATGATCAAACCCCTTCATTAGGAGAAGCAAGGAAACAAGCACCTAGAGAGGATTTTTCGTAGTGTTAGCCACCTTTATTTTAACTGTTGCTTCTGAACATCTCTAGTGTTGGCTATGATTAGACTGTGGAGGTTTGCAGGATTACTGGTTAAATCTGCCTGGGTTCACTGGTAATTAACTCATTAGGATCCTTTTCTGCTTTCCATTGCTTTATTTTGTTGATTATTTGTTGTGTGGTTAGGGAATTCAATACTGAGCAGGTTATTTGGAGTCATTGCTTCTTTACTCAGGTGTTTATATATGTGTCACAGGTAAAACTTAATTTTTAGCATGGACAGAAAATTTTATTTACAAACTTGATGTGTAGGCAGTAATGGTAAAATATTTCCTACAATCTCTGTTCAGCTGTTTGCTTTTCCTCTATCTGAAACATCACTAACAAATTATGTTCTTTATAGTTCTTAATATTAATTTTATTTATAGATATTTAAACAAGTGTATGATGTACTCAAAAGAGTGCTTTGCTAATTTATGGAGTAAAATATGAATGCATATTTGTTGATGTTTTGGAAAGTAGCCAACTCAAGTTCATGTTACTCATGAAATACTGGCATTAGACAACTCTCTTGAGAGAAGGAGGGAGGAGAACTTATAAAAAAATACAAGGTTATTTCTTTTTAACCAAACACAGATTTGGTTCCCAAGTCACTGGGGTACTTTGCTTTCATTTAAAATAGGTTTTGAATCAGACCATAGAAATATGAAGCACGTTTTTAATTATAGAATTATAGAATAACCAGGTTGGAAGAGACCCACTGGATCATCGAGTCCAACCATTCCTATCATAGAGTGGTTTGGGCTGGAAGGGGCCTCAAAGCCCATCCAGTTCCACCCCAGTCATGTCATGTAAAAGTAACATTTTCCCCTCACAAAAAGGAACTTTTCCTCCCCAAAATCTCATCTGCCTTATTTTTTCCCTCACAAAAAGTACCTTTTCCCTCACAAGATTGAACTTTTCCTCCCCAAAATCTCACTCCCCTTAACTTTTCCCTCACAAAGAGCAACTTTCCCCTCACACAAAGGAACTTTTCCTGCCCAAAATCTCATCTGCCTTAATTTTTCCCTCACAGAAAGAAACATTTCCCTCGCACGGAGGAACTTTTCCCCCCAAAAATCATGTCTACTCTAGTAAAAGAAACTTTTTCCCCTCACAAAAAGGAATTTTTCCTGCCCAAAATCTTATCTGCCTTAATTTTTTCCTCACAAAAAGGAACATTTCCCTCACAAGGAGGAACTTTTCCTCCCCAAAATCATGTCTACTCTAGTAAAAGAACCTTTTTTCCCTCACACAAAGGAAGTTTTCCTGCCCAAAATCTCATCTGCCTTAATTTTTCCCTCACAAAAAGAAACTTTTCCCTCACAAGGAAGAACTTTTCCTTCTCAAAATCATGTCTGCTATAGTAAAAATACCTTTTCCCTCACAAGGAGGAACTTTTCCTCCCCAAAATCTCACTCAGTTTAACTTTTCCCGCACAAAGAGCAACTTTCCCCTCACAAAAAGGAACTTTTCCTGCCCAAAATCTCATCTACCTTAATTTTTCCCCTCACAAAAGGAAACTTTTCCCTCAAAAGGAAGAACTTTTCCCTCTCAAAATCATGTCTACTGTAGCAGAAGTACTTTTCCCTCACAAAGAGGAACTTGTCCCTCCCCAAAACCATGTCTACTCTAGTAAAAGAAACTTTTTCCCCTCACAAAAAGGAACTTTTCACCCCCAAAATCTCATCTGCCTTAATTTTTCCCTTGTATATATGAAAACAGCAACTTCTAATCTGCATCACTAAGGAACCAGGAATGCAGTTGTAGATAGTCATGTTGTTGATAGGGGTTTTTTTATTATTTTTTTTCTTAGCTTTTCCATGAACTGTGAGGGTGAGAAACAAGAGCCTAAATCCTCAGAAATGTTTTCTGAATTTAAGTAACGATTTGGTGAATGCCTTTAGAATTCAAACTTGAGAGAAAAACAAGTCTGTTATCAGAAAAGTTACCTGTGAGGGGTTTTGGAGTTGAATTTATTACCCATTTGTTATTTTATGTTGTTTTACAGTTTCTTCAAGATACACTGGATGCCCTGTTTAACATCATGATGGAACATTCTCACAGTAATGACTATGATATCCTTGTCTTTGATGCACTGGTAAGAATCAGCACTTATGGGTTTTGTCAGGGAGAATAACACTGTAATTTTGGATGAGATTTCAAGTTGTTTATTTCAGGGGATTAGCCTTAAAATCTCTACAGAAGAGATGGAATAGAACTATTTCCTGAAAAGCAAATTTCTTTAAGAACTCTGAAATAGTGTTTTGTCAAAAATATTTCAGAAGACCAAGCTATAAATTCAAAATTCAAAGGTATATATATTCAAAATTCAAAGCTATAAATTAAAAAACTACTACTATTAGGGGACCGACACCTACCTTCATGGGAGGGGAACAAATGGTTGGACTCGATGATCCAGTAGGTCTCTTCCAACCTGGTTATTCTATGATTCTATGAAAACATGACTTCATGAAATACGTTAATTATGTCTGTGTCTGTTTAGATATATATCATAAGCCTCATTGCAGACCGTAAGTTTCAACATTTCAACACTGTTTTGGAAGCGTATATCCAACAGCATTTTAGTGCAACATTGGCATACAAGTAAGTTTTTTTTCTCTCTAAACCTTCACCATCACACTTCAGAAAGTAAAACTTGATTGTGTCTGTTGTAATTAACAATGACTGCTGTTTGGTTGCGGCTGTTAACTTACCTGTAAACAAGCCTGCCTGTGATTACAATTAGAGTTAATTGACAATTAGTAATTGATTTGGGTTTAAATGGCTCTTTGGCTTTCCTTTTCCTTGTCTGGATTTTGCTGTCTCTGAGCGCTTCACCTGAATCCTGTCAAATTTGTCACAAGGTACTTAGCTGTAAAGCCTCTCCTTTCATATTCCTGGTTTTAAGCTGCAAATGCTTTAAGTGAGAATGTTCTTAACCCACTGATGTAGGTTTTCATGTATTCTACTAAAGCAAACAAACTCAGGTGTATGAAGTTGTTTGGGAGCTGTCAAGTCTTCATATGCAGTTCACAGTCAGATATTGCACCAGTGCAGTGACCTGAAGTTTTGGTATTTGTTAAATAATGTTAACTGGAGTCATAGTATTTGTTTGGCTAGAAACAGTTAAGTTTCATTAATATGCACATGCTAGTTTGGGTTTTATTTTTTTGTTTCTCTCCCTGTTCTTGTTTACTTCTATTTTTTTAGTCATGTAAGGAAAAAAAAAACCCAGCCACTTTTATTTTAGTCCTTCTTATGGCTACACTAAGATCTAGATAACATCCTAGTTTAATTATTTAAGACATAACTATAACTATAAATAAGGGGATTTATTTTTAGATGAGCTTTTTTACTTTTTGTAGCAGATTGTGTTTAGCAAAAAGTTACCTTGCGTACAAAACAAATAAGGGTTTAAATGAAATAAATACTTCAGACAGATTTTGTTGTGCACCAGAACATTGTACTATTTACATGCAGTTAATGTGGAGGATGTAATGGCATCTAATCACTGCTTAGTGTAGGTAGTCAGGAGTAATATATTGTGTTACTTTGTGCATGTGTGTTATGAGCTTCTGTAAAAGTGCTTCCAGGATTATCTGAAATTATGCTGTTATTTTGAGATTTAAGTTGGCTTTCTTGTTTGTGCAGTTAAGAATTTCCTCCTCATTTGTTTCTACGGACAGAATTTGTGTAAAAATACACACAGTATATTTCGTTGTGTGTGCTTGACTAAGCACATACATTTATTTAGAGTAGCCAAACAAGTCAAGGAAGTTAATTTAGAAAGAAAGATTATTTAAAAAATGTTTTTAACTTCAGGAAATTAATGACTGTTCTGAAGACTTACTTGGATACCTCCAGCCGAGGAGAGCAATGTGAGCCTATCCTAAGAACTCTGAAAGCACTGGAATATGTTTTCAAGTTTATTGTTAGATCAAGGTCTTTGTTTTCACAGTAAGTACCCAGGCTATTGCCATTTAACCATCAATCCATTATCAGAAATAGAAATATACTTGATAAAGATGAAAAAAAAAGATTCCAGAACAGAACTGGTGAGGTTTTGTTGTTTTGTGTTTTTTTATGAATAGAACATAAAAGCTGACAACTGGCCTAAAAATACAGACACTGAGCTTTTTTTTTTTTTTTTGAGAGAGAATCTTCAAAACTCTGCTCTCTGATTTACAGTGTAAGTTTTAGAGACATATTTAGAAAAAACAGTTGATTTCAAAGGGTGATTATTCTTTGTGTCAGGTAGCTTAGCCTAAGACCGGGGGTGGCCAAACGTTGTGACAGATGGCTTGAAGCTGGATACTTGTCCTTGAGATCATGGTGTGCAACAGCTCAGACTGTGCATGGAGTAACATATTTATTCAGTAATCATTGTCTAAGTGAAACTAGAGTTTCAGATTTCCAGTTAAGAAATTAAAAGGTAAGACTCAATGGACTAAATATGTACAGCTCAGCCTGGTGAGTTGTGATATTTACAAGCTGTACTTAGGTTTAGGGAGAAGGAGAATGGGGAGAATGAAGATGAATGCTGGAAGGAGAAAAATTACTCTATGGTAACTGTGTTCTCTGCTTTCTTCTCTAGACCTTAAGGACTCTCACCATATCTTGCAGATCCCATCCACATCCTGTGCTTTCCCTCTTTCCTGATTAATTTTCTGCATTTTATCCTTAGCTATTTTTTTCCTAATAGGTGTTCTCTTGTCCCTCTGTTATGTGGCTAAAGCAATGCAGTGGCAGGAGACAGGCAGTGGCCAACTCAGCACTATAGGGTAGATGAATAGGTCATATATTATATTTGTGCTTGACAGTCAACAGAAGAGAAAGATATTCTGGTTTACTTGTCTTTTTCTCAGTGGGAGCTCCAATATAACTTTTCTGGGTTTCCACTGCCTATTTTTTTTACATGTAGGTTTGTAGTTTTCTGATGTTGAGTATATTTGATCAACTATGAAAGTCTGATTGAAGCAGAAGTGGATTCAGGAGTTAGTTCTGCTGGTAGCTATTTCCCTAGAAATATTCTTGAGAAATATATAATATATAGATGGATACAGAAAAAACAGAGTGAAAAGCTGTAGAAGGAAGGAGATAACAGTTATGAAAACAGAATATAACTAGTAGCTCAAAAGATTAATTTTAGATTTTTCTTTGAATGGGTGTCATGGCAAAAGGGGGCAGTTAGAGTTTAGGGCAAGAAGGTATTTTGTAGAGGGTTATGGAAGATTCCTTGTGTAGATGAAGGTCAGAAGGCAGGGTTTTGTTGCAGGGAGAACTTTGTTCACCATATTCCTAGTCTTAGCTGGCTGTAGAAAATCTACACTGGGCAGTCTGTAGTAAACTAGGTTATTGTGACATAACACATATTCAAGTGATTAGCTATAATATCCTCCTTTTATTTTTCCTTATTAATGCCTTAGCTGGAGGTCTGAAACTCTAATTTCAGTTGAAATAATTGTTGTTGTAGGCAGTAATATCTCTGGCAAAGAGTAGCCAAAATAACCAGACAATGAACCGGATCACCTGACACTGTCTATCTGTCTACAGCTGTTGTGATCTAACTTTTTTCAGTCATTCTCCTGCTGTCAGACTGGTCATGAACAAGAAGAAAATATGGAAAAGAATGGATGAATGTATTTTTCTTCCCATGAGAAAAGATGGGATTTACGATTAAAATACTTCTCTTTCAAGGGTTGAGATTAGCCTTCTTGGAGACAAATATTTTGAATTAATAGAGCTGAGACAGACCTTTAGATCATGCTCCCATTAATTTTATGGGCTGCTTAAGAAATTAAGATGCCTTGCTGAAAGGTAAGAGACATTACGAAGTGGAATTTGTGTAGGAAAGAGATGAAGAATGACTTCTAATGATAGATATAAAATGGGAGACTTTCTTTTTTGTCTCGTTGTCAGGCAGATATGTTGAAGATAACCAAGTTCTACTTTAATTTGCATTTATTCAATTCTGCTGTAGAGATGTAATGAAAGCAAATTTTTTTATCTCAGTCAGCTGAACTAAGGTCATGTCTTGCAGCTGTTTATTCAGTGACTATGCTTTGCAGAAAGGTCATGTGTATCAGCCACGGGTTTACATAACTGAAAACATGAAATATTTGCTTTCCTCCTTGCATTTGCCCAGGGTTGTTTTTGTTCATGTAATTCATGTTCGCTGTTGTGATGAAGTTGTTTCCAAGCAAGCTATTAGTCATCTTTTAAATTTGCTTTCAGAACAAGTGATTTTAATTGAAATTTAATGTTGAAAATTGGTTCTAAATAGAAGCTAGATGATGAGTTAGGAAATACAATTATCATTCCACCTAGCTTAAATTAGTCCTGGTATAAATTTAAAAAACATGTTTAATACATGCTGTGTGATGCTTTTGCCTCCCTCCTTGGTCCACCTTTAGTCAAGAAAGCTTCAAATCTCCATTTGCATAAAAAAATACGCTTAAGAAACATAATTTACTTTGACAGCAATGTTGTATAGTCAATAAAAGCTGTGCCAGTGCATTAGCCACATAACTTTAATGAGCTCCTAGACTGAGAGAGTCACCTGGTTACAGCTTCTATCTACTTCAGTCCCATTGAGAAGTAATTTTAAAGAAAGAGTCTTAACACGTCACAGTCACGTATGTTAAACAAGAATTTATCCTAAAACTGCACCACTAAAATAGTATTTGATAATAAATGACTTTTCTATGTCAATGTGCTTATGCTGAGACTTGTTTCAAGGTGCCCTTCACACCTAAGTTTTCTCTTGTACACATTTTTTTATATAGCTTTCAAACTTCCTTTAACTTCTGTCAACTGTTTTATATAAATAATGTAAAACATCGCAAGTGTTTTTACTGTTTAGTATTCATATCTAATATAGAGACAATATGAAAGTTTCAGCCTTCAGGATAAGGAATATAGAAAGATTGGAGTAAGCTTAATTTATATGTACTTTTTATCTTTTAAGCATCGAGTACAGACTTTTTGAAAAAAAAAACCAAAACAGGTTGGTTAATGGGGATCATAAAATAGCTATTTCAACAATTGGCAGTAACAGAAGAAGAAACAAACAGTGATAATATGCAAAATATATCCTAGAGTAGCTCAGCTGTAGTGGAAAAAAACATTTTATTTTTTTTATTTTGCATATAAGTCATTCAGAAAGCTCCAGTCTGAGTGGTGCCATACTTTAGAGGCTTAAAAAAAAAAAAAGGGCTTACATTGTGTTCAAGCTGAAGAATTTCTACACAATAGAGTGAATAGCAGATAAATAACCCCTTGTAGAAATATCTATGCACATTTTAAGGTGATGTTAAATCTGGTGGGTTTGGTACTACCAAACCGTATGATTCTGTAAGGCAAACCCAATGCCTCTCTCAACAGATTATATGAAGGCAAAGAACAAACAGAATTTGAAGAATCCATGAGGAGGCTCTTTGAATCCATCAACAATCTGATGAAAAGCCAACATAAAACTGCCATTTTGTTGCAGGTTAGTGTGTACTTGGAAACAATTTAGGTTTGTTTTTTTCAATATGTTTTTTTGTTAGTGAGCTCTTTGGTTTTGTTCTTTTTAAATTGAGGAATGACTCAGCAAACTTGGCTTTTGGGTCTTTTCTGTAATCCCCCTCTATTGGAAGTCGAAGTTGTCTGATAAAATTTGAAGTCTAGGCTGAAAAGGTCAGGAGAAGATATATTTATGTGATGTTAATAATGTAGTGAGTCAAAGAACCAAAACACAGATGCTGGAGTCTTTCAAGGAATCTAATGAAGTGAAGCCTCCCGTGGGAGCTGAATACTTACTTGGGTTTCTTCAGATAATGCTAAACAGGAATTCTACCATCTTGGTATGAAAATTAGACTTTATACTATCATCATTTTTGTGTCATGTAAACAACTGAAAATAGGATAAACGTTTGCCATTCATGTTGATATTAGTTATTCTAACCCTTTGGAATCTCTTGTTTTAAGAAAACTAGAAAAGAAGGAGCTACTAAGATCATTAATATAAAATAATTGACGCATTGTTCTATATGAAAGCAGAAAACTATCAAGTCTTCCTATAAAGTGGGAAGCAGAACATTTTTATCGGGCAACTCTAATATTGATGCTTCATACATTCTTTTTTTATGAAGCCATTATATTCACTGGGCTTGTCGTTTCGTCTGAATTCATTTTGATTCTTTTTGCTGTGACTTCTACTGGAAGTGGAAGCCAATGAAAAAGTCTGTCTTGAAGAATATCTTAGATGGTTGATATTGTAACATCTGACACTTTATGTGGAGTGTTAATGTGCAAGAGAAAAAGAGCTAAAACAGTATATGTTAATTATATAGTATTATATAGTATAGCGAGTTCAGAGAAGAACAACGAAGTTGGTGAAGAGGCTGGAGAACAGGCCTTATGAGGAGCAGCTGAGAGAGCTGGAGGTGTTTATCCTGGAGAAGAGGAGGCTGAGGGGAGACCTCATTGCTCTCTGCAACTCCCTGAAAGGAGGCTGTATAGAGGAGGGAGCTGGGCTCTTCTCCCCAGTGACAGAGGACAGGACGAGAGGGAAAGGCCTCAAGCTCCACCAGGGGACATTTAGGCTAGACTTCAGGAGGAAGTTTTTCCACAGAGAGGGTGATTGTGCCACTGGCAGAGGCTTCCCAGGGAGGTGGTTGATTCACTATCCCTGGCGGTGTTTAAGGCACGGGTGGATGAGGTCCTGAGGGACATGGTTTAGTGTTTGATGGAATGACTGGACTCAATGATCCAGTGGGTCTCTTCCAACCTGGTCATTCTATGATTCTATGATTTCATGCTTGTAGTAGTGTTCTGAATGTATTTGAAAATAATTTAAATACTTCCTGTCTTCAGTTGACAACTATACAGAGGCCTTCATGTAAGTAGTTTATACATTTGAATGATACTGCTTCAGAAGCAGGAGAAGCTTTGTAAGAAGAAAAAAAATCTTTGCTATCAAATAATATGAGAAGAGATAGTTCTTAAAATAATGTTTCTCCTTGTGATATTTTTATTTATGTATCAATTAACAAATTGGTCTTGGAGACTTTTATGTTTTTCAGGAGAGGTGTATCACGTCACTGAGTGCCTGATTAATGTCAGACTGGTTGTGTGGGCTCATCCATCTGTTTTCTCTAATGAATAGAGTAGTTCCTTCTTGTGAGTCATGAGAAATAGCTGTACAAGATGGGTTTGCTTGCTTAACTGTTGCTGGGACACATTGATGAGTTTGCAAGTGGCCATGGTGCCTCTGAAATGGCTGATGGGTGTGTTTAATAACAGATGGTATCGTAATGGAGATGTCACTACAGTGTTGGATGTACTGATCGATGTTGATTGTGCTTACCATGATTCCCATATTTTCCTGTTTAGTTCTAATTCTTCATATCACACCTGTTTAGCAGAGCTGTGCTATATCTTTGCTCTTAAGAAATAACAGAAATGTGAAAATATAACTGCATGTCTTATAGAAGTGACTATTCTGAATTTTATGGGCCTGTAAGCATATTTCAAGGAAAGACTAGCAGTTGAACAGTTATGCTTTTCTCAATAATGTCACAAATATTTTGGTTTTCTAATGAACGCTGTCATCTGTGAAAAATATTTTGTATTTATTCATATCCATGAAACACTGCTGGATATTTAAGTGTCTAAATACTTAAAGAGCGAGGAAGCTGGTGAAGGGGCTGGAGAACAGGCCTTGTGAGGAGCGTCTGAGGGAGATGGGGTTGTTTGGGCTGGAGAAGAGGAGGCTGAGGGAAGACCTCGTTGCTCTCTACAAATACCTGAAAGGAGGTTGTGGAGGGGGGGGGGGGCTGGGCTCTTCTCCCAAGTGACAGGGGACGGGACAGGAGGGAATGGCCTCAGGCTCTCCTGGGGGAGACTTAGGCTGGACTTTAGGAAGAGATTTTTTACAGAAGGGGTCATTGGGCAATGGAACAGGCTGCTCAGGGAGGGGGTTGATTCACCTTTCCTGGAGGTGTTTAAGGCATGGGTAGACGAGGTGTTGAGGGACATGGTTTAGTGTTTGATAGGAATGATTGGACTCGATGATCCGATGGGTCTCTTCCGTCCTGGTGATTCTATGATTCTATGATAAATCTGCACCAGCTATTCAAAGTTTTATTTGTAGCTGGAACTTTTGATGGCAGATGTGAGATACTGCTTTAAACCATAATTTTCCTCTTGTCCTACTACTGATAACTCATAAAGGTGTGTTTCTGAAAGAAGCCTGTTAAGAGATTACTTTGCATACAGTAAATAAAAACTACTGCCTTAATATTAGAACATTGTAGTAGGAGAGACGTGGATTAAGAATTGTTCCATTGTAGCCTAGATCCTGTTGTGGGCAGTAAGTTTATTTGGGAGGTGGGGAACAGACAACTGGTGTAGCAATGATAGATGTAGTAGTGCAAAGGTTGCTTTGCATGGTAAGGGATATATGGTTATTCAGAGCAAACATGTGGAACCCCATAGGTGTTAGACTTCGCGTGCCCAGAGACAAAAGTTAAGAGTGTATTTGAAAAATAGTTAAATAATCAGAATCTCTCAACAACCCTAAATCTGTCACATTTGAAATAATCATTGATACAAGTTGAAGTGGAACATAGATTGGCAGGGTCAATTGAAGGAATTCAAGTAGATTACACTCGGAAGATATCAGAGAGAAAAATGTTAGGAGCCCAGAAGAAAGTTGAATTAATTGGGTTTCTTGGGATATTTAAACTTCAAGTGAACTATTTTGCAGAACTTTGCAATGTGAGTTCTTAATTCTTTTTTCACTGCTGGTTGTCCAAATGTCCATGAGGTTTAGTTTGAGAAGATTTAAAACATTATCCTTAAACCTGAAATACCTGTTGGTCTCTGCTAATGACTTTTCTTAGAACTTGGAACTCACTATTCACGTCAGTAGTAATTTCTCAGTCGTTTTTACTGATAGCAATCATACACAGGCTTGTGTTGAATATTAATTCAGTCTGGAAAAGAATGTTTATAAAATTACGTGTCGTATGAAACAGCCTAGTCAGTGCCAGAAGCACTTTATTGTTTCAATTTGACTTTATCTTCTGAGCGATATCTTGCTTCCTAATCTGCTACATGCTGTGTGAATTACAAAAAGTTAAAGATCTAGCTTTGCAATCCTTTATTCTAAAGCTGACTGAAGTAGATAGATCCTTTTGACTTATTTTACTCTTTGAGCTCTGAGAAGGGTGGATATCTGGTTCTGTTTTGCAGTACTGCTTATACAAGCTTTGAGCAGCTGAAGACTGAATAGTTTATTGTTGCTAAACGAGAAATTTACTTTCAAATCCAAATTAGTCTTTTATTTAATTTCTTGAGTAGAAGGTACAGACAGGATGTTTTCCAACTTCAGTATTTCATGAGGTAGTTTTCATAGAATCATAGAATCACCAGGTTGGAAAAGACCCACTGGATCATCGAGTCCAACCATTGCAGTTTTACTGCAATTATGATTATAATTTGAATATGCTAACTCTGGTGATGTTTGAAAGCAACTGTATGAACTGGGGAGTGACCTGTTTTCACATCCTGGGGCGTTACATTGTAAAGGGATTACCCATTGTAGTGGAGATGGGGAATGTTATGAATTTACTAGTACAAGTGTCATTGTCCTTGTGCAGGATAAGGATTCATCATTTTAACAAACTTCGACTGATTTTTCTTGTAATTATTTAAAACAATCATTTAAAAACTTATGCTCAGTGGTGACACTCATCATCCCATGTACTAGACTTAAAATTTTCATTAATTTACTTTGGCAGGGATGATGTTAGAGCTGTGTTTGTTTTATCACTTGCTGTTCTGTAGCCACTGTAGATGACTTATTTAAGAGTTAGTTTTTCCTAAAGTCTGTACTTCTGAGGGTAGACTTCTTGAAATCTGGAAATCTCAGAGCAGATTTCCAAAACCTGCAAGCAGGTTGGTCAAGGGAGAATCTAGGAGTGAGAGGGAGCAGGGAGGTGTTCGTACTTTTTTCCCCCTTTTTCTTAGGAACAAAATATTTCCTGCAGGTATGTTTTGTGTCTGTGTAAATCAACTTGTGTTTCTGGGGAATAAAACTTGAGGAATTAGTTTCTGAATTTAAGATTGTGTTTTTACTGGGTCATGCTGTTGATGTCTCATTTGCAGTCTGTGAGTGTCCCCTTTCAATGACAAGCTTGTACTCGCAACCTTAAATTACAAATCAAGCCCCAGCTTCTTTTCCAAAAGCTGTTCTATCCCCTAGTTGACACATCACATTGGACCTGCAGATGGTCTTGTCTGCTGTAAATGTCAGCTGTACCCAGCTTGCTCCTAGGCATGGGTTAGAGAAAGTAGTACTTCCAATTCTACACATGATTTCAGGAACCTTATACAGCATGTTCTCAAGGTCATGGAAAAACAAGCTGTGGCATTGAAAAGGACAAAAATAATGAAATATGAATATACTGACTTCCTCCTCTCTTCTTTCCCACCTATTTTTGACCCATCCGTACTGCTGCAGTGGATTCTAATAACTTAAAACTGTACCGAGATGTGTAGAATAGTCATGAGAGAATAAGGCTAGAAAGGTACTGAGAGCGGTGCTTTGATTGTGGTGTACAGCAGGGGATGGTGTAGTAACTTTTTAAACTTGCCCCAATAGCAAACAAAATTAGATTAGGAAACGGAGCACTGATCGCAACTTCAAATGTTCTTTTCATCTCATGGGTACTTTAGTTTCAGGAATATGTATAATACAATGTTGCAAAAGAGGGCAACTAAGAAAAGCTTGGTCAGGAGTAAAGGTTAAAAGCAATTTAACAGTATATTGTATATGTAAGAAGTAATTTTCTGCTGTGCTGTGGGTTTCTCTGTATCTTGCTTAAAAAATTAATCTCCGAGGTCTGAAGAACACAGAACATCTTGTACTACTTACTAGGAGATCTTTATGACTTCATTAAGGGCAGAGCTTGGTTTTGTCCGTAGTGCACGATTTGAAGCAATTATGGCAAATGGAACTTGGGAGTTTGAAAGTGTGTAGGGGAGATAGTTGTTATTGTACTGCAGTGGCTGCTACAGATCTGCAGAGAAACGATACCTAGTTCCTTCCTGCTTCCCTCCTCATACAAGTGCACAATAGAGAGTATGTGGGAAGGTAGAGAGCACAATAGGCTGAGTGTGGTTGGAGAACTGCTTGAAATATTTTGAGGTCAGTGGTAGCCATATCATTTGTCAAGCATCTTTCTCAGCAACTGTGAATTGGTCTAAAATAAAATTCAAACCTTGCTACTGTGCAATTTATTTTTATGATATTGCTCTGTAAGGAGGAAGGAATGACATGTTGTTGAAGTAAAAGTGGGACAAGTTTCTAGCCCACCACAGGCATTTTATGTTTTAAATAGTCCCGGTATATCAGTCTTGTTTTTTAGGAAAAATAAATAACATTTTTTTCCCCCCGTGAATGTATTTCAAGGAGATAATAATGGCTAAGGTCAGGAGAAAAAAATCTTTTTGTTGAAGTGGCAGAAGCTTTGAAAAGCTCCTTTGACCTTCCCAGGATTGTGTAAAAATGTGGATATGAGATCTGCAGAAGAATGACTTTATCTGAAAGCATCTTAAGTCAGTGCTGAGCCTGTTTGAAATGCAGCATGAACCAGTGCTACAGACTAAATTCTTTCTTTTTGAATTAAGACCTGAATAGTTAATCTTTTTTTTTTTCTTAATTCCTGTTTTTCAAGTTTTTTTGGGGTCTACTATGGCAGAGGCTCATAGTTAATACTAAGTATGATGAAAGATCTCCTGCTTTGAACGATGCTTGATTTACTTGTTTGCATTGAAACAACAGCCTTAGTGGTCTACAAGGAGAATATGGTCTATAGAGATAGTCTCGACGCTTCCAGTGGTCTATTAAGAGAACACAATCTGCTTTGCAATGTTGTATTTAAGTTGTTCTGCATATCCTCAGCATAAAAGCCGTGAGGTCTTGATCCTCTTACTCTTATTATTCAAATGTGATTTAAAATTTCTGTCTGAAGAAATAAGACTGAACTTAACATTGGTTTCTGTGCCTCTGTTTCAGTGTTTTGCTCTGTATTGTTTGTGTGCTCCATACACAACCAAACATACAAAATTAACACTACCTGTATGTCGATTCAGGTTGCTGCTTTGAAGTACATACCCTCAGTACTTCATGATGTTGAAATGGTCTTTGATGCCAAGTTACTGAGGTGAGTTCCTTTGGAATGTTTAGCAGATACATCACATGCAGCGTAGAATGTGTCACTAATGCCAACAATGAATTCTTATTGGTAAGTTTAAGTAAACAAAGCTGTGCCAGTTTGTACTAAGCAAAACTGTGGTGGTACTTGGGGCATACAATTTTAATAGGGAGTTCTCACAATAACACATTTCATTATGGTACCCCAATACTTTAGCAGTAGTTTGAATAAACTCAGCAAGTTGAACTATCTTTTTTTTTTCTCTTGCTTCCTCCCTCATCCTGCCTTGTGTGAACTAGCCCTATTCTAGAAAATTAAATCTGATTTTTGCCAGTTGGAAATAAATATCGATCTTTGTTGGACTAAGATAAATAGTTTCCACTGAACACAGAAATGCTTCTATTTCACTGAAAACAATAGCCTAAACTTTGTAAAAATGGCCAAAATCTAGTTCCTCCTTGTCTTGTTTCTCTTGCCATTCTTTTTTCTAATCTGCTGTTGTTCACTTGACAATGTTTGTCACAAGGTAAATAAATCTAAGTCTTAAAAAGAGTCATGTTTAGAAATATATGATCTTTTTCTCTTTGTCATTCTTAACATATGTTCAACTAGTCTTTACATTATTTATAACACTTTTCCTTTACATGCAGCCAACTACTGTATGAATTTTACACTTGCATCCCACCAATGAAACTACAGAAGCAGAAAGTGCAATCCATGAAGGAAATAGTGCGTGGCAACCTGTTTAAAAAACAAGGTAAAGTAAATTCAAATAACTGTGAAAATGTTGACTGACTTAGGTTTTGTGCAATTCATGTCTGAAATTGGGTAAAACTAATACCGGGAGAGCGTGGATGGCACAAGTCTGACCTCTGGAGAGGATTCACCTCTTTACAAAGTGGATGTTGTGCAAGGCAAGATTGGTAACTTACAACAAGGAACAGCCAGGCTTCGGAATGGAGCCAGATAAATATATATATTCAACCCATTTGTATGCTCTGAAGTGAAATAGAAATAAGAAGGAAAACTTTGTCAATGCAGCTTATGTTGTATAATGCTTCTGCCTGGGCAGGGGGAGAAGTGTGATTGTGCTGTGGTATAGCTCGACCGCAATGCAGCATCTTGATGTATAGAAATTATGATGTTTCTTTAATCTTTATCAGAGCTTAATGTCTTTCTACACTTGGAGAATGGAAGTGATAAGTGGGACAGAAGTGTTTTATCAGCCTTCTGCTTCGTTTCCCATCATATTATCACAGAAAGGGAATTTCTGTCCTAGCAGAGAAGCCCAGTTTTATGTGGTGGAGTTCCCTGTTAAGCGTTTTGTCTTCTCCCGTATGGACTGGATGGTTTGCTTCTCTCTCCACATCTTATAGGTTTGTAGAAGACCTCTAGGACTTTGAAAGGCACACAAGGTACTTGGATAGATGGATACCCATTTAGTCAGGATTTCAGTTTCTGCCAATTTATAGATAATGACACTCAGAGCTTGACAGAGCTACAGTGGGTAGCAAATATTACTGAGCATGGGTAGAGTGAGAGAGGATTTCTTTGCTCATCTGTCTTCTGTGTTGACAGAAAAGTGAGGCAGTTTGAACTATCTAGGACAGGTAAAGTTTATTTCAAGACCTGTATTGCATTCTTTTATGACCAAAATGTATATTGGAAGCTCTAACAACACTTAGCTGGGTCTGTGGTGTTTTGAGGTCTTTGTAGGATTCCTGGACAAAATCAAGAATATCATGTAGTTGGTCTTATTGTTTAGATGAAATTTGTTACTTTGAGCTACAGTTATGTTAACTTTGCATTCACCAGTTGTGAGTTTAACTGTGTAAGACTCAAAGTTTCATCCATCAGTGGCATTTAAGTAGTTATAGCTTGGATCTGCAGACATGGATCCAAGCTAATACGAGCAAATGCAACTAGTTGATTTTCAGATAGGTCTAATTTTATATTCGCTTTTTTCCCCAGTAGTTTGCTGCATTCTTAATTTCCAAGTACAGTCTGGTATATGATAATGTATTTGTTTATACATTACATACTGATAAATACATTACGAGTTGCATTTGCTGCTACTGCTGCTTCTAGGATCAGAAGTACCAGTCTTTATCTCTGCTTCTTGTGGTGAATAGCATTTAGACCAGAAACAATAATATCCCTTCACAAAACTGAAAGACTCTTGGGTTAAAGTAACCCATTCCTGAACTCTTGATCTTACTAGAATTCATTAAATTACTTTGACTTGTTTTAAATATTGAGCAATTAAGTGTAAGCTGTATTTATTTATTTATTTTTCTGATATATGTATGTGTTGATAATGCAGCCTATAGATATCCAGGACACCAGCCTAATTGTTCAGGTTTATGGAAGTTTTGGTTCATTTCTGCTAAACCCACTGCTTTGCTTTTTACCAGAACAATTAGAGACTTACAACAACTGGGCAATTGTAGTTGTAATAGTACTAAGGATATTACTCGTTTTAATCTGCCTGTTGCTAACTTTTATACTTTGTATCATACGTTATTCTCCAGTCAAATACTATTTTTCTGAAAGAAAACCCCTGCTCCTTATTCCTCTGTCTCAGAGTTTTAGAAGACAGAATAAGAGTAGACGCTGCTGTGGAAAAACCTTGGTTTGATAAGTTTTCTTTAAAGAAACTTCTGTCATTGCAATGCATCTGTTATTGGTTCCTATATCTGGTTAGGACAACACATCCAATGCTTTTATAATGAGGAATAAAGATTTAGTAAAGATCCAGAAGGAAAAGAGTTGAGCATACAAGAACCGTGTGCTTCTTAGTTCTATTGCCTTGCATCCTACTTCTTTTAGCATACATCCCACAGCTCCTTTCTTCCATATCCATGTGTGCTCTAGAAGAGAGCAGAGTGTGGTTTTGGATTTCAAAGAAGCTACTATTAGAGTCTGCTTAGTGTGATGCTCGTTTGCTGTGTTCAACCGGCCTTTGCTTTCGCTATGGTCTGTTAGTGCAAAATGTTCTGTAAAGCTTTTACTGCTTGTGGATAAATAATGATGATAGATTGCTGCTTACTTGTGAACGCAGCCTGTCTGATGTCTTCAAATATATGGCTGGTACATCAGAGAAAATGTCTACCTCAGAGTATGCTGTGAATTATAAGAAGGGTAAATGTTTTCTGCGCTTGTATTTCTAAGGTAATACTGAATAAGACATTTTGCTAGGAGGATTTCTAATTCTGAGAAGCTTTTATAAAAACAATAAATGGTACTTCTAGTATAGTGCTGGCCGGATAATCAATGCATTTTAGTTTTTTGCAGACAGGTAGCTAATGGATGCATTTAGTCTGAAACTTGTATATTAAAAAATAAATCATGTCTAAACCAGCTCTCTGCTGTTTTTTGATAATGTCAACCACTTGACAGCAATAGCAAGCAGCTGACGCTGAGGGCGGTGTGTAATACCTAAACCTTTGGCCAGCTGTCTGTGCTGGGCTCTGTATAGTTGAGGAGATCATTATGATTCAAACTGGTACAAGTAATCAACTGTTAAAGACTTGCAGTTGGCAATATAGAACTAAGAGCTAACTAATATGCTGATGCTTATTACATATGCAAGGTGTGCCTTAAAATGTTCTCACTGCAATACTTGGTACACAATTTTTAATTTTTTTTATTAATAATTGGGTGCTGTTGTTTTCAGAGGAGCCTGCTGAAATAAGTTGACCTTTTTAATTGTCTGTTTAAAACAAGAGGCGGTTGTCTGAAGAAACAGTTGCCCAAAATAGAGAAAGTGAGTTCGTCATTTTGAAATAAAGCTGTAACATGCCCAGTTCATGGGCAGTATTCAAGAGAATGATCTTGGTCGCTGGAGAATATTAGTTTCAAGGTTTTTGTGCTTCAGTATTTTGATGAAGTGACAGAATAAAACTATTTCTTGCTGTTATTGTAGAGTTTAACCTGACCCTTATATTTTCCTTTCTTTTTTTTTAATTCTGGGGAGGTAACTGTGGGGCACATACCTTCTCGCCAGCCTCATTGCAACCCAGACTCTTACAGGCACACTTTCTTTCTTATGAAGCCACTCCAGGATGAAGTTGTCATTCCTCTAACACTTAATATGACCATCTAACAATGTTACTGCTGCCTCAGTGGTGTGACCTGAGTATCTGCTAGGCCATTTAGTCATAGAGCTTTTCTCTTGGGTGATGATCTTGAACTTTCCTTTCTCCCGTTCTGCCCCTATATTGTAATATTTTGCATGTTAAATACCAAACAAGTCTTTCTCTTTTCCCCTCCCTGCCCTTGTACATAGACATGGTTTTAAGGTGCTTTTTTTGCTTTACATTAAATATAATGGATTCTAAAATTAATTGGGTAGAGAACCAGAAGTATTTATAGGGTGTAGAATGTGGCTGATTCATTACTCCAAGCAATGAGGTGGAAGATAATTTACAAGAATGAGAGCATATGTAGTGTATCACAAGACAGAATGCAGCGTAATAATTAAGGTAATATTGCCAACAGTATCGTTAACTAAAGTTCACATTTATCTGGAACAGGTAATATTTTTTTCCACCATGGAATATATTTAACTACATTGCTAATTACAATGAAGTCTATTAATTTGTGTGTGTTTCAAATGATCCCTTTTTCCTTCAGACTTTAGTATTTAGCCTCTGTCCTTGTACTTTATTCCAGTTCCAGTTCAATTAATTTACTTTAATTCCCAGTAGTACTGCCTTCATAATTCAATTAAATGTCATACATTGGTGTTTCTTTTCCTTTACCTATTGACGTTTTCATCATTTTCTAAGGAAGAAGGCTTGTGCAGAAATCAAGATATGCTTTCAAAATTTCTTTTAAAAAAAAGATAGTTACCCTTATTTTCATTAAACAAGTTACCCACGAACATGATGCTGGAAACCTTGAAGATAATTGTCATGTATTCTCAGGCATTCAAAAGTTTTTACTGCGGACTCATGGAATAGAGTGCTTTCGTCAGGTAGGATGCATGGTCCTGTGGAGTGGTTCTGTAATACATCTTCAAAAGCCTCACAGCACTACAGCACTTTTACGAGCCCTTAAATTACATTGACAGATTTTGTTGTTGAGACATCGATTTCTTGTTCCTACTCAGTAAATATAATACAGCTTAGGAGGGTTTATGGTGGCTCAACTGTTTGAGTGCCTGAATGTAAGTAGACTGACTCTTCCAACTGCTTGTACACTTTGACTATGTTTAGGAAAGTTCTTAAAAGGATGTGTAAGCATAGGCACAGGTATTTATCCAGTTTTCTCTGCAGACAATATGCCCTGCTTGATCAGAGGATGGAAAGTCTTCTTAAACCTAGCTTTTGGCACTCTCTTTTTAGATAAATTGATAATTCATTATCTAAAAATATCAGAGGGAAAGAAATGCTTGTCTTGTCCTGTATAAGCACCCCTAATGGGATTTCCAAGTCTCATTTGTGATATAAGAACCTGTCTCCTTCTGCCATATCTTCCCTCTTGTTTAGTGGATGTAATGGATTTTTCTCTCTTGTGAAATCCTCTAGTGGATCTACTAAATAAAAAGTTTGTTAGATTTCCTTCATTTCCATGTAAAACTGCTTTTGATGCATCACTGGGGTTTTGGGTTTTTTAGGAAACCTATTGCCAGAATGACCTGACCATCTCTCCGTTTCTGAGACATCACTGTGTTAAGGCATTGCGTGTAGTCTGTTAGCAGCTAATTATATTGCAGTTAGTGTTCTTAAGCTATACAATTTGGAGCTAGATATTTATTCTAATCTGACTATAGAGTATTTACTGACATTATGTTGAAATTTTAAAATCGGTTAGCCTTGGGAGAATTATTTTTTATTGGTGTGTTACTTGAACAATATAATAAAATCTGTATGTATTCATATTGCTACTTCTGACTTTATACTCTCTAGAGGTCTGCTCTTGATTAGGAATTTGTGCTGCAGCAGAAGAGTGTGAGATTCTCTCTAAGTAGGTCACACAGATGGTCACTTGCAGGGTTGGGAATTGAGTTTCAGTCTCTTGGCTCAAAATCCGGGTCCTCTCCTCACTGTGGCTGTAGACACAGCTACTGCATGTTCAGCATATGCAAACCACTTGCTGATTTTGGAACAACAGCAGCAAGAGACATATGTTAGCAGTAGGGGTTAATTTGCCAGATGCCGGAAGAAATGCTGAGGCTATAGTAATATTTTTGTTTTAACTCAAGATCTTTCTGTTGTTTAAACAAGATTATTATGTGTGTTCATCCCTAACTATCCTCATTTCCTGACGTTTTTGTGTACAATACTGAGTTTTACCTGTGAAATACTCTGATACTTTCATTTTACCACTTGAAAAGAATTGGTAGGTTATGAGTTGGTGATCTAGAAGAGCAAGATTGGAGTCAGATATGAGATTTATTCCTTTGTAAGTCATGCACATCTAAATGTGTTCTAAATTTCTGAGATGCAGCTGAGGCATTCTGTCACTGTCAGTATCTCCATCCTGTGCCATCACTATAGTGTGTGTGTGTTCTTTAATATTTATATGTTAATCCATGGCACCTTCTTAATTAGATTATGGTCTTAAATTCTGCTTAAATAAGTTTAAGCAGAACCAGTCAAATAAAACAACAATAGATGAACTGTAATATAGCAAGTATTACATCACGTGAAGTGATTGCAAAAGGATTTGGTAGTTATGTTTTTGTACAATAGACCCTCAGCGATCTCAGATTGTCCTGATAGACACTTGAATGAACTTTTCAGTCTAAAAAACCACAAGAATATCATGACTTGCAATTTCATATTCTATGGATTTCTTACTTCTAAATGCCTGTATTTGTTCTGTGAGCTATGATCCGTCAGTAAACACAAGTTTGTGCTGTAGAATAGCTACATTATACAAGAAATACATTGTTGTGTGGGTTTTGCTATTGTTTTTTTATTTTTTTCCTCTTTTAAAGACTTGACTGTAACTTCACATTATTTGAAATGCGTGAAAATCAAGGTCAACTAAGAAAATATTTAAAGTTGTGGTGCATAATCAGCATCTAGACTAAGTTATCTTCTCTATTTAATGCAATTAAAGATTTTGGAGAAAAATGTATTGCTTTTACTTTCAGAACAGTTAAGAATAAGCTTTTTCAGAAAATTGCATGAACACTAATTTCTGATCAAGCATATTTCAGTTTAATTCTTACTACCAAAATTGAGTTCTAGATACTGATTTTAACTGTTCATGTAATCTTATGCTATATTCTTACTGATAGGAGTTCTTAGGCCAAAGTTTTATTTTTTATTTTTTTTGGGTTTTTTTCTACACTGCTTTCAAAACTACTTCTCAACATTTTATTAAAAATGTTTGAACATTTGATAGTTAAAGCATTTGACCCTCCAAGTTTTAGCTAATGGGGAAAAAATGGAAGTACTTAGTGTCTTTAAATTCCTTTAAAATGGTTCTCAATTGAAATGCAAAACCTTTTTATTGGATTCATTCTTGAATTTTGTACTTATCTTTGGAAGGATTCATTTAAGAAACTTCTGAGAGTAGTTCTCTATTTTCCTTCCCTTTTTTGTAATATGCATCAGTGGTTTTAGGAGTATATTTGTTTTAAAGCATCACTGGAAATCCTGTATTCATTTTTTTTCTAGTTGTATTCCTGCAATATTTTGGTATGGGTAAGAATGGCATATGCATGCCTGTAGGTATTTATTTGCATATATTTATGATGAACATGTGTTGATTAAAGCTATTACTTCTCTTTATGGAGGAGTAGATGACATGCTCCATATTGCTACTGGTAGCTTTTTGTTAGACTTGACCCTTTATGGCAGAGTTTAGTTACTTATTTTGGAAGAAATCTTAATATATGGAAGGAAATTTAGATAAATCTGGGTGAACTAATTTTAAGTGAACTTTGTGTATGCTTAAAACCTGTTTACAACTACTTTGAGTAGACAAGAGAGAATAAATTATTATGTATTACAGAAACTGATATCAATCTGTTAAGTTAGGAAAATTTTGTGTGTCAATTAAATGAAATGTGGAACATGCAAACTGGAATTCATAAGCATTCCAAAATCATCCTGTGCTTCTCCTTGCTCTGTTAGTAGTAGATTCCAAGACAGAAAAAGAATGATCTTAGAGTGCTGTCAGAATCTGTAGGTGACCTATAGTACCTTCCTTTGGTGTGGCTTTTATCTGAACTATGCAGTCTGAGTTCAGTTTTAGCAATGAGTAAAATGTATCCAATTTTAAATTCATTACTTCTGGGCTCCCAGAAAAGACTTAAATGGCAAATAGTGAAGAGAGAGGACTTTGAGTAGACAGGTGCCTGCAGTTGTGAACAGATGTCCTTTGTGAAGAAGCAAGGCACTTAAATTGAGTGCTGAGTGCCATCAAAAGTCTCTCCTTATTAAAAGAATGTTGTTCGCTGATTTTATTTTTAAGTCTTTGCTGTAAGTTTGTATTCAGATGACACCTATGTCCTTATTAAATTGACGTGCCAGTTTTCAAGTGGGCACGAAGCCATCCTAACAGATGGATATGACTACAAGGCATGCCTGGGAGTCAAGAGTAGTGTTTCCTAAGGGAGGCAAAAGTGGTGTTAAATCTTTATTACCATTTTGGCTGCACGTATGAGACGGTCAGGAATGAAGCCTGTCTGTGATTTTAGTTGAAGGAGACCCAAATGTCTTTTTTTAATGATGTTATTGAATTAATGACTTAGACTTTGAATTTCACTTGCCTGGCACACCAGAAATCTTTAGATAGCTTCTGAGGAAGAATAAGGTGAATAGAGGGGTTGAAAAAACCCAACCAAACCCAAAATAGAAAACACAAGGCTGTGCTATACTTTACAAGAATAAATCTAGCTGGACTTATTAAGGGAAGTGGTACCAGGGTACTTTCCCTCTGAGAACTGTATTGGAATTTGGAGTTGGTAAATATGTACAACAATGTCTATTGGCACACCTTGATGGCATAAGTGCAAGATGCTCAAACTGTATGTTTTATGTGTTTAAATACAGTTTAGGGAATGTTTTATTGTGGCCTCTAGGAAAAAAGCCAGTCAGAACAGTTGTTTTTTCATGGATTTGAGCATGAATAAAGAGCATCTTTATTTGGCAATAATATTTATCAAGCAAAAAGCAACTAGTGCTTCAAATAGTCATCCACGCAAAAAATCTTACTTTGGCTGGTTCTTTCCTCGATCGCTGTCCTCAAATGAGCACTTTGCTGGTTTTGCTATCTAAACTTGTGCAATGGTACCTTAATGTCATCTTCAGATGTAAGGAGTACTGTTGACTTGCAAAAATCCCAAACAAATTTATGACTATCCCTGAGGCATGATTGGAAAATCAACAGGTCTGTGTTAGAAGGGGCTGTATCTGTTGAAGAACACGGTTTATTTGCAGGTAGCATTTGTTTTATGTTTGTTCTTAAGATAGTTTGTTTTCTTTCAGAATGCAGAGACATTCTGCTTCCTGTGATTACAAAGGAGTTGAAGGAGTTACTGGAACAGAAGGATGATCAGCAGCTCCAGGTCCAAGAGAAGAAGTACTGCATTGAATTACTCAATAGCATCTTGGAGGTTCTGAGCTGTCAAGACCCTGTAAGTATGGAAGGTGATGTAGATGGCCCAACCCTGTAGTAAGCCTGACTTGATTAGATAGTAAATTATTGATGCTGATGAATTTCATTTAAATTTTTAATACAAGTCAGTGGCAAGATGAACTTTTCTTCTATTTTTCACAAACTTAAGTTAAAGGGCAGTTGAGGTCTTAAAGGTGACATACTGAAATCTGTGCTGCCTTTTCCTATTTTTCAGTTTTATATTCTTTAAATACTCAGCTACTCTAACTCACCATAGCATCTTGAAAAGAAGTGAGGCTGCTGTGTTTTTTCCTAGCAGAGATTTAGGCAGTCTTAGTGCAATACATACTGAAATGAATTAGAACGTTATGGCGCCAAGCTCACTATCAACAGTATCAATGGCATCAAGCTGAGCAGTGCAGTAGACACTCCTGAAAGGCAGGGTGCCATCCATAGGCACCTGTACAAGCTCAAGAAGTGGTCTGCTTTGAAGCTTGTGAGGGTTCAACGGCCCAAGTGCCACCTGGACTGGAGCAACTTCCAGTGTCAGTACAAGCTGGGAGATGGAAGGATTGAAAGACCTGAGCAGAAGGGCTTTAGGGATTCTAGTGGACAAAAAGCTGGACATGGGTCAACAATGTGCATTTACAGCTAAGAAGACTGTAATCTGGACTGTATCAAAAGAAGTGTGACCAGCAGGCTGTGGGAGGTGATTCTTTTCCTCTACTCTGTGCTTATGAGACCTTAACTGGGGCACAGCATCCAGCTCTGGAACCTTGAGCACAGAAAAGACATGGACCTTTTGGAGTGGGTCCAGAGGAGGACTAAAATATGATCATAGGACTGGAATACCTCTCATCGGTGGAGAGGCTGAGAGAGTTGGTGTTGTTCAACCTGGAGAAGGAAAGGTGCCAGGAAGACCTTCCACTGCTGAAAGGAGCTTATAAGAAATACGAGGACTTGTAAGTCAGGCATGTTGTGATAGGTCAAAGGAGAATGGCTTTAAATTAGAAAAGGGTTGATTTAGACAGGATATAAGAAATAAATTTTTTTTTATGACACAGGTTTAATTAAGTGTTATGAATTCATGACTGAATTATAAATGTCAAATTTGAACTCCTAAGTGAAATGGTGAAAGGGCAAAGAGCTAAGTTACAAGTTGATAGGTCTATAATGTAAAGTAAACCAATTTGATTACTGAAGTGCTTTTAAAAGTGAAAACCAGTTGTAAAGCAAGATTAATACTTTCTGCATGTCTACCACATAAATTATGTTTGTTAACAGCAACTTAACAGTTGCTGTCCTCAGTAACAGTAGCTGAGATGTCAAGGACTGGTTAGAACCTACTGAAAACGTGTGTCTGGCTCATGTTTGCATGAACGAGAACATTGCTATAAGCACAACAGTACGGAAAGGGCAAATTCTTGTCTCTTGGCATGCATATATGTAGCTCCTTGCAGTCTGAAGACTTATTTTGTCGGTTCTAACTTGTCCATTTGCCAAGAATAGGAATTTCTATCTCTAAAGAAAAACATCCCTTTTAACCTCTCATTTATACTTTTAGTGTGATGCTGTTGTAGTCTTTTCATAGAATCATAGAACAAGCAAGAGCTTTTGAGAAGGTCTTTAGTTTTTTTTTTCTTTTAGATGTTCTCCCTTGATATTAGGCACATGCTCATGTGTGCTGCAAATAAAAATATTTTATTATTGATGGGAATGTTATCTTTAATAATAGGATCTTTTTGTTGGTGTTTTTCACTGATCACTGTGATGTGTATGTTTAAACACAGTTGGAGACTAGAGAGATTTTATTCTTCACAGCTTTAGGCTTCGGTCTTTGAGCAACTAAATTAAAATAATGTAATTTGTATAGGATGATGTTGTTTAGAAGCATGTCATGCTCCTTGTGCTTTTACTTCTATTGGAAGTAACCAGGCAAACCATTTCCATAACGATGAACAATGGCTTTTTAGGCAATGTGTAACCCTTTATGTCATGGAAATTGCTGGGAATTTAAAAAGCATGTATTCTAAAAAGAAAACAATATAAATCTTTGTTTAGAACAAGCAGCATTTCTTCACTAGCTTCTTTTAAAGAAAGTAACCTTTAAGCTGGAGATTCTGTGAGGTGTTTGGATGGCAGTTATCTGCAGATTGTGTTTGCCATAAACACTGATCAACATCTAATAGTAGGAGAATGGTTCCCTGGAGTAGGTTTAAATCCAGTACCATATGATGACCCTTCTGAAGGCATCACATTCATGAATATAAGAAACATTGTAGAGTAGCTCAGTCATAAATAGAAGGACAAGATGCTTCTGTTGCGAAAAATAAGCACTCAGGCTTGCATTCTGGCAATACAGTTCAGAAATGGTATGGAAGATAGACTATATTAGGGTACCTGCTTTTAAATATGACTGTTGTTTTTCCAACTACAGCAACAAATGCAAAGTGTCACTAGTAGTTTTCTCTTTCCTTGACACAGAACATGAGTCGCAGTTTCATTTTTTAGCTATGCTAAACACTGGTTCTGCTACTAAAAAATCTGATTTTGAGATGACTTATCTGAAGCAGAAAAAAAGTTGAAAGGAAGGAACACCTTCAATACAAGCAGTATCTAAGGCATCAGACAGTAATTTGTCTTTAAGAGGCACTGCAGGTTTCTCCTGAGTGCATCATTGATATTAGCTTTCCAGCTAAAATGAAAAGTCTGTTTGAAGGATATGCAGTTTTGACTTGCAGTGCAAAATGCTTTGTGTCCTCTACTCTTACAGGCAAATGGAAAAGGTTCACTCATGGTCAGGTTATTGTAATAATAGTATTTAGGTTGTCTCCTTCAGAATGCTTTTATTCAAGGTGACCTAGGTTAAGGGAACTGTTTTGCTTAACCAAATTATTTCTTGTGCGTTTGCACTTGAACCTGAAGATTAATGCCATTTTCTACTCAGCAATTTGCTTTCTACATCAAATGAATTATTTGACCTGCTGGAAGAGAAAACTTCAGGCTGTAGTGATGGACTCACTTTACAATATTAATTGTAAACTTAACTTTGTCTTGAAGACTACAACATCTTGTTTGTATTTTTTCTGGTTTTATATTCAATAGAGTAAACTTGGTTTGGAATAGTTTTTAAAGCTTTTGTGTAAATGTATCTTCAATATTTTTACATTTATTCTGTGAGAATCAGCAGACGTAGAATATATACAGAGGACAGAAAGGAAGTAGCAGTAGTTGTTCTATGTTTTTTTGGTCAAAATTTATGTTGTGAGGTAAAGTTTGTTATTCTTTACAGTATTTCAGAAGAATATATTTTCTTTGTCAGAGAAAAAAAGATAATGTGATACTACCAGCTCTTCTCTGGTTTTTTGTCCTACAATCTTTGGCATTTGGGAACATATGAATCATCAGATTTTTGTGTTGAAACACTGTTCTTTTCAGCTGCTGTCTAGCTGCTGGGCTCTGCAGGTAGCAACCACATTGTTAACAACAGTAGTTTATGGTAAGGAGTTTATTTTTATGAACAGACAGCCATTGTCGGGTACCTGGCTGGAATGCTTAAGTTAGATTTTAAATTCCCTCAACAGAAAACAACATTGTTTTGACTGAATCATATCTAAAATTAGATTCACTCCTTGAGTCTGAGTGTTTTCAGCATCTGTGAAATGTAGTGAAAGCTCAGAAAAGTTGTTGAAAATCATACTGAAACATGTGATATTTTTTTTCTATTTTAATTAGGAGGATTTCCCTTTATTCCCTTCACAACAGCTTTGAGTGCAGTCTGACAGCCCTTCATAAGGTGACTGTCTCTGATCTGTCACAGATCCTGTAGTTTACTGCATTAGAACAAATTTTAATTTGTAGTGCTTACACAATTACGTGTCAAGGCGAACGGTTTCTCTGGGAATCTAAAGTAAAATCTTGGTTGAGATTCTATATCTCTGTTCCTATTATAATCCTCTCCTGTTTTATACACAAAGTCAGTAAGTGGCAGCAGCTGTGGTTAAAGCTGTTGATTTTATTAGCAGCAAAATCTGGAAGCATTTTAGGTTTGTACAGAAATTTTGTATAGCATTTACCTAACTTATTCCACACCTTAAAACTTCAGCAAAAGAGAATTTTGAATAAGTTTAGTCAGGGAACCTGCATGTTTTTCTATAGCCAGTTACCCTTAGTTCTTCTGCAGACGTGTTTCAGTCAGAAAACTGCATCATTATGAACTCTTTGATTTAAAATCCCACGATGTTTTCTTCTTTGTGTGCCCTTCTTTTGTGTTTATGTCAGAGGGAGGAATAAAGTTACAGAACTGGATGCATAAGAGAATGAGCATGATGGAGCTGGCTGGTATAGAGTCCCTTTTCTTCACAGCAGCACGTATGGTGCTATGCTTTAGATTTGTGGGCAAACCAACATTGATAACACACCAATGAAAATTCTAGTTATTGCTGAACAGTACTGGTACAGATTCAAGACCTGTTTCTCACTCTGTCCCGTGCCAGGGAAAAGGTTAGAGTTGGGCAAGAGCTTGAGAGGGGTCACGGCTGGGACAGCTGAAAGAAATGGACCCAAGAAGTATCTCCAAGTGGATACTCAAGTACTGAAAGAGCCAGTCAGTCAGTCCGAGTTTGTCACTGTCCAAACAAATGAGCACTTTATCACATTCTAAAGTGCGTGGTTGACTCCGAGACAAAAGAATTACTCCAATTTTCGCTCCAGCCCTGAAGAAGTTTAAGTGCTACATGAAAGCATAACCAAACACTGATGGCTATTAACTTGCCACAGGTATTTTTAAAGAAGATTATGTTGTATTTGGTTTGGGTTTTCTGTTAACTCTTTTATGTGTACCGATGTGTGCTGTCTATCCCAGCAATGAATCTGAAGGAATATGAGTGCTCTGAAGACCTTCCTGCTCTGACCTGCATACCAAGCATGAGCTACTTCAGTTTCATGCTTTAGTCACCTAGCAAATCCTTTTCAACTGCGAAGACCTGCATATTTTTTTATGAACGTATTCCATTAAATGGAATAATCCAATTCATGGTTTCCAAAGGAACATTTATTTATGATACATGTTGCTTCTGGAAAGTCTTATGTTTAACCAAATGGATTGCTGCCAAATGATGTGTTTTCCTTGTGTCACTAAAAACATATGTCACCCTTGTGAAGTAAAATATAATGTAAGCAAATGCTTGTTAGCCTGGGTTGCCAGACTGTTTTCTGAAGCTAGAAACTGTTAAAATAAAAGCTGTCTATAGGCAATGTGTGAAAACACTGTCTGAGTTAAGTCAGCAATGCCAGTATTGAATGCCTAATTGTTTCTTAGATTATCAAGAGGAAAATCTCACTTTCATGAGGAAATGTTTTTAATTCATTTGCTAGACGTTCTCTGAAAATTCAAAGGCTTAGCAGAAAATAACCTTTGCATGCTTGAGCATTTATTATATTTTATCCAGGAAAGAAGTGTTATATGCTACTTGTGAATTCAGAATAAGGCTCATCTTTAATAATGGAGTCACGGTTAAATGTTAAAACCATAATTTAATGTTCTGAAACGTTACTAATAATGGTATAGCACATACTGAGATGTGGAAGGAAGTGAAGTTAGATTTTAAGAGAACTTGTCTTTGAATTTTGTGCAAAAGGCAAACTAATGAACAAGTGAATTCCTTGTGGCCAAGCAAAGCGCTTTTATGTATAATAGCTTCCAATTTTGGACTGCTGATTTCTTTAACTATTGTAGTAATTGATATTGTAAAAACAGCCATAATGAATGAATATGTCTTGAGTTATAATTGTTGGTCTTGCTTTCTGGCTGTATAGTAAACCACCCCAAAGTGAAAAGTTTGAGAAGATGCTCTAGTGCCAAGGGCTGCTGCTGCTCATAATTTCAGTAGCAAGGCTAGGTTTTCTGTTTCCACTGGCAGGTCAGTTGTGCCAATACTTTCGTTAGGTGGACTAAGATATGCTGTTTTGCAACAGAGGCCAAAAACATCCTGGGTGTTGCGGACAGAATGACAAGTGTCATTCTCATTACAACTTTGCCAAAGCCTGAAAAATTTGCTTTGTTGTGTGGCAAAGCACTGACCTTTTACTGCAAGGAAAGATCATTTTATCTTGGAGGTTTTTAAAAGAAAAGGAAAAAAAAATAGATCAGAGAAGGTATCTGGTTAATTATTAAAGTTGATATGGGGAGAGATGCACTGTATGTTATTTTTAATTTTCAGTTAATTCCAGTGCATTTAAAAATATAAAAAACCAATGCAATGTGTACAGTTCTTATATCAATTTGATTGGCATAAACCTTAAAACTCATAGGACACATACTCAGAGCGGAGGAGATGGAAGAGAAAGTGGCTTTGTCAAAGTACTTCAGCAAATGTTTCTTCTGCGCAGCAACTGTCAGGTCTAGTCTTTCTATATATATGGGACTGTACCAGACAAATAAATTGTTCTGACTACATTATCCTTTCATAGTAACTTTGAAAGTGCTGTGATAGGCAAGAAGATAATTTAAGCTTCCATGCATCATAGTTGAAGGATGCAATAGGACTAAATGGAAATAGTAAATAAATGGCTAGGTATGAGGAAAGTTTCTATTGCAAAGGATGCTGGCTTGATGCAGCTTAATCACAATGGGAGAAAGGAAGGACACAGTGTTGGATGTCTCAGGAAAAAGTCAGAAGCAGTATCTCTTGGGGGTGGTATTGCAGCTCAGCCACTTAAATCACTTCAGGACACCACCACAGCTTCTGTGATTCTGCTGTTCTTTCTCTAAGACATTAGAGGTGCCTTGTTTGCTGCATGCTAATATTTCTGTTCTATTAGGAACTTACTTAGGAATTTTCTTTCTTTGATCATTTCATGCTTGTTTCCAAAGTTGTCTAACCATCAGAGTAAGGTCAGTGAAATTGGTGAACATGTGTTTTTTTGTTTTATAAGTGCTCAGTGTTTTAAAACAAATAATCAAATGTCCTTTTGCAGGCAGCATGCTAGAGGTGTTTGTCACTTGATGTGAGCTGATGGGTATTTGCCGCTTGGCTGTAGGGATCACTCAAAACTGTGTGTGAGCAGGTGGTCAGTCTTTAGTGTGGTCTCAGACAGACAAACTGCCCTGTGCTTTGGCCAAGGAATAGACTATGGTCTGAGCCCTCACAAAGCTGCCATGTCAAATAAAGATTTTTTTTTTCCCTTCAAAAACTATATATTTTGTGACTGCAAATTAAGGATATTATTCAGGCTGCCTGAAGGGCCATCAGCAGACGTGGGGAGTGATGATATGATTTGCCTTGGTTATCTGTTACCAGGGTGTTGCTGTGAAGTCATCGGCTGGGTTACTGGGAAAACACAATTCCCTTGACTGAATAGTGAGTAGTGACTGTCTGAAAAGGAAAAACAGTTATGGTATAGATAGGCCTTAACCTGGACCATACCCCTTAAAGTATTCTGCTCAAAGTGTTGGAACTAAGGAGCAGCATGAACAAGAAAAGTCAGTGCCATTTTTTCAATAGGGTGATAACATTATGGAACTTGAACTGTCAATGTGGGAATAATGGTTTTTCTTTGTTTTACAAGACATATGGATTTAATTCTAAAAGCATTTTTTTTTTCATTTACAGGCGTCAACTTATCAGCATATACAAGAAATAATGGTACAGTTATTACGCACAGTGAACAGAACTGTTATTACAATGGGACGAGATGATCCCTTAATTGTGAGTAATATTTTAATGCATTTTTAATGCTTGGAAAGCCATTTTTGTAGTTATCCTGAAAAAAGTGCAAATTTAGCATTTGTGGAGTCCTTGTTTGTGGATTTAAAATAAAAGGTCTACAGCTTTACCCTTGTTTCATTCAACTGCCTTTTGAAATGTAGTTGGATACTGTGAAATTTATGCATCCTTTAAAGAAAAGCGCACTAAATCTGAAGTTAATTGCTGTTTGCAAAAGAGAGATGTTTTACAAGCACTCATAAAGCATTGAAAAACATTTTAAAACATTAAAAATAGTGTTTCTAGTGGTCTAAAGTGAAAGTGTCTGTCTGAAGTTAAACTAACAAAAAAGTTTGCTTATATAAATAATTGGTGGATGCTCTGTTTCTCCCAGGTTTTCCACTTGTTTTACTTTTTAGTGGGTTACAGTTTCTATGGAACAAATAGCATTCCTGGTTTTCCAGAGTGGGAAGATGATGATCTGTGAGCACAAGAAAAATACCTGGGGACACGTTGGCACTGAGCACTGGCCTGAGATGATTGTGGTGATTCCTTGATTTGAGAGTAATAGTCAAGGACAGATTCTGCAATTTATTCTGATTTAAGTGCATATCTCATGAGTACTCTTCTTGATTTAGGTTATTTGTGAGAATGCAAGCCAGTTGTGTTCTGTGGGTGTTATGGAACTTGCCCTTCAGGCTGTGCACTTAGGAGAACATGTGTATTAATATTTTGTCTTTAGAGATTTAAGTTATTCTGCAAACTCATGAGCAGCATTTATATGATTTCTTTGGCCATGAGAGGTTCAGAGCATGTCTTCTAAAATTTATTTTGTTTCCTTGTTCATTTCTGTTGGAAACCCAAAAGAACAGTTTTAGGTCATTACCAGTCAGAGCATGTCTCCTAATGATTAGCCTCCTGCTGAGTTGTTCAGAGGAGCTGTTTGCCACTGGTTGCTTCAAACTCTGTGGTGGTGAATCTGCACATCATACAAATCACATTGTTAACTGTTACCCTCTTGTTTGTAACCTTCTGGCTCGTGAGCATGCTCATAACAGCGAGAGGTTTTGAATGGAGACCCAGTGAGCCTTCCCATTCTCTACAGTGTTTTAAAATGTCTGTATTTACCAAGAAAGCATTGTGTATGTGTCATAGCTGACGTAATCAGTCTGTTATGGAGTAATTCTGGATATTGTAAACAGTAAATGAGGAAGTAAAATGAAACTCTAGTAATCCTGCAAAAAAGGTTTTTATCATTAGGAAACATTAGGAAACCATTATGAAATGAGCTGGCTGCAGTCAATTAAAATGGCTCAGAAAATGTTTGGTTTTATTTTTTGTTTTTATTTTTTTCCCCAATATCTATTTAACTTCTTCAGCTGTGTTTATCAAGCATGATCAAATTTAGTGTGAATTTTAAAATGCAGACATCTGAAGGTTGGTAATGCTCCTAAGCACCTATGCTAAAGTGTATATTGAGTGTGTTAGTGAATTTCCAAAGCAGAATTCCAGGTACGAATTTTTCTGGAACTGAGGCAAGATCTCTCATCAGAGTAGTCTCTTAGGTGTGACATGTGAAGAAATTGTAATGAGGAAAACATTCTTTTGGTTTAAATAAGCTCATTTCATGCTCTGTGTGGTACCTTTAGCTCACTCAGGTAATGTACAGGTCTGCTTTAGAATTTCCTGAGAGTCCAACTTGTTGAAAGCCCAAATGGCATTGGAACAGACTGTCCAGGGAGGTGGTTGATTCACCTTCCCTGGAGGTGTTTAAAGCACAAGTAAACAAGGTGCTGAGGGACATGGGTTAGTGTTTGATAGGAATGGTTGGACTCAATGATCCGGAGGGTCTCTTCCAACCTGGTGATTCTATGATTCTAATGCTTAATCTCTAAAATATGAAGCATGTAGTCAGGAATTCTGGCCTTCTGCAGAATGCTTTAGTGAGCACAGGTTGCTAGAAGTGTGAACTCTGCAAATACAGAGGTGGGGCATACGGAATAGTTGCAGTTAGACTGTTACTGATGTTACATGGATATGAGTGACATCTCAGTTGGACTAGATCTGTCATTTACTTTCAGGAGAACAGAACGCTACTCTTCAAGAGTACTGGGTTTTATTTACCTGGGTTTTGTGGTTTGTTTTTTTTTTTTTTTTTCCCCTCTCTCTCTTGCAGGGATAAGCAGGTTAATTTCAATAGTCAGGTGTCCTTTTCAATATCTTCTGTAATAGCTCATTGAGAGACAAGGAGTTAAAAGATATTTGTGTTGAAGTTACCTTTATCTTTTCTTGGTACAATGCCGATTGAATCTGAGGGAAGATGCTGCCTTGTGCTCAGCTGGTACCACCATGCTGTGAGCTTTGTTCAGTAATTACAGGAAAGAGTAGGGTTAAGAAGGATGTAATCCCTTGAGGAGAAAGTGTGGTTGATGGTAAAGTAATTTGGGACTCTGCAGCTACTGCAGAGAAGAGTTACTTAAATGCCACCCTTGCCTTCACTGTGCTGTTTGGCAGTTGAAGGCCTGGTTTTACTATTAAAAAATTAGTTTAAAACCTTGACTGCAGCTGTAGAAGTGCTTAAAAACTTGTAATAAAGAGGGACAAATTTATTGTCTGAAATTTGGCTGTTCAAGCTTTAATACTCTATGAAATTTAGACTTTAATTGAAGGGCTCTGTGGTGCAGTGAAGTCCTACTGCAGTAATTATAGAAAGAAACTTTATAGAAAAACGTGGAATACAGAGTACTTGCCTCAGGATTGGTGAGGTAAACAAGAATATCATAATCCATCATATACATTTTAAATATTTCCTTTGGTACTCCCCAACTTCATTTTGTTCACAATATCAGTTTAGCATGAAGAAAAGAGTGTAGTTATGTTACCGAGAAAAGACTTCAGACAATATTTATATAAGATATTGTACAAATAAAGACTTTGAAAAGAGAGAACAGTGTGTTGTGTTAACCAAAGCTACTCTAGATCACGTACTTCTGTAAAAAAAAAAATAATAATGCTGTTCAGGGAAATAATGACCAGAGGAGCCATTCTGCAGAGCTGCCATGGTTGGAGAATATGATCTATTCTAATGTGCACATCATCTAGCTAGAACTTACAACTTTTTTATTCAGCATTCAAGTGGAAATTCTTTCTCTATCCAGAAAAGCTGCTTAATGATTCCATGAAAACTATTTCTTCATTTGTCATTCTTTTTCTTTTTCCAAAGAGCAATTGTTCACTTCCTTTGGAATCTAAATTTGGAATATATTTTGTTATTAAGTCCTGAAACATCACATTTAAAGAACTTAGGAAGTTAGCAATCATAGATTACATGATCCATTTCATGAGGAAGATGTTTTGTGTCTAAGCTAGCATAATTACTAAGCATTGTGGTTTTTTGGAGAGAGTTTTGGGGCACTGTAACAGCCCTACCTGAACTCCTGTTACATCTCTGAGAGAAATCAGCATTTTATTGATACATTCTGTTTTTTCACCAAGGTTAGGTCGACTCCGTAAAAAAGCAATTTTAATATAGTCATTGTGGAAGATGCCATTGTTCTGTGCAATGTTTTGTAAATAACATATTGTAGTTGTCAATTAAATGTCTTTCAGGGAAGGCTACCACGTTGTGTGTGCAAGTGCTGTTAAATGGCTGTGATTGTATGGAGTTGTGCTGTTCATTTGTGGATTTTGTATGTTTTTTAAATTTTATTCAAGAGCATGTTTGTATGTATTTTTAACATTCGTTTCTTTCTCTGGGAGCTGGTTTTAGGCACTACACAATAATTTTCTAAATCAGAGAAATATTTATAGCCAGTACTATTATCTTCTAACAACTAACATCTATTGCATTTGCAATCTTGACATCATTAATTGCAAAGGGTGTGTCTGTTATTTCTATATTGTTTTCAGCATGAATTAAAAAATAATTACCAAAATACTTTAAAACATTAAACAATAAAACTAAACCCAGTGCTTACGTACTACATTTTCACATAGTTTAGAGTCTCCAGTTGCTCTCCTGTCTGCGTTTCAGATAAGCCTTTCGTATGAATCTGAAATAATATATTTTAGAACTTGGCTGGCTGTGCTGCTACTGCTGACTCAAAAAGAAAATAATCTCTTTTGTTTAACTGAAGTCTTGAGGCAGAGAACTCAAGGAGCAACCTTTTTGAAGGACAGTGTTTTAGCTGCACTATAATGTCATATTTTTTCAAGGATAATAGATGTCTTGAAGGGGGCGAATCAGAAAACACTGAACAGAGTGAGCTTAATCACAAGTGAATATTCTTAACATGTAACACTGGGAGCTGAGAGTTGACTGGCCTACATACCTCAAATGTTTCCCTACTGCTGCATGTTCATAGGTTGAAAAGCAAATTTCATATTTGTCTATGGATAATCCACACTTTAGTGATTGACAGAGAATTGAAAAACAACCAATCGAGGAATATGGAAAACAAAAGCTGGGAGATTAAGGATTAAAAATTGTCTGTGGTTCTGAATTACAGCAGGGTCAGATATTAAAAAGAAAAACCTGTAACCATTTAAATCAGTATTCTTCAGTTCTTCAGAAATGTAGGTGTTTGTTCAGACCATAAGAAAGACTTAGGGCCTTACTTAAAACTGTCTGTGGTTGGACTCCCTTAAACCTAGTGGAGTGTTTCTGTTCTTGTATAGTTTTACTGACCTCAGGAATTGACTGGTGACATGTGGTGAACCAGGATACTGTAGGTTGGATCATCTCGATTCTCTGAAAATTTTGAAGGCATCATATTTATTATATATGCAAACTCAGAATGGGACAGCTGAAAATGAGCTTTTTTGTGTGCTTATTTGCAAAATTGATAGGAACGATTGGACTCTATGATCCAGCGGGTCTCTTCTGACCTGGTTGTTCTATGATTCCATGAAAATATTACTTCCATATAATAACAATTTTTTTGAAAATTGGTTCACTACATGAAGTTAATTACTGGTTTTGCTAGCGTTATGCCTGTTGGTATTGCTTATTATTACACCTTTACCACTGAGGATAATAATCTTAATGTTATTTTAATATGGAAGGAATAGTTACACACTACTAAATCCTTCATTATCAATTATAGATACTAATGCAAAACAGGAATGGTGTTGACATATAAGCAGTATATGTATTTCAGTGTAATAGGATGACATGTTCCTAATGTAACAATTTAATTTTGACCTGTTATACCCACAAATTTTTACTGAAGAGCTTTTCTGTCTAACTAAAAGCATCCTTTTTGCTAGAAATAAATCACATGAGGCTTTTCCTCCAAACCCCCTTTAAGATAATAATTTTGTGCCATTCATTTTGGTACTGACTGATCTTAATGCAGAGAATGGTTTTTTTGAAACTGTCAGTCTTCTAGGACTTAGATAAATGAATCCATGTCACATAGTGTCCTGTCTTCTAAATGACGAACAGCTTTATCAAAAAACTTAATTCTCCCAGACAAAATCGTTCTGTGCAAAATCGTTTTTAATGTGCTTTCAAATGTGTAATTAACTCTAAGAATTCAAAGAACAGAGAAATGTACAAAAAGTGGACAGACATTTTAAACTAACATTGCACAATTAATACAATATGGTTTAGAAAAATAGGATCCAGGGCTTGACCTATTGAATACCCTGGCACCATTTGAACTAGTTAAACAGAGTCACTTCTAAGAAAAGGTTTGCAGTACATTCCACTAAACATAAAATATATTTTTCAGGCTTTACTGTGTGCCCTTTGAACTTGCTTCAGGAAACCTTTTCTCCTCTGCCCCCTCTATGAAGGGCTGACCTCATTTTCATGATCAAAATGGTATCAACAACCTTAAATTAAGTTACATCGGCATATTCTGGGCTAGCCGGTAACTCAGCTATTTTTTAAGAAACATAATAGCTGTCTTGACCTCTGATAAAAACTTTTCAGCATATATATATTTTTGGTATTATGCAGGTAAATTCATGAAATATTATTTTATGATAATTTTTTGTATCATGTGTTGACCTATTTATATCTTAAGTCCCCACCTCCCCGTCTTGGAATATTTTGGTGTAGCCATATGGGTCTTAAATGGACAAACTGGTCATGTGGTTTAGCAAGACAGTAGTCAAAGTGGTAATTCCCCTTTATTCAACAACTGCATGATGACACCTGAAGTGTTATGTCTAGTTTTAGGCTTCCAGGTAGATCAAAGACATCAATGTACTAGAGGGAGACCACTAAGAGGGTAGTGGGTTGCAGCACGTAACACGTGAAGAGTGGGTGTGAAAACTGGGTTTGTTCAGTTTCTAAGTGGGTTTATTCAGTTTTCTAACTGGGTTTGTTCAGTTTCTCTTTAGGAGAGAGATGTTGTCTGTCTAATTCTTCTTGAGGGTGTGTTTGGATAGGGCATTTTGTAACAGAAACCGGTAAGAAGACAGGAAATTCAGATTAGATGTTAGGGGAAAAAAAAGGAACAGCTTTCCCCAAGGAGTTATGGATTCTTGTCTTTGGAGGTATTCAAAACTCAAATTTACTTAACTGGACCTTGCTTTAGCAGCGAGGTAAAACTAGAATTATCTTGGTGTACGATTATGTGATTCTTAGAAGAGAGGTCTGTTAAATGACTGAAACTTCTAAACGGTTGCTTTTTAAATTGAATCACTGAGTATAGAGTGAACCCTAATCAGATGTTCTTTTTTGTTGTTAAATATTAGGTAACAGCACAAAAACATTTGTTTAAATTATCTAGATTCCCCTGAATTTTTTCTTGATTATATGATTTGTTTCAAGATCAATGAAGTTATTTCCTTTTAGTCCATGCTGCATATAAATAGGAAATGAAGACTGTGTGACACCCATAGCTTTGTGTACCGTAGTTTTTTAAAGCAGAGGTTGAAACCTCATTGTTTTTTGGAAGTTGAAAATAAAGTCTTTACAAAGCATATGAAAGCATCTTTGGGAAAAAAGAGTAAGCTTCCTTTTGAAAGAAATAACTTCTTTTTGATAATAGTATCTTCATGCGTATTTATTCAGTGAGATCTTTAAATAAATTCAATTCTTCTGATTTTTCTTAAGCTCTAATTAAACACTCTTTAGCTTTGCACTATTGTAATAGCTCATTTTCAATTGTGTGCTCTGAAAACTCTCCCTGTTCTGGTGTCTTATGAAGTTTAAAAAGATCCATAAGGAACTCAAATCCACCAGAAACATTTCCTTTTCATCTTTTTTGTTTTTCTTCTTAACTCCTTTTTCTCTGGATCTGGATGATCAGTTGGTAGCTTCTGAGGTGAAGCTGGTGCTGGATTTTCCTCTGCCTGATCCAGTGCTTTCAAAATCTGATGAAATCTTCCTTCTTGTTGTCTGAAGTCATATTCTACACTATGGAAAAATGAAGAGATTTAAACTATAAGTAAGAAATCCCCTCTTTTTAAAAAAACGTATGGTAAGGATGCTCACCTTATTAGAACAGTACAGCATGATTCATTATTAGAAGCTGGTTAAAACACAAGGGTGTGTAGGATGCTGCTTTGAAAATAAGTTAATCTCTTAAACTTTTCAGAGGGAAACGTTTTTCTTTAAGAACTCCAGCACTATACACATAACTACAAGACAAAAATTAAAGGACAGAATATGTACTAGGTTGATCTTTCAATGCATTTTATGCAATGAGTGGATTTTAATACTGTAATCTGATTTGGTTATATGCTTGGCATGAATTCAAAGCTCTCACATGCTTAACTTTGTTAAATGTGAATGTCTCCTATTAGGAGCCCTGCTAGGACCAAAAATATATGAACTTAAGCCAATATATAAGTCCTTGAGATAAGTAGTATTGGTTAACTGGAAAGTGGAATGTAGCTAATTTTCTCCGTTAAACCCCATAATTATCATTCATGTCAAATGAAAGCCAGTAAGTTAATTGGATAAGAACAGATATGTGCACAAAAATAAACATATGGTTGAAAAGAATCAATGTGGACACTGATTAAAGACTCTGATATGCCCAGTACAGCTAAAATAAAACAAAATAAAAGAAATTAATAAAAAAAATGCATTACTGAATGTGGTTTTGCTTTATTTCAACCCTCTTTTTGGGGCAAGAGAGTGGGAGTTATAGCAGCAATGTCTTGTGTGTAGATTTTAGCAGACAGAGGGGAGAGCAGAGAGGAGATAGTTGATTTTTCCATAATATAAACTTTTTTGGAGAAAAAAAGTCCTAATCAAGGTTTTTAGGATGCTGTGTCGATGCCCTGACCCTGGTTTAGACACTGTGTGGAAGAAATCTATAGAATTAGTAAATGTGCCTATCTTTAAACTCTATTAATTTTAAGTATATATATAGAAATCCATACACTTTGTTGAATAATGTGGTAAAATTAACAAGGAGATTTTTCCCGGTATAATGAGGATATTTTGGGGTTTTCTTAATGAAATATAATATCTCAGCTGACAAAAAGAAAGCAATAAGATTTTTCTAATTCAGAAGAACAGGAAAGAGTGATCTCTGGACATGGAGTAATACATAATAAATATAGAAGAAGTAGAAGAAAGTGATATAAATGAAAAATTTGATCGTGTCTCTTCAGTTTTATTGGCTTATTGCTGAAACTGCAACTTAATACGTTTCAGTAGTCATAGATCATCAGTGCTGGAGAACAAGATGTTCATTTTATAGCATATTTAAGGAGAGCATCTGCTGATGTTCCTTTTTTTCTTCCCTTCTTCCAATTTCTAAGTTAATGTTGGACAAATCATCTCTAGCAGCCAGAGGTCAATTCAGTTTTCATTTAGTACTGTTCATTATACACCAGGATAACATTTTTTGGTTGCTACTTGCATTTTTTCATTATAATGGAAACATTTGTCTTACAGGATCTAGATTAGAACCCCAACACAGGCTTCATAACCCTGCTGGATTGTTAAAACTAAACATACAGCTGCTGTATACCTGGTCGCTCTTAGGCTGAAAAGCTCTTTATTATTTTACCGATTGCTGTAATCCTCACTTGGATTGATATGAGATCAGTGTATATAGCTGGAGTCAGGAGCAGCTTAAAAAGTGTGTGATAAAGAGAGTTCAGTGCCTGTAAGCCAACGTTCTGCTTCAACACATCAGTGTTTGACTCACTGGTGAGTTAGGTTCTTTAAAAGTGGGAAAACAGGGAGCAAGAGGAATTCTGCACTTGTGCAAGACGTTGCATAATATTCAATGAAGAACTCAATGAATCTTGTAGAATCAGACAAATGAAGATATATGTGTTCTGCCTCATGACTGAGATTGCAGAGATTAGATAACGTGTTTGTAAATTGGTGGAAGCCCCGTCAAGTCCCTTGCTGATTCTGTGAGCTGTGTGTTCAGTATAACTTAGACTTTGTACCTGCTAGATTTGTGGTTAACAGCTGGCAAGCTCAAGTCTCTTACAATGGATTTGCATAGACATGGCATTTGAATCACACAGGGATTCCAGAACACAGTGCTACTAATTTTTCTTGGTCATGAGAGGAGGGAGCTGGGCTCTTCTCCCAAGTGACAGGGGACAGGACAAGAGGGAATGGCCTCAAGCTCCACCAAGGGATATTTAGGCTAGACATTAGGAGGAAGTTTTTCACAGAAAGGGTCATTGGGCAGTGGAACAGGCTGCCCAGGGAGGTGGTTGATTCACCTTCCCTGGAGGTGTTTAAGGCACGGGTGGATGAAGTGCTGAGGGACATGGTTTAGTGTTTGATAGGAATGGTTGGACTTGATGATCCGGTGGGTCTCTTCCAACCTGGTTGTTCTATGAGAGCTTAACCTAAATTGCTGTTTAAATTTGGAGTCACTTACACTCAAATTGCGCTGTCTTACAATAATAACAAATAAACATTTACTGATGTGTGAAGCACGGGAGTTCTGTTTTGATTCTGCACATAAACGTGAACTGTAGCTACAATTTACTGGCATTTGGAGAATTGAATATTTATCTTTTCCAAGATCTAAATTTATTACTGAAATCCTAGCTTTTTAATATGTAACACACAAAGGGAATTCTGTTGCTAGAAATGGCATCAGAGCTTTTCAGAGCATGCTTGTAATAATACTATTGTGAAGCATTAGTTGGAAGTCTCTGAATTCTCAGAAGTACAGTAGCTCTTTCAGATAATGCCAGCATTCATCATTTTGTACTTGGGAAAACAAACATGTGCCATTTCTTTTTTTGTCAAAAGCTGGATGAATAATAATTGACACATCTTACAGCTGTAAGCAAAGCTTTGTATCACACATTTGAGAGAGATATAGACAGTATGAAACTGTGTGAAGGACTGAGATACCTGTAAATGATGCATGCGGTGTTCTGGCAGGTACTGCAGTTGTTGAGGTCTTGACCAGTGTGATAGAAGTTGCGCCTGTAATACATAGCAGTTCACGTCAAGTGTTTATATAGATGAGTTAAAAGATATCTGAATCTTTCAGGAATAATAGTAATCCTGTTCACCACTTATATTATCCTTACCAAAAATTCTAGTGTCAAACTTTGAACTATAAGGTTGCTTTAGAAAACATAAACTCTCTGCTGATTTACGTTTTTGTCTTACATCTTTCCACCTTGTGCTGTTAATGTTCTGGTTGATGCTTATTGTGTCAACACTTGCTATGAAAATGCTTAGGTGTGCACCTGCTTATTACAACACTTTAAAGTATCTGGATATCCGTATTTCTGGCAAATCAATCTGACCTTTACCCTAATGCTTTTTCCATCTTTCCCGTTTTTGTGTGTTGTTGCTTGAGGAGAAGCAAATCAGATTTTTACTGCTGATAGTATGCAGTTTGGGAGTTTTGAGAAAACACGGAAAGTGGCTTTTCATACTTTAACAGCAACTAGAGCTGGATTATGATGATTTAGAGATTGGTGAGAATGGTTGGACTCAATGATCTGGTGGGTCTCTTCCAAACCGGTGATTCTATGATAGCATTTATTTAATTAATTTTATCTCCACATTAGCAGATTAGTTGGTACAAAAATAATTTTCTAATTGCTTTTGGGATTAAAGTAGGGATTCCTCACATGCATCATCCTTCTACTTCCACAAGTACTTGGAATGCTAAGTTCTACTGTTAGATCTAATTCTAGCAAGAAGGATTGCAGCTAATCATTTAACCACCATTTGAAACTGTGAAATGGTTTTTTTTTTCTCTGACTGTGTGCTAAGTGAACAAAAGTTAACTTGTAAATATTGCTGAATAATCTGACTGAGTTATAGTGCAAAGATTTGTAAACACAGTTGAAGTGTGTCCACTCTGTTGTATGTAACTCCATGTGGGAAAGTAGGAGTATGTATTTTTTTCGGTAACTTCCTAGAGAATCATAGTTGAATGGTAGTTGTGCAAAATATACAAGTGATTGCTTAAGCTTGACACATATTTGGATTTCTCATGCCGCTTCCCTTTGGATTTTGCTTCCAAATGGCACTTTTGGGATTTGGTGTTCTATGAGTGTTTTTGCTGTTTAGTTGTCAGTACCTCTATGTGGATTTTGTCTGTTGTGTCTAGGATTTACAAAGTCGGTGCTAGAAAATTGAATGAGCTTTTTGGATAGAGAAAAATGAATAATAAAAAACCCTCTGAGAGAGGACTGTTGGAGCTAAATCATATTGGAAAAATTTTACATAGAGTAAAATTTTATGTGGGCTCAGTAGGCATTAGCAGCAGTCTTCTAATACTAACAGGCAGATGGACATAGGTGGTTAACATTTCTGGATAAAAAAGTATTATGTACGGTGTAAAATTACACGATAACTTGATTTATCTTATTTTGATTTGTTGAATGAGTGTTAATTCATATTTGGAATGAGTGTTGGAGAATTTTTTATCAGAAATACAAGAAGGCAATTTCGATTCCTCAATAAAATACTCTGAGGATGAAAATATTCTTATTCTTCCAAATACATTTCTTCTTATTTATAAAGTGTGAGAAAACTGGGACATATCAAGTTGTAGCTTCAGGTAGTTATATACTAACTGTTTTGCACAGTCAGACTAACTTTCTATGTGAGAACAAGTGCAAAGACCTGGTGCTTAGCTATGTGAGCAAATGACTGTTTTATTCTGTGCTATTTCTGTGCAATTGAACCTACACAGACATCTCAATGCTTTCACTTTCCTATGATGTTTTTTTTCCTGGAAATGTGAATAATTCCTTAATTGTAGTCAGTAAATACTATTGATACATGATCTGTTTTAAAATTAAGGATGCTGGTTTGTGTACAAGCCAGTTACACATAAATGCTTATTTTAGATGCCTGAGCTATGCTAAGTATAAAAGTAAAAATATGTTAACATAGGCTTCCTGTTGATTTATCTTTAAAAAAACAAATTAAATGGAATCTTTATTCTCCTGATGCTTTGAAAGATTTGTTTGTGGGTTTTGCTAACACAAAGATTATTTGATAAGTATACTGTAGTATCGTAAGCCAGAGCTTTAAAATGTATCCTACTTGCATTTACTGTAAGTAGCAACTCTTGTTAATAGCTTGGAAAGAGTTGTTAGAATATACTGAAGCCTGTTTTGAACATAGAAATATTGAAAGTTCTATTTCAACCTTGTCCTAAAAAGATGTCCGGTCTTTAGCTATTAGTTACACTTATAATTTTATTTATAATGTGCAAGGATTTTGATTAAATAATTAGATAAATAATCCTTGCATCCTTGGCAAATAGTCCCTGAGAGCATGCTAAAGGTCATGTGTTCTCACAATAGTGCAGAAATGAGTTGCTGTAAAAGCTGAGATTCCTAGGTGAGTTCTTACTAACCCCCTCCACATGCTGTACATTCATAGTTTCAGTCCTTTTTAAGCTCCTACTTTCACCTACCCTAAAAGATTCTTGATATATTGAAGCTCTTAAGTTTACCTGGCATCTTGGCTTCTTCTGTTCTTAAGGCTTTCCCTTTCAGCACGTGTGTTTGTGATAACATGAAATGTAGCTAGCAGTGTTCTCAAATGTCTGCGGATGATGTGCTTTAGCCACTGACATTTTTCCTTCCCTAAGAAGGCAGTAATACTTTTTCTGCACAGTTTGGTACAAACTGCTTCAGCGGTATTACTGATTTGACACTAAATGCATCTCTGACCTTGCTGGTAAGAGATAGTTGTCTTGCTGTAGGTGTCTGTAATAATCCATTAGTACATCAGACTGCTGGGTTTTGTTGCTCTGCTGCATACAGATCTTACCTGGATGGCGACTGCTGACTCTCAGGTGTCAGTGGCTTTGTATCTGACACCATAAATCTAAACAAAAAAGGAACTTAATAAACTATGTCTCACACTGGGTTTAGTAATGGCCATATCAGCTAAAGCCTAACTATAAAAAGACACACTTTTGTGCAGAGGTCCAAATACCAGAAAAAGGACATAAGATAACATTTTTGCTAACTCATCTTTAAATATTCCAGGAAAGTGGGTTTTTTTTTTCCACTTTTTTAGTAGCAAAGGTGAAAGGAATGCTAACATCTACTTTACACTTCTGATGAATTACTGATATTAAAATGCACCATACCCTTCACTGAGGGCTCTGGATTTTTCCAGGTCTTGGATTACATTCAAAAGGACTTTAATCTTCTCCTGGTTTGACTGCAAGGATTCCTCTACAGACTGCAGCCTGCCTTGTAGGGCACAGAGTTCACCATGTGCCAAATGAATTTGATTTATTTCACTAATCTCTTTGTTGGCTTGCGGTTTTATTTCATTCCTTTGAGGATGAGGCTTTATGTGAAATCCTTCTAAACAGCTGTTACACTGGGAAACATCTGACTGGGCAGATATTTTCTCGATTTCAGTATTACACGACAGAACGGATTTTGATGTGTTACTGCTGGTCAATGATACTATTGTGTGATCGTCATTTGTTAATGTCACACAGCTGGAACCTGTTTTGTGCTCTCCTGCCTGTTGATAGTCTCTGAGGCAACAAGGAGATGAACTGTGATTTGATGGAGGACATAATGGAGTGATTTCCTTACTGCTTGCATCTTTGCTGGCTATAAGTGGCCCGGAATCATTTTTATCTGCTTCCCAAGAGTCAGAATGAGCATTACATTCACTGCAATTAGCAGAATTGCTTAGGCAAGGGTATGCTTTTTCAGAATTAGATGACAATGTGCTGTTTTCATTACTTTCGTTGTTATTTATGACAGTAGAAGAATGTAGTGAATTACTTAAATCTGTGGTTGCGTCTGGTGCATCTGTGGAAATACTGCAGTGTTCCACTTCTTGTGGAAAGCTCACGTGTATGTATTCAGGCACCTGTGTAGAAACAGTGGTCTTCTCTGATACTGAGAAATCTTCCGAGTGGATGGGTCCATTGCTTTGTGCTTTAGATGGTCTCTCCCTTAACTTACCGTCCGCCTCACTATTTCTATATCCATCTTCCAAATGATCAGTTATTCTTAAGTAACAGAGATCTGAGGACATGAGGTCTTGTTCAGATAGGTCACCATTTACTTGGATAGAACTTGCAGGCTCAGTTGGCATTTCTGTTAAAGACTTGCTTACTGCCAGCTTTTTCTTTTTAAAAACAGGGTAGTGTTTCCTGAGGCTGGGAGATGTTTGTATGGCGATATTCCGAAGCCCCTTCTGAGCCCTTGGAAAAGACGGAGACCAATGCAGCAAAAAATTGTGATCCCTAAATATTTCTGTTTTTCCGGTTGTGAACGTTATTTCTTGAGCAGGATTAGTATCTAGCTCTGTCTCTGTGTGCACACCATCGTCCTTGAATCGAACTTGCTGAGATTTGGTCCTGCGGTGCTGCGGCCGTCTCATAAAATCAGCTGAATCCAGACTGTTCCTTTTCAGCAGCACCGGACGCATTTTCATGTTTTGCTGGGCCATTGAATCACAATTTAGAGTCTGCAGGTAACGTGTTTCTTTGCGACCCATTTCATTTGTCATTTGGACTGTATATTAAGAGTGTTCCCAAGAGGCAAATGAGTACTTCACTCCTGAAGAGGCTATGCTTTTCATTCTTGTTGTTGTTATTACGTATACTTTTAAGTGACATGCTCTCTGTAGGGATGCTCTTTGAAATTTAATTGCTGATCAGACCAAACACTAAAACAAATTAACTATAAAATTCAAGGAAAAATATTTTTGTAGCTAGGGAGTGCAGGTTCCTTGTGTTATCAAGCTAACTCGATCTTTGTCTTATGAAATTGCAATAGGCCATTATGCTTAGTAATTAAAAGGTAAGGTTGAGTCAATGGCTTTCCTTATGGCTCTTATTTGACAGTCAACTCTCCATTTGTGATCCAGCTTCTTTAAGTGGTGTAGCAGTCACATATGTTTTATTTTCATGTTGTCTGAACAACAAGAATAGTAACTTCTGGGGGCATTTTCATTTCTGCTGCATAGCTTTATTGATGGAATACACCCATTAAGACCAAACTCAATTGCTTTCTTTAGAGAGAGTTTTTCTTCAACCATCTCTTTCATGTTGTCAACAAAACTCATATTCCCAAATGGTTAAACAAAATGTAACCACTTCTCAGCAGGTGAAAATCCAGCATGCAGTGGCTTTCAGTGAGATAAGTTATTGAGGTGTAGTTGTCACTTCAGTTCTTGCAAACACAAGGGCCACGATACCCAAGTGACTGTTTCATTTGAGGATGTTCCGTAAGTGCTTTGGCATCAGAAGAGTGATCCAGACTGAACAACCAGCAAATGGATAGTAACAGGAATGGTTTCCTGAAAGTAAAAAGACAAGAGTTGTAGGTGAACAAACTGCCAAACATTCTTATTTTCTTCTTCTGTCTCCCAAAAACTTTTCATCTCAAGTTGTTTTGCAACTTTGGCATAGAAACTGTAAAATATTTTATAGTTTTCAAGTGTCTAAAATATTCTTCATATGAAATGCAAAATACCAAGAGTGTATATAAAATATTCAGAGCAATAGTTTGCTCTTTGTGATCAGTGCTTATGTGCAGGTCTGAATCTGGTCCCAAATGCAGACCTTAAATCTTCAGATTTGAAAATGCCTATTTAAGTTGTTATGGGTGAAATAGGAAAAAGCTGAACAAGGCAAAATGTGAATTTTCAATTAGGAAGCACATTGATGTTTGAACAAAACTCAGAATATTTTTTAAATTATTTCTTTTTTGAGGTTGCTCATTTAAGTATGTTCAGATTTGAGTACAACTCCTGCACAAGGTAAAATAAGTTTATTTTCTATGTGATTCATGTGAGTAGAAGACTTTCTGGGGAGATGAAATCTCTTTCCCAAGCAGTATCAATTATTTGGGAATTGAGACTGAAATTGATTGCACATACGTGTAAAGGGTGCTACTCAGTTTGTTTGTGGGAGACTGGCCTGCCGAGTTGTGGTTTGTCACGTTTATCCATAGGTCACCATAAAATAACCAAAAAGAAAACATTTTGAGTGACTGCTAAAACTTTTATCTCTGAAGAATAGTTATGACAATAGTCACAATGACCTTGGATTACATTAGGAAAACTGGGGGAATGTAAGAAAGCATTTTATTATGGAGCTTAAATTTTACTTGCAAGTATTTTAGCTTTTTTCTAGTGTAGTATAGCCATTAACCTTTTTTTGTACCCCCAAACCTAATGCTATGACCCATTTGTCACAGCTGGCACTTCCCTTATGAGAATGTTTGCCACAGAGATATTTTATTCACAGTTTAAGGTGTAACAAGCATTTATGGTTTTCAAGTTCTCTGTATTTCAAATTCTCCCAAGTGACAGGGGACAGGACGAGAGGGAATGGCCTCAAGCTCCACCAGGGGAGATTTAGGCTGGAGATTAGGAGGAGGTTTTTCACACAGAGGGTCATTGGGCATTGGAATAGGATGCCCAGGTAGGTGGTTGATTCACCTTCCCTGGAGGTGTTTAAGGCACGGGTACATGAGGTATTGAGGGACTTGGTTTAGTGTTAGATAGGAATGGTTGGACTAGAAGATCCATTGGGTCTCTTCCAAACTGGTTGTTCTGTGATTCTGTGATTTCTTCTATAAAAGCAGCATCATTGGTGGAATCTGAAGTGCTAACAAATCGTTGCTCCAAATGAAGGTTATGGGTGCGTCCTCTGCACTGAGCACCAGGATGGGCTGTGAGGTTGTGCTCAAGCACACCTGGATGATCCCTTGAAGCTGTGCAGTCACACCCCAGGTCTTTAGGGATGGATGTTACTGACTGCAGGGCTGTACGGGGCATCGTGTCTGCAACACCAGCCCCTGTACTGTGATGTGTTCACCGGTGCACGACAGGGTACGGCACAGCCCTGTCACAGTGCATTGCTAATGGACATTTGATGTACTAGAGCTGCAGGAAGAAAATATAAAGGCAGTAAAAGTGAAAACTCAGTCTTGCACCTCACCGGTGCGAGCTTCCAGCTATCAGGTATGGCAAGAGTAATCTTGTTCCTTCAATATTTATATATCAAAATGTAAGTTACTTTGATAGAATTTTCTTGGCAACCTTTCTGTTCCAAATTTAGATACATTATGGCTTCCTAAGATAGGACATTTAGGTGAGTGTGTGCCATATATGGTTTAATTTATGTGGTTTTCATTTCTTTGCATTTTACCTGGGACTTGGCACTCCAGGTTTCTACCATTTGAAGGATGATTTTACTGTTTCTCACCCCAACAGTCTGTGTCACAGACTTCCTTACAAACGTGAATTCTCCTACCCAGACCGTTCCAGAATAAACTGAGACAAAATTCAGTATACGCAACAAGTAGTGTTGTACTAGTAGCAGATGTTAAATCCTGACTTTCAAAACTGAGTCGTACACCTGTAAGTAAATCATCTTGACTGTGCTTTTCTTAAATTATGCCATATCTGACACTTGATGCTGGAATTAAATAGAATGGGAATGAGAGGAGAAGTTTATGCGAAAGATGGGAAATTTTTTATGGGATTTTTAATAGGCCAACCATTTGCTATTAGGATTACAGTGATTTTTAAGACTGGGGCTAAATTCTCCGTGTTGTGTTAATTTACTATTAACTTTCTTCCCTGCTAATTCCCCAGTGGTTTCTTTAACCTTACTTCTGGTATCTTCGTGTACCTTTTATTTCAGCTTTGTACAAAATTTGACATATTTAATTTACAGGAGTTGATGAGATGGGTGCAGTGGGAAGGATGCTGTTATAGAATAAACCAAACTGTTGGAAGCCTTATGTAACATTTAGGTAATGTAATATAATTTAAGCAGAGTAATAATGTGCTATTATTCTATTATTAAGTTCTGGAAGAAAACGAGCGTTGGATGATTTCGCTGCAAAGAGAAATGTTGCATCAAACATGGAAGCGAAATAATAAGTACATTAATACCAAATTGTACTTTCATGGTATGCTCTCCTAAATCACTGTACTGCTTGTTCACTGGAAACAAATATACACAATAAACAAGAAAACACTTTCTGCAAATAAAGCTCCAGTGCCAAGCTCTGAATTCACAGAACGTTCTCTAATTACTGGAAGCTTTATACAGTTTTGTATGAGAATTTATCCAAATACTGCAGTAGCATTCTCTGCTTCCTACCACAGCTGCTATGCTCCAGGCAGATGGACTGCTTTAAAAGTTATTCTTGCCCAATTAAATTCAGAAAGAAGCTTTAGAAGTCTAATCCTTTGTGTTTTAAAGACAAGCAAAAAGCCCTTAGAGGTTTTAGGAGAGCTCTCTACTTTGGCTATGGTGGCATGTGAGCTGTATTCTCGCATTCTTAATTTGCAAATTGTTATTTCAATTACATGTGAATTTTAGCTAACTGGGCATCCACTGGTTTGTATGAATTGTTGTAGTGGAAGTTTTAATGCTCTTATTAGTATTGAAACAAGATGAAATAATAAAAATGAAGATATATGTAGGAATTCTCAAATATTTGGATTGAAAACCCAAATGAGTGAATTTCAATGAGTTATAGGTGTCTGTATTTACATGAACAGATCAGTGTAACATTGCCAATTTCCTACGTTTAAATAACTTTCCCCTTGCCCAGGATGTAAATCCCCGTTCTTTTCTGGTATAGCAGTTTACAAGTCTTCTTTTGCTGGTTATTTCACATTGGCTGAAGTATGAAAAATTCTAAGGATCTATTTTATAGAAATGCTTTCAATGTATTAACTTCCGTTACTCATTACAAAGAGTGTATGTCGTATTAAAACTTAAATCTTGTAATAATATTAACTGTTTTGGTATGTGAAATTTATTGGGATTTCACGTTTGCCAGGGTTATGTGGCCTCACAGCCAGGCAGCCTTTCCCTCCCTGGCCCTTTCCTGGGCAGCTGCCTATCAGCCCTGAGGAAATGCCTTGTGCCTTGCTTATTTCACTTAAGGAACATTGTGGGTTTGCTCCAATCTCTTCATTCACTGGTTTTTGAAACAAGTGGTCTATTTGTTAGTGTTCTTTTTCAGTGGTGCATATTTCACACTCTTCAGTGTCTTGAGTATGTAAATCAGACTAACAGATATCATTGCATGTTTGCATCTTAAGGGGTTTTTTCTGCTCTTAAAGCAGACCCTGATTTTTTTTTCAAGTCTGCATGTGTTGCGCACACACAGGGGTCTAGTACTTACAGGATGGCTACACAAGGAGGCTCTCTCCACAAGGAGCCACATATTAAAAAATAAGGAGCTATGGTTACAAGTTGGAGAAGAAGTTTCATCTCAGTCCAAGAAAGAATATTTTCTGACAGTAAGGACAACCATTCACTAAAACTTTTTCCTGAGGATGTTGTTTCATCTCCATCACTGGAGGTTTTCAATATTCAATTGGACAGGGAGCTCAATAATCTCATCTGGGTTCCCTCTTCAAAGAGAAGTTGGACCAGATGATATTTTGAGGTCACTTCCGACCAGGACTGTCCTGTGATTCTATGATTCCTGACCTTTTGTCCCAATAATAGAACCTTAGCCAAACTGCCTTGGTTCCTCACTGTCCCCAAGCCAAAAGGTTCAATAGTTTGCGGATTGTCTTTGTTCTCTCTCCATCCACAGTCCCTGTCAAGTTTAGATGCTTTGCCTTCTTTCTTTTCTGTGCAGAACAAGTTTTAAAATGTGCATGTTGGCAAAAATATGATGAGACAGATTGCCGCATATTTTTCTTTTGAGATGTAAAATTTACAGCTGGGATGAAAAATCATTTTTCCAGTGTGGAAGCAATCTTTAATGTATAAAAGAATAAGGCAATTTAATAATTTAGCGGTTCTGTAAATGTCAAAATTCTTAATGTTATTATCTAATTTTTTTCTTTGTTCAGTAGTCTCTCAAAGGTAACCTCTAAAGCAAAAATCATACTACTTCATATTAGGGTGGGTTATAATGAGCACCTCAAGTTTTTATAATCTAAGAAACCTCAGTGGAGTTCACAGTCCTATTTTATGCAGACTTCTAAGTTCAGTAAGGCCAGAAAGGAATTAATCACAGTCTAGTGGACTGTAGAGTGGTTTTTAATAGTTACACCTTTAATTTAAGGCAACCTTTATGTTTATAGCAGGCTCTCATATAGTAACATCAGGTTATTGGGGGATTTTGAGAGTCTGGAGGAGAATTGTAAGAGAATAATACAATACTATTGTGTAAGCAACTGCTAGCATTCTCTTGATGTGAATGACTTTAAAGATAGAATAAATAAGGCCCATATTTCCTTGACAACTTCCTACTCTTCTGGATCATGAAAGCACTTCTATGCTCTTCTCATGCTGAAATGCTTATTGAGTATTGTTGAAACATTATTATTTTTCTCTTTTGAATAGATCAGTGATAGATTTTTTTTAAAAAGCAGTTTGTGACCTTATATACTGCTAGGTTAATGCACTGGGGAGAAATAAGTTGTAATACAAGTTTTCCATTTTAAGGGGGTGGGAATCAAAATGCATCTGAAGAGGTTTTTCCCTTCTGTATTATCCCTTGTTTTCTCGGGTACCAAGGTGTTTTCTAATCTTATTGTAGACTTATTTTGGACTGGAGCTGGATTTGGATATTTATCAGGTTAAGTTATGATAAAATCTCTTGCTATCTAAACTATTCCACATCCAGTTAGGTGTTTGCACAGCACATTTAGCATGGTTCCACTCCACTCATTTCATGAGTGTCCTGAAAACTCCCTTAACTTCCCCAGTCAGAACTAGTGATGGAACACTTCCAGACTATGGAGTTGGTCAGTTGCTGCTGTTAGTTTCAGCACCAATCTGTGAGTCTGGAGTTGGTGTCATGCATGCTTTTGAAAAAGGTAGTATTATTAATTCTAGTGTTCAAGCAGCAGCTGTAGCTGTGATACGGACACTGCCATTAGGTGCTATTTTTCTTTGGTCACTTGCACAGATTAGTTTCACAGTATTACAGTTTCCAGATTGGAAGTTAATTAAATGATTAATGCTTGTGGCAGTCCTTTGAGTCCTAGTCAGTCTTAGAAGTACCCCCATGAAGCAATGAACTGCATGTGAGCAATGAAGTTGTGATGTACGATAACCATATAGACTGATTGCATATCTTGGGCCCAGATCACTGAATATCTCTTCTGATACATGTTGTTAACCATCAGGGCACAGAGCAGGCTGTCCAGGTCAGTGGAACAGATCTGTTGGAAAGGTTTACTCCAGACTTTGCTGGGATGGTACCTTCTGTCATATCTGAGAATGTTTTTACTGCTTGTGAAAAGGATCCTCAGCAAAGTACAGACAAAATCATATCCCAATTTGGAGTTACCCGATGTACCAGCTATAGACTTCAGGATGCAGATATAATTAGATATTGAAGTGTTTCAGTAGTCATTAATGGTAGCAAACTGAATTCCCAATTTTTTATTAGGGTCTGTAAAGGATTTGTCTTAAATTCCACAGTTTTCTCATTTTTCTCTTTCAAGATTTCCTTTATTTTATTCATTACAATGTTACTGAAGTTCAGCTGTTTCTACGACATGCTTTGATTTGTTTCTTGGATTTAACTATTAAAATTGACCTGTGTAATACTTGCCCCACTAGTAATATGGCTGTAAGAACAGTTTGTGAAACCCCTCAAATAAGTTCCATTAGTTCTTTTTGGTTTTGGATTTTTTTTCCCACTATTTGCATGTGTTTGCACATTTTGGCACAATCGTAGTTCTCTGTTTCTGTCTGTGTATCCTGGTTTTGTGCATAGCACCTGAGCAAATAAGTAGATGTAGAGAGCTCCCACTGGACCATTGAGGGCTGCTACAGATACAACCATAGGTTTCTCCTGATGTGATTTGTTTCTCTCTGGTCAGGTCAGGTGGACTGGTGAAACACCTCTGTTGTCAGGAAACATCTTTCCAACTTAAGTAGTAACTTGGTGAGTTTCTCAAAGCTTTAAAAAAGGTATGGAAATGCGAAAAGGAGTAAAAGGCTAAGTCAAAGAGTACAGTTTTGCCTTGCTTTTGTATTGCTCTAGATGAGCAGGCCTTATGAGGAACGGCTAAGAGAGCTGGGGGTGTTTAGCCTGGAGAAGAGGAGGCTGAGGGGAGACCTCATTACTCTCTACAACTACCTGAAAGGAGGTTGTGGAGAGGAGCGTGGTAGCCTCTCCTCCCAAGTGACAGGGGACAGGATGAGAGGGAATGGCTTCAAGCTCTGCCAGGAGAGGTTTAGGCTAGACATTAGGAAAAAATTTTGACAGAAAAGGTGATTGGGCACTGGAACAGGCTGCCCGAGGAGGTGGTTGATTCACCTTCCCTGGAGGTATTTAAGGGACGGGTAGATGAGGTGCTAAGGGACATAGTTTAGTGTTTGATAGGAATGGTTGGACTTGATGATCCAGTGCATATCTTCCAGCCTGGTTGTTCTATGATTCTATGAAAATTTCTCTTTAAAAAAAAAAAAAATAGAATCATAAAATTGTTATGATTGGAACACACCCCTAAGATCATTCAGTGCAACCATCAACCCAAGTGTACACTCAAAAACTCTGAAAAGTCCAGCTAAGTATGTGGCCTTTATTTTCCTTGATGTGGCCCCTTTAATATATTGTAAACTTCTATGTTTCTGTAGTCATTTTCTTCGTAATACCTCGCCTCATTTAATCTTTAAGAAGGTTGGTGCATTTATTGGGTTAGAGCTCAGGGCTTAATTTAAAAATGGAAAAATTCTGAAATGGCAAGGTTTTAATGTTCAGAAGACTTATACAGAATCTTTCTGACAGCTTAGCTAGACCCTCTAATGTATATCGCTTTTTCCTTGCCTTTTGAACATACAGCATCAGCAGTGTCTGCTGAACAGAGACACTCACCAGTTTTATGCATGAACATTAACACGAAGCAGTAGTCTAATTATCTTCCAATCATGACTTTTCTTCAGCTTGCAAATATACATAACTTTTTGAGGATGTCAGAGAATCAAATGAGACTCCAATTCTTCCTTTTATGAAGCTGACTTTCAGAGGCAGCATGTGGTGATCCAGGTATTTATTACTGGCAAAAACCACAGAGCAAGGGCAGTGTGACATGCAGGGGGTGGTTTGGTATGCATATCTTAATGGTTTCCGCAGTGTTTTCTTCCAGCATCTCATTGACATTGAAACAAAAAGGTTTCCTCTTTTGAAAAAAAACCCAAAACCTTTAAAACTAGAAGCAAGAAGTTTTAGCGAGCAGGTTTTAGAAAGGAAATGGATGGCAATATACCAAAAATTATAGATGAAATGCAAGAAGGCTTCAGAAGGGAGTATTTTCAGATGAAAATGGCTGAAAGATAGAGAACCTTTTAAGTAAAAATAACCCCCAAAAGTGCAAATTGGCAGCTTATTATGATACACAGGAAAAAGCTCGCAGAGAAGAAGAATAAAGATGAAGCTATTGAGAGATATTTTAAAATGGCCTCTGGGTAACAGGCCAATCATTGATTGCAACAGGGAGTCTTGTTGCTTTGGGTCCTACAGAATAAAGCAAAATGCTATTTCTGAGGGTAGAAGTATTTATTATAAGAAATTGGAATAATTTTGTGTAGCATAACTTGGTATCTGCAGTGTTCTCCAGTGTACAGCTTGTCTTGTGTAGTATTCTTTCATTCATTATTGTTACTGGCCAGTACACAGAATATCCTTTTCTGGTGGTGTCCACTGTCACACGAGAGTTCTGTGTATGTTTCTGTACTTGCTCAAATATTCCCTGCAGGTTTGGTAATACTGAATGGGCTTTGCTTGAGCATCTAAGAAACAAGAACCTATGAAGATGGTGTGAACTTGTTTATGAATCCTGCTACAAAAGCGGAATTGAGGTGAATGGAGATGGGGCTCTAACACAGATAAGTAAAACAGGAGAGGGTGTAAGCTTCTGACTTCAGTGATGGATGATATTATAGCATTTTATCTGAGTAATATTAGAGTCAGATTTAAATGTTGCTTAAGGTTGGTGAGACTGAGGGCTCAGTGCTGGGTCCAGCTCTGTTCAATGTCTTTATCAATGCCCTGGATGAAGGCATTGAGTGCACCCTTAGCAAGTTTGCAGATGACATTAAGCTGAGTGGAACTGTCGATCTGCTAGAGGCTAGGGAGGCTCTGCAAAGGGATCTGAACAGGCTGGACCGCTGGGCTGAGTCCAGTGGCATGAGGGTTAACACGGCCACATGCCGGGTCCTGCACTTGGGGCACAACAACCCTGTGCAGAGCTACACACTAGGAAAAGTCTGTCAAGAAAGCTGCCTTGGAGGAGTGGGACCTGGGGGTGTTGGTTGACAGTGACTGAACATGAGCCAGCAGTGGCCCAGGTGGCCAAGAAGGCCAATGGCATCTTGGCTTGTACCAGAAATGGTGTGACCAGCAGGTCCAGGGAGGTTATTCTCCCTCTGTACTCAGCACTGGTGAGACTGCTCCTCAAATCCTGCCTTCAGTTGTGGGCCCCTCACCACAAGAAGGATGTTGAGGCTCTGAAGCGAGTCCAGAGAAGGACTCTTCCAACCTGGTTATTCTATGATTCTAAGCAAAACAAAAAGTGATTGACTTCGTTGTTATGGCACATTTCATTACAGATTTCACTTTTCTTTTCAATGCTTGGCTCATGCTAGTATTTTCAGGATTTCTTTTAATATAGGCATCTTATGCACAGATTTGTGGCATTCCTTATGAACTTATGTTGGCTATAACATGCAGTGGTAAATTTACCTTTTCAAATACACCACAGCATAGTGTAAGTATCCAACTGAAGCCACCGTTTGCACAGGGATGATAATTGCTTATTCTCTTGTACTCTGAACATGAGATTTGTCTTCCTTTGTGAGCTGCACAACTCTTTGTTTTAAATACATACGCTCTTCTCAAACTGAAGTTCAAATGCTAGTGAAATGATATTGCAAGCTTTGTTAAGTTTTGGTCATTTATGAAAGGTTATGAGGATGGTTGGCTGCCCTTGAGAAAGATGTCCATGCAGTGTGCAGAAAGACTTTAAGTATATAACAGGAAAAAAATTGTCATCTTTAACGATGTTCTCCTGTTCTCCAAAGCACTATTGAGTTTCCATTGCTGTGCTGCTGGATTTTGACAGTATCATAATGAAATTCATATATTTTCCTTCAGTAACTATATGGAATGCCTAGTAACATGACACCATCTGCCCCAAGCTGTGTAATTTTTCATTGTGTTTATGAGTAATTGTTGGTCAATCTAATATATCACTTGGTTATTAAAGGCAATTTCACTTTTTCTAACTGATCTGCTTAATGCAGCAGTGCACTGTAGGTGGGAATATAGGAATCCTGGATAAAATCCTAATAATAAACACTGTGATTCCATTTACAGTATGATTCTCTGCAGTGACGGTGCAGTTAAAGCCTGCCCGAGAGGGATAACATAATTTCTTCCTGCAGATCTCCCTGATGACCTAAAAGTATGGCTTACAGGTCAAAATTGTTGCTCAATGTACCTGTTGAGGATATTATTAGAACAAATGTGAGTTGTCTTCTCGTGTGCAGTGAGAAGGGGCATACCGGGGCAAAAGGAGGAGTGGAGCATTAGACTTGTATGGACAACATGGGGAAAAGAAATGTTTTTGTTCCATGACTCGACTATTATTCTTTTGCTATTTGTCAAAATAGATGTGCAAACTGTAGTGAGAGTGAATGCTGTTATTCCAAGAGTATTATGTGTTTTGTGTGTAGACTTAGATACTCTGATATTCTGGGCAGATTTGTTCTGAATTTCTGAAGTAAGTTTTTGTGTGATGTGTTTTTGAAAGTCCAGCTGTATTTAATCTGTATCCATTCATGTCTAAGTATTTGATGGAGAGTTTCTTCTGTTTCTGTCCACTTGGAGGGTGCATGACATATTCTCTATATTAGAGTTGTTGGGTGAATAGGAAAAGAAGATGACTTTGAGGCTAGTACTACTCTGCTACATAAAGAGCTGTTTCCATTTTGAACAAGAGGTATGTGGGATGTAGCTAAGCGATTTGAATTGCAGGGAAGAACTCTATTTCTTTCCTAAACTATTTATGAACAGAATCTTTCTGAAGACTGACTACTACACCTGAGTTGTCTTCATCATTTTAGTATTTATTTACTTTTAAAAACCAAATTTGGAGTGTACCTGCTGCAGTTCCTTTGATATCAGATTATTTCTGTATTCTCTTTTTCAATTAATTTATCACTTCAGAGCAAGAAGAATGACATGGCCAAGCTGAGTCTAAAAATGTTTAGCAGTTTGCTATACTGCAGCTGTACTTAATGCTTTGTTAAGCATTATATTTTCAATTGTGATTCTTCAGGATTTCCATAACTTAATTTTATTTATTTATTTATTTATTTAATTATTTTTGCCATGTCAGTACAGAGGAGTACTCAGTAAATATAAGAAGTCAACTGTTACTGTCACATATTGCAAACCTTTTGCATATAATAGGAGACAATCAGAGAAGAAACCATTCCAGCTTCTTGCTGAAGTACATTTTCCAATGGCTTCTCGGTTTGCTATGGAAGTACTGAAACCCGTGTGGAAGGACTGTGCCAGATCTCATCATGGTAATGGGACTGGAACTTAAAATCTGCATCTTGAGGCTTTTCCACCTGTATTTCTTTAGGCCAGTAAATGACATTAGGAGTGCAAGCAGCAATATGTTTTGTCACCATGGGATATGTTTTCTGTACTTAGCCAAATGCACCTTGCTGCGTTTCCTTCCAACTTTCAATTTTGAGAAATATTTTCAGTGTGGGGGCATTGAATGAGCAATTTGGAGATCATGTTACCAAAACCTGGCTGACAGTAAACACTAGAGAGAATGAAATTATGCTGATTGGCTTTGGCAGAATGTATGTAGAGTACGACATTTCCCATAAGCTCCCTGTTCTGGTACCAAAAGCTGTAGGTGGAGTAAGAACGTAGACTGAGATATAATGAGCTGAGGACTCCTCTGAGAAAATCTGCTATCAGTTACAATCATGGCTGCTTTTCAGTATCAGCAGAATGTTTTTCTCAGGTTTTATTGTTCCACAGTGTAGCCTGCTAGGTCAGTCTCTTGTATTGGCACATCTTTTCTTGGAACATTTGCATTTGCAAAGATAAGTAATGATATATAATTGTCAATAAAGTTAATATCTAGATTTTTGTATGAATTCTGTCTCATTCAGTCCTTAACCTGCCATGACCCAGAATTACAGGTTTTTTTTAAGGGAGACTGGTGGGAAGACCAAGCAAGAAACCTCTGTTTATTATGAATTCCTGCTATCTAGCAAGTTATTTTGCTTCAAAATACATGAACATAGTGGTGTTCAAGATTTCAGTGACATTCACTTTGGGGAATTACATTTCAATACATGAGAATTACATGATCACTAAGTCTTGGGATGCTTATTCCTTTCCTTTGGCTTTGCATTGGTGAATTTTGCATCTATTTCATATTATCCATAGTGGAAGCATTAGGGAACATCAAAGTTCAGATTTATAACAAGAATTCATTAAAAACACAACAGTTAGTATCCTGACTGGCTATTTATTTTAACATCTCAACAGCTCGGTGTTGCTAATCAATAATGGAAGTGACAACACGGGTGTATTTTACTTTGTTTGCACCTGATTTCTTGTGCACTGTTTCTCTTTCAGTCCATGAGAAAGGTTGCAACTTTAGTTTCTTTTCATGCGCATTCTGAAAGCAGTGTTTTTCAGTCTTGTACACCATCTTATCTGTAATTCCCTGTTAGTTTATTCTGTTATTTTATAGACCTCTTCTGTCCTGTGTACTTGAATGCATTTTGGCTCAATGTTGCTTGTGAGGTGCAGATTATTATGTGGGGTGGGTGCATTTGAAACCAAATTGTAGCATCATTGTTGCCTGACCACGTTTTCTAAAAGCAGAAGGGAAGTTGGTTTTCACAAGCCTTGATGCTTGTGAGGAGAGGATGTGAAAAAAAGCCCACTTCAGTTAGTTATTGGCAGCCTGAAAAATAATGTAGCCTTTCAAGTGCTCTCTAAATTTTGCACCACTCCCAGTATTAGGATCCCCAGCAGCTGGATGTTAGCTTCTCTGCAGCTCATTCTTTGTCAGAGATTGCAATTCCAAGAAAGAGCATTTTTGTCATGTGTAGCATTGTTTTTAAATATTTATGGCTAAATATTCTTCCTTTTTTACAGCAATAGCATGACAAATCAGTCAAATCTGGTCTCACTGGGTCAGACAAACAAAAAAAAAGAACCCAACCACTTCAAATACTATTCTTTTATCTTTGTGTTTTTTTTTTTTTTTTTTCTTTTTCTATTCTAATTGCTGGCTAAAGACAGGTTCTGAGAGTTTAAAATTGTCTCAGAACTAACAGGTACTGAGTAAGGCATGACCATGGAGTGTTCAAAACAAACAACTAACTTTGTCCCTTGGTATTTAGAAAGTAAATGTGTTTATCTTCTTTATTCAAAGCTTGTTTATTTGTCAATGGAGTAAGTTGGGAAAGGTTTCAGTTACATAGGGACTAGATGCTCAGCTGGAACTCACATGTGCTTGATGACTAAGGATGAGATCTTAAAAACATTCAAAAATCAGGAGGAAAAATTTAGTTTTCCTATCAATGTTGTACCTCTGTTTGTGAACTAATTGCTTTACAGATATAGAGGATGAAGCCGATTCTGTGCATTTATGTAATCTTAGGAGAATAAAATACAGTAAGATGTCTTTAGTGGATGCAGTGAAATAAAATTAATGTGATATTTAAAAGGAAGCCAGTACGATGACTAAAACACCCAAACCAAACTGTGGGGATACCATCTTTTATGTGCTGAGATGGGACGGGAAGAGAGAGGTCTCAAAACTTATTGAAGTACAACATATGTATATATCCTGCTGGAGGCACTTAGAATCAACTGGCTTTTTTGTCTAGTCTGTCCTTGAAGGCCTCCAAAAGGCAGAGCTACAATAATCAGGTTAAAAAAAGAGAGAAGAAGTGCAGGTAAGCATTTCACCATCTTCTTGGGGAGGGCGATGCTTAACCCTGGAACCCTGTTGGGTTTAAGATAACAGAACACAAAGGATGCTAGGGTCATTTTTTAACCATCTGCTAGTGAGGTTACTAAATGTAAGATTAAGATCTGTGAATGTACCAAGGGCTCTGAACCTTGCTGAAGAAATTATCTGCACATGTATCTTCTCCTGGCAACAGAAGCAAATGTTCCAGAGATGTCAAAGGCATCTTTCTTTGCATTTTTTCATGTCAATTATTTCTTAATATTTGTATGTTGTCATTGATTTCTTAACTTCTATAAACTCAAATTTTACTTTTAGCTAGTAAAATTATTATTGACTAGTCAGAGAAGTAAATGGTTGGTAGATGTCTCCCACAAATCTGTGCTGTCCTGAGCTGTGTGCCACTTGCTTATCATTCAGTGTTGGGTGTTTTATTATTCAGTCTTTTATTGGGCTTGCGTTTTGAACAAGTCCAGAAGGTGATTGCAGGAATTGAAATAAGTGGAACTGCGTGGAAATAAGTATCCTCAAAAAAATGTTGTATTTTGAAATTAGCTTACCACAGCTGAAGGTGGTAAACTTGAAAGGTAGAGAGAATGCATGTAGTAGGCTCAACAAATTAATACAAGTCCTGTTCCTCATATGTTGTGAAATATGTGAAAACCTGAGAAAGTAATACCTAAGTTAATTACAATGGTAAATGCATGTGCCTTAAAATCACTTTCCCTGTTCTCTTTTAAGTAGAAGAATACAGAACTGCTCATGTAAATGAGTATTTTACATGATTGTAGCATCTCAAGTGTGTTGGAGAAGAGAACAGCAATCTCTACTCTTAAGTGTCTATACAATATGTAGTATGGGCTGCCTGCTTCACTGGCCCTGGAACAAAGAACAACTGTCTTGCTTTTTGTATTCCTGCAATGTTCTCCTGGGATCTGTTTTTGTGATGTCAGTAATTTTATAGAAGTCATTTCCTTTCTTAATTATGCTGTACAAGCAGTACATCGCCTTAGTTATTGTTGCAAAATTGTACCAGTTTTTATTTTAAATAGTAATTTCATTGTAAAAGGTCACCTGGGGAATAGCGTCAGGCTTAACTTGGGGAAGTAGCAGTCTAATTCAATGAAAATTTTGAAATTTATTCCTGTATTATTAAGAAGATGTAAACCATAAAGTACAGAGACATTGTTTGTCTCATTTCAGACATCACTGGACATGCAGTTTTCCCAATGTTTTCCAGATAAAGTAGAATAAGAGACACAAGGACTACCCTGCCACAAAGTCGAGTGTGACAGGCAGCCTTGTGTCTGTTACAGAAGCTTGGGTTCCCTTACTCTGGGTTAGCAAAAATGGTTAGGTGCGCATTGTAGGTTTTCCCCCCCTTTTTTTGCCTTGTAAAATTTAAAACAAAACCCGAACACAAAAAAATATTGATAGAACCTGCAAAAATATTACTGTGTATAATCTCTCAATATTGCCATGTTATTCTTCTTGCTATATGCCCAGGAAAAGCTTTATAAGTCAGGAATGTAAGGGTGTCTAACTGGCAGCCTACAGGTATGTATATCCTTGTAGAACAGGTATGACCTAATTAGGTGGGAATATCCCCTCCTTTTCCTTTTCTTTCTAAATTTCATATGGTGATACAGATGTTTGTGTTCTTAGTTTTTGTTTCATGAAAAACTTCCAGAAAGCCATAGGATTCACATAGTTATGGTTGGTGCACTTATTACAGTTTCTCTATCTGTTACCAGACTGTGAAGAATAATAGAACTGTAGAATCATAGAATAACCAGGTTGAAAGAGACCCTCCGGATCATCTAGTCCAACCATTCCCATCAAATACTAAACTATGTACCTCAGTACCTCATCCACCCGTGCCTTAAACGCCTCCAGGGAATGTGAATCAACCACCTCCCTGGGCAGCCTCTGCCAGTGCCCAATCACCCTTTCTGTGAAGAAGTTTTTCCTAATGTTCAGCCTGAACCTCCCCTGGCGGAGCTTGAGGCCATTCCCTCTTATCCTGTCCCCTGTCCCTTGGGAGAAGAGGCTACCACACTCCTCTCCATAACCTCCTTTCAGGTAGTTACAGAGAGCAATGAGGTCTCCCCTCAGCCTCCTCTTCTCCAGGCTAAACACCCCCAGCTCTCTCAGCTGTTCCTCATAAGGCCTGTTCTCTAGCCCCTTCACCAGCTTCATTGCTATTCTCTGGACCCCACTCCAGAGCCTCAACATCAAAATACATAGACTTGTGAATTAGGTTGTTGCCACCTTCGCCTTGTCTTGAAATGCTGATGTGCCTCTAACCTGAGGAGGCAGCGGCAGAGACACACATTTGAGCAGGGGTTACGTTTGGGTTTTTCAGCTGCTAACAGTGCCTGGTCTAAACTACTCTGCCAGCCCACTGCCCGTACCCTGCATATTTGTTTCCTTCAGTTTCTTTGCCACTGAAGAGCCTCTTCTCTACACAGTGCTGTGAAATCCTCAATAATGTGTTCCTAAATTCAATAGAATTCAAATTCTTCTTCTCTCTTCACCAAAATCCTGGTGACTGTATTATATTGGTTTCCTCTTTTTATACTTGATTACTCTGTTCTTCCACACCACCTGTGACTTGAGCTGAACAACCTGCCAAGTCCAACCTAATATTCTGGAACTGTCTAGTTGCAGCACAATCAATTAGATTTTTATGATAATCTGGAAGGCGTAAGGGAGCTCCAATACTGTTCACATATTTCATATGTCCTCCTTCTCTATTGGCTTATTCATTTTGTATCATATTGATGCCACATAAAGAATATTTTTTCTCATCTCCTTGGTTGTAAACTCCTTTTTCTCTTTCCTTTTTTTTTTTTAACAAATGATTTGTTATTAGCTGCTATGATTATTTAAATATTCAAACATTTATTGTACCTCACAATCTCTGAGCTCAGGACATTGTATCAAGGAGGGACCAAATGAAAGTAGCTTTTGCCTTATGTGGCACTTGAAAAAAGGTAAATGTCCTTGGTATAGTAGTCAATGCTTTTCTGCAATGTATTTTATAAGTACAAGAAATCCTCTGGGAAAGACTTTAAGATCTTGTGCCATCTTCCTTTTTTACTAGAAAAGATACTCTGTGCTACTGAATTCCTGGCATCAGGTTCTGCAATTTAGTAAGTTCTAGTTTAAGCTATAAAATATTAGCAGTATCCTTTAAAACAGAAACATGAGCAGAACAAGTTACTTTTTTTATCTTAAGAAAACATGCCTTGAAAATTGATAAGGATCTAAATGGGAAATTTAATTCTATCCCCCTGTGAAGTTAAATAACAGCATGAAGATCACTCCTAGTTTTCCAAACTCTATAGTTAATTTTGTCAGTTTGCAACCATAATTCTGAGCTCTCTCTCTGAATAGGAACCACACAATAGGTTGCAAGATACAGGTTTAGGGATCTGTAATTTACCATTCAGCTCAAGGGGTTTATGCTAAGTTAAATGAGAAAAGAATTTGCTTATAAAACATACCATAATGATGTCATCAAAAGGTTAGTTCTCTTAAAGTACCTTGAAAATTCTTTTCAATCTCTGGTGGTATAACATATACCAGATGCTTGTTTTGTCCTTCAGCTCTATAGAGGTGATTGTGTAATAAATTCATTCCTAAAAATGTCAAAACATGACTTGCTCTATAAACAGGTCGTTTTGTATCATTTCAATGGACTGTTTTAATAAGGATGATTCTATGTACCATGATCTCATCAGCTTTTTTGAGCAGTTTCATATTTCTAAAACTGCTATTAAATCTAATAGCATTAATATATGTGAAGGTGTAGGTTGCAACAGTTCCAATCATAATCTTTTTTTTCTCTGTGTTGTTAGATATATACTGATGCTCCCACACATTCTGAATTGCGGCAACTCATCATAAAAATAATAGCCTTAAGACTTTTTAGGAGTTATGTACACTAAATATCAAAGGCATGACAAGTTATATTTTTCCTATTTTCCATTTCTCTGGCATTCTGACTCATCGATCAAGCCTGCTTATATAGAACTGTTTCTGATATTTTTGTTTTCTGCTAGATATGCAATTCCCTATCATTTATCCACACTCATTATTTCCCTGTTTGCTACATTAAGTAGAAGGTGTTAGAACCTTGGTTTGTTAGCAAAACAATCTATTTAGTTGAAATTGCAGTTAAGCGATTAGGAAAAATGAAAAAAAAAAACCAAACCCCAAAAAAACCCCAAACCAAACCAAATCACTGCAAATACCCCTGAATATTTTGGCAGTAAAGCAACATAAAGAAAGAATATTTAGATGAGATGCAAGGAGAAATTACTTCACTCTGAGAGTGGTGAGGCCCTGGCCCAGGTTGCCCAGGGAAGCTGTGGCTGCCCCATCCCTGAATGTGTTCAAGGCCAGGTTGGAAGGTGCTTTGGGCAGCCTGATCCAGTGGGAGGTGTCCCTGCCCATGGCAGGAGGGTGGAAGTAGATGGGCTTTAAGGACCCTTCCATCCCAAACCACTCTATGATTCTAAGTGTCCCTTTTGCCTGTAGTTGTCATCCTCTGAAGCAGTTCACCTGGTCAGGTGACATAGCACCATAAAATATTTTGATTTCTCATGTTTGCTAGAAGTCTGAAGGTCTGTTAGTATTTAGGCAGACCTGTTGTAACACAGTGTTGTTATACATATATATTCAATGTCTGTGCGGAAGGGGTTCTATGTTTGGGGTTTGTTTTGTGAGGTGAATTTCAGGATGAAGGCATATTTTGTCAGAAGGAATTAACGCCAAGGGAGCACGTGTATCGGCTTTAGCAGCTCATGTGTGCAGCAAAAATCAAAGCACCAAGATGGGAATTAAGGCCAATGGTTTGTCTTATGCTTGTGTAACAGTTTCTTCTGCCTTGCTTAGTGTGGAATGAGGGGAGAAGAGAGATGGGGTAAGTGCACATGAACTGAGTGGACCAGGAGGGACAGTTCAATATTTTTTTATTGCAGTTTTAGGATTTAGAGGCTCCTAGATTGCAGTCATGGAACAACTAAGCGACAGTCATCCTACTAATGGAGAATAAGCATATTCCCCAATTTAGTTGTTCAAAGAAACTCATACTACAATCTTCATCCTAGTTTTCTGTTAAGAAACAAATCCAGCTCTTTCCAGGCTGCTGCAGAGGGATTAAAGGAGCATCCCTTGTTCTGCTAGAGCCCAAGTATAATATGCTGGTATCACACGATCCCTCTGGAATAGATGAGCATGTACCCAGATTACTGGTGCAGCTAATGTTGTTTTGGTTAAGTTCTGTCTGTTATCACAGTTCCAGCATTCTTTGTTTTTGTGGTTCTGTAACTGGAACAAAATTGACCAGGACATCATAGAAGTGGCAGTTCTTACAAACAGTCACACAATGTTCATTTGGCAGCAGTGTGCAAACTATCCAGCAGGTCATACTCTAATTTTTTTCAGTTTTATGCTTCCATGTTATAATGTGTTCCCATGGGGTTTTGTGAGTTCACTGACTATGCCCTGTGGTTTGTACTAATCGGCTTCCCCAGGATTCATTATAGAAAGCTCTCCATCTTAGAAAGATGAGGGTTTTTTTCACTATCAACTTGGATTTTTAGGCACTCTGCTAACCACCCTCCAGAATTTCCTGTATGTTTAGAAATAGAACTCGCTATTATATAAAAATCAAAGCCCTAATATAAATTTATCTTAGATATAATCTGAATATTTTTCATGTTACACATACAAAATAAAACCGTTCAACTGTTGCTTAATGCTTCTTTAGTTTTACTTTAAAATGAACATATGATTTCTGTGTGCTTTGCCTCTGTTTTCATTGTGGCAGAGAATAGCAACTTGACAGAACAATATGAAGTTCATGCAACCTCTTTCTATAGCCTGATTGGCTTGTGAATCTGTATAGTATTTTATCCTGCTTAGGAGTTATACAGTTAGGAAATGATATGAAATTGTATGTCTACTCTGTTACAGAAACCAAGATTTATGTCAATGTGGCTTCTTTCCATGATGGAAAAGTCCACATTTCTGCACCCTGGATGTGTTTTACACCATTGTCTGTTGATGCAGTATGAATCTTTTTTAAACTCTCTGGGTGTATCGATACTTATACAGGAGCTCCTGTGTGCGTGATTCTTATCTCTTTCCCTACTGTATCTATGAAGAAGTAGAAAGCAACTTTATTCTAATAAGAGTCCCTTTGCAATGGTAATGTTGGTAAACACTGGTGTCACCAGGGCAGCTTCAGAGCAACTGCCTCTCCTTCCTCATTTAATTCAACTGTTTTGTTATCAGAATCCTGTGTATCTTTGTGAAAGGTTCAGAATGTTTGGGGATTTTTTGTTTTGGTGCCCCTTCATGTCTCCATTGTAGTGGTCCTGGAAAAACCTCTTTATAAACATTTGTCTAACTTACTGAAGAACCAAGTGACAAACTAACTTCTTTTTTAAGGTTGCCTGAGTGTGCAAGTTTGCTTTTAAGGAAAACATTAAGAAGTCTCCGGGCTCTAGCCAATGTTTGTTTGCAGGAAATGTTGAGTATGTCCTTTGTTTAACCTTCATTGCCTCCACAGACCAGACCAGACTGTAGTTAGACAGCTTTCAACCTACAAGAACAGTAGTCAAAACAATTTCAAAATATAGAGGTAAAGAGGGATGATTATTCTTTAACTATAAATGCAACAGTGGCTGATTAGCTCCTGTCATTTGTAGCGTGTTTTCATTGTTCATTTTACAGAACTGAACAAATTACCATAGTAGTAGTACAATGCTCTTAATGGGGAAGGTGACAAATGACTATTGCAAATGCCAAGTTAAAAATGCTTTGGCATTAGTGTACATTTAAAATATCAGGCAGAAGTACCAGGTTCCTCATGTACAAGTTTATCTTGTTGCTACAGCTGCTAGAAAAGGATTAGTATTTTAATATAAACTTAATTTTAATGTCTCGACAGCTTGGATCTTGCGGCTCTCTTAGCTCTGTCTAAGTAAAAGGGCAGACTCTAACCTAGCAGAAGGGTTATCAGCCAGGTAAGGCGCTGCTGATTGTAATCTCAGCATAAGAGGTAGCTGCATGGTGCTGTTTGTAAATGTTTCAATTCTGTATTGCATTGAATTTGACAAACCAAATAATTATTCTTCAACAAGCACCTCTGGTACCAAAGTGAATTAAAGTTTTATTTGCATGAATATCTTTGGGATTTGGTGTGATTTAATGGCCTGATGACAAGAGGATGATGTGGTTTTAGAAGCTCAAGTGCAGCTGTCCTATTGCTTAAAAAGAAATAATAAATAAAATCTTACATAATTAACAAGAAAATGGATTCCTTAGAGATTTAATTAATCCTAAACATACACTTCAGGTAGACTTCTTAGTGCAGTGGATGAGATCTATTGGAAAATTATTTTCATTTGCCCTCATTTTCTCCGTAAGATCAATTTAAAAGCAAGAGAAAAGTTTTTGGAGCTATATGACTTTTAGCAGTTTTAAGCAGAACTATTATTATGAAGCTTTGTTTTAGCCATTCACAAATATATTGTATTATCCACATCTCTGATCATGCAGTTGAAGTTTAATTTAATTTTTCTGTCTTCAGTGAGTGCAGCTGAAAAAGAACAAAATCAATTAAAGGGTGACTTGGTTCTGGGAAAAAAGGAGGTGGCTCTGTTTAATTGTAAGGAAGTGAATCAGCAACCAAGACATCATTCATCTTCACAATATGTGTAAATTCAAATTACATGCCTTAGAAATAAAAGATGTTACTGCACTTTAATGAATTTAAATTTCTCTTTTTGCCTTTTCTCTTCTTGCCTTTTTCTCTTCTACGCAATTGCTAATCTCCCTTGGAGACAGTGTGTTTTGCTTTGTAGTCCTGTGTAGTTGGCAATTCCCAATTTTCTGCTCATGAGTACTGCACCTCTGGGCAGGAGACTAGCTCCAGATCATCCTAACCACTGTATCGCTTCCTTCAAGTCTCCAGTTTGGTTTCCAGTCCTTTTCAATACAGGATACTGGCCAAGCTTTACTACAATAAATCATAGACTCATAGAATAGTCTGGGTTGGAAGGGACCAGTTCCAACCCCCCTGCCAAGGGCAGGGACACCTCCCACTAGAGCAGGCTGCCCCAAAAACTGGGGATAATATTTTTCATCTTGTTATTTCCTTCTATTTTGTTTGTGTGCTGTTGCTTCTGTGCAATACTGACATCATCATCTTTAATGTGGGACATAGAGCACTGGGACACCTGGCAGGACAAGCCATGCTTTGTCAAGTTGACCGACCATCTGGTTCAGTGGCAACAGGGAGATGGAATAGCACCTCAAATAAGAAATAGGCAGCCTGACAGCACTTGGGATACTTGGGATTCTCAGGGTTATATCTTGTGTACCAGGACAGGACTTCTGGCCTGTGAGATGAGTCTAGAAACTAGCTGGAATAGTTGTGGTGAAGTAATTGGTACATTGCAGAGATTCCTGAAGGCAAGGATGGAATATTTCAGCTGATAGAGCAAAGCTGAGACTGGGAGTGTTGAAGCAGTGGTTAAATGAGGAGGTAAAACAGCTGATTTAGTTGGTAACTGGGCTCTGGATAAGGTAGTTGAATTTGCAAGCATTGACTGCTCATTCCAAATGATTACCTTCTTACTTCAGACTAAAAAAATGTTATCCATAATTTATTGGTACATACACCTTGAAGATGAACACAGTGTTAATATTCTGCAAAAAGCGGTGAGATACACAACTGTGTTTAAGCATAGACTTAAGCACAGGTTAAATAAATTGCCATAGAGTTTTCATCCTAACCAAGAGACAGTAGTAGAAATTCTGGAGTGGATTTACGGCACAAAACCAACTAAGAAACCAAACCCAGTAGCAGCAAAAGCACAGCAAAGAATGAAAAAAAAAAAAAAAAAACAAAACCCCAAACCCCTTCTTTTTGAATCATAGAATCACCAGGTTGGAAGAGACCCACCGGATCATGGAGTCCAACCATTCCTATCAAACTCTAAACCATGTCCCTCAGTGTCTCGTCCACCTGTCCTTTAAACACCTCCAGGGAAGGTGACTAAACCACCTCCTTGGGAAACCTGTTAATATTGCTGGAAAATCAACACAAAGTTAAAAAGAAATACATAAATGACAAAAGATAAATTCTAAGAGAAAGCATGATACTTTTCTCATACTATAAACCTCCAACTTACTGTTTTTATTGAGGTCCGAAAAAGTCTTAAATAGTATTATTTTGAAATTGCCTTGATTGTTTAGCTTGTAACATATCTTTAAATCTTAGAGTAGCTGCTGTTGCTGTTACACTATGTTACAAAACTGTCCTATTTTTTTCCTGTGGTGGTCTGTTGATTTTGTAGTTGTGACTCTTTTGGCTAAATGATATGAATATAAAGAAAGGATCAGAACAAGCTAAATCAGCCCAGCATGCTTTCAGTCAGAAATCAAAAGCTGTCAAGTGAGATGTGGAAACATGATGCCTGAGCTTGTGTTCAGTCAGCTATACAAGACAAGACAGAACCAATGAACTGTATGAAGGCATAAATGGAAAAACAATAACTCAGACCTACTAGGAGCAGATGAATCTGTTATTGTAAATTAATTATTGGTAAGATGCTCATATGGGCAAGCTACAAGTCCGTGTGTACTAGTACCTATTTCCTATTTCACAGAATCACAGAACAACCAGGTTGGAAGGGACCCATCGGATCTTCTAGTCCAACCATTCCTATCTAACAATAAACCAAGTCCCTCAATACCTCATCCATTCGTGCCTTAAACACCTCCAGGGAATGTGAATCAACCACCTACCTGGGCATCCTATTCCAATGCCCAATGACCCTCTGTGTGAAAAACCTCCTCCTAATCTCCAGCCTAAATCTCCCCTGGCGGAGCTTGAGGCCATTCCCTCTCGTCCTGTCCCCTGTCACTTGGGAGAAGAGGCCAGCTCCCTCCTCTCCACAACCACCTTTCAGGTACTTGTAGAGAGTAATGAGGTCTCCTCTCAGCCTCCTCTTCTCCAGGCTAAACACCCCCAGCTCTCTCAGCCGCTCCTCACAGGGTCTGTTCTCCAGCCCCTTCATCAGCCTTGTTGAAGACCTACTCTGTGCATCTGAAGAATCCTCTAGGTCATTGCATAGCAGCCTATTCTAATGTTTTAACTTTTAGCATTTTTACAGCTAGGAACAATACAGTTTAGGTCAGCAGATGCACTTACAGTGACATTTATTTCTGTGGAAGAAACAGGACTGCTTTAGCAGGTCACTCCAAATTCTGCTGCTTTTTTGCTTTCAGAGTTGTGTTGTTCAGTGTTTGCATAGTAAGATCAGGATGTTTGTGCTACCCTCTTCCTATGCCCCAGGTCTCAAGGCTTAGTGTGTTTTTTTCTGAGGCACTGTGACTTCAAACCACTGTGTTTCTTCGAGTTATCACTGAGCGTCTTCCATAATTTTCTGATAATCATTCTGCTCTTTAGCTCATGACACTAACCAGGTGTGATGACTCAATAATTCTATGAACATAGGGTATCAGGAAGTTCTCTCAATTGTGTGCTTGTGCTACAACATAAATATTGATGATTTTTAATGTTCAATTGAAACAGTTGATTGATTAACTTTTCTTTAATTACGCTATAAATAACACATCCATCACTTCTCTACCAAAAAGACTTTTGCGCTTGTTTCTGAGGAAACAAAGAGGAGAGAACTCCTTAGCCTGTAGAAATTCTCAGTCATTTTATGTGGACTCTGTTAACAATTACTGCTGCCAACATATGATGAGCTTTCAAACTACTGGCTTAACCTCCAAGGGAGTTCAGGATTAAACCTAATCTATGTAGTGTGGTTACTTCATGCACTGCAAAAACATTGAGTATTCTGGATAAGTTTCTCTACCCAATAAAGAAAAATTGCATTAATCAAATGTAAACCCTCAACAGTAAATATAGGGTTACAGATGGTGAGGCTAGAGGGACATAAAGGACACTTCTTACCTTATATTAACTGTGAGGGAAAGTGAAATGACTATTTAAAACATCCAGCATTCTGCTAAAAGGGGATATAAAAATAATGACGATATCTTAGGCCTTCAGAAGTGTTTGAATTATTAGGAATTATTTGCTTTTTGATTTTCTCTGCCTTTTAATGATGTACATTTGTTTATATATTTAAACTTGGGCTCTAAGTTGGTAAATCATTCTGTTGAGGATAAATGATACTGAAGCGCCTACATGAGATAAATATTCTCCTTCATCCTTCCACCAGTAAACCTGCATGAAGATTACCTATCCTACAGTCACTGAAATAGTTCTGCTAGATTAGAGCAAGTGCAGCATCAGTTTACATAATTTCTTTCGCTGTTTGTTTTTCCAATGCATTTGCTTTATTTATTCTTGTGGTGCTAGTATTATTTGAAGTTACTACGGCAACCTGTCACCCTCTGCTATTATAAACTATGCTGGGATTTCGTTGCTAGGTGTTGAAGTTTGTCATCTTACTCATATGACCCTAATGTTTTCTCAGTTGTTTCTTTCCCTGTGCATGGTGCTTCCACAGCTCATATACACTTTAAGAGCAGTGGAAAAGATTCTGCATTCTTTCCCCTTGACCTTAAAAAGCCCTCTTTGTTTTGCAGAAGATGTTTATGATCCTGTCTGATATACTTGGGATTTTGTCAATCAAATCAGCTTTTCTTTTACATTAGCCACTGATTTGCAGTGTTTGTACTGAAGTTATCCAGCATTATAATAATTTAAATTCATTAATAATTCTGTGTCTATTAAGTGGGCAAGGAGTTTCAATGTTTCATGAGACATTGTCTCCTCTGTCCTTTTCTTTGACTACCTGCTTATTCGTGTTCCTGCTGCTGATAAAAGTGCAGTGTTCATACTACTGATTTCCTTATTTCTTCACGTGGGTTTTGAAAGGTTGTCAGCCAACTGGTTAATTAAAAAACCAGAATTGAGAGTTATTTCTGTTCCAGGTTCTTTTACATTGAAGTGGAAATGAACGTTATGCTGGAAAACATGCATTTTATTATGTCACTTTGTAGTAATGCTGTGTTATTTCTGTTAGTTTCTCTGTCAGTATTCCCTTATTAGTGAAGTGTTTACCTTGATACATGTATTTGTTATACATTTGACCTAATTGTAATCAAGCTGTTTGGCTGTAATTCACAGGATAAATCCTCGCAAGCTTCAGCAGAGTGTGACTTGTTAGGATTCTTTCTTAAGAACTTCTCTGTCACGACTTGTTTTATACTGTTCAATCTCTATGCATAATGCTTAACTTTAATATAACAAATGTTTGAATCATAAGCATTAGGCGATTAGGTGTTAGTCTGAATTTCTTCTGTCCTTCTAGTGAGAATGCATTCTGCATTCTGAGTGTAATAGATCATTCTTGTGCAGAACTTGCTGTATTTTCGAGCTGTTCATGCTCCATGCTTATTCTATTAAGAGGTGCTTTAACAGTATAGAAGAATTTCAGTGAATACATAGAGATATTTGTAGATTTGATCACAGTTCTTTATAGTCCTGTATTACACTTAAGTTCTGCCAGTGAGGATGGGGATGCTAAGGGCGCATGAGTACTTGAAAGACCTGAGGCTGCATCTGGGAACCCAATCTTCATTGCTGGCATTTGGGGATTAGGAAGGAGGGGCAAGATTTTACCCTATAAAGAAGCTGGCAGTTAATTTCTAATAGTTGAGGTTGTTGGCAAGAAAATTACTAAAGACAAAACAGAGTGTATTTTCCTGCTTTACAGTTATGTGGACATGATGGAGCAAGTTTTTATAGCAAACTAACTGTACTGTCACCTTCTTTTTCATGTATCACTCAATCCCACTGATGTGAATTTGACAGGTTTGGTGCAAGGTACAATCCAGCAATATGTGATCTTTGCTTATGGCTCTTTTCAATAATCAAGCCATATGATCTGTTACTGTTAAAATCACCATCCCCAGTTACTAAAAATAGGCACTTATGCTCCACTGTTGTCACAGATATAGCTAGACATATTTCAGAAGTTGGTTTCAACAAAAGAAATAACCTTCAAGTCTTTATGCCTTTAAGAAGCATAATAAATCTCCTCAATGCTTCTGAAGAAATGCTACTTATTTCAAGAAGTGATTATTAAACATGAGTATAGGAAGGCACTCTATGGTAAACGTTTAACTACTAAAAATACAAGCTGTTTTTCATGTACAATTCTCTAACTTCAGTCAGTAATTTTTTTTTCAAAATCAAGACATCAGAAGAAAAACCCCCATACAATTTCATTACTGAAACCTTTGCAATTCATTATCACTTTCAGCTGTACATTTAACATTACAGAAAAGGTTTGTCTGATCCGTAACTCTCAATGTGAACTAGTACAGTAGGAAAAGCAGTATTTCTTTTTAGGAAGAGCATCAGTACCCGAGAACACACAAATCCTTACCTGAAAGCTTTAGGTTTACCTGCAGAAAACGTGTCTTCTTAATCTCAAAAAGTAGGCAAGCCTCTCACTAGTACTAATGTACTCCAAAAAAAGGTAAAATAGGTCCTTTATATTGTCATTTTCACGGTTTATGTGCAAGAAGTGTGTTGAGTCCGTTCACGTAGGAATAAATAAATAAAAAAAGGCAGTACAAACTGAACAGCAGCTAACATATGAAAGTAAAAGACCTCTAGTGGTCATAACTTGAAATTAAAGAAGGTTTCCCTTGTCTAAGGGGTCGACAAAATGGTTGGGGATGATAAACTGCAGCCACTACTCTGATACTGTGTGTCTTTGTTGCTTTTCTGATGTAAGAGTAAGTGTAAAGTGAATTAGAAGTATAAAGCGAATCTGACCAGGTGGAAGTGAAATTCTGGTTGGAGCAGCTCGGGAGTCCCTTTTATCAATTTTTAACCACTTGGATGAGAAGGTCCAAGTAAACTTTGAAAATTATTTTGCTTGCTTATCTACTTTATAGTCTTTATTTTAATAAAATGAAAGTACTTAGAGCAGTCTCACTTTTGAAACAATATATTAACTTCAGCAAATTCTAAGTCATCAATAAGCAGGATTCTTCCCTGTCTTAAAGGAAAACTGCAAATTATTAACTCACTATTACTGTGTGAGAGATAAGTGGCTTTGTGACTTTGAGTAAATTCCAGAGAAAGCCTAGGATTATAAATCATTTTATATCTTTTACTATTTGTGCTTTAGAAATTGATAAAAATATTTCCTTTGGAGAAGTTTGAGAAGATTTGCAAGATGAAAGTAGCAGTATTTCTGCAGAAGTTTAAGAAGCTGTTCTAAAACTTTAGAAAGCACCTACAGAATGTAAAAAAAGTCCTTTCTTGCAGTACTTCTTCCTATGAGCAGCCTGTGTTTCCAGAAAATGTTGATGTTAATATATTTTTTCTTATGAATTCGTAACAGAAGAACCCTGGGGAACACTGCACATCTTTTATGAGTGTTAAGTAATTTATCTAAAAGGTTTGCTAGTCACCACATGTATTTCCATGCAGCATTTCATAAAGAAGGCAGCTTCCTCACCAGAGACTGTTCTTTCATCTGGGCTTGAAAAAAATCAAATACTGTTTTGTTTTTACTTGTGTAAAAGCCATTTAGAGTATTTCAGCTTGAGAAAAAAATATAATCCAGTATCTAAGGTAATGTCTCTGTGTTGAGTTTTCTCTGATTTTCTTTCAGAGTCATTTTGTGGCTTGCATGACAGCTATTTTAAACCAGATGAACAACCAGCATTATTCAGTTTACATTGAAACTTTCCAGACAAGTTCAGAACTAGTGGTGAGTAATCATGGAGCTGATAAATGATTATATGTCTTTTATTTCTCGTGAAAAACTTCTGGTATTCTTTTGGAGTATCTTGTCTGACTCTTCCTAGAGTCAAGTTTGTTTCTCTGTTTTCTGCCTCTAAGTCATTGTGTTGCCCCTTCTCTTCCAAGGGTGGCCTTGGACAAACCTGTGATCAGAAATTTGAAAGATATTAATGTCGCTGTTGTTCACTCTAGCACTGAGGTGGTAATATTATAATCGTGAGTAAGTAATGGCATCTTTGTTTTACACTATTCTGAGGAGGAAAAAAAACCCCAAACCAACAAAAAGCAACAAAACCAGTTCTCAACTAACATAGCCCTCACTCCTCACTTTGGCTGAGGTGACCCATTTCCACTTTTTATTTTCATTTTTGCGTCTGTTCCTGGTCCAGGTTATGTTGTTTGCTAAAAGCTGCAAATACTTTATTATTGCAATCCATTACTTTATGCCAGTTGTTTCTGGCATAGTTCAATGATACTTGGTGTATTTTCTAGTTTGCACCAGTGGTCACTGTGTTGTTGAAGGTTTCAGTCTGTCCTTTTATACTCCTGACATAACTCTGAAATATGTCTGTATATTGGCAAAGGTTTTGATTACACCATCGACAGTTAGTCCACGGAGGCAATATTTTCAGTTGACAGGATTTGTCTATTTTCCTTTCTTTTTTCTAGTCAGAGTGGTGCCATAACACAAATACTAACAAATCAAACCTCAGGTCACTTTTGCAATTCTTCACATACTTTAGTTTCATTGAAAATGTAGTATTATAACATAATTTCAGCTTCCTAGCAGATCGAGTTCTTGGTCATGGGAGTTTTAGTAGTCCTTAAACTACTGCAACAGTTCTGCAGAAGAAAAAAATCGAATAAGAAAGACAATATATCAGTATATTTAATGGATTTGCCATTTTTAAAGGCATTGCTTTGTTGTCTTCTCTTTTTTTCCCATCCTTAAAGTATATATCAGTGAAGATGACAAAGATCTATTTTTGAATGATACCATTGAGAGCTATTGTTCACTTCGTTCTCTGTATGTAATATGACAAGAGGAAGTACAAACTTGGCAGAGAGCTGCTTGTGAGGTTTCGGTAATAGATGATGATATTTCAACTTGCCAGTCTTGCAGACTTCGAGGTGACTTGCATAGAAGTTCAAGGGTAAAACCCCATGTGTGTGCTGTACGAGAAGTAGACCTGAAATGATTGTGTTCATTTTATTTAAGTTCACAAAACAGTGATCTCTAAAACTTCTAGGAGAAGAAATAGTGTTTGTTTTGTTTGAAAACTTAATTGTCACTGCCTTCAATTTTTAATTTGGAATACTAGTTTGGATTAAATGGACTAAGCAAAAAATGACGTGTTTTTTAAGCTTATTCATTCTTTATGCATAGCGAGACTGTTTTGCTAATTAATAAAAAATTCAGCAACTGTACTCCAAAGTATTATGCATTTTTTTCTTGGCATTCATTTCTGTCTTATCATTTCTTAAGAGACTAGCATAGTGACTTTTAGCTTTCACTTGAAATCAGAGACTGCCCTTTTACAGGACTTCAGGTCCAGTCTCAGGTTTACTGATAGCACCAGGAATTTTTTCATTGACTTCACTGGGAGCAGAGTGGAGCCCACCATCTTGGTTCTTTAATCATAGTAGGGACTCTTTAACTTCATGTCACACAGTCACAAACTTCCTGTATTTTGTTTTTCTAGGATTTCTTGATGGAAACGTTCATTATGTTCAAAGATCTCATTGGAAAGAATGTTTATCCTTCAGACTGGATGGCAATGAGCATGGTGCAGAACAGGTAAAATGGGGCTGGAAGATGAGCGCTTGTATTCCACATGCCTGTGAGAAGTGAACTCATTTCATATCCCACAAAAACGTTTTCTGTGCAGTTTAAGATGATTACACCATTCCAGTTTGGTGAATGCCAACAAGGTCACCATGTGAAGTAATTAAATACCTACCTGCCTCTGCTCTAAGTCCACCTAGAATGAAAAGGGGGGGAAAAAAATTATTTAACAGTATGATCTCCATGTTGACAGTCAACAGAAGCCAAATTGTAAGAGACTTGTTGCATCTTAAATGTACAATTTAGAGAGTTAGAATTTCCTCACTAATATGTCAACAAGTTTGTTGTGATGCAAGGATTATCAAACACAGTTTTCTTTATGAAGATATATGGTTTCTTGGGTTGTTAAAAGGTCAGCTGATAAAGACCAAATCTTTGATGCAGTCCTCATCCACAATAGTTACTGGAGCTCATACCATTGAGGAAATGTATCATTATGTTCCAGAACATTTTGGTGTTTCATCATGATTGGTTACTTCAAACTCAAGTACATCGCCTCTGTAGAAAAAGAAGGCATCAAAAGAAAAGTTTGTATAATCATATTTACTCTGCTTCCCTCTTGTTTGCTCTGCGAGAGCTTGTTGAGTACTCCTATATTATAAAATTGACTGAAGGAAATATCTTTTGGACAGGAGCTGTGCAGATCACACACAGTTACCCACAGCTATAATCTATCCAGTTTGGAGTCACAGTAAGTGATGGGAGGGATAAACGAAGTATTGATTGATCTCTGTTAAGCCACAGGACCACTGATGTCTTGATGTCAGGATTGCAAGTAGTGTAAGATGAGTTTCACATCATACAGATTTTGCTACCATTCGAGCTCTTTTAAATTTATCATTTCGGTATCATGTGATACTGAATTGGAAAGAAAAGAGAGGTGATCTTTGTGCACCTCCACTGTTGATAACAGATTTAGACAGCTGGCTTGGGCCAGTGTATATCAGATTCCTTCAGCGTATCCTTGAAATATTGCTTGTTTGAAGAAGAAGAAAATGTTCTTCCCTTGAGGTGCGTGTTGTTTTTTATTGTGGACATCAGTTAGAAATGAATGGGTTTGGCAACAAGGAACAGCCAGTATATAGGGCACAGACAGGCCGTGTGAGGATTCATTTCCTGATAACTGTTCATAGCCATTCTGACTTTTACTGACTTTTGGGTTTGTGTCTCTAGTTTGTAACAGAGGAAAGCAAGAGATTTGGTCTGAGAATGCGGAGTGAAACAAGTAGCTGCTCTAAGAAAATTAACTTGGTTCAGTTTGTTTTCGTGTTTAAATTGTTGGTGAGAGAGATTTTCCTCAAAATTTGAACAGAGGTTTTACAAGCATCTGCATATGTAAAAAAATCTAATGAAAGAGTATCTGTGAGCATGTGACCACCTTACCTTTTGGATTTTTTTATTTACTGGATTTCCTTCTTTTCATACTTAGTGGAAATCATGGCTAAAAATCTTGTTGAAAGGCACCTGGATTTGGGGAAGAAAATACACTTCATTTGCCTTTTTGTTGATTGGTGTGTTACCTTCTTCAGAGCTGAACAACTTATTGCTTCTTGTTCTCAAAGAAACACTTCGAGTTTATACGCTGGCTAGGAAATGAATGTGCTTTATATATTTTTTTTTTTTAGAAAGACTTCTGTTGGCAAGGTGGATTTTTATCTCCTGCTGTACTGCCACTATTTTAGTTCTGTAGAAATAGCAGTAACATGGAGTTTTCTAGAAGTCAGTCATGGACTGTCTGGTCTAGGAATTAAGTCTCAAAGATGCATAGGTTCCAGTTCACTTGAAGTCCACAGATGTTGTTTACTTGAAATATGACGGTTATGTAATTTTGCTCTTCCAATTTTAGAGTATTGTAAAGGAGAGAGCAGAGGATACTTAATAAAGTTGTTCATCTCTTGGGAGTGTTTGATCTTGAGGAAAAGATTTGCTAAGAAAATTTACGATGTCATGATATCACATTTTGATATTGGATGCATTTTCATCTAGGATTTGAATAGAATGACGTTAAATGAAAACATTTTCCTTTCTGTGTTCCATGGTTCAAATTGGGGATTATGTTTCTAGTGGGTGGTGATGATGGCAGTGAGGTCTCAGGTACCTAAACCTCACTTGCTGTCACTTGTGGACACTAGTGTTGGTGCAGAGAGATCACTAACCCCTCTTCTGAGGTGGGCAGGTGCATATATACTGGTGGATGTGTTAATTCCTGGTAAGACTTTGTAAACAGTAGTAGTTTCATCCTACTTGTATTTCTATCTGACCCAGTCTTTGGCCTATGAAGGTAAATTTTCATTTAATGTACTTTCATCTGTTGCTACAGCAGCAAATGAAATTATTTTTGGTGTAGCAAGGATTACTCTTAAAGCTATCAAACCTTTCATATGTAAAACTATTTCTCTTATTTAGAAGATACTCCTAGCATTTGCATTATTTGCGAGGACAGGAATATCTTTTATTCTATGTGAGCAGGGGAAGTGTCAGTGTTCCAAAAAGATGGTACTGAGTGTGAGGGTTCGCCTGGTGGTATCTATATTGCCTCAGCTACTGAGCACAGAAGTTCCCACAAGTGACAGGGGACAGGACGAGAGGGAATGGCTTCAAGCTCCACCAGGCGAGGTTCAGGCTGGACATTAGGAAAAAAATTTTCACAGAAAGGGTCATTGGGCACTGGCAGAGGCTGCCCAGGGAGGTGGTTGAGTCACCTTCCCTGGAGGTGTTTAAGGGACGGGTGGACGAGGTGCTGAGGGACATGGTTTAGTGTTTGATAGGAATGGTTGGACTCGATGATCCGATGGGTCTCTGCCAACCTAGTTGTTCTATGATTCTATGATTTGTGGTACTGTGCATTTCTTGGTAAATGCCTCGCAGTGACTCTGAACTTAGTGGGACAATTTGGTCCAAGCAGGCTTTGTAGCTCTAAACCTTACTGTGCGCTAGGCAAGTCAAAGTACAATATATAAAGAAAGAAGTCAGCATTAGAGAAAGTGTTTAGCAGCTATTTAACAGTGCTTCTGTCAACACGTGGCTTATCTAAATTGATTTGGCACTGTTCATACTCTCTGATTATGTTGCTGTTCCCAAGATTGCATAAGGAAATGAGTTATTGATCTTACTTTAATGTCTTAATTTTATGTAATATCAAACACTAGGAGGGAGCATTTTTGTTGTTGGTCTTTACAGAAATTTGATTTGTGGGTTTTTTTCCCCTGTGCGTTTGGGGTTTTGGGGGTGTGGGTCTTCTGTGAAATAAATAGAAAAATAATTACGATTTCTAGATTTGCTGTATTGACACGCTGCTACTCCAAACCAGAGAAGTAGCAAAGTCTTAAAGGGTCAGACTGAGGTCTTTTGTAACCGCATTGAGAGAATGAATAAATAAGAACTACAAAAAGTAGCAGCACAGCTAAGCTTTTGCATTGTTATCTTGCTTGTTCTGTGCAGGAGGCTACAAGTAGGGCTTTTTTATGTCCTGAAGTATATATTTTACATTAAGAATCTCCCCTTTCTGAATCTGCAGCAATGTTAGTCACAGACTGTAGGGCACGTCTGCTGTGTCACCCTGCCAATGGCAGAATGTGGCTGGCACTTCTTCCCTGCGGGCACTCAGCAGAGCCTGACAGGCTCCCCCAGATATCTCTTGTATTTTGTACCTAGCAGAGAATGTGGGCATTGGACAAATTTTGCAGAAGGAAGTACTGCAGTACAGAGATGGAAAATCAGAGTACGTTTACTTGAAGACAGAGGAAACACAGGAGCTTAACTAGTACTGCAGGTTGGTCCTGTTTGTGGGTTAGAGGTTTTCTTAATGAGCAAGGCACTATAATTACTCTTATACATAAAACCAGACAGCATGCTCATGGTATCAGTAATATTTCTACTACGTTAGATGTCTGACATAGATAAAGGGAAAGGGATGAGAGATTGATGGATTATAATGTCCTGGGAAACTTAATGTATTTTTTTATAATTAGAGAGAGTGAGTTTGCATGAGCTGTCTGGTAAGTGAGACACTTCTGTCCAAAGGCAGGGAGAAGGGACACATACATGTCCTGGAGAAACTGTGCTAGGAATGTTCAAAGAATGGGAGTGGAAGCTTAATTGATTAAGCTTACTTAGTCAGGCTTTGCTTTATCAAGGTGGAACGGTTTAACTCAAATTACTTCAAATCATTATAATAAATACAGGTCTGTTTGCTCTCAAAGCATATTCTGCTTCCCAAGACCCATTTGAAGGAGGCAGAGGCTGTGTGTTCTGCTGTCGCTGGGCTGGGAATATTCTAGTACTAACCGAGAATCACAAAGCGGAATGCACTACTTCCCCTCTGCCACCTCTTCCAATTATTTTCTCCATCTTCCATGAACAACAAGATGGGAAGAACACTTTTTGTAGCATGCTGGATGGGCCACTTCACTTTGGGAAATAGTGAAATCCTCACTGAGCTCATGAGGGTATAATACCTCTGTTACGTTTTGGCATCCTCTATGGTAGATTTAGTTAACTTTTGTTCTAATGAAGGTTGCTTACTGCACACTTCCTACAAGTTGTTACTGCCTGTTTGTGCACTTTATTCCATTTATGGTACTTAGACCATAAGCTAATAGCTTATTAAAACCAGTAATTCCTTGGTACATGGCATTTGTGGGGAAATGCTTTGCTGGTTTAGGTAATACCATGTAGTCTGCTTATATCTCAGCTGCTCATAATTTTAATTTCGAGGCACATAATTCCTCCCAGGAAATTCCCAAATCTTATTGTCATCATGAAGTGCACAGGGAGTCAGATTTGCTGAATAAAAACGTGGTTAGGGGGGTTAGCAACTAGAGGGATGTATTTACATCTCCTCCTTCTGTTCCTTTGGACTTTGAAATGGTAATTGCTCAGATAGGATTTGAAAGTACTTGATCTTGTAATTAGTGCCTGGAATCTGTTTGTGTTGATGTCCAGTCTAAATTGACTCGGTGAGCACTTTCATTGTTTGTGTGTCCAAGTTGTTTATTGAACCTTGTTGACATGATACTTAATATCTCAAAATAAAAAGGAACAGTTGCTCACCAGTACATTTCAAGGTCAAATCTGTTTTCAGAAAAACCCGTGTGAGATACCACTGTAGGATATTTTCTAACACCAGTGGAGAGGCTTTTTCTAAAATATGTTTTCATTACCTCTATATCTGTGTGTTTTCAGACATCTGTCAGAGCCAAGTGTTCCCCAGTCCTTTTTAAGTCTAACTTGAAAGGTTCAGCACTGCAGGTATTTGGCAAAACGGCTGGAAACGCTGCCAATTTTCTTTCATTATATGTACTAAAAATACCTGCTTATTTGCTGATGAACTGCTTTGTAACGCCCTCAAGATGTGCTTGTCATGTAGTTCACACGTTGTGGCATCATTATTAATTCAGAAAAATCTCATTATGGCTTCAAATCAGAGCCACCTGCATCCCCAAGCACATCACAGTGTCTCAGTCTGCCACAAACTATAGATTCTGTTGTTATCATTAGGTCCTGGCCAACCTGTTAAATGAGGCAGAATAAATTCCTTTGTGCCATCCAGCAAGAGATTGTAGGGATTTCTTTTTAAGAAAGGTGGGGTGGGGATTCCAGACCTTGGTTCCTTCATAGATCATCTCTGACTGACTCTGTTGAACAAGGCTTCTCAAACCCACGGTTTCCATGCTATACATATGCATGGTGCTGAACAGCTCTGCCTTTGAGCAGAAAATGTCTTTTCAGAGCAACCAAGCTGCTTGTACTATACTCCTGTGGAAGCTGGCAAAATGTTGCTTCATGTATTATGAGGAGGTAGCATTTTAAAGTTGGAGTCTCAGTCTTTAAGTAAAAGCACACGTAATAAATTCAGTGACTGCTGGGCTTTGTATTTTAAATTTTCTGCAGAGTAAACCTGAACAGTTGGTAGTCACAGTTTAAGTGGATTATTCAAGAATAATAACATGGGAGAGAAGGGAAACTAAATGCAGGTGGCAGAATGTAGGGAAACACACAATTTTCAAGCAAGAAGTTAAAGTATTTCTGGGAGTGTTGCTACAAACTGTATTGCTACTACCATCTCACTAGATTGTATAGAATCATAGAATATCTGAAGTTGGAAGGGAAGAAAAACCCCAAATTAATTAAAATATGACAACTGCTTCTCAGTCTTCCATCTATCTGCTAGTGGAAATGAAAACTTGACCTAGTTTGATTGGAGAAATATTTGATGCTGTGATGCATGTGTTGGTGTTAGTGGGTATTGTGATGGTTCACAGACACTAATGACTACACAAGGCACACATCTTCAGTTGATAAGAGCACGTGTTATACTTTATCTGGTGCTGTCATAGTGTTGTTACAGTAAAGAATACAATTTTAATTACAAAAATAAGAAAAAAAAATCTTTCCTTCACTTTAATTCTTTGATTATTCACTGGAAATGTGTAAGCAACTGAGATTTATTCTGTGAGCCCATGCTTTTAACAGTTTACCTAAAATGTGACCTGGCTCATGATTTGTCTTGCAGAGAATAGAAAGAGACACATTTTTTTTTTTTTGTCCTGAAAGAAAAATGTAGGAATACTTCAGGTATTTTTAACTCTTGTTTTTCAAAGATGTAGTGGGAGTTAAGATTTAATTTGGGTAACTAAGGTTGGATGACTGTGTTGCAGTTTATTTTGCACAAATAAGGCAGAATTTAGGAGACCAATCTATTGTATGCAAGTAACTCCTCTCTTTGATCTCATTTCCCTCTGGCAACTCTTGACTGGTTTAGGCATACTTGACAAGAAATGCAGTTGTTTTACTGAAGGGTTTGAATTTACACAGAGGCTTAGGGCACATTGCAGAACTTTGTCATTTTAATTACATGAAAAAGTATTTTAAGCAACCAATAAGTATTTTATGCATACATGAACAGAAGAGTAAATGAAGTATTATAATAGGTTTAAACAGTTTGTGGTGTTCAGTCTTTGCTTTGACCATATGTAGGAATACGATGTGTCCTTGGACAGGTTTTCTTGCTGTGAGACTCAAAATGCCCTTGCTGAAATGCAATTTCCCTGTTTATGTGAAATCCCGTTCAGAGACAAAGGTCTTTGTATTTGTTTATTTATTTTCCTTCTTGCTGAGGTATTTGGTGCAAAGTGTCTCAGTATTCTCAGACTTGTTTCCTTTCAGTTAAGGTGAGGTAGCTCTGCCTCCTAGTTGTCTTTCCAGTCCCTACAAAACCTTGTAATAGGGTGAATGGTGAAATGGAGTAAGGCAGATAGAAGGAAGGGACAGTTGTTTCACCATGGGTTGTAAATTGATTTCCATGGAGAGTTAAACTTCCAGCTGTTGATCATATGTCTGACTGAGTTGGTTAGTGCTTCGCTATCAGTTATAAGCCTAGCAGAGAACATCTCCCCTCTGTAGGTGTTTCAGTCTGTTTGTGCCTCCTGTAAACCTACTTTTGAATCACTTGCTTCTTGCTAGTGCCAAATACTGCAGGATGCTTTCTCTGTGCTAACTCTGTGTGTTGCTCATCGTTACCCTTGTTGTTGAGTTATCTGCTTACTGAGAACCTGAAGACTTGATCATGTGGTGACTGCTGCAGATCGTCTGCTCAGCAAGAGAAGCTCTTGCATATTTTGGTTGTGGTACAGAGTGGATGCTTGTTATGTTTTGACTGAAATAATTTATTTTTTATTTAAAATGCAGAAAGAAAACATGCTGTGAGGCATCCCATTTTCCCACTCACTGCACAGTTTCTCATCTTTCTTGGTATCAAATGCTAGAATGCTCCTGATTCTAGAGTAGAAGGTCTCCTGAACTAAAAGCTAAGTCTTCAGCACACAAAAATAGCTTGTTCCTTTGATGTTTTCAGAAAATCAGTAAGAGAAACTGTTATTTTTTTCTGACTTGCATATAGAAATCCCTAAGATTCTTTGCTATATGGTCTATTAAAATATTTTTTGTATGTTTTCATGAATATTATTTTAGTGAACCATTTGGGAATTAAGACCACGAGTAGTATTTTCTACGCTGTAGAACATATGTGCAGATGAGTAAAAAAAATCATAGAATCATGGAATGGTTGGGGTTGGAAAAGACCTCTGAGCCCATGCAGTTCCACTCCCCTGTCATGGGCAGGGACACCTGCCACTGGATCATGTTGCTCAAAGCCTCATCCAACCTGCCCTTGAACCCCTCCAGGGATGGGGCAACCACCACTGCTCTGGGCAACCTGAACCAGGGCCTCACCACCCTCACAGGAACTTATTTCTAGCTAAAATTTCATCTCCATCTCCCTTCTTTCATCTTATAATCATTCCCTCTCATCCTATCCCTGCACTATCTAACCAAGAGCCCCTCCACAGCTTTCCTGGAGTTCCTTTCGGTACTGACAGCCATAACATTATTCATAGCATTATACATTGGTTTTATGTAAATACTCAATTTTAAATTTGATGAGTAAAATAATACAATTATTTGTAAAAACCAGGCCTAGAAACTTCATGAAAACCTATTTGACTGTCAAAGCATCACCTCTGCACCATTCTTATACGTCCATGTGATTTAGCCTTCATTTCGATATAGATGTTACAGCAAGGGTAAATAGTATCAACATGTGAAAAACAAGATCCATTGAAGAATGGAGAAGTAATTTCCATTTGAATATCAATTCAAATTTCCTTCCCAAATGAAGATCAGGAGAGTTTTAGTTAGTGTACCACATCCTGATCCAGTTGTACTGTCATTACATTCATGCATGATAACTGAGTTTCAGCTTCATATCCTATTCCCAGGCTTGATCTTGCATAAAGGACACAGTATGAATGTTAATTTTATTTATTTTTTTTTAATTCACAATATTTCTACTTGGCAAAATATTAGCTGGAAGGCACCAAAAAGCAAAGTAGAAGAAGTGAGACAATACAATGTAAAGAAAATTAATTAAAATACCTTTCTAACTAGATTATTTATATCAAATCTGTTATTACAGCTTTTTGTACACTCAGTTTTCAAGCTATGAAATTTCCTAATACATACTACACGTCACATTTCAAAGGTTTGACAAAAATATGTACCTAATATGCCGTTGTCAGAATGTATTTTGATTGCTAAGTGGGAGATAAGCAGCCTTTTGAAGCACATTTTTGGAAGATGCTGAAGGAAGAGAGACTATTGGCAAAGTCAGGAGATCTTGCATGAAAGCTTGGGTTGCACAACGTCAAAGCAATTACTTATTCTTGTCTTCCTCTAGGTGTTGCTTTTGTCCTGCTGTCAAATTACCTTTCATACATTATGGCATGTATTATCTTTGTGCGCTTGGCCTAGCTATTCAATGTAAATTTTCAACTAATACTAAGAAAGAAAATGAATCGTACATAACAAAACTTATAAATGAGACAAAAGCAGCTGTAGAGCAGTTGTTTTTAAGCAGTTATTGTCTGACTGTGGTATTGGGATAGACTCTCTGGCTGTGCATTGATAAAGAGTTTAGGGATGTGACAATTGCTTTTTCATTAGAATTCAATATGAAGGGTACAAAACTTATTCTTCAGCCTATATTGATACTGAGTTGACATAGGGGAGAAAAATGACTAATTGTACTACAATTTTTTCACCCCGTCCATATTTTTCCAGTTTCCATGGAAGTGGATTGCTTCTGAAGTGTTGCCATTGTTGTGCTCTTCATAACTAGGTTTCTCATAGCTACAAGGTTTTTAAATAGTGTTTCCATCTTGCATTGCTGTAGTTTGTAAATTAATGATAGCTTGCCACATTATTAGGCGACAGTATCTGCTGTTGCTCATTATCTTTTCACCTGTTTTCTCAGGCTTTCTCCTGCTGCTCCATTTTGGTCACTGAATTATTAAATGTACATTTTTTTATCTCTTCTGTCACACTGATCGCTTGTCTAGTCTCTCTTCTGTGTATTTTATATTTTCCAGGTTTAGTTTATAATTGCTGATCACTGTTTCAGACATTGATAATGACCGACATTTGGGATTGGCTCTGGACAATTGGCTCTAGTCTCCTGTTTGTTTAATGTGTGTTCTTCTAGCTTTGCACACAAGAAGGCAGAGGAAAGATGACAGCCTAAAAGAGAAACAGCTGACTTCAGTTGCTCTTCCTTTGTGTTAAAGTACATCTTGAGTGTGTTCTGCAAAGCATTTGTGAGAATGCTGCTATCAAGTCAACATAAATGATATGGAAGTATTATTTCAGCTCTGCTATTCTCTAGTCCAGATTTCATGTAATTGGCATACTGGCAAGACTGTGTCTATCAGAGATCTTCAAAATACTATTTGGTGCCACTTCTGGGCTTTGAACAAAACCCCTCACATTCTTCATGTGCCTAGGCAGGGCATTCAGTGGTGAAGATATCGATAGGTCAGTCTTTGAGGATCAGAAAAAAACCCCAAATGCTTGCCAAACTGAAGTTAGTGCAACTCCTGACTTCAGTTTGTGGACCAAATTTTTTGACGGAAAAGCAGTTAAGGTTTGGGGGAAGACATTGAGTTTTAAAAACTGTCTATGCCTTGACTGGTTTTCAGACAGAATTTTGAAAAAAAACCCAAGCCCCATGTATTCTGGCATTTTAATGGCTTCTTTCAGTGAAAGCTTTCAGAAAAACACAGGAAAAAATATTCTTTTAAAGTTTATTTCTTCTTTTCCGTGTCTGATTCTCAAGTGGAAGGTTGTACTCAATTAATTTTTTCTGCTTGTCATTACATCAGTGTAATCACAGCTTTAGAAGACATTGCAAACATGAGTGTGAGTTGATGCGTGTAAGAGCTTAAGTGACTAATTGTAGCCTTCACTTCAGCGTCTGGATCACTTGCCTCAAAGCTGAAAGAATAAACTCCCAAAATTTAGGCTCTTGTAAATTTGAAAAGACAATGAAGAGCGTCTCACTGCTGTTGGGACCACAGCTTTGAAAGCATTCATGTAGAAGAGTGAGGAAAGGTCAATTCATCATTTTGGGAAGGTTCATAATAGTATACCTGATTTATGTACCTTACTCAAAATAATTTTATGTCTGAAACCAGGTGTAGGGAAAGGCCAGCTTTTCCAAAGCTGCCTAAGAACAGCAATACCAGTTTCAGTTTTTGGTTTCATTTTTTTTCCCCCCTGCAAATACTCTTATCCTTATGCTGCAAGGAGCGGATGCAGTAACTTGTTTGCTAAAAATAGCTTTAAGTTCCAGATCTGTATTTGAGGTTCATCAGCTATTTGCACTTCAAAAGCAAGGACAATGCGCAGACCTATTTTACTGTTAAATAGAGTCATCATCTTCGAAGGAATAGCCTTGAAACCCAGCTTTGATTAACATGTTGTTTATGAATACAAAATTCTTTCTTTGCTCCATCTCAATCCCTCTGCTTTATTTTGCTTGAGAGGGAATCAGTTTGAAATCAAATTTTTATCTTTGGATGACATAAATTTTCAGCTTTGTCTGTCTTAAATTATTTATAAGTTACTTGCAGTACCGTTGTATCCCTATTTAGAACATACATCTAAGCATTTGGAACTTATTACAGTTGCACAGGATTCTGTTCATCGGGTTTCCTTTCAAGACAAAATTTGATAGAACTTTCTCTGCCAATACAATAAAATAAAGCATAAGCAGCATAGAATTTAGAAAGATAAAGAAGTCAGCAGCAGTTAAAAGCTGGGGGTTCTACTGCTGTCCTAAGCCACATCTTGCCTTTATATATGCAGATTAAGCTCAGAGACTTTGGCCTTTGAAGATCATCCATAAATCTTTGTGCCCAAGTGGTTGGTATGAACTGTAAATTAGAAGCACCAGTCGCCATGAACACAGGAAATATCATGGAAATTATTGTGGGTAAAGGAACTTCAAAAATTTTGGATCACAGTTACTTAAACTGATGAGAAGTTAATTCCATATTAAGTAACTGTAGAAAAGATATCATAATTAAACACCTGAAAGAACATACTTGTAGACCTGTGTAATGATTAAAATTAAGGGAAAATGTGACAAGAGGAGAAGTTTAAACAGAAAAAAACCCTCCCAGTGACATTATCTGTGTGAGAAATCAAGATCCTGTTCTTTGGTCAGCCTAGATCAGTACAAACTTGCAAAGCAAAATGGAACAGCAGTCCCCAAGTTCAGAGGAAAGGTAAGCTCCAGCGATCTCTTGTATGAGCAAGGGAAATTAAGTTATGTTACACTCTGACAAGATAATCCCTTCCGGTAATTTATCTCAGTAACTTCTGAAGAAGCCAGACAGTACATATTGTGTTTTTCCGAGCTGTTCTGGGACACAATTTTTTTACCATCTCTTTTTTAGCTGTGTAGTCTCCATTATGTCAGGTGTAATTGATAACTGATGATATGAATACTTGTGTAAGGAATGATCGCTTCTCCAGTCAAATGACTTTCAATGTCTCCTCTTGTAACAATGTTTAGTTCTTTAAATAGGAATATGCCTTACTAATAATAAGAATTGTATTTTCTCTTGTTTTCATCAGAATCGTCTTTTACAAGCATCTGTTTAGCTTTGTTCTTATTGCTAGTTAATTAATAAACTTTTTCAGTGAAAAGGGGAGACTGAGTCATAAAGTAATGAAATAATTGTGGCAGGACAGCATGGCACTGGCAGGAGCCAGGAATAGAATTCAAACCTACTGTCTAAGTCACTTCCAGTGACAGAAATAGATACCTGCTTCAGGCAAAATACAAATGCATGAAAATATTTGGAACTCGACAGCCTGGAAGTATCGCATGCTTCCTGCAAATGTGTCATGCCCATATGTCAGCCAGAAATATCTGTGATAATGAAAAGGATCTTCATCGAAGATAGCTTACATGTAATTCTATTGTATAGAATCCTGTAAATAGTTTTAATATTAGCAGTAATTTTTACTGGATATTAAGTACCTCAGTGTTTCTTTGGTGTCCTTGGGGCTTTTTATGTCTGGTGAGCATTAAAATACAAGGTCTTCACAAAAAAATGTAATAGGATACACAAAATAATATGTCCATATTATGAAATAGATTTCCCCTAATAAACTGCATGTGTGTTTAACTTAAGATTATGTCACTCACATAACATTTCTATGCCAAAAGACAAGGTACCTAAAAGTGGGGAAGTTTCTGATGCCAGACAATTTATCAACACCGTGTCAGACTCTGCCCAAACACAAATCAGCCTCAGAATTGGGGGACACCCCCTCCCACTCCAACAAAAGACTCTGAGTGAAGGGAAATGCTACCCTCTGAGCAGCTGGAGCTGGAGGACTTGATTATATGAGCTGGCAAGAAATATACTTTGTAAAGTGAAGGAGAATCTAGAGCAATATAGCTCTACAGAAAAGACGTGATGCTAAAAAAGCCTTGACCTTAAACTCCTACTTAGAAGAGTAATGGGGATGCTGACAGACAGAATAACATGTGAGCATCTGTGATTCTGCCTAGCTATGTATATTTTTGTGCTGTCTAAAGGAAAGCATTCTTTTTAGAATATTCCTTTTTCTTAAATTTTTTTTTCAACTTTTTTTTTTTTTTTTCTCCAAAATGTTAAACCACTTGTGTCAAGCATCAGGCAGTTTTGTGGAGATAAATGTACCCATGTGAATCAAGCATTAGGGAGGAATGTGTTCATTTTCTTGTGGATAGTGTAGGGCAGCTTGCAGAGGAAATCACATTTTCTGGAGTAAGAAATGATCACATAAACAGGTTGAGAAGGAAGTACAACAGCCTGTTCACACCGACGTAGGCTAAAGTTGCAGTGGATACACAGGGTAATTCTGTGATCATAGAGAAGTTGTTCAGGAGAGTGGTGATAACCTAAAAGAACAGTGTTGGCAAAATTAGGTTTCTTGAAATTGAGATCACACCCTTAATTCAGGCAAGGTCAGCTGAGCTGGTTTCAGAAGATCAGAGTGTGCCCTAGACCACTGGAAAAAAGCTCATAGAGTCCAGGATGATGCAGTAGAGCAACACAGCACTCTTAGAAGTCTGTTACTTTCCAATTCCACAGTTCCTGCAGTAGTTCTAAATGTTCTGTCCTTCTGATAAGGATAAAAGTGACATGGGAAGATATAGCACTGTGTATAAATTGCTTTATTTCCTTGATCGTGTCAACATTACAGAGGAATGATAAGTGAATGGAAAGAAAGGAAATGTTGGGTTTTCACCAAGAATTCTTTTCCTTGTGCAAAACTATAACTGTAACAAAGAATTTCAATTTAGCCAGTCAAGTTGTTGACCTAATGAAGCCATGTGCTTCTTTGGACTGTTGTGTAGTGGTTAAACATTATTCTTTGTCATAAACCTTATCTTCTGCTTTACCTACCTCATTAAGAAAGTGAATTTATCCCTTGCTAGGGATTTTTTTGGTGGTTAGACTAGAATTCATGTCACTGACTGTTTTGTTTCTGGTAGTGGCTCATAAACGACTGCCTAGGGAACAGTAAAACACCAGAGAAGGGAAGCAGGAACACTGCTTGCTGTGTTCTCCCAGCCTCCAGTGACAATTTGCAGTCCTCCCTTCCTTTCTGTCTTTGATTCGTCTAATCACTTTTGAGACAGTATAAAATTTAGGTGTTCACAGCATCCTGTAGAAATGAGTTGCCTAGCTGAGCAATACTAACTGTCTTATTTTCCTTATTTTGAATGCATATTCTGATTGTTTTCAGTGCTTTGTTTGCTTGTATGGGAAACAGTGAACAACAAGTCCCTCATCTCTGTGGTACTTCCAGTTTTATGGCTTCTACCACATCCTTCCTCAGTCACTTGCCATCCCCCAATTAAAGAAACCAGTTTTAGGGAACAATCCATGAAATGTACTTGATCATTTGTCACATTTGTTTGCTTTTTTAATTTTTTTTTTTACTTTTTGTATTTGTTTATTGTTTTGAGATGAAAGACTAGAGCACAACACAGACATTCAACATTCCTTTGACAATAACATATGGATATCCTGTGGTCTCCAAATCTTTTGCTAATAATTCTAATTATAGGATTATTGCTTTTACTGATAAGATTAAACACTTAAGATGGTGGAGGTTTTGTGGGCCTGTCAGTTGTAACTCTTAGGTCTTTCTCCTGATTGGCAATAGTGAGTTGGCAGTCAGTCACTGCATTTGAACAGCTAGGATTGTTTTTCACTTGTATTCGTCTCTTTCTGGTTGCAGTATGTTTGCCCTCACAGTATTTTTCATATTTTAACTGAAAACTTTTATGAGCTTATTTTCAAAACTGTAAATTGAATGAGACTGAATTAATTAAATCACCTTCGTTAATATTTAGAGATGCAATTGATTTTTCTTTTACAAATGTGCTGTGCTAGAAAAATTAGACAAATAAACTAGCTTTAAAAATGTGTCTTGATCTTAGCTGTGTCACTAATGAGCATAAACTGCTTCTTGAGCTAGAGGGATAATGGTCACACTCTCCCTCTTGGTAGATATATTTGTATATTAACTCAGCTTTGAATGTGGATTATAATTATATATATGTTTTATAATCCACCTGAGGCAAAAGAAGGGCAGAAGTGCCATTCTTCCATGATGTTCTGTGAGAAAACTGAAGAGTTGCACTTCATATATCTTTTAATTGGGAAAATGCGGTGGCAGCTCCTAACTAATAACATACATGCAAGAGAGTCTTATAGCTGTCAAACCCATGAGGAGACAGCAATAATACTCTTCTAAGTGGCATGATTTTGTCACCTAGAAGGTAAAATTGTGATTGAAAGAATTGCTCTGTATGCTTTTTTCAAGAATGCAAGGTGTGCAGCGAGGAGAACAAATTCTATTGTCTCAATTTTTCCATGGAGATCGAAAAAGTTTTTGATGATCATGTGCTTAATATTTTTTATGTGTAACAGACTATAAATAACATGTACAGAATTACAGCTGCTGTCTTTATGTGTGGCTGAATTTTGCTTCTTCTTGAGTGTTCAGTGGTCCAACGTGTTTCCATCAGTATCACACATGGTTGGAAGACATTCCCGGGGATTATATTCATTCACCTGTATCATTGATTTTCTTTTTTAGGGTGTTCCTGAGAGCCATCAACAAATTTGCAGAGACGATGAACCAGAAATTTCTGGAGAACATGAATTTTGAAGTCCAAGTAAGTGTTGAAGCTTTTTAGCAAAGCGGTATGTTCAGGTGTGAGCATTATGGTCTGTCAGAGGCCCTGCCGCTGCTTTATACCAGAATGAAAATGACCGTTGATTTGAGTTTGGCAGGATTAGGCCATCTTTGATATGACATAAGAATCGTACTTTGATTATTTATGATAAGGCACAGAGTATTTGCACTGATGTTCTCTTGGAGCTAGTAAGCAGAATACTCCTCTTTTTCTTTGGCAGCCAAGTGTATTCAGAAAGACAATCTTTGATGTAATGCACGTACCCTTTGCAATATCACTTCTATGTATGTAGGGCAGAAAGAGCTTAACTTCGTTTGATTCCTAGAGTATTTAGCACTTAGAATTATTTTTATTTTTAACTGGTAGTCTTCCCTTATAAGTCTATTTTATTTTTTTCCCTTTATTTTTATTAGTTCTTTCTGAACTAAAATCAGGCTTGTCAGGTTTTTTTTTTTTCCTCAATATCATCCTTTCTATCCTAAGTCATTGGCCATGCGTTTTGCCAGCTATTTGGCTTGCTTCAGATAAAAATGAAAATGTCTGTAGCTTTCTGATTTATTAAGTTGTTATTAGAATGTCAATACAGTTTTAGAATCAGGATTTGTCACCAAATGCTGCATGGTTTTGATGTGTGCTATAGATAGAAAAGGCACTAATCAAGTATAGTACAAAATAATTATTTGCTTTCCCTCTTTATATTAACTGTAACAAAGAATAAATATTTTTAGTTAAAAAATGCTTCCAGAATACAAAAATCTAATCTGTCCATTAGGCAATAACTTATTGACCTCAGCCATGAAGGTCTTTGTTAGTTCAGGGCTCTCTCTCCTGATTTCTCAGGGTTTATATTTTATGGTTAATCTTGCATCTTGCAATCTGATTTAAGTGGTTCTACTCTACAGCATGTGAATGGTCAGGTTTGCTATGCTAGAAAAACTGTTTGGATACTGGTTTCCCAGTCATTAACATAAAATATCAGGGTCACAAACAGCTACAGAGCAGCCCTGTGGTTACACAGCAAGAGTATAAAAGACAGTAGTAAAAATAAAGGCAAAAAAATTCAGGTCATACTTGGTTACAGTGGCCTCAATTTATGAAATGTAGAGCTTTTTCCTCATTTCTCATTAAGAAATTTGTACCTTCAAAAGCTGTGACTTTACAAATATGTGTGTACAATGTTAATGAAGATTATTGAATTATAAGGAAAGGTGTTTCTTCTGAGAAACTAAAAATTCCTTTTTAGTGAATATCCCTGCTGGGAACTCTCAAATCCATGACATATTTGTGAAATATTGTCTCTCAGGCTATTTCAATTTATCAACAACCGATTTGTAATCTATCAGTTCTATAACACAAGATGATTTCTATCGCACTACGTGTCAGTAATTTTTAAAAGCCAATAAAATCAGTCTGGTGGCCATCAGTACACATAGGCTACCAAAACATGTGCAAACTATTATAAAGACTATAGAGACTATTTATAACCTATTAATTAATATTAATATAGACTATTATAAAGACTATTTGTCCAACTGCATTTTTCAAATGTTAAATCTGCAACCTTAACCCGGAACTTTTATTTTTGGATGAGTTTCGTGTGGCAATTCTGCGCATTCTGGAACATTATCAAACATCTAGGGACGGTGTAGTTCAACAGTGAACCTTACAGTTCCAAGGAATGGATTAATGCTTGCTCTTTTATTCATGACTTGTCGGGTATCTGGAGGCTTGCTGTAAGCTAAGCAATATTATAGTAAATGGGTAGTGCTCTCTAAAGAATTGTAGCACCGCTCTAGTTTTTACAACAGACTTAGAAGTACAAGCCGAGGAGATACCTTGCTTTTCCTCCATGAATAAAAGCTCTGAAAACCTTCTAACAGTTCTCTAAATGTACCCGTTATAGAAGCTGCTACTGGACTACAGAAAACCTGAATATGCAAAGAATATATTATAACTTCCTGAATTAAAAGCGTATTTCCCACTGTTATCTATACAAATTGAGATTATTGATAACTAAATATTTTCTTGTTTTAGGGTGTTTTTCTACTGATTTTCATATTTACGTAAAAAAATCCATAAATTAGTGTCTTCATAGAATCATAGAATCACCAGGTTGGAAGAGACCCATCAGATCACCTAGTCCAACCAATAGTCTTGCAACTATTCAGACCGTGAAAACTTGAATTTGGAGGAGCATATAAAAGCAAAACATACTAGCTGAAATGAGAAACTTGAGAGGTCCTTCAGTGGGCCCTCTTCTTTCTCTGAGTATCAGCTCTATCCAAACACAAAAGCAAAGAATTTTGCCTAACTATTTGAGAGGCTTTTATGGTAAGAGGCTTTTATGGTCTGTGTCTTCCCTAAACAGACTCTTTTCAACTAATTTTTCTAAGAAAAACTTTATCTTTTAAAACTATGCCTTAAATCCTCTTATTCTGCAGCATAAATCCACGTCTGTCCTGTCCGTTTTGGCTGTGGAGAGCTTGGACTTAGGGGTGTAATTTTTGACATGGATTGCACTTTCCCTAAATTGTTCTCTGATGGCACGAATGCTCAAGTCAGATGTTATAGTCTAAAAAATTTTTCTGCACTTTCTAGAAAATGAGCAAAAGAGAGAAAAAGAGACTATCTTTTTTAATGTCAGTGTATTTAGGCTGTAAGCAACTATGAACAGTAATCAACTCAAAGTAAATGAAGAACTTCTATACTTTATAAAAAGTAATTCACTTACACAGGTTCAGCCTTTGGGGCTGTTATTCTTTTTAGATTTACTATCTGGTTTTCCTAGTTGTTTTGGAGTAATTTAGTTAAGAAACGATAAACAATCCTTTTGCAGCTGTTGCAGTGCTTCTGTGTTTGTATTTTAGCAATTAACGTACCAGCAGATTAATATTGTGAAGTAGCTTTTGTTTTAGCAGCTGCTTTGCAGAGGAAAACTTTGAATCAAGCTCAATTCCACTCTTTCAATGTTAAGCCTTTCGGATACAGAATAGTGATGGGAAACTGAAGCAAAACACTGAGATGCAGTTTCCTTCAAAAGTGTGTAAATCTTTGATATTTCTTTGAGGTATCTGTATTTAAAAAAAGTTTAGGTGTTTGTGAGCAACATTTACTTTAATGAAAATAAGCTTCACATTCATATTCCACAGGGAATGCAGTCATTTCCCAAACCTATACAATTACTCTGAAGATGGAAACAAATGCTCCTATGTTATTTCTTTAGTATTCATTACAAACTACCTGATAACAAAAGTTACACTGCAAAAAAAAATCAGTGGGACAAAATTGGGAATTAATGAAGCTCAACATCATTAAGGTGGATTATCACACTTCAGAGTTTGAAGTTCATCTTTGATCCTTCTGCCAAGAAACAGCTGAGTCTTCCTAGAGTGACCTATAGCTGGTAACTGATGTTTTGATGTTCATCTGCAATTTTCTTTGGATTTCGAAATACACAAGACTGTGGAATATTTTGAATACATGAAGCTAAATCTCATTGGATTTGGGAGTGTCTTATTTCAGGTGTTTGGGATTGTTTTCGACATAGGAATGGTAGATGTCTGGAGTAGAGGCTGTTCACAAGTATTTTTATTAAGTCGCATCATTGAACAAGAAGCACAGGGAAAACCAAGGAGAGAATGGGATTATGACATGAAAATCTTTGAAGACTAATAATAAATAAACCACACAACTTTTGGTTTATATAATGTGCTGTGCTTCTTCAAAGCTTCTGTAAACCTATTTTCATTAACCTGACTATTTTCTAACTTTGTTCTATCCTTTTGAAGTACATAACCAATGCAAGCAAATTGTGACAGAGGTCCCATAGGATTTTCACAATTCTTTACTTGGAGATGCTTAATACTTTCTCATCTACCTCAAAGAAAACACTGTATCTGTCACGTACCAGGCTGCATACCATAGGATTTAGCCCTAAATATTGTAACTTCCAGAATTTAGCAATGAGTTGTGGCTGAAAATTATGCCTGTTAGGACTCTACTTAAACAGAATGCAATGCTTTGCTTGGTTTTAAAAGTTTATCGGTTGATGAGTTATTCTGAATTTTGGCCTTCATATTCCACTTATCCATCTGTTGAACAGTTTGTATTTTTTCTAGTGTGATGCCCTGAAAGATAATGCAGAACAATTTTCATGAACGTTGGTTCAGAATTTTAAGACTGTATGGTGCAGTCGCAAGTGTTGTCTTTTTTTCTGTGGAAATTAATGCAAACATATTCTGCCACCTCCACAGTCAAATATTATCTTCTCTTTTTAAAAATAAAATTTTAAGGTTTTTTGAGCAGCATTTACATGGAAAAATTGGTTCATATCCTTCTAATCAGAACGTGGTATGTAAAGTAATTTCTCTGGAGCAACAAAGAAGGCATAATCGAATTTCAGTATTGATTGATCCAATTAAGCAATTTATTTAAAGCACAGGATCTATTAATTCATTTAGAGTTGTTTGTACTCAAAAGGTTCAGGGAAGTTATTAATAGCAGACCTAGCTCAATAGCTAGTTAGCATTTATACATGCAGAAAGTTTCTAAGTGCCATCTTTCTCCAAAACCAAATTAATGAACCCACTATCTCTCTGCAATGTGTTGTGTCTGGTTAAGTCAAGGGGCTGAGCATGTTTTCATTTATTATTCCAAGAAAAAAAAATGAACAAACCTGTTACCTTGTCTGTTAGGTTTTATGAAATGCTTGTGTACGTTTAGTACCTGCAATAATTTGTCAGAAAGTCTTCTGCTAAAAGCTTTCAGAGACTTTGTATTTCTCCTCCTTTATCAAACAGAGCTGAGCAGAGATGTCTGTAGAGAAACTGGTGGCTATAAGGTGGGCAGCAGTGCAAAATCGGTGTTAGTTTCCAAAACGTGTGTGCAGGAGGAGCAGGCAGCATTCCCTTTTCATATTTATCCTGAAAAGTCAGCCAGATCTCCTCCTCTTTGTGAGATGGCTCAAAATGCCTTACTACATTACTTCCAGATTTTCCAATACAGCAGCTGTCACATTTTTTAGGGGGAAGGTCTTGTTTTCTGAAAAAAAAACACACCAAAATGACAGATCCTCTTCTTTTCCCCTGCCCTTATATTGCTGGGTCTGAAGACTCTTCAGCACGTGTGATTAACCCCGTGCTCAGCCAAGCCACTCACCGCCTTTTGAGGTGTTCAAACACGGAGCCAGCCTCTGCTGCTGCTCTCTGACGCTGCATCTCAGTAGGCGTTTGTAATGAATAATTGATAGCTAATTGCAGAGAAGGGTCAGTTCTGAGCTCTAGCTTTGTCTCCTGGTGCTTGACTCAGCACTGGAGTTCAGGTCAATAAGCAGCAAGGCAGGAGTAACACACAAAGCAGGTGGAGAGCTCTGTCCTCTCCCGTCTTGGTGCTACTTTGCTTCACGGAAAAGGGTTATTGGGCATTGGAATAGGCTGCCCAGGGAGGTGGTTGATTCATCTTCCCTAGAGGTGTTTAAGGCACGGGTAGATGAGATCCTGAGGGACATGATTTAGTGTTTGATAGGAATGGTTGGACTCGATGATCCAATGGGTCTCTTCCAACCTGGTTGTTCTGTGATTCTATGATTCTGCCCTACCACCTGCTAGATAACTGATTGTTTAAAGGGGAAAAAGTCTTGGAACATTATTGTGGGCTTCAGAGACAACCCCCAACAAACTGACCATGTCTTATAAGCATATTTCCCCCACCCCTTCATTTTAATGATCTGATTCTATAGGCTTTTGCTATGTTATTTTACTTTTCAGGGAATATTTTCCCTCACAGTGTTTTCAAGTTATCTTTGGAGCTTGAAGGGCTGCAATTCCTTAACTTGAATATGATGTTGAAATGCAAAGGGTGATATTTTTTCAGCCATCATAGGGTACTCTGGGGCTGAAAAGAAGTGTATTTTACAAATAAGGATATGGAGTTGTTAGGGTGTTTCTTCGACAAAGATGGCATTGAACTCAGAAATATCAAGTGAATAAATAGTAATAAGGCTTCATTTTTCTCCCCATAATCTAGAATGATTTGAAAAATCTTTCATTTTACTGGTGTAATTGACATATGAAAAGTATATTCCCTACACATCAATAAATACGATTTCCCAAGGGACTGAAAACTCAAAATTGGTCTTATTAATCTTTTAAAATATTTGATAAGGGGGAGAAACAGGACTTTAAGGGCATGAATAACATGTAGCCTGGGGAAATATGTTCTGAATTAATACGTACCATTAGTATACTGTAAAAAAATTAGATATGCATATAATTTAAATATTTATATGAAGGGAGCTGCTGCCTTGCTAGTGCTCATCTTCAAATGCAGGCTTTAATAAGGCTGTGATTGGTTTGGGTGAATTCAGAGCATGTTTGAATGGTATAATATGCAACCGATGAGTAACTCTCTCCAGTGGAAGGCTGCATGAGTCCCTGTATCAGTAGCAGTGATAACCCTGCTCTCTGGACTGGAAACTCTTAAAGACAGGAACAGTTCTCTTAAGGGCTTTTCAGTGAGCCAGTCTGCTAAGGAGAGCTTTATTTGGGCCTGAAGGGAGGAAGAAATTAAATGCAGGATCTTCTTCACGTTTTAGTGGACGTCTGACAGTTTTATTTATTTTAGGAAATATCTGTGGTTTTGTGCATCTTTCTGTGTGTTGGTATCTATTTTCCCTGGTTATTTGTGCACAAGAGAGTTTTCCAAGCTATCAAGGACAGAGATCACTTAAGTTTTTGATGGTATTTCTCGGTCATTTAGTGTGAGTTCCCAAACTGGTGTGGTATTTCAGCATATGAAATTGAGCTCTCTAATAATTATGTTTCATTTCCATTCTTTCAGCTATTACTGAATACAGTTACTGTTGCCTTCCTACAGTCTCACTGATACCTGCCATGCATATTTTTAGATTCAGCTACAGTTTCGAAAGAAGTGTCTAAAGCCATTGGTGACTGCTTAGAAGCTTCTGAAAAACAGTATTTACTTCCTTGTTTTTGTAATTCCTAGTGAAGTTTCTTTTTCCCCTTTCCACCTCTAGCATGTGAGAGAAATATTTCATTTTGATCTTCTGGAGAACAAGTAATTTCCTTCAGAAAGGAAGGGCTGCACATGGGAAATAGAAGGGGTTTTCTTCTCATCAAAGTACATGACTCAGTACTAAGAGTAGTTATTTAGGGATATCTCCTTGTTTCATGCAGACAGCTCTTAACAAAATATATTGAAATTTCATACAAATCATTTTTTACTTAGAATCCGAGGAGAAGCGGATAAAAGCCTTTTGAAGCAGTTCTCAAATACGGTGTAATTATATTGGATGCCTTTGGCTCCAAGTTGTTAAGATTCACTGGCATGTAATGTATTTCACTTGTCCTGCATTGGTTCATGGTTTAATGTTGTTAGCTAAGGAATCGCATACAAATCTTTTTTTAGTAATATTTATTCAGTCTCTCTGTTATGAAGAGCAAACGTGTAGTTGTGGTTATTAAAATTCATCTTCCTTGGTTTTCTACTAATTCCATAATACTAATGATGAACATCTCATATAAAAATCTCATGTTGCTTGCATAGTTTCATTTCATAAATTATTCAGCATTTTGCACGGCTTAATATTATTTCTGCTTTTATCGAAACTATTATAATTTCCTTATATTCAATTTACAGCTGTGGAACAACTATTTTCACTTGGCTGTGGCTTTTATTACCCAAGATTCACTACAGCTTGAAAATTTTTCACATGCAAAGTACAACAAAATCCAGAACAAGTAAGCAAAACTATATACTTCAGCTTACATCTTAAATTTGGTACTGAGATGGTGATGGAGTTAATGATAGATACCGTTCATATTTGGTTTTTTTTTCTAGATATGGAGATATGAGACGTTTAGTAGGCTTTGCTATCCGTGATATGTGGTACAAACTTGGTGAGTAGGCAAATGAACTTCATCATAACTGAAACCATAGTGTATTGCTCATTTCACTGAAAAACCTCTAGGACAAAATGCTTTTGTAAATATTTCTGTTTTCTCCCCTGCAATTAAGCTTGGAATGATATGGGTACTGTTTGACTACTGCCTGTTTTTTATTTCTAAGAGAACTCACAGCCTTCTCTCAGATGTTAGAGGTGGCTGAAATCAGATTTCAGAAACCTTCCTTTGCTGAAATTAAGAAGCAGATACTAAATTTTATTGATGTGTTTATTCATTTATTTCAAGTCATGTGCTAAGCCCTTTTGGGATTAATTGTAATGCTAGTCTCTTGGTCAAGCAACAGATATTGCTGTCAGATAGCTGAAAGGTTCTATCCTTTTTTTTCCAATCACCTAAGAGGATTTCTTGGGAGGGTGAACATTTTTAGAGGTGAATGACTAGCTACATAACATGTGGATTTCTGTTGTTTTCAAAAATTACAAGGCCATAAGGTCTAATACATACAGGCAGTGGAAGTTATTCAATTGCCATAAGATCCTTTTCAATCTTATTGATGTTACTGATTTAACTAGGATTAATAATGATTTTCATCAACATGAGTGGAACCAAAAATAATGCTGCACAAGCTGTAGAAGTTGTAGTTCAGTTATGCTTAGGGTTACATCAGCGTGGCAACCATGAGAAAGGGAAATCAGATTCAGATTACTTTTTGGTTCTGAAGCAAGGCTAACCATGTTTGGTTGTGGGAGTATTTTACCTCCTTACAAGCTGTAGGCTGTATCAATACTCTTATGCAGGTCATTGGATATTGCTATTGGTCTGCTTCACGTATCCCATGCTTTTCTTCTCCAACAAAAAAGCAACATTTCAAGAATTTGGACCCAGCTGAGTTCTTTGCAGATTTGGATCTTTGTTAGCAGTCAGTTCTAACATTTGTGCTGCAAGACAGTTTTATGTGGTTTTAGGAGTTGCGTATTGATTGCAATATTTGATATTAGTAAGAATTGAAAGTAAGTATTAGTTTTCTCCTTCATAAGCTAGAAAGGTTGCACTATGTGGCATTCTCCTACTGGGGATTTTTAGGACTCCAGGTATTTAAAATGACAGTCAAAAACTAAACCGCAAAAACTTTCATTGAAAACATCAACTCAGGTGGTATATGTGCTTATTTCTGGCACTGAATTCGAGCATCTTTGAATGAGGATGTATCCATTAATATGCTTTCAGCTTTTGGGAAGGAACAGAGGTGAGTGACCAAGTTCTAAGACTTTACCAACATAGTTGGTTTCAAACATTGCTCTAAATAGTTTTACATCCAAAATGTTTTCCTAAAAAGAATAACAACCACCGACCTTCTCTTTTCTGAAGTACCCCATTTGCATTTCTGTTTCAGGTCAGAATAAAATTTGCTTTATTCCGGGGATGGTTGGACCCATATTGGAAATGACTCTTATTCCAGAAGTTGAATTACGAAAAGCCACAATCCCAATTTTTTTTGACATGATGCTGTGTGAATATCAAAGGACTGGTGAATTCAGAAAGGTATTTAAAAATGCTCTGTGAAATTTCATTAATAGGTCATGTGGTCAGCTTATTTCTGGTAAATATTTTATGTGGGGTCTTTTCTGTTTTTACAGAAAGTGAATTAAAAATACTACGAATAAAAGGAAGAGCTCTTGTGCAAGTGAGTGGAGGCTTTCCAGAGTGATTTAGTTGGACTTAAGTAAAGCTTACGTTATAATAACAGTAAAAAGGCCCTGGAATATGGGCCCAGAGAGGTTGCAGGATCTTCATCAAGATTTTACTTTATAAGATTCTGAGCAACAAACTGTGACATTGGAGTCAGCCCTTAGTTGAGTAGGAGGTAGAATGAAATGACCCCTAGTGGTCCTTCTTAATCTAAATTTTTCATGAAACCCCTTCCTCGTGACATAGACATTGATAAGCAAAAACTTCCTGGTTTTAATACAGAACATAAGACAGAAGGAGTAGTGAACACAATTATATATTGTCATGGAATCCTTGAATCGTAGAATGGTTTGGGTTGGAAGGGACCTCAAAGCCCATCCACTTCCACTCCCCTGCCATGGGCAGGGACACCTCCCGCTGGATCAGGGCCTCCAAGCCCCATCCAGCCTGGCCTTGAACACCTCCAGGGATGGGGCAGCCACCACTGCTCTGGGCAACCTGGGCCAGGGCCTCCTCACCCTCACAGCAAAACATTTCAGTCTCCACTCTTTCGTGTAAATTATTAAACTTCTCGGGAAACTCATATATTTTGTAAATATTATTCTGAGAAAAATATAACCACAGGAAGAACTACCATTCCTGAAATGTCTTTTACTGTACTTTTGGAAAAGAAAGGATTTTAAAATCAGAAGTGTTATAGATTTGATAGAATAAAAATAGAGATGGTAGGGCAGGACATTTGGGCATGTATTCCAACTGTCCTGCCACTTCTTCTGGTGTCTGCTTGGACAGCAGGTATCTGTCACTCTTTCCTAGCTGATTTTTTTCCAATCTGTGCAAGCTCTCTGGGCATGGACTTATCTTATTCTATGTTTACACACGGCATCTCACAGTAAATTTTAAATTGAATATTCAGGCTTCGTAGTTACACAAATAATTAATTTAGAACAATGCGTAATGATCATTGGCAAACAAAAAGTCATAATCATAGATATTTATAGGAAGATAAATTCAAATGTCATTCATATACCTGGTTATGTTAAATAGTTTGAATTGTGTGGGGTATTTCTGTGTCAACTAAGTGTGGAACAGAGGAGCAGATGGAATTTCCATTTTGGTCTGTATTCCACAGTGCAAAGCTTTTGATTCGAGGCCAAGATTAAAAACCGCTTTGCTTCTGTGCATCTGTTCCCTCCATGTCCTAATACTCCTATATTTGCCTTCTTAAAACTGTTTTTCTGCTCTTGGCTTATACTTCATCTCTTTGAGAGAGATGCAGAGATCTGTAGACCAAAAATCCTGAAATCTCATCAGTCATACTGACTGATTAGAAGAACAACGGCTTAGGAGCAGGAAGACGCCAGATACTTAGGTGACCCTTAAAGCGCTTTCGTTAGTGTAGGTAAGTGTCGGATGATACTTCTTCAGTGCTGAGCATCAAGGCCTTCTTTTTATTGCAGCTTAAAAAGAAGAGGTAATGTATATCAGATGACACTGAAACTATTTCATAACTGAGCTACCAAGTATGGTTGAATTCTTATGTTCTGCTTTAGAAAGTGCAATCATTTACTGGTGAAGAATTGTGTTTTTTACTCTCTCCTTTCCTATGGGTGAGGTAACTGAGGTTAAGGTCTTAAACTTGCATCTATAAGATTGGTAATTCTGGCAAGTTTTAAAACTATATATTTCAAAGGGAGGGTATGTTAAATTTTATTACTTGAAATTGTTACCATCTCGATTAGAGCAGCCAAAGAAATAATATGAATGGAAAAATACTTGATAAACAAACATATAGTCTAACTTCTGCTAGTGGACAGTATGCATATGCAAATTGGCATTTAGCGTTAGAAGGATATTTTATTAAAGGTTCAATATAAAATTTTGGGAATGATAAAATGTTATTTCAAGACTGTCTTAGGTGCTCACAAGCCTAGATTGACATTAAATTAACACATAATTGTGCTGACCTGTAAAAATAACTAATTAATTTATTACCTAATCCTCTTTAATAAGAGAAGGGATAAAAAGCAGAAACAGAGACATCTTTACTAGTTGCTCTGCAGTAGCACTGGGACTACCATTTGCCTGCTATCTGCTGCATGATTTAATCAACTTTACCAGAAAAATTAATTTTTGCTAACTTGATGAGGTTCTGTGCTGAGAGACCCGTGTAGCAGTGCTCTGTGCTGGATGGACGTACTTGTTATGTTGGTGCTGCTTCCAGAGGCTGTGTCCTGCTTTAGGCATGCAATGTACGTGTGGTAATGATATAGAGTTATTTAAATTTATCAAGCAGGAATTTTATTTTATTTAAGTTATCTATATTCAGGAAATAAAATATTTGCAGAGAAAAGAGAATTCTGCCTCTTTTCATCTCAAGAACAGTGGACCATATGTATATTTAATGGAATGGAATATTTACTTAGGTGTGTGGCGTACTAAAGCATTTTCTTCATTATTCTTCCTTTTATTTTGCACATGCGACTTCCATTTGACCAGAAGTAATGTGATATAAGCTTGTAATTTTAACTCTAATTGAAGATGTAGATAGGAAGCCATCAAAACCTACTAATTTTAGCCACTTGTCAATCATTAGCTCAGAGAGCTAAGAATCTTGGAAAGGCAATTTATCCAATTTGGCTTCAGTGTCTGTGGGTAGAATTAATCCTGCAAACATATTGCTGCCTTCTTCAAGCATAAAGGGAAGGTAGTTGCGTATGTGTTGGACATATGTTAAAAGCATCCTAGCCTCTAAATGCTGAAAACCGATCTTTCCTTGCATAGAATCATAGAATCACAGAACAACCAGGTTGGAAGAGACCCACCAGATCATCGAGTCCAACCATTCCCATCAAACACTAAACCATGTCCCTCAGGGCCTCATCTACCTGTGCCTTAAACACCTCCAGGGAAGGTGAATCAACCACCTCCCTGGGCAGCCTCTGCCACTGCCCAATGACCCTCTGTGTGAAAAACTTCCTCCTAATCTCTAGCCTATATCTCCCCTGGCGGAGCTTGAGGCCATTCCCTCTTGTCCTGTCCCCTGTCACTTGGGAGAAGAGGCCAGATCCCTCCTCTCTACAACCTCCTCTCAGGTAGTTGTAGAGAGCAATGAGGTCTCCTCTCAGCCTCATCTTCTCCAGGCTAAACACCCCCAGCTCTCTCAGCCGCTCCTCATAGGTCCTGTTCTCCAGCCCCTTCACCAGCTTCTTTGCTCTTCTCTGGACTCACTCCAGAGCCTCAACATCCTTCTTGTGGTGAGGGGCCCAGAACTGAACCCAGTATTCAAGGAGTGGCCTCACCAGTGCTGAGTACAGAGGGAGAATAATCTCCCTGGACCTGCATGAGCAGGTTGTACGTTTTATTAGGACTTCACAAAGAAAGATACAGCCTCAACCAACCTAGGTCTATTTGTTTTGACTGCTAATCTGAGGCCAAAACCTTGAAAAGACGTGCATAAAAAAATACGATTAGCTCTGTGCAGAGTAAATGAAACTATCATGGAAATAAACATGGATTCAAGTTATGTTAAGGATTTAACTTGGCTTAGGAAAGATTAATCCATCTGTGTTTATATTTTTGTTCAAGCAAGTAATTCTATTTGTATTATATATTTTCGATTTAGTATCTCTCAGTGGTTCCAACAATTGCTGAAACCATCTGGAGGACTTTATTTGGTCTCCTTATTACTGTAGCTGGGCTGTGTCAGAAAATAACGCTGCCTGATGATGTGTTCTTTGGCTTATATAGCCAGTGACAGGGTTAGAGGGTAGATATTTATTCTTGGTGTACCTTTTGGGGTCTCCTACTTCTCTGAGCTAACAGCTGTAAAAAGTTACTAAATGAGTGACAAGCTCCTCTGGTGCATGTGATTTATAATTGCAGTAAATACCCAAACATGTGTGACTCGGTGCTTCAGACAGATCCATGCAGAAAAAAGTGAGATACTTTGTGCTTTGATGTTGAAGTATGTTGAGAGATGCAAAAATTTCTTGGATCTATTAGATAGGTGGTTTTAAAGATATATTGGTGCCAACGATGATTAGGCACACTCTGTTAAGGCTGGAGGAGAAATACCCTATCCAAGGCTTAATTTTGGCACAGCCACATGAAAACTATATTTCTGCAGTCTTTTTATCTATCTATCTATCTATCTATCTATCTATCTATCTATCTATCTATCTATCTATCTATCTATCTATCTATCTATCTATCTAATCTATCTATCTATCTATCTAATCTATCTATCTATCTATCTATCTTAGATCAAGCAACTGGATTTTTTACAGCTTCTTGAGTAACTACAGGAAAGATGCTTAGGAAGAGGTTTTTTGTTCAGATCCAGCACCTGTGAAATTATTGCCTTTTAGAGAAGTAATCGATTCTGTACCTGCTGAATAGGAAGGATTTAAGAAGTGAATGATTCTTGACTGGTGCTTGACTTACACTTTATTCACAGATTTCTGACTCTCTGCAGTATGTCCACATACTTCATCTCTAGAAAGTGACTAGATTGGATATTTTTTGCTTAATATTACTTTGTCCTCAAGCTGCTGTGTACCTGTTACCCATGTTAGTAATACACATTAATACACTCAATACTTATATGTAGAAATTAATCCTGAGCCCTTTAAACCTATTTTTCAGCCTGGACCAGCCACAGTAATTTTTTTTCAGCAATAGCTCTTTATTCTGTAGTATTGGTGTAGTATGTACTGTTCTACTGGCAATTGTTCATTTGTATTCTAATTACAGAGAAAGAACTAATATTAGAGCAACAAAACCTGCAAGTCACAGGAGGAAGAATTGTTTCGGATCAGAGTGTTGGTACTCCTAACATACCAAAATTCTTTATGGTCTCTAAAGAAAAAATTATTATCCCTCTTATGTGACACACCTGTTAAAAGATAATTAAGAATTAGTACTAATGCAGTAGTGTTTTCCTTATACCTAAATCAGAAAATGGGATTGCTGCTTCTCCGAAACAATTTATAGTTTTCTCTGATAATGTTATAGAAAGTATCTTATCTTTAATGGAGACTCTGAGATCTCAAGTCATTAAGTAGTTTGAAGAGCAGTGAAAACCTATTCCGTATGCTGCAGAGGTGAAATATTTGCAACCAGCTTCTGCTAAAATGCTGGATGACAACAGGCTGCTCAGTTCTGCTGGAGTTAGACCTGAATTACCATTAATGTTTCTTATGTGTGTACTTGATAGGTTTGCAAATTCACATTCAGCAGTGACCTTTTATAGGCAGGCATCTCCCTGATAATGAATGGCAATGTATTTTCTTAATTCTCCCCTTCACCCAGACAGCAGAATATTTCAACACCTTCTCTGTCCATTTAAAGGTGTTATTCATGTTTTCATAAACGCTGTTTTCCTACCCAGTCACACTGTATCTATATTTGATGCCATCTTGAAATGTATTTATCCTCTGGATATATGCTTAACATTTCCATTTTTATTTCTTTGTTAGTTTGAAAATGAAATCATTCTGAAGTTGGACCATGAGGTGGAAGGAGGACGTGGGGATGAACACTATATGCAGTTGTTTGAGTCCATGTGAGTACTGCATGAGACTAAAAGTCTTTAGGATGTGTTGTTATCTTACTGTTCCCACTTCTGAAGCTGGTAATTTCACTTAAAAATAAAATAGAATCTTAGCAGCTTTATTTATGATGGGTGTGGAAATAACACCCTGTTTCCATAAACGTGATTTGAATTAAACTTTGCTCATTGAAACTGTGTTCCTGGTTGCTTTTCAGTATTTTGTGCTCCAGCTAAATGATGAAGAAAGTATACCCAACCTGCATTTCTCTATCCAGCTTTCAAGCCAAGATAATCAAATATTCACCCTGTTTTTTCTGTCTTACCTCATTTTTCTTTATAACCTTTCTTGGGTTTATTATGCATTAATAAGTAAGTACTTTAAAATGTCTTATTTGCTTTTATCAATGTCTCAATGGGACACCAAGATGTTGTTCTCTGATGTAAGGTGGCTATCCTGGAGTGAGAGTTTCTAACAAAGCCTGCAATAGCGTCTCCTTCTCTCCTCAGTTGCTGACATTCAGTTTTATTCTCAGAGTCAGTGGCTGTGTCTTTGCTTGTGGCCGGCTGCATCTGATATATTGGGCAGTGGTGGGATTCTTGTACTGCCTCTGAGAATTTATCCTTAGCTTTGTGCTTCAGGCTATAACAGCGATGAAGTTCATTGCTCGTCATACGCTTTCTCAAACATTGACAACCTAGTAGTTATTAAGCATAGAAATTCTGTAGCGCTTTGTCTACATGACAAAATTGATATTGTGGTATTGAGTGTGTATGTTTTTACGCTTTCAAGCCTACTACATTGTATATACTGTATTTTTGTGTAGAGGGTAGTGATCTTTGCAAAGATACATCCTTTACCAGATGAAGCATAAAATCTGTGTATACCACAATGGCAAAATAATTGCTTTCAGTGAAAACATAATTTTCTAAAAAATAATTGTATAATTAAATATGAATATGTAAATGTTATCGTGTGTAAACACTGTGTCATGCCATTATAATTAAATAGTAGCCTTTAAAAGAAAAATTTAAATCAAACACAATTTAAGCATGACAAGGACAGGTGGAGTTATAAAACTGAGTCTTTCGCTTCCGAACAGGCCATGACTGGGTAAACTGAGAGCAGTAGGTTGATTTTTCAGTATTGCATGTTCAATGTTGGGTTTCAGGTCTTAGGGTAGCTAAGAAGTGATGCAGAGGTGTTCAGGCCAGCCCTCCTGATGATCAAAACCAGGCCTACAAGTACATAGTTTTCTTAATCACATTTCTGCAAAGCCTAAACTGGGATGCCTGCCTGAATTGGTGCTACAATTCATCTTCTCCAATACTGAGGATTCGGCTGACACAGTGACATTTATTGCAGTATTAAACTTTCCTTGCTGCGAATAATTTTTTTTCCCCAATATGCATGCTAAATCATCCTTGCCTCACTTTAAACCAATTATTTTTTGCTTTATCCACAGGAGACATATAGACTCATTTATTTTGTTTCTCTTTGTGGCAGTTTTTAACAAATTTGAATGTTGCTGTCAAGTTTCTTTTGGTCTTTTCTTTAGGGTAAACAATCCCGGTATTTCAGTTAGAAATAGACATTCCTACCATGTCTACATCTATTTTGAAATGCTACATTGCCTTAAAGCTAGAGAAAGCATTCAAGCTGAGGCTTTATCAATGCAAAGAGGAAAGCTTCCTTCAGATCTTATGTGTGAAACTCTTTAAAGTTGACTTTTTCTGCACTGTGTAACACTGTTTGCTTGTCTTATTTGCAGTTTACTCTTGCATTCAAATATTTTCCTAGAGAACTGGTGTCTATACAGTTAATCCCCATCTTTCAGCAGTGCATTTAGTCTCATCAAACATAACACCTAGTGTTTGATCTTCCTGCCTTTCTAAGGTACCCTTCTTTCTTTGAGATATCTTTTTTTTTTCTCCTCAACACTCTCCCATGTTACACAACACTTCAAGGTGAAGGTTTCACTTTTCTTAAGATGTCTCTTCATGTTATCTCCAGATAATATTTTTTGTTCCACCTTTGAAGTTGTTTAATGATGCATGTACAGGGGCAGTAGAAGCACTGTATATTGACTTATCTGTGGTAGGACTGTTCTCTTCTCTTGCTTGTTTTTGTTGGTTTGTTTTGTTTTAAATCCTCCTACCTTTACACCTTTCAAAGCAGTGATTTGAAGCTTGCGTGCTCAGCTCTGTGTTCCAGCTGGATAGAGACCCAGTTGTATTTGGCTCCAGATTTATTAATCTGACCATGCTTTCATGAACTAATTTCCTATAATTGTCTGCACTCTGCACAGTTCCAGTTGCCACCAGAATACAGATATTTAGCAGTCAGTGACTGTCTTGTGTGGTGATGCTCACCTCTGTAACCAAAACCACCCACACTTGTTGCCTGCTGGGGACTTCCCCATGCAGAAATAAAATAGGATCAGCAGAAGTTGAAGTATGGCCTTCCTGTTGTCCATAGTGCTACAAGATGGCATTCGCCGCAGCAGGGATATGACCTGTGCTAGTGAATGCTGTCTCAGACAAGAGCAAGAAGAGTTGGGGTAGTATAGAATCATAGAAGCATAGAACCACCAGGCTGGAAGAGACCAAGAGACCATCATTGAGTCCAACCATTCCTATCAAACACTAAACCATGCCTCTCAGCACCTTGTCCACCCATCCCTTAAACACCTCCAGGGAAGGTGAATCAACCACCCCCTTGGGCAGCCTGTTCCAGTGCCCCATGACCCTTTATGGGAAAATGTTTTTCCTAATGTCTAGCCTAAATCTCCCCTGGCGGAGCTTGAGGCCATTCCTTCTTGTCCTGTCCCCTGTCACTTGGCAGAAGAGCCTAGCTCCCTCCTCTCTACAACCTCCTCTCAGGTAGTTGTAGAGAGCAATGAGGTCTCCCCTCAGCCTCCTCTTCTCCAGGCTAAACACCCCCAGCTCTCTCAGCCGTTCCTCATCGGGCCTGTTCTCCAGCCCCTTCACCAGCTTCGTTGCTCTTCTCTGGACTCGTTCCAGAGCCCCAATATCCTTCTTGTGGTGAGGGGCCCAGAACTGAACACAGTATGAATTAGATGAGAGGCTGTCTCAGCAAGCACAATAGACAAGGGTAGCCTGTTCTGGGAAATGCAGGAGAACCTAGCTATATGAATGCAAGTTGTACTATGCTGCTTTTCCTCAGGCTCAGAAAATGAATTCTGGTGTGTTTTAGTTACTAATATAGGCACAACAGAAAAGAACATTTGGAAGCTTTCCAGTTCTCCATCTTTGCAGTGGCCTATGTTATGCAGTTCTTTTCTCGAGACTTATTGAAAATTAGTTTTTCTTTTTTGTCAAGCTCTGCTTAAAAATTCAAAGGTTTCCTGCTCCCTCCTGGGAGACAAAGAAAAAACTTCTGAAGTTTTATGGGTTCTTTTTATTTGGATTATTGTATAAAGCTGAGTGAGACAACTTTTTAAATGTTACCTCATGAGACAGGTATTCCTCTCCTCTGCTCATTTTGTACTTCTCCTCTATGTGCACTCCAGTTCATCTTTCTTTAGTAACTGGAGTTATGTACTGCATCCTGGGTGAGATCTAGCAATAGATTTGTTTTATGTCACTGTTTTTCTCCTTGTATTGGAAAGAAATGTGATGCCTTAGTGAGTCGCAGTCAAGTAACTTTCATACGTCTGCCTTCCTTGCTGTCACTCCAAGTGAACCTAGGGCAAAAATCCATAATATACACTTAAATGGTGACTGTAATTTTCTTTATGACAATCTTATTCTGTTTCTGACACTTACATATGTAAAAGAAACCCATTTCTCCTATATAATGCTCCACTCTCCTGTACAATTCTGAGACTTCCTTATTTTCTTTTCCACGAATATAATTTCATGGGCTCCAGCCTATTCTGTTGGTTCTCTGATTTTCCAATCTTTTAGTATATAACATTCAATTTGCAATACATTTAGTATCCTAAGCTACCTTTGAATAATTTATTTAAATATTTCAAGTATTTCTTCAGAGTAGTCAGAGAGCAGCAATTAAATAATTCTTAATTTATCTGTTAGTCTCTGTCTGTCACATATTATACAATATAAATGTTTTTTCCGACACACATATACACCCTCCCTCTGTCTCAGCAAATTAACTCTGTTGGATCTGTGTAATCCAAGGAATAAATCGAGGTGCTGGTTTTACTTTGCTTGAGTTGGAACTTCTTTGAGGTTGGTTACTTTGCTGAGGTTCCAGTCTAGGCTGAAGCTTTGAGCATTTCTTTGGAGTTGAAGTTAATATGAGTATGTATTTTCTGAGGAACATTTAAGTAATTCTGAGGAGTACAAAATTATTTTTGCAATTAATTAAAACTTATTACTTTATAATGAAATTTTTAAAAATAATGATGTACTTAAAGTTTAGTAAGTTATTCAATGTATTTGCATATAAATTGAGTGCTGCTAATGAAACACTAAGAGGTCAGAAATGAATAATAATGCATCATTGAATCTCCTCAGCTTAAGCACACAACGTAGTTTCAGGGATAATATTGCAGTTGCTAGTTTGATTTCACTATTTTCCTGTTAGATAGATAGTGATCTATGTGCTACTAATAAAATACGCGAAATACACATGTAATTACTTTGTGTGTTGTGCTGGGTTAACCTTGTCTGGATGTCAGGTACCCACCACCAAGCTGCTCTGTCACTCTTTTTTGGTAGAACAGAAGAAGAAGAAGAAGAAGATAAGATGGAAAGGAACTGATAGGTCAAGATAATGGCAACCTAATAAAGCTTAAGCCATGTGTAAATTTGAAAGGAAATAAAGATGTATTCCCACCTTCCCATCAGCAGGTGATGTCCAGCCACTTCTGAGGAAGCAGGGCTTCCATACATGTAGCCATTGCTCCAGAAGACAAACGTTGTACTAACACATGCCTCTTGCTCCTTCTCCTTCCTCTTAGCTTTTATTTATAAGCAGATGCCATATGGTATGAAACATCCCTTTGGTCACTGTGGGTTGACTGTGACCTCTCCCAAGATCTTGGCCACCCCCAGCCTATTGGTCTTTGGGGCTGAGGGGGAGAACATTGGAGAGGCATTCTCCAAGGGTAACCTGAATACTGGTGTGTTATTGGTGCTTTTCTAGCTACCAGTATTGAAAGCACAGCACTATAAAGGCTGCTAAGGGAAAAATTAACTCCATCTGACCCAGAACAGATATATGCATATATAAATTTATATATAATAAACATGCAATTTATTAGAGAGAATCCTAATGGAAAACCAGAATGCTAGGAGATGGAAACGTATTCTTAAGCAAAGAAAGAAAATGATCATTAATGTGGTGCTGACAATAATTTCATAACATTTAAATGGTTAAGCTTTGAAAGCAAAGCTATAATAGTGCTGTGAAATATCTACTCCTGATATTCTTCAGCACTTTACAGAATCAGAGTATGCTAATATTTTATTAATATAAATTGGAAACTCACTTTCCTATACTTTATCAAAAGAGAACTGCCTGTTCTTTGTAATCTGCAAAATATTTATTATTTGTTTTTCCTTATTTCTCAAGGGCATATTGCTTTGCTTTGGTGATGTCTTGTTCTTGAATATGGGTTTTGATTTACTGTTATTTGTGTTAGTGTGAACTTTCTACTCATATGTAACTGTGCTCAGAGAAAGAAATTATTGTATTTTCTTCTGTGTGGTAACAGAGGAAAGGCAGCAAAATGTTTATTGCAATAGTGTGGCTTTCCAGAGCCTTGAGTTTATTATAACACAGATGCAGGTTGTCTCATTCTGAAACTGGGGGGATACCCTTGAATCTGAAGTAAATTTCAGGCAGGAAAAGAATTCAGCATTTGCTTCCAGGTCCAAACAGTTTTGCAGCTGATGGGACACTAATTTTTGCAGTATTGTAATAACGTTTGTGTGTGTTTGCAGTCTCCTGGAATGTGCGTGTCAGTATCCTGGCATTCATCGCTTGGTGGAAAGTTTTGTCAGCCTAGTTAAGGGCCTCTTGGAGAAACTGCTGGATTACCGGACTGTAATGAATGATGAAAGCAAGGACAATCGCATGAGCTGCACTGTGAACCTACTGGTATGTTCTCTATTGTAATTCTTGTGTGAGAATGGGGAAGAGCTTTAGAATCCATTTATTGAAGAGGAAGGTAAATCTTCCTGGGGAGCGAAAGTGGTTGAAAATGCTCAGTAGCAATTTAAACTCTGAGGCAAGGGATTTTTATATCTATTTGTATGGATATATGCACAAACTTGAAAGCAATGCCTATTCAATTCTTTGGGTTTTCTTTCATGTTTTATCCACCTTGATTCTGTGGATAAATAAAGATATCTACTGCTTGTATACCTTTACCTTTTGATAGGCTTAGAGTAACAAAGGGCTTTTGCCAGAGTCAAGCTCTACATGAGGAATTAGCCCATGTGCTGCTCAGGAGCTCAATAATCATATTTTTTAAATGTGGAGAGGAAACTTGGAATGCTTTTAAAAATTTTTAATGTTTTTAGAATTTTTTAAATGTAGAGAGGAAACTTGGAATATTCACCTGCAGAAAGGTGCCAAGAAGATTTGAATCTCTGATCTGGTTCAAGGCCACCCCAACCCTTTTCCCTCTTCCTCTTTTGTAACGAGGATATCACATGTAGAGATTCCTCTGCCAGGAAACTCCTTTAAACTGAAGAGAAACTTTCAGGATGGGTAAAAGTGCATGGCTAATTTGTATTGCACTCACTCTCTTCCTCAGTAATCACTGCACAATGTGATTTAAATTTCTGCAGCTCTTCAGGAGGTAATTCATACATTTTGCACAGCCTTAGCAACTCACTCTCCAACCAATTATCATAGTGACAAAAAAGGGTTTATTCATAGAATCAGCAGGTTGGAAAAGACCCATCGGATCATCGAGTCCTACCTATCAAATACTAATTCCTGGAATTAGCGCCTTTGGAGGTATTCTACTGCAGTGTGACATATCAATGGTGTTACACATCAACTTCCCTAAATACCAGGGTTTTTTCTGGTCATCAAGAGTAGTCAGAGCATGGTGTTTAATCTGATAACAATTGCATAGTCATATTTTCCTCTTCTCTAACAGAAAATCTTTCACTAGCGATTTCATTACAGAACTAGGAGAAATATACATATGTATGTATTATAATAACATAGACTGATAACTAATTAAAATAGGAATTGAAGCAGTAGTGCCAGGTTTAAACTTTGATAGTCTGTAAAACAAAGAATTTCTTGTATTGTCCAGCTAACCAGAAAAGGAAATTCTCAGCATATTTATTTTTATCTTGTGTTTTACTAAGAGATAATAGGAGCTAACTTAAATGTTTGTGTCTCTAGAATTTCTACAAGGACATTAACCGTGAAGAGATGTATATCAGGTACGACAGTTGTTCTGTTGGATCTGTTTTGGAGAGGGTAATAATAATCTCTAATGAATCTGTTTCTATCAGTGTGCTTGGATGTCTGTTACTCCAGCCTCATTTTTTAGTCTTAATCCGTTGTTTGCTTAGCCTTCAGTGATTTGGAACCTGTCGTATGTATTCAGCAGCAGCATTTTTGTTCCCAAGGATCTACTGTTAGATGATTGTCACTCAACATTCATTTTCTGTTGTTTTAAATAGGGAAAACGCAGCTAGATTTGAAGTTTGGTGGACGATGTATCATACATTCAGAATGGCAAGAAAAACATTTGAATTCTGTAGAATTGTGCAGTCTGCCAAGTCTCTTTAACTATGCATCACTACATGCAATGGAGAATTACCAGTAAAGCATTTTTCTGTAAGAGCTATAGCTATACTGGCAAATCCTTTCAGGTGTATATGGCCTCTTACTCTCTCCAAGGGTTTTGTATATGAGCTGCAGTAAATTTTGCTGTCCAGAAGCTCTCTGTTTCTTGCCTGTCCTCTCATTCTGCAAAATCTGCAGACCCACCTGCAGTACGATACACAGGGTTTGAACTGAGGTGAGCAGTGAAGGTGATTCAGAGCTAAATTTGGAGCTGTGGTTGGAGTGACCAAGGGGAAACAATGCGCTCTCTGTGGGCATTGCTGAGGGGGACATGTTTTCAGTTGGTTTGACAACTGGGAACAGTAGTTCCTTGAACTGCTACAGCAGGATGTCAGTGTTCATATGTCAAAAAAGCAAAAGATGGGATGCATTTTTTCCCTTCTGGCTGAGGAAAAGATGTGGCTTATGTCACGTAATGGGCAGTGGTTGTGCTGGTAGCAGCAGTGCTGCCCTAGGCATCAAGGAGGACACTGGCCACTTGACTTAGAACAACCCCTCTGCCCCTATGACCTTCCAAATTGTACAGTACTTGCTTTGCTTTTCTGGGTTGGTACTCTCTGTTCTCTCCTCTACCTTTTGTCTGTGTCTATTTATATGAGGAATGTTTATGTGCAATCAAAAGATACTACAGAAAAAAAGTGTGTTTCTTTAGCAACAGTATAGAAATAATGGACTGGAGATCTGACTTAAATGCTGAGTCTAGTAGCTCCTCCTCTTAGAGGTGGAGCTGACAGCAATTCACAGGAGATTATCTCTTTCTCCTCCTTTGTGCACAATGCTTCAGCAAACAGCAGGAACACAGAAGTGTGAATAAATGCACAAAACCTGAACCCATCTCAGTGTCCTTAAAGACTCTTCGAGTAGTGACTGCATCACGTCTGTGCAGTTTCCATTACAGAATTTACCTAGAACTCAATATCTAATTCTTATTCTCTCTTTTAACAGATATTTGTATAAATTGCGAGATCTTCATTTAGACTGTGAAAATTACACAGAGGCAGCATATACCCTTCTACTTCATACGTGGCTCTTGAAGGTTAGACTTTCTAAACTCTCTCTATAAATAAACTTTGTAGTTTCCAAATGTGTAAGTTAAAAAGTGATTGTCCTAATCTCTCTTTTTACAGCATGTTAGTTAATTTCCATAGGGGTATTCACGTTTCTAGTTAAAAAGACTGAAGTAGATTGTACAAAATTAACATTAATTGTTGAAGATGAGTTTTCAGTAGGGATTAAAAGCCACAGATTGATAAAACTAAATATTGTAGTAAAAGTAGTTTTACTTCATAGTAAGAACATGATGTGCAAATTCTGAAGGCATTTAACTTCCATTTGGTTTTCATTTTGCTGATTTCTTACTCTTGCAAACATGACAAAAGTCAAAATGAAATGCAACTTTTTCCAGCTACTGCAGGGTGACCTCTGACTTTTTAAGTTAAATAGGTTAGGTTTCCTTTCTTCTGTGGCTGGCCATAATTTTTTACTGCAACTAATGTTTATTCTCTTTATAACCGACTTTATGAATAGAAATGGTCAGTAAAAGGTATTTCTATTTAAAGGGGAAAAAAAAAAATCAAGTTTAGATATTCTTCAACCAAAAAAAAAGAGATTTCTTACGGCATGCCTTTTCATGTGGAACTATAGAAATGTGGCTTTTTGCGGTGATACCTTGCTTCAATTTCATTTTGATTTTTATTATCATACGAAAATATGAGGTATATTGTTTGTGTTGGAATAGAGAAAGATAACGTTATAGGCAGATAATTTAATATAAAAATAAAAACCATATCAGACAAGTTGACACCATGGAAGTGAAATGTAGCACTTGTTTAAAGAGGTCATGAAAACATGAAAATATTACCAGTGCCTTTCTCAGTTTTTTGGGGTTTTTGGTTTTTTGGAAGGGTAAAAAAGAGAGGGAGGGAAAAAAAACAATTAGAAGAGCCAAAGGGATTAACCCTTGGGGAGAGGTGTTGTGTGTGGGAAATAAAGAAGTCCAAAATCATGGTTTTTTTCATTTGTTTTTATTCCCAGTGGTCAGATGAACAGTGTGCACCCCAAGTCATGTCGACGGAGTTCCAGTGTTCACAGACCTACCGACACTTGAAAGAGAATTTGTATGAGAAGATCATAGAATACTTTGACAAAGGAAAGGTAGGTTTGTAGAGTTTTTCTCCCGCCCAATATCTTTTTACTGTGTTAGTTTGGATAGTTGTATTTAATGAATAATCTCTAAATGAAACCTTTGTGTAGGGAATCCTCTTTGAAATGTGGGCCAAGTCAAAATTGTGTTCTGAAGGCTTATGCACTGAGTATACTTATTTTATATGGACTTTATATGGTTTCAATAACCACATTCACAAAGATATTGGGCTGATGTTTGTCCTGGTCACAAGCATCGCTGTCAGACAGTAATGAAATAATAAAAGCCACTGAATGTACTTTCCTTTACTAGGAGAAGTGTATGGACTCTGCAGGTTGCATTTCTAAACCTTTTGGTTATTATAGCCACAAAAATCAAACAATTGAAAATGGACATAACTGTTTCAGACAAGCCTGAGAATTGCATCCCACGTTTGAAGTTGTAGTACTTTGATATTCAGTGCCTGGGTTTAGTTCAGCTACTCCAATAAATATGTTAATAAAATTGCCTGTCAATGCAATGAGAGTAAAGATAAGATTTTTGGAAATTAAGCAAAGGACTAGGAACATGGGAAAAAAAATTTTGCAAGGCTGGGTAATAAATATTTTGACCCAATAAGGCCTTTGAAGTCATTACACTTGCTCAGCTGTAGCCAAAGGTGTAAAACAGGAAGGCAATTCATTACTGCTTTGTGCAAAATAAAGGCATAACTCTCCCACAAAAGTCCCTCCTATAATTCAGAAGACAAAGGTTTTGGTAAAGGAGAATTCAGTGCTTTTTGTAATTTCCCAAGGATTTTGGTTGGCGTCTGAAGTAACTATGATGTAGCAGTTTCCACTCACTGCAGCAGAGTTTTAAAACCCTCATGATTTCTGATCTACCTAGAGTTCAGGTTCTGCCTAGGTGCATCAGAGAGGTTTGCAGGCAGCTGTCTGGTTCAGAACTACCAGGTCCAGAAGAATGTGGCACCCTGTAAAAATGGTCATAATGCCTGTGACCACCAGTGTCCTTACAGAAGTAGAGAATCACGCTCAGAAAATCCCTTTTGTCTCTGTTCTGAGTAGAAGAAAAGACAGACAGAATTTGAGAAGAAATATCCTCAAGAGAGGTTATTTCTATCTGCTTTAAGATCACTTTGTGCTGCATTCATTAAGTGCCTGTAGCAGGTGAGGAAAGCTGTCCTAGTCTTTCCAGTGCAGTTCTGCAGTTCCTCACCGTAATTTTCAGAGGTGGCTATTAAGCTGTGTGGAAAGAAACCAGCTGCTGCTGCAGGCGAGCAGCAATTTAGGTCTTGTAATTTTTTTTAGTTGACTAGGAGAGCTGCCATGTGCAAGACTACCTATGATTATATCTGTTTCAGAATTGCTTGTAAAAGGAAATGTGTTTGTTTTAAGGAGAAGCAGGAGTCAGTCCCCTCATGCGCTGCTCCTGCGCTTGGGATGTAGTCTGGATGTTATGCACCTTTGTGATTTACTCTTCTTTTTTTTTTAATGTATCTGAAAGGTGATTTTTTATTATCTTATTGTAAGAATAAAGTAGGTTTGCTTATTCCGTCCTATAATGAACCATAAAACACTTTTATGTCTTAGATTAAACTGCTTTCCTAAAGTTTATGATTGCCTTAAGTCTTCCATTCTGAATATGCAGTTAATAGATTACTGCAATTTAAAGGTAGCATAATCAATAAGAGTAGTTAAACAGTGATGTGTTAAAAATGTGTTTGTTGGATCTGGATTTAGTTTCCAAATATATTGTTACATTGCAGATGTGGGAAGAAGCCATATCTTTATGCAAAGAACTTGCAGAGCAATATGAAAAGGAAGTTTTTGACTATGAACTTCTCAGTCAAAATCTGGTAAGTTTATATAAAGGCCTTTAGATTATTCCATTCAGAGAAGTTAATATTTTGATCTATCAAATGATAGAACTGCTTACGAGATTGTCATCTCTGATTAATTTTTAATTAATTTGTCACAGAGTTGCTATGTTGTATTGTAACAATCATAAAGAACTATTTTTTGAAGCTGCATGGACTGGTCCAGTGGGAGGTGTCCCTGCCCATGGCAGGGGATTGGAACTAGATGATCTTTAAGGTCCCTTCCAACCCAAACTACTTTATGATTCTGTGATTCTAACTTGAATCATGTCAAGTCTAAAGAATTCTGTCTCATTTGAGGAATGGGGAAATAATACATCACCAGGAATTAAAACTAGGTCCAAAGGGTAGCAGGAAGATTAAATGTACCATTATTTGTTTCCATTAAAATTGAATTATTCTCAAAAGAATCCTCTCCCCCAAATACCTTCCTGTTTTCCCACCTCCAAGATCCTACACTGGCATGAACTTTAACAAAAGTTAGACTCATTCTAAAGATGTCCCTGAGTCTTCCACAAAGAAGTGATGGGAATTAAAACATGATGACCTTGAAGAGTGTTTTGTATTAAAAAGCTGCTTTTCCTCCCAATCAGTTCTGCTTTTATCCTAAACTAGAATATAAAGACAAGATTTTTGCCCATTTCAGTCGCAGTGTTGCGTGTCTCATAGGTTTAAATCAGGAAATAAAAACGGTAAACCTAAAGGACGCTTAGTATTTTATAGAAGACTTTGCTCTAAGCCCTTGACATGCTGTGTGTCCTTAGCGTGATGGCAGGGCAAAAGCTTGAGTTGATCCATACCTCAGAAAACAGTTCAGGCAGAGTATTTTTCCAAATGTATTATTTCAGTAATGCCGTCAGTTAGGAGTTTAAAGTGCTGAGTGTGACTTCAATAGTTGCTTTTTGTTTTTTTCTTTTCACAACAGTAAGTTAAGGGTAAGCCTGATTCTGGGGTCAAATAATTGAAGTTGAAGCCGTATGCATTTCGCTATGTATTATATTTGCATAAAAGTGTGAACAATATTTAGTGTAGTACAACAGTGTTGTGTTCATGCTGATAATTGCTATAGCTTACCAACTATATGTGTGTATATATATAATTGATCTCTCCTGAATATCTGCTTATATCTATACTAGTCAAGAAATAAATAGGGAAAAAAACCCCTAAAACAGGAGTAACTGCAGTTGCTTTTGCTTTCAGATTCAACAAGCAAAGTTCTATGAAAATATCATGAAAATTCTGAGACCTAAACCGGACTACTTTGCTGTTGGGTATTATGGCCAAGGATTCCCCACTTTTCTAAGGGTAAATGTGTTAGAATTCTTACTTTTTTCATCTATTTTCATATGCTTTTGAAAATTTGAGTGTCATGTACCAAAGCGAGTGAGTATCTGGGGATATTTGACATGAATTCAGTTTTGCTTGGATGCAGGACTGTATTCAGAATCTGAATTATTACTTGTTAAAATATGCATAAGATGTTTTCAGATGCATTTTAGTTGCTTCTTTCTGTTACTTTGATTGTAGAAACTGGAATATATGATATGGTGAAGGTGTGAATATATGATATGTGAATGCCAAGTGCAGCAATATGATGTAACTTGTTATGGACAGCTCTTATGATATGTATTTCTCAGTGATTTCCCACAGAACTTATTGATAACACATGGAATATCATTAACCTAATATCATTAAATCCAAAATTCTGTTGCATGTGAACCTGGTATTTTTAGTGGACCTTGTCATGGACTGACAAGAGTTTCAGATTGATATTGCCTCTCAGCTGCAATTGAAATATGTTATGAATGTAGAAACAGCATATATTTCAGAACAATACACGCTGTAGCCCAGAATTGTCTCATTATAAGTGAGAAATAATAGATAAGTAGAGTAGGGGAGAGTATAATATAGAGCAAGCTTGTGGTGATATCGACCAAGTTGCCTTGAAAACAATGGATAATTACTGAAAATATCTTCTAATGCTACACCCAGGGAAGCATGCACCTTTTGTTTCTGGTATTATATAAGTATCCTGTTAAATGAAACAAACTGAACCACAAACGAGCACACTTGGCATCAGACTGTATTGCAGATGAGGCCATTTCATCATACCAAGGAGAAGGAGCAGGTAGAGCCTACCTGTTGGTATTAGAAAGCTCTGAAAGCTGGACTCAGAATGTATTTGAAAGCAAATCCCTTTACTTGACAGACAAGGAGAAAAGGAATTTCAGTACTTTTTCTTTCTGATTTTGTTTTGCTCTACAGAAGCATAGTTAGTGGTAATAACAGTTTATCTTCACTCTGGGTAATAGCATAAAGTGCAGGCTTTGGAGAGTCAGTGCTGCATCCCAGCACCTGGTCAAAATAGTGTCTTGCTTTACAGTTAATTCAGAAAACAGTAACACTTATTCCAAAATTTGGAGATCTCAGTGTGTTTTTGTATGAATATGTACGTATAGTTTCTACCTCAGCATCATATAGCCCAAGAAATCAGCTATTTATTCCCTGCAGAACAAGATATTCATCTATCGTGGGAAGGAATATGAGAGGCGAGAGGATTTCCAGGCACAGCTCATGAGCCAGTTTCCCAGTGCTGAGAGGATGAACACCACCTCAGCACCTGGAGAGGATGTGAAAAACTCTCCTGGTCAATGTATCCTTGAATATGTGGGAGATGGCAGAATGAAGGTAGCTAGAGGAAACTTTTGTAGCAAGTGTTCATCTGTGTGGATCAATCATTTCCTAAAAAGGATGCAAGTTTACTAATGTGGCAGCTCAGTTTGCAGTTTTGCTTATATGCCCTGCATATCTTTTATGGTTTGCTTGTAAGGTATTTGCTCCTGTCTACAAATCTTTTAAATACTTCCATGTCTTGATGTTAAATTCATGTCTTCCTTAAACATTTTTCTGACTAGTACAACATTTGGTAATCATCTGTATTTCTCAGCAAAATAAATATATACCTTCTATCACTCTCAGAAGTTTTCCTAGGAAAATTAATTCAAAAATATTGTTAACTACCTTTCAGAATGTCCTAAATTATTCTTGTTTCGAAGTACTCTAACAGTTGCTTGCATGCATTACCTTTTTCTTCATGTTCTGATATAAATCATTACTGGCAGAGTAGATATGAGATCACCTCACTGTATTAAGCATTTTTTTTTTCATGATTTGATTTTTCTTTGATGATTTTCAGGGTGATATTGTAACACTTCATATGCTTTCTCCTTTCTGTTGTGGTAGAACCTGTTGGAGGAGAAAAGGAATACTGCTTTCTTTTCACACTGTTGGGAATGAAGTGGAGGGTATTACAGGCTTGTCTAAAATGGTACATCAAGCTTGAGAGCCAAGCTCTTAGTCTTACCTATTTTTTTTTTTTTTCATCATATGCTTCAGTTCTCTCTTAAAGTAGAATTTACTCACATCTACTTGCAACTAACAAGAGGTACACTACTTGTGCACTTAAAAAAAATCTGCACAATCTAACCTGAGGAGATGAGTTTCAAATATACTGAAATATGTAATAGTACTATATATTTACTTACAAATACAGTGTTCAGATATAAAAATAACAGTTCCACAGAAAAAGGAAATCTCAGGGAAAAGAACTGCTCAGTTACAGATTTCAAAGATGAAATGCTAGACATGATGACATTATGCTTGCCTGAAGCTAAATAGTGATACTGTTAACATGAGATGTTGTTGATCTTATTTTTCTAAGTTGACTTCCACAAATGAAACCTTGCCCCCTACAGAGTTTTTTCATCAGGAAATGTCTTTTTTTCTTCCCCCCACAGTCTACAGCATTTCACACTGATATCTAATAGCATGCCCTTAACTTTCACAATTTCAGATATCCAGTGTTTTACAGTGCAGCCAGTCCTGGAGGAGCAACCGAGATTCAAAAATAAGGCAGTACCTGATCAAATAATAAAGTAAGTGCCTTTCTGTAATGCAATGAAACTGGGTCCATATTCATAAACTGACAACTATTATTTTGTGAAGTTGGCCATTTGCCAGTGAATTTTAGAGCTTTTGTTGTTGAGATGCTTTTGAGATTTTGCAAAGGAATAAATTAAATTAATTGTCCAAAGCATTTTGAGGACAAACTGGCCAACATTTCCAAACTGCTTAGCCAATGTGGAACAGGTTGAACTTATCACATGCTCCTAATTAAGGGCTCTGACTACCTGTGTGGAAAGAGCTGGCTCATTCTAGTAGCTGATGTCACAACTACACGCAGAACCTACTGCAATATTGGCTGACTTCAAGCTTGTGAGATTTTTATCTCCAAAGTCATCAATATATATTAAGGAAGATTATAGTAAAGGTGGAGAGAGACTCCTTACCAAGATTTGTAGTGACAGGATGCTGGGCAACAGTTTTACACTGAAAGAGGGTAGATTTAGTTTGAAATGAAGAGGAAACCCTTTAATACGAGGGTGATGAGACACTGGAACAAGTTTCCCAGAGATGTTATGGATGCTCCATTATTAGGAGTGTTCAAAGTCAAGTTTTAAGGAGCTCTGAACAACCTGATCCAGTGAAAGATGTCCCTGCCCATGGCAGAGGAGGGTTGGAACCAGACAATCTTTTAAGGTTCCCTCTATCTCAAACCATTCCCTGACTAATATGATTGCAAACAAGGCCAATAAGAGCTGTTGCCTATCACTGACACCTGAATGAGAAATTTCAAGATAGTATTTGTTAGCTTGTAACTTGAAGACAACAAAGAGTACAAGCACCATCAGATCAGACAGGACATATTTTCTCCTTATTCTTGTAAGTACCTGGTGAAAGCACAAGGTGTGACTATCTTCTGAATTGAAACTGGTTAAAACAGGCATCCTAAGCAAAAATTTCTCCAGATAAGCTGAGACACCTGCCTTGTTCATGCAAGAGATACTTTGTGATGCTTCTACACCTCAACAAACAAAAACTCCGACTAAACACCTTAACCATACTTGTGTTATGACTTTCCAAAAAGAAACTGAAGATAGATAGCTTCTTTTTCTCAGCTGAGATGTGGTCGTTTGGAACTGTTTTGCAGCTGGATTCAAAGTAGGTGTCACCTTTGCCTGCAGCCTTCTCCATAGAATCTTTCCTGAAATTGCAGTTGATTCAGAGTGTAGAATAGGAATCACCTCCCCATATATAACAAAGTAAAGCAAGACAGTACAAGAACAGATCTCTTAGTAGAAGATTAAACAAACAAACACACAAACAAAAGAAAACAACTGCGGTCCCAGTTACAACTTGAATTAATTTTAAAATCCGTATGTGAAAGTCAGCTTGTCAGCCTATAAATCTGATCCTATTTGAACAGTTAGCAGTGTAGTTCCAGCCACAGATTTTGTATTTGTAACAATTTTATGCTCCACATAAAGTACAATCTCTTATCATACGGGAGCTTTTAGAATTGTCTGAGCTGCAAAGTTCAACTAAACTGCTCATTTCATCTGGTCTTAGACATTTGCTGTTATGAGTGTACTTTAATGGGCATTTAACTGTTAGTTACATTAGTTGATGGTAATGCATTTATACTAACAAAGAACTTAAAATATCTGAACTGTATAGAGTCACCTGATTCGGTGTGGCAGTATTTTCCACTTTCTTGTCTTTATTGATGAAGATAACCCTTGTAATTTGGAGCAGAAATCATAGAGTCCTATGAACTAATGTACCAGAAGCTTGCTTAGCTCAGTTGTTTGGGGTCTTTCCATTTATTCGTCTCTCTAAGTTTCCATAAAAGCGTTTGGTTTTACTATAAGGCATTCCTGAGGTTTTTGTTTTGCTCTGCAAAATTAGATGTTTCTTAACATGGCTTTAAGTTTATTCATATTTCAAACAAAATCTCAGAACTAAAAGGCCAGGTTTTTCTGTAGACAGCAAAATACTTAGTCAAAATTGTGCCATCTCTGTTCTTTCAAATTAGCAGCACTAAAACCCAAGTTGTTTAGAGTGTGTAGGAAATATGTGCTCACAGTGATTGAGAATGATTCATTAGCTAAATATAATAGACCGTAACATGAATTTGCAATAGATTTCTCTACATTGATGTGCCCCTTTACAGTTGTTTACAGTCATTTTCTTATCTATCTCAAGAGATTGTTTTGAATGGCTTTGATGCGTTCAGTTTATTGAATAACTGTTGCTCTGCTTTGTAAGTAGCATTGTTAGATGTGATTAGACTGATTTGACATGCACTGTGGATGAATAAACACATGTATCAGTCCAGGTGAATAGATCTACTCCATTCAGTCCATTAGTTTTAACAAACTCTGCTCCTTTTCTATGCTATTATTAAGCAGTCAAGCAGTGAGCATTCTACAGGAAGAATATAGGAAAGTCAAAAGTACTTTCTAAACATTCTTCTCTAGGTTTTAACATTAATCTATATTTTTTTATACCTGGAAATTGCACCCAGTCACAAGCTGAAGCTTAATACTCGTAAAATACTGCACGTTGACTTTGATTTATAGATAAAGTAGTTCTCTCCTGAGTTTTCAGTAAAGAGCTTTTTTCCCTGAGCGGTAAATTTGCTTTTAATTAAAAACTCAACTGACTCAAAAAGAAATATTTCACTGTGATAACAAGATCCATGAATTTGAGTTCTGTATTTTACAAGAATTTCTTTTACAATCTCTCAGTTTTTATAAGTCCAACAATGTGCACCGGTTCCACTATTCAAGACCAGTCAGAAAAGGATCCATCGACCCTGAAAATGAATTTGCGGTAAGTAAATGCATAACAGTGATGGATGCAGTTCTGGTAGCTGTGACTGAATTTTGATCTAGACCCATTCTTAGTCACAGATGACTCATAACAGACACCCTAACTTTAGGATAAACACAAGATTTCTCTATTTCAGCACTGTGCCTCTGTGCTTACTCGATGATACATCACTGTTTCATTGCCAGTAAACATTATGAAGTTGAGATGTTCAACCCATTTGTGTTAATCAGTAACATTTTCTAGTTCAGATTTTCATTGTGAAACAAGATGACATGTAAATAAATATCAAATTATTTGCCTCCTATCGTTTACAACACTATTGTCAGCTGCCAGCTTGGCAATGAGGGTTGTCTGCTTTCATCAGTCCTGTGAAATCTTGACAGACTGGAGTACTACTAGTGTTATTTTTATTCCCATTCATAACGGTGTAGTGCTGGGAAACATTCATTGTTGTTCAAATATAATAGGAAATATTTAACACTATACACATTTTCTAGTCTTGTGCATAAAAATATGGTAAGTTTCTGTGTTTTAATTTTACAGATGTCTAGAACATTTTGTAGTTTGTCATGAAAACCACGCTACTTGGTTTTTACGGCTAAAACTGTGCTTTTGGGATACTGATGTGATCAACCACTTATTTAAAAAAAAAATCAATTTCAGTTACGTGCATGCTGATCAGTAGCATCAACAGCTTCATGTCAGAAGCTTCTTACTTGCTGTTAACTTAAGTGCTTCAGATGCAAATTCTACCCTGACATCCCAGCTCTGCACTATATTATCAAGACGTATGATGCGCATTGGCTTCCCTTGCAAACTGGAGTTTGTAAACCATTTATGGATGTACCTAGGAATGGTTTTAGGAAAATTAAATAATTAATGTTTGCACTGTTGACGACAATCGATAATTACGTGGATTTACTTCACGTATGTAGAAACTGGGAGAGTTGGAGTGTGTCTCAATTGAATTCATTATTATGCTACTCAACCCTGGCAGTTTAGATAGACTGATATTGATAAAATAAGCAGTAGGGTAAATGAACAAGTGGCATTTTAATTATCAACATCTAGTCTTGTCCAGAAGAGGAAAAAGAAAGGAAAAAGAAATTAAGGATGCAGGTAAGTTGTTATAGGCCTATTACTGCCTTTAATCATAGAAATATGTTTCAAAAGTGAAGGGATGAAATATAATCTGGGTAGAGAAGAGAGCGGGTCATTCAGTCACAGTCATCCAAACTGTAATGGCAAATAAAAGGAATAGATACTAAAAGATTCAAGGGTAATGTACTTTTTCCTTCTGCTTTGTGCAGGCTTAGTGCCTGAAGATGACCTAATCTGAAACCAGAAAAATGATTTTTGCAAATCACTGTGCTAGATTCATTTTGCGGTGTCTTTTTATCCAAAGATGTGCATATGTTTTCCATCTACATTCATTTCACTCTGACATTTCAGAAGGCAGAAAAGATTAAAGTTTAAATCCTGACGTATAATTTTCTCCCTGCTACCTTTTTTTTAAATAGTCTATGTGGATTGAGAGAACATCGTTTGTTACAGCATACAAACTTCCTGGAATTTTACGATGGTTTGAGGTTGTGTCCATGTCTCAGGTGTGTATTAACATGTTAAGAACCCATAAAGCATATATACATATGAATCCTCACTTACAAACTAGTTTGCAAATTTATCACACAAGACTATTGTAATTTACTTATTTTTATACATACGAAACTGTTACTAGTTGTATTTTCTCTTTCTGCTGCTGGGATCAATATATCTTTCATATGATTTATAGCTTCAGGACCAAGTCCTAAGAGAATTGAACAGGTTTGTGTGCTTTTGCTGAATTGTAAGAAATTTATTCACATACACCAAGTTTGATAAAACCAGAAAGACCTTTTTATCTATTTATAAACCTTAGAAATCTTTTGCTTCTTTATAGACTACAATTAGTCCTCTAGAGAATGCTATTGAGACTATGTCCATGACGAATGAAAAAATTCTGATGATGATTAACCAATACCAGAGTGATGAGAATCTTCCTATTAATCCACTTTCTATGCTTCTGAATGGAATTGTGGATCCTGCTGTAATGGGTGGTTTTGCTAAATATGAGAAGGTAAGAGCTTTTATGTCAATGCAAAGGGCATATACAGATATATTACTTCATAATCTTTCTACATCCTTTGTTCAAAGCAATAGTGGAATGTGAGGTGGGAATGTGCAAGCCATAACTCCAACAATTAAGGGGTCCTCATATTCTGATCACATCTGTCTTTCAGCGGAGAAACTAGCAAAGTAGAGGAACTTATGCTCAGTATTAATTTCAGTTATGAGAGTTTTTATATACAAGTCAAGATATTCCTTTTGTAATGAAGTAGACTCTCATGTATCAAAAGGTTTAGTTTGGAGTAAATGAATCAAGTTTATCCTACAGGTCTGGACCTTTGTCAAACTGGTATAATAGTCTCAGATATACTTGGAGCGTTTGGGTAAGGGTTATCAATTAAACCACAGTCAGGTTTTCTCAGCAACAGCAGCCATTCTGCATAGCAAGTCTTGTTGTTAAAAAATGGGAATGCAAATGAAACCTGAAAATTTGTCCCTCAAGGCCACTTTGTGAAGGCAGAGGTGGGAGAGGGCAAGAATGTTAAAACCTCAAATACATTTAAATTTTAAATTATTAATTATTACAGTTTAGGGGGAAAATGAATGCAGGGTTTCCCCACAACCGTAGAGCTCCATTATTCCTGTGTGCCCTTTTCTGATGAAAAGCATGTACTGTTCTCAGTAGTCTCAGCATGTTAGGGAGATGCAGATAGATCTGAGAAGATGCCCTGTATATATGTGCACAGAGAAATTATACGTGTTAAACATGACATATTCTGGAGGAGTATGACATGCTATGCTACTCCTAAAGTATTATTTGTTTAGATATTTGACTGTCATGGACTCTGTTCTTCTTTTGTGCCTGGGGAAATAAAAATCTTTGGGCAGCACAAGGCAGTGCGTATGCAATATCTGGCTCTGCTTATCTGTGAAAGAGATCAGTTTATTTATTGTATAAATCTAGCTAAAGCCAGTAATTAGAATAGTTTGATAAATGATCCTTTTACTCATGTACGCCCAAATTTGGGACTTTTCAGTTTCAGTGCAAGCTTAAAAAAAGCCAAACAATAATTTGGTTTCATAATAAGGGTCTCAAATTCAGAAATGTTAGATAAAGACTGAATATAATTTAACAAAAATAGAGCACCTTAGTTCTCAACAAAAATAATGAATTATTACTAGGAGCATCTGATTAAGGATTGCATGTGTGTCTCTCTTACTTGATAACTAATGTTGTGGTCACTGGTTGGAGTAAATGGAGTAATCACTGGTGTCTTTATCTGTTGTAATGATGGAGTGTTTTGTTGTTTTTTTATTTTTTTTTTTTTTTGTCTAAGGCATTCTTTACAGAAGAATATATCAGAGACCATCCAGAGGATCAAGAAAAGTTGAATAGACTGAAAGATCTAATTGCTTGGCAGGTAACTTCTCACTGACAGTAGTCATCTGAGGCTTCATCAACTATTCCTTTGTTCTGTTTTTATGTTCCTTTCTGACAACATAACATAGCATTTATGTCATTGTTATCAGTTTTTGCTTCACCAAAGGATGGGTGGTAGTAGAGGGATGGTAAGATTCTTATTACAAACTTTCTTTTTCTGTGATGAATTTGTAGTATTTCTTTGAACAGAGACTCATAATGAAATATTCTCTCTTGGAATGTTCTAAGCCTTCTGTTCCAGAGTATGCATATCTGTAAAAGGACTATCTATTATCTTGTGTAGATGTTGATAGTTTCCCTTAAGTAGGAAGAAGGACTTAACCCTTTCCATTTTTATGTGCTGAAGAGGAAGCACATATTCCATCAGTAACCCACTAAGGTCACTGACAGAACAGCATAGCAATAATTCCTTACACTCTGATGTGGATTCTTGGGAATCTAAGGGATTCTGCCCTTAGGGATTTTTAAAATCTCTGCCTAAACTGAAGGAATGGCTTAATTACAAAAATTATATTTTCTGAGAGGTATCATCATTATAGTGTCCATAGAATGTTTTCCTCCCTTTGTTTACTTGTCTCTGAGCCCAGCCTAAAGGATGAGCAGCAAAAACCTTGGGTAAAATTGAGCAAAGTCAGACTGTTTGGCGCAAGCTGCCTCTGTTCATGGCTTGAGTTGTTTGCTTTGGCCTTGAAACATCACCTTGATGAACTTTTCTTGAGATGTGGGGGGTACAAAGAGGTCTGCAGAGTAAGACTGGGGAGACAGGAAGAGGTCATCTTCAGTAGCCAGGCACTAACATATTGAACTGCTGCAGCAATTGTTGAAGTGATCATATGAATAAGTCCCTAATAAGCTCCATTTGAAAGAGAAAAGTTTGAAGTCTGGAATCCACTTGGGTATTTTTTCATCCCTTTATCATCTTGAAAATGATGACAGGAGCCTTTATAAGCAAGTGGACTAGGAGTCTCAGAGTTTTTTAAACTCATGCATGATATATTTAATCTCATAAGGGGTTAACATTAAAATACATATGAGAAGGTGAACAGCCACTATGAGGCAGCCAACAGTCTTCAAAAATTTACTGGGTAATCTCATTTTTCAGGAGCCTTTTCCACCTTGTAGTTACTGGTGAAAGTTGATATCGTATATCTATCACGTTGACAGAGGTCATATTTCAATATCTGCCTGCCAGTCACAGTAAGAGTTTTGCAGTTGACTTAGAAAACACTTCAGTTGCAGTTACAGGTATTGTTAGACCTAGTTTAATATTTAATATTTTTTTTCCCTCTTCAAGATACCTTTCCTTGGGGCCGGAATTAAAATTCACGAGAGAAGAGTTTCTGATAATCTTCGTCCTTTCCATGACCGTATGGAGGAATGTTTCAAGCATTTAAAAGTTAAAGTGGAAAAACAATACGGAGCTAGAGAATTGGTATTGCTCTCCTTTTAACCTCTCCAGCACTTTCTCTTAATACACATCTTATTCTTCTAAACAAAAACACTTACTAAACTTCCCTTGCCTGTGGCTTTTCCTGTGATCTGAAGGTAGCAAGACCTGAGTTTTATACTCAAAGAGATGATTCAATTCTCTGACTTGTCGATTATTCCTCTCTCAAGATTTGGGGTACTTTATTACTTTTATTAAAATTGCTATACTTTTCCAACCTATTAAGGACATAATAGCAAACTCTCACGTTTCTTCTCTTTGTAGATTTTTTTTTTTTAGTGATTTAGGGCTTTCATCTGCAATTGATGTCTCCCTGTGCTAGCCACTTCCAGCTGTGTTGTGAAGTAAAACCTATCATGTGTATAATATTACAAATGTTAGTTGAGACCAAACTGAAATATATAGGAATTGAAGGAAGACTTCTAAAGACAAACTGTCCAGACAGTTCTTGAACAAAATAGTCTAGCTGAGCTTGTGCAGACTAGCAAGAGTGGTGTTTGGTTTTGGAGATTAAACAGCAGTTGCTTTAGAAATCATGTTCTTCTTTGCACTTGCAAAGATGTAATTAAAAAGGGCTTTATTAATATATTGAGATGGCAGAACATGTTGTATTGAAGATGCAGCACGATTAGTCTCTTGGAGCATGGACTAACTAAATCTATTTGCCTAAGCAAGTGTTTTAGTGGCATGTCCCAAGTCTGCTGGAAATAAGATCAGCAGACACTGTTTCTTTTAATTCATTTTTCAAATGTAAAGGGTTTTTTTCAGTTTTAGTTTATTTACCTACTCAGTGTATCACTGAGTTTGAGAAGTCTTAGACTGTGTCCAGACAGAAGAAAGTCACAGTGGTAGTAAATGACTTGTTCCACGCCAGATGTAAAAATATCTGTGCTGTTTTCAAGACTTAGTGCAGAAGGATGAAATGACGTTCACATGAAATTGCTTGATGGAATCTGTTTCTCTTTTCCATTCTGTAGCCAGATTTTGATGACAAGAGACTTGGACGGCCAAGATCAATGTTGAGATCCTATCGACAGTTGTCAGTTATCTCACTGAGTTCCATGAATTCAGACTGCAGTACTCCAAACAAAATTGCTTCAGAAAGGTTGGTCATGAATGTGGTTCAAATCATCTTTCAGTCCTGGTTGATTCACCTTCCCTGGAGGTGTTTAAGGGACAGGTGTATGAGATGCTGAGGGACATGGTTTAGTGTTTGATAGGAATGGTTGGACTCCATGATCCAGTGGGTCTCTTCCAACCTGGTTGTTCTATGATTCTATGATTTAACCCGTTTTATCAGAATCCACTAAAAAAACCCTCACAAGTTATTCTCAAGTTTCTATTTATAACAGTTTGCTTAACATCTTTTTGCTTGCAAAGCTTGGAGAGGACAAGGAGAGCCTTTCCAAACTTACAAGTAAGGAGGTGGAACATTTTAGTAAAGCCTGTGGAATTGTGAAATGCTTTATTTAATATGCTTTCTTAACTGCAGTGTTGGGAAACATAAACACCTTTAAGTGTTGGAGAACAGTTACGGGTGTACTGATTAGCTTTTTCATCCACAAATTGTTCCAATCACTTCAAAACCTGTCTTCTGGGCACACAGGACTTTTACCCAAACAAGGCACAAATGAAATTGTTCTGACTGAGCAGTGTTTGATTTTTTTAAACATCTAATCTCCCTTTTTTAGTAATTCACTTTTAGAAAATAAGAAGTTCAAAATTGTGTCACCCTAACTTGGAAATGTTTCTTCCTAAAATAACCCCTTCTAGATCAAGTTTGATTGCCAATTCATTGTTTAACAATAATTAATTAAATATTGCGTTGTCTAACAAAGATGTGTAGTATCATATGCTATTGGATGCCCCAGGTTGCTCTTTCTTGCCCTTCAGCTTCCACTCAAGCACAATCAGGGTTTGTCTTCTACCTACCAGCCTTATCTAGTAAAGCAGGACAACACCTGTAGAATCAGAAAACTACACTTAAGCAGCTGAATCATGCACCTACCTCTAATTCTCATTATGCCAATTTGTATTTAGGAAGGTCATTAGTCAACAAATTCACTACATTATTTGCTTTATCATATCTTGTTGTAAAATAAGTTCAACCCAGTGTTTGATAGGCCAATTACATCAGCAGATAAGGGAGGAATCAATTTTGTTTTCTTAAGATGAAAAATAGCCTAGTTTTTAAAATAGAAAAATCAAAGGAAGAGAAGAAGGGAGGCTTTATTTTATTTTAATCACTAGGTATGTGCATTGTTGTCCAATATGGTGAAATAAATAGAAGAATGCATTTAGGACAAGAAAATAAATAGTAATTCTCTGTTCCACTCTTTACAACAATCAAAATGTGTCTTGCTTTCAGCACCATCATCACCATGAACTTGCCAAATGAGCTCCAAATCAGTTTAGTTTAAGGGTGCTTAAGCTAATACATGAATATTCAAAAAAGGATTTGCACTCATGTTAATATCTTGCATTCTTTATTTTAAGATGTTGTCATACTTCCTGAAGGCATCTTATTTCTATCTAGAGCTGACGCATGTCATATACATTTTGTGAAGAGTTTGCAAGTCTTCATTGAAAGTTGAAGGAAAGGATGACCTGCATTTGTGTTTCTTGGGGAAATGACATCTCAATATCAGTGACTTTTAAAATCTCACTCAGCAACTTGAACTTTTTTCTTGTACTCCTGCAGCTTTGATCTGGACGTAGTGCTCACAAAGCCAGTGAAAGCAGAATCAGAGGAGACTGCTCCGCAAATTAATCCTCACCCTGAAGTGAAGATGAGAAAGTCCAAAAAAAGAACAAAAAGAAGCAGTGTGGTGTTTGCTGATGAGAAGATGGCGCCTGATATTTCTATTCCTGATGCGAAATGTGTACGTTACTAATTTAGAGTAGTACCTTGTAATCAAAATAAAAGGACTCATTACTTCTTTGTGTAGGAAAAGAAAAACTTACCACATGGAACCCCAGGGAAATATGCAGGATGTAGATGATCTGTCTGGTCATGAGTGAAACCTGAAGGATGCTGAGGAGGAAACAAAGCAAAGGAAACATCAGAACATCTCTGCTTGCTAATGATGACAGATCATATAGCCCTGAAGCTTGGTTAGCTTAAAATCGAGTACTGCACTGGGAGGGTTAAGCTTGCTTTCCTGTGGAGAGGCAATTGACTGTGCTGACACTTCACGGCAGCTCCTTGCAGCCAGGGCTATTTCAGAAGTGATGAGCCCTGTAGGTTTTGTGCCTTGTTATGGAACATGCAGCTGTTAGGAAATTGCGAGGCTGCAAACGGTGTTCCTGAAATGGTGCCAGACTAAAGTTTGGAAGCATAGGCATCTCTCGCTCCATAGATCATCTGAGTGCTTTTATTGCACTGCTAGATCGTTAAAATGACTTGTATAACTTACATCATCCTGGTTTCTTTGGGGTGTTTTTTGTTGTTGGTTTTTTTTTTTTCTTTTCTGGTAGTTTAATTCTCTGGAGACTTTTCAACTTTTACTTTAAAAAAATCTGGAATATGTCCTTCAGATAAACCAGCCCTATCTAAATTAAAATGTCAGGCAATAACAAATTGTTGAATTATGTGAAGAGGGCTTAAATCACTTGAGCAAAAATTTTTGGAGGGGTTGTCAAAGGCAAAGTGAATTCAATAGAATACTAAGATTCTTCTGGGAAACAAGGAGGAGTGTATGGAGGATTATGGTGATCTTATAGAAATGTCCTCATGCAAGGGAGATATAAAGCACAGTCATGCTCATTAATACACAAACATAAAGAACACCTTTGTCTTTTGATTTGGATAACACACACCCTTAACTGTTGGAATCTCACTATTTATTGAGTTACCTGATTTTCTTTTGCTTTATTTAAACAGTGATAAGCCTCGTAGGAGATGAGCTGGCAATGTTAGTGCAATAGGAAAAAGTGTTATCAGAACTTCATTTTACTTTGTGGATGACAGTCAGAGCTGGCTGATGGTCTTATTCCAAAGATATGGTAGGGATACCATCGTATTGCTGCAGATTACAGAATCTGCAGAACTCCAGCTAGCTTTATTAATGTGTTTCATATCTGGCCTGAGAAGCATATATCTAATCATAAATAGTCCACAAAATCATACATGTTTTTAGATAGTGTATAGTATTGTATGTTACTTCTATTGTTTACTCAGCAAACAATCCCATAAGGAACCCAGGTTAGGCATGATAAGTTTGTTTATTAATTATTTTCTTTTATACTTTTCACAAAATGTTACTTTGCTTGAATCTTTATTGCCCATAGCTCAGTTCATCATTAACAGTATTAGTATTTTTTTATTATTAAAAAGCTGTCAAGGAAACATGAGTTCATGAGTGACACCAACCTCTCAGAGCACGTAGCGGCACCTCAGAAAACATCTGTCCTGAAACAGATGAGCTCTGTCAGTCGTTCTATGCCAACTATCCCAGGTGAGTTGCTTACAGTAAGATAAGAGTTCTGCACTTTTTTTATTGCTGTGTTAAGGAAACAAAGCAATAAAGGGCTTACTCTAAACAGAGCAGGTAGCTCTCTCTGTGAGGCTCTGTGCCTCTGAGACAAAGATTACAATTTAAGCATGTATTGTGCTTGTGAGGCTGGGTTGCTACTACTGGTCAATAAGCTGTCTGGATGCTAAAGTGCTTCTGGAGCTGCGGATTTTCCTTTCTTGTGTAGTGTGGGCATTCCCTCTGCCTTGAAAGAGGCAAGGGTTATTCATCTTGCTTTGCAGGGTCTCACTTGCAGAAACACGGGCTTCTGTAGCCTGTCCTCACAGCTGAAGGCAGCGTTTGAGATAGGAAGAAATGCTCTGTACTTTGCTTTTACAGATGAATATCCCCAAAGGTTGCCCCATAACTGTGTTTCACTTCTGCTTTTGATGATAGAAAAGAATCTCACAGCAAGAGGAAGGAACAAGAAAAGTGCACACTAGAAAGCCTGACAATTGCTTGATAGAGAAGGGGAAAGTGTAGCTGAAGGTGGAACTCATTTCTAGGCCAAGGTGTAGAGAGAAAAGATGCCCCTTTTCATTACACCTTACCCCCTGTTTCTATAGCAAATCCCATTTCTTAGTCTGCAACTCATCTGCCCCTCTCATTGTCCTTCTCTTACCAGATAAGAGACATCTCACACGCACAACAGGTTGTCATGCCCATTCTTTTTCATGTTATTCTGTACCTATTTTTAACTCTTTGACCAGCTTGTTTCATTTATACCACTGTTCAGTTTCAATATAACGAAGTTTGATGCTTGCCCAATAACAAATGAGGAATTTCTTACTTATTTCTGTATTCTAAGCATATAGGTAGATTAAAAATATCCCTTATTTGTTGCTAGAAATTGCAGTAGCTAATTATTTTTAATTCTCTTTTTTCTTATATTCTGACTCTTCTTTATTATTGGTTTTGTTTTGTATAACCACCCTGGTTCAATTCTAAGGATTAACTCTGTCCGTCAGCGTTGCAACACCCGATGAAACAGTCACATCGCACAGGTTGAGTCAGCCAGTGTTTCCTTCCACCTCTGATGGTGACAAGAAAACCTTCAAAAAAAAGAAAGTGAACCAGTTATTTAAAACCATGGTAAGTTCTCTGTGTCGATGAGGGAAGAGGGAGAAGATTTACCTCTTCCAAATTCCATGCTATGAAATGAAAGTGATTTCAAAATTCCATAGGACTATAAATCAAACTCTATAAGGAAGCTCTATAGGGAGGCAAAACTGCTTCTGGCTGCGCTCTCTGGAGTCTAGATGTCCAGCTTTGTGGGTGTTTTATTATAAACCAGTCTGAGATGCGCAGTTCTGTGACCGCACCACAAGAGGTCTCGTTTGACCGACTGATCTCCTCTGCTTTGCTTTATGGAAAACTTATTAGCAAAAGAAGAAAAGTATTATTTCTTGTTTGGTTTAATTGCACAAGGAAGTTAGCAGTAGCATTGGAGGAGGGTAAGCTTAGCGTGTGTGGTGAAAGATGCACAGCGTCAGCCAGTTTCTGAGGTCAGAGAGGCTGACTTGAAAGGAGACGTGGGCTTATGCTGAAGTCATTAATGTTGCTTAAAAGTTTTCTTTAAAGCAGTAAACTTTTCATTGATTCCTGTGGAAACTTCTCAAAATATAGTGTGGTGTTTGAAAGCAAAAAAACTCCCCAAAACTCTCCAATGCAAATGTTAAGATTCAAAATTTTTAAAGTTTCCATATTTTTTTCAAGAAGTGGGAGAGTGAAGTTTAATGCAGATGCTGGTAGCTACTGATATGCATAGTGCATAAACATTCAGTGACACGTGTGATATTTTATGTGTCAACCTTTTGCTGATCTTTCAAAGCAAATGTTGAATTTTTTTTGATTTTTTTTTTTTTTTTTTTCTGGTGAACAGGTGTCATTTTCATCCATTAGTTTCTTCAGTATTTTAAAAGGTGTAGATAGTGCCTGCAGGGAGCACAGAGCAACATTTAGGAAAATTGTGCTCTTAGGTGTGCTCATAATCATATTTTTGGTCGGAACAAGAATAACCTATTAATTTGAAGTCTGTAGCATTTCACTTATATTCAGTTTTTCATAAGTTCTTTTAAGACCCAGGAGTAACCGCGTTTCAGCATGATCTCATCCACTCACATTTAAACTGAAATAGCATATAAAATAAGAGGAACGAAATGTCTGGTTTACAAGTCTGAAAAAGAACTGAGTAAAGCTAAAAATCCATTTCTATAGTGCTTAACAGCATGATTGGAACCATGTGGACAAGTTTATCATTTTGCAGGATGTTGAATATAATTCAAAATATCCAGGATTTGGTCTGTGATTTCTCTTTAGCCACCACTTACTGACACAACCTAGTAATTAACACATAATGCCCAAATCCAATACAATAGGTGTTTTAACATATAGCACTCTGTTCCTTTGTTTTTATTTGCAGCGCATTTCCAGAGTTCTAGAAGATGGAAAGCAGTCTGTGGAGCACCATTTTAAATCTTCATCTACAGATCTGTGATTCATTCCATTACAGGACCACTTCTCAACTGAAAATAATGACGTTTACATATATATCCTACTTGGGACTACAGTCTACTTCAAAGAAAGGCACAGATAACGCAGATGGCTAACAGAGAATATGAACAATGGTATTCATGGGCTCTGATAAGTTACTTGTGATAGAGGTATAGGGATCAAGTTTGCAGCAAATCCTGCAGGATATGCCCACCAGGATATGGAACAGAAGTTTAATGAGGCTCTGGCTGCACAGGACAAAGGACATCGCGTGTTCCCTGGTGACAAAATTTCTTCCTGGGAAGAAGCATGTCTTAAAAGGCCACCTGCAAATCTTACTGTATAATTTCAGTTGGATCCTGTTCTTTACAACGAACATACAAGTTATTTTTTGGTGTAGCTTGTATAGACACACTCCAGTCAACTTCAACGGATTGCTGGCCCTGTAGTCAAGGCCACAGGCAGCTCAGCACAAAACAGCTACTTGGCCATTAACTCTGTGGCTATAGCTGGATTTCCAGCTCTCAGATCCCTCTGCTGCTCCCAGCACTCTGCTCTGTATCTTCACTCTCACTCAGGGTGATGTCTGTGCCTGTGACACCGTATGCCTGAGTTGTTTTCAGAACAGCAGCTATTCTGTTGAAAACATGTGCAGAAGTTCATTTACACACATACAAATTGATACTACATCCAGCAGTATGATAAACGAAAGATGCATTTTCTGCTGTTCATCAAATAAAAATATTTTAAAATTATTTTATTTGCCTTGAAATTTTCTCCCTGAAATCTCTAGATATCATCATATAGAATCATAGAATCATAGAACAACCAGGTTGGAAGAGACCCACCGGATCATTGGTCCAACCATTCCTATCAAAATGCAAGGTTATAGTTTCTTACAGACAGCAAATGGAATTCTACAAGTTGAAGTCTTCTGCTTTCCAAACTAATTTTCTATGTCTGAGACTCGTGAGGTAGAGTTGGAAGCTGTGACCTTATTGCCATGAAGCTGGACAGTGCTGCAGTTCTCAGTATCTTGATGTTTTTTACAGCATGACAGCTCTTTCTAGAGGCAAGTAAGCTATCAAAATATAAAGATTTCTAAAAGGCAAATAGTTAATTTCCTTCACTTGTAATTTTATGTTTCAGACACCTGCCTAGGTTTATGTTCATTAATTAAATATATGACTCTGTACAGCATTGCAGATGGGAGGGACTGGCTCAGAAACAAATACCAGGGAGACAGGAGCACTATGACCAAACTACATTTGTTGTTGAGCAGTTCAGCAGCTGAAAGCTGGGAAATCACTTATAGAATCATAGAATCACCAGATTGGAAGAGACCCACCGGATCATCGAGTCTAACCATTCCTATCAAACACTAAACCATGTCCCTTAGCACCTCATCCACCTGTGCCTTACACCCCTCCAGGGAAGGTGACTCAACCATCTCCCTGGGCAGCCTGTTCCAGTGCCCAATGACCCTTTCTGTGATTTTTTTTTCCCTAATGTTCAGCCTAAACCTCCCCTGGTGGAGCTTGAGGCCATTCCCTCTTGTCCTGTCCCCTCTCACTTGGGAGAAGTAATTTTTTTGTTGTACTTACACTCACAGATTCTGAATCAAATCTGCTTACTAAGGTCACAATATTGCAGAGCTATATCATGTCTGGCTGATTTTCAAGGTTTGTGCTTTTTTTGTTGTTTGTTTCAACCCGATTAAAAGCACTGGAAACATCTCTGAAATAATGATGTAACTTCAATCGCTAAAAGCTAGTGAAGCTCCCAGGTAGGTCCGGTCCATCTCGATGAGGGCACTTTTAAAGAAGAAAATCTGTTAAATGTGTTTTTAAAATAGCAAAGTAGGACAGAAGAAGGTGATTTTGTTTGTTATTAAATCTGGTTTCTATTTAAGTTACCTGAGGTCCAGGATTTGTGTTTAAAGCCACCAAATCACATAATTTTTTTATGCTAAATTTCTCATCCATTTTGAAGAATTTTAGACTAACTATCATGAAAGAATCAAAAGACACTTTCTTGTTCCAGCTTCAGAGCAGTCCTATTTAACAGATGAAAGATCTCAGAAAATATTTCTGTATGAGGCAGCCTCAATGGGAATCATTTGGATGTAGGGCACTTGGTTTAAAACAGTAGCACAGGTCAGTTCTCCAGTGTATATGAAAATAAAAGGAATAACTCAGCCAAACACAAAATCCTTCTTATGCAGAAATCAGAAAATTCAACCAATTTAAAGCCAAATTGTCTTTGCGTCATCCCTTTTTCTAAAACCATTTCTGAGGAGGGAGCTTGCGTTTTAAATTAATTTAGCCTCATTAATTTTTGGAGGTGGGTAAGTTCATCCTGTTACATATATCTTTTCTTCTAAGGAATATGGAAGCCTTCATGAAAAACAAAAACCTTGCAGCCATCTCCTGTCCTGGGTGCCCTGGAGCAGTCACTGGAATTATAGTGTTTACTTATTTCCTTCTCAGAACCAAGTTCCTAATTGGTCTGAGGCATTCAAGGTCCTTCTGAGAGGGAACACAGCGACGTTCCAGGGGCTGCCCTCAGTTGTTAGAACTCCAGCACCGGCAATATTTACTGCTGTGGGGTGAGGAAAGTAGTCGTTCTTTATTGACTCAGCCTGTAATTTTCTGTTCTGATTTGCTATCATGATGCAGTGTGTGCTAAAGATTAACACTGTAAATGAATAATTGCTCTGCAAACAAACCTCCGGTAGGCTGTGGATTTCATAAACTTTAAAATGTTAGATAAATTTGATCATGGTTTTAAAGGAGGGACAGTTTGATCTGATTGATTTTTTTTTTGATAGAATTATCACTTTTCAATGTAGTTTTCTCTCTTCCAGCCCCACTGTGCCTGAGTTGACCTTTCCTATGGCTGACCTGAGAATTGGGCACCACTGTGAGTGTCTGTGCTGCAAAAACTATGGTTTCCGTGTTAATGATTTTTTCATGAGTATTCCACTGTGCTGCTGCTCTGTGTACTTCATTATGCATGTGGGTGTTCAACCTGCATTTACTAACAGGTTAATGTGAGAGGCATGGACAGTCTCTCATTCGCAGTTTAGAATTCATAGCATTCCCATTAACGTGAATTAGTTGAGCTGATTCGGTGGCTGTTATGGTGTTACAATGGGGTTAAGTGCAGATTGGTTCAAAAGGCACAGGAAAGGTGATGGGGATCAGAAAACAGTCATTTAAAATATAAATGCCTCGAGTCTGCAGGCTGGCAGACAAAAAAAAAAAAAGAGATTTATCTAGGGGTAGTAGTAGGATAGTAGGAATCTTGCACTATTGTAACTAGGAAAAGTCTAACAAAATTCTCTGTGTGGTTGGTATTTTGAGGGAAAATTTTCCCATCAATGTTTGCTCCTATGTTTTTTATACATAAGGAAACAGCCCTGGATAGAGTAGTTTTAGATGCAGGTCTTTTAGGCAGGAATATTAAATCTAATTAAACACTAAAGCAGGTTATTGTTAGATACCCAGTTTCTACAAATATTGAGGAGTGTGAAGTCTTTGCTATTTGACTTCAGTTGCTTTGACATGCTCAGTGGTACTAATGGAGAGTGCTTGAACTTGTACAATCTCTTAACAACTGCGTTTAGACTTCTTTCGCAAGATAATAAAACAGTGCTATTGGAGCCCAGCACTGGAAAGTAAAGAGTGAAGGAAACAAACGAAAAAGAAAGACTTAAGCCTCTAAACTTACCAGAATTTCTGCACTAGAATTCATGTCACATGAAGGATTCCCATATGAAAAAGATAAAAATATTTGCATACGCTGCTGGTTATTTTCACAGATCCCAGAGCTGCACATCTAAGTCTATGTAATATTACTAAGGGATGGGGATCACACTAGTACAAAAAATTATTCCCAACAAACTTCTCTCTCAGGAAGATCTGGACTAGTTCGGTACATTTCAGATACTGTCACTAGGAGGAGAAAGGGAATCACAGTACTTCACCCATGTAATAGAACTCAAGCTGCTGATCTGTGCACCCAGATACCTGGAAAACCAAAGTGGAGCAACTGGAAGTGCAAGCATTATTAACACTGTAAATCGTCCTATTCATAAGCTAGATGATCCTATTTTACTGCAGTTAAACCCTGGTTACATTAAAACAATCTTAAGTTTATCTATGACTGGGTGTGTTCATGGAGAAGTTTACTGCACTTTCTTGTACCAAATCACTTAGCAGTTTTAGCTGCTAATTAATTTTCCCCAACAGTTTTTGTTGTGCAAGTACCAAATGGTGTAGAACACAGCAAGTAAAACTTAAAAAAAAAAAAAAAAAAAAGGAAGTTGGTTTTGGAAGAATTCTTGGTTCTAAAATGTCTCTTCAGTGAGATTTATATTGTGAAGCGAGAGATTCTATTTATCCATATGAGCAAATAACTTGATGCTGAAACAGAAGTATTTGCAGGTTACTATTTTTTTTGTATAGATCTATATTTGTATAGATCCTGTTGTACATCTCATTGAAATAGCATGGGAATTTAAAGTTTGAAGGGTTTTTGAAAGGTGTACAGATTAATTTCCTTGGTAAACACAATTGGTGTTCATACATCATCTCATTTGATTTTAGCACTGCTTATTTCTAAAGTAAACAAACATTTAGTGATGGACATAGAAAAGCAGGCTCATAGTCTGAAATAGGGAAGCATTTCTGCTGTTTGGAAGGCGGTAGCAGCAGTGAGGTATACTTGTCAAAGTCTGATTGATTGAAGTATCTACATTTGTACTAGTTTTCCGTAACTGAGAAACTTCAGATTCTAACATGAGAGGAATGTGTTGCAGACTCACTCCATGTCTGGGCCCCTCAGCACAAGAAGGATGTTGAGGCTCTGGAGTGAGTCCAGAGAAGTGCAATGAAGCTGGGGAAGGGGTTGGAGAACAGGCCTTGTGAGGAACAGCTGAGAGAGCTGGGGGTGTTTAGCCTGGAGAAGAGGAGGCTGAGGGGAGACCTAATTGTTCTCTACAACTACCTGAAAGGAGGTTGTGGAAAGGAGGGAGCTGGGCTCTTCTCCCAAGTGACAAGGGCAGGACAAGAGGGAATGGCCTCAAGCTCCACCAGGGGAGATTTAGACTGAATGTTAGGAAAAAAATTTTTCACATGAAGGGTCATTGGGCAGTGGCAGAGGCTGCCCAGGGAGGTGGTTGATTCACCTTCCCTGGAGGTGTTTAAGGCACGGGTGGGTGAGGTATTGAGGGACATGGTTTAGTGTTTGATGGGAATAGTTGGACTCAATGATCCAGTGGGTCTCTTCCAACCTGGTTATTCTGTAATTCTATGATTCTATGTCTGGTTTAAGCTTGATCTAAATGCAGGTAGCCAAATGGAAGCTGGAGATCTCTTACCTGTCATGACAAATACATGACTCAGGGGAAGCCTAATCCCCTTTGCCATATTAGATGTTGGCAAGATGGTGAAAGGACTTTATTGAATCAGGAGTCATGACTACTTTTATTATAATTCTCATGGTCAGAAAGCAGCTACCAGCCCTTACAAGATTTTATAGCCTTCTAAATCCCCAGTTATAAAGTTGCTTTAAAAATCCACGGTGATTTTCTCCTGAAAGACTTCAAAAGTTTAAGGGCATTCTAGCATTGCAGCATTTATGGCACAAATCCAAATGATATTGTCTCTTCCATTAATTTAATGTTCAACCTGCATTTCTAGAAATGAAGCTCAGTTCCTTTGTTTTGCAATACTGTATTTTACATTTCCTACGCTTTTGTAATGACCTTGAGATGACTTTGGTTTACTTGCTCCACCTTGCTCCTTCTGATGGTTGTTTATTATGTGCGTACACTGGGTAGATGATTATTGGAATAAGACATGAAGATTTATACAAGTAATCTACTAGAGAACAGAGATAATGTGTCGTTATGTGGAAATGTCTTCTCAGTGGCTGCTGAACTGTTTCTGAATTCAGTGTGAGAATTGTTTGAAACAAAGTGACTTGCTTCGTGTACTGAGTTGTAGATGAATGTTTTTCGTTTATAAACTTTTTCCCCCTCTTCTTTGTGTCCACGTGAATAGCTTTTATGAACTTTTCTTCAGTGAGGTTTTATACTGTGATAATACGCCAGGACTGGGGTTATATAGAATGTCGCCAGTACAGCCTAAAGCTTCATATTAATTAAAAATAGATCTCTGCACCATGGGATTATCTGGCAATACATATCATGATCTGGATCAAGTGTAAAAAGTCAATTTAATTTCTGACTAATTAGTGAAAGTACATGATGCAGAGTCCTTTTTGTTGGCTATATGAGAGACAGATGATGTGCAGTATATTACAAGGTTTGCCAGGATGAAGTTACTACCACAAACTTTTGAACCTGTTTGAGCCATTAGAGAAGGTTTGTGCTTTGTTGTACTTTGCATCTTGCAGGCAAAGTGTTTCTGATCTAAGCTGAGACAGCATGATAGCCTAAGGGTGCTTGTGAGACTAGCAGGTATCATCCTTTATTTTGCTTTATCATTTCAAAAGATCCATTTTAGAAGGCAGTAAGAAGTATCTCAGCCAAAACATAACAAAAGCAAACCAAGTTAACTGTACTGTTCTCAAGGCTTTGACTCCTGTGCTTTTGCTGCCTACTGTGTGCTTGTGTGCACCAGTCGCTGCCTTTCAAAAACACTGAATGTACTTCAGAGTAGAAATAAAAATGCTGAGGAATCCCTGTTTTAATGAAACCAGTTTGAAATTTTCATAACCCAAGGTTTCAGAGAGTTTTGGTTTCTCTTTTAAAAGGGCAGTTAGTGAGAAAAAATGTTACTGTTGGCTGGAGTAGAGGGGTACATAGGAGATGACCTAATAAAACCTATTGGAGGGGCTTGGCCTCAACCTTGTTGATTTTTGATCTTTTCTTAAGAAAACAAGAGGAACATAGAAAATATAATACAAGATATATTATACAAGAGTTGACAACAGTCTTCGGTTTGACAACAGTTGTTGGTGGTGGACCAGGCTTCTAGCTGGTATAGATGTACACCCAGGGCTGTACGGTGCTGAACTGTAGTCAAAAATATGTTAAAAATTGTGATTCATCCTGCTGACAAAGACTTCACCAAACCCAATGATTACGATCTTTGGAAGTAACTATCACTAAACTGTGATTCCAGCATCAGCTTCCATTTTATTTCTAGAATTTTTCACCCCTAAACCTGATCTATTAGCTTATCTTTTTAAGCATATCACCTCCTCCCAGCCTCTTTATACAGAAGCCTCACCATTTTGCCTTATCTTTTCTCCACTTTTTTGATTCTCACCTCCTCCTTCTCCTTCCCACCTTGCCAAGAACAGGAGCCTCATTGGTGAGAAGCACAGGGCAATATTCCTGTCCAGACTCAATTAACTCCAGTTCTGAGCAGTTCTGCTTGGCAATCACAGCCTGAGCAAAGTTTATTCTTTCCTTCCTGCCTTTTGGCTGTGTATGAGCATCTGCACCTCAAGTGTTTTACAGGAGCGTGGGTTGCAGTGATTCCCTAGCAGTGAGGTGTGCCCCAGCCCTGACAAAGTCCCATTTTTACTGGCGTTACTTATACTCTGAGTGGAATATTTCAGGCAGAGTCAGTTGGAAGAAAAGTGTCGATGGTCTATGTCTATGCCAGAAGCTGTGCCAACACACACATGCCAAGGAGGGATCAGACCTTTGCACTCTCTTTTAGAGCAGCGCACAAGCCTACAGTTGTCTCTGTGCTTCATTGCTCTAAAAGCAGTGCTTGCCATTCTGTGCTTCAGCCCTTGCTTTATTTAGTTCTGCATGAAACTTTGCTCAAACATCACCTTAGGTAGCTCTGGTAGTAACACACCTTCTCAGAGCAGAGCACAGCTCGGTACTGGCCTTGATGAAATTCACTGCACCAAAACATCAGAGACACTCATTTGTGGAGGAAGTTTCACAACCTTCATTAGTTTCTGGTTGCAGAAGTAATATTTTTTCCTTTATTAAGGGATGTTTCAAAACAGGTATTCAGTCAGCATCCTTTTTTGTGTATTTTAACTGTAACTATACACACAGAGAACCTGAGGGAGTAAATATTTAGATGCCATGATGCAGTTAGCTGAACTTCTACTTCTTGGAATCATAGAATCATAGAATCACAAGGTTGGAAAAGACCCATCGGATCATCGAGTCCAACTATTCGTATGAATGAATGAACCTTATGTAGTTCAGTTGCTTAGTTTGGTTTTTTTTGGTGGTTTTTTTTTTCAATTTGCAAGTTCCTCTTGTTTTCACAGAGATTTTTGGCAAAAAAGAAGTGATTTGTTGAAAAAATCAAACATGTATTATGTTTTCATTTCATATTCTGGGTGTTATTTCATTATAAAAATGACTCTTCTTTTTACATTTAAGCATTTAGACTTTTTGGTCCATTGATTTTTTGTAAATACTGGTGGATTTTGTTAGTAATATTTGTAACATTAATATTTGCAGGACTACAGCTATATTTTTAAAATACATCTGTATGCCATAAAGCTAATTGGGAAGCTGTAGGCAGTGCTGCTCGGCTTTGCACAGGTTCATAATTCAGATACTTACAGAGAAAAAGATTATTTCAGATAGTTTTCATGAGGAGGGATGTACTGACATTATTTTCCTGAAAATCAATCTTTTAGGTTGGTGTCCAAGTCGCACAACACTTGTCACTTACAAAATACGTCAGCCCCACTATGTTCCACTTAACTTTTGTCTGTTTACTGTGCATTTCTACATAAGCTAGTTAGCATTTGCAAACTCTGAACACTGTCATTCAAATTAAAGTAGCATCTTGTTTGTCCACAGTTGTACAAATGGTTTTGTGTGCAGTGAAAGCATGAATTGTTTAAAATACCATCTGTAAGTGTGCATTTCTGAGCTGCAAATTAGCTGGCTTTGTCAGTCTTTACTCAATATTTGAGTTGTATTTCCAGGGAATCTTTTTTCCTACTTTTCAAAGCAGTAACTATATAAAAATGACATTGGTGAAATGCTAATGCCTAAGGAGAAGGGGTAAGTCTTAGTGGTGCCGCAGCACATAGGATTGAATTGATTAATATGTGAAATAGCAAAACATCTTAGGTTGAGCCATGAATTCAGCTCTACAGGCCAAATCCCACGTTTCTACAGAAATAAGGGGAACAGAACTATCTTAAAGGCCTTGTCGTATCAGAACTTTCTCTAATTGCATGCATTGTTAAGGCTGAGTCAAGTTCCAAATATATGCATGTGCCTTAAACATAAAAAAATATGCAAATATCACTTCTGATGGGAACTGTAGCTCTGCTCCTAACTGCAGTGCAGTGTGTTTTGCAGTGACACAATCCTAAGAGCTGTCCTCATTCTTAGACAGGGATTGGGGAGATCACAGTCCCGCTTTTTCCTCCGGTCAGCATGCAGGCTGCCATGCAAGGCAGTCACCTTTTGTCCAAGTCTTCAAAAGTTTTTCATTGTTACTTAATTTTAAGGATTTCAATTTGTCTCTATAGATATAAAGGAAGTGATTGGAAAATAGCTGCAAAGAGGTATGCTGAACGCTGCCTCTTTCCTGTCTGGAAATTCTGCTAAGAGTTTTTGTGAGCTCTCTGTGCCAATCCTGCGGCGAAGAGGAAGCAGCAAATGATTTCCCATTTCAGTTCACCAGTTTAAGCTCTACAGAAAGGTTTGATGATTAAGCTTGATTTTTTTCCCCCCTAAGATTAATCCTTACTTTAGGGATTAACTCCATTTATATCAGTGAGATTACTCATGTGAGTAGCCAGCTGCAGAGTTTGCCTGCAGTACTGTGATTGCCTAGGGGGAAGTACAAGCAACTCTGCAATTAAAATCACACAAGGAAAAGGAGGGCTGACCTTTTCTTTTTTCCTTTCCTTCTGTTTTTTTGGTTTTTTTTAAAGTGTTATATATGCTTACAGTTTCATTGACTGGCTTTTGCATTCAGAGGTGTTACTAGTAGCAGCACAAAATGGCTTTATTAAAAAGAAAGGACTACTAAATGCTAAAGCTTCATTGTCAAAGGTAGAAAGAGGAGGATCTGTGATTATGGGTTTCAACTTCAAGGTACCTTAGGCTTTCTTCACATGCACCACATTAGTGGAAAATTCCTTCATTCATTTAAGAAGATCAACAGTTGTAACTTTCACGTTCAGTTGATGTGACATCAATGACTGGCCGGGACTGCCAGCATTCCAAAAAGGATATCTGTCCTCATCTGCAGCCACTCAGGGCTCTGGGGTGGAGCCTGTAGCACAGGCTGAAACCTTTACAAGTGCATAAGTAGGTAGGGAAGGGCACAGGTGATGCACCTGTCTGAGGGAAGGAGCACCAGTGCAGGTGTGTCGTAACTCACCAGCTGCCAGTGGTAGAGCATGAGCTCCTTTGACTCACAAACGCATTCTCCACAGCGCTGCAGCCCGCAGTTTCCAAATATCGGTCAAGAACCTCCAGAGATGAGTATCTACTATGAGAACTTTTTCCATCCACAGAATATCCCTAGTCCACAGCGACCGAGCACCTTTGAGATGACGGATTACACCACCACTCCCAATCCTTACCTCTGGCTAAACGGACCTTCCATTACCCCACCACCATATCTCCCAGGATCCAATGCCAGCCCCTTCATTCCTCAGTCTTACGGGATGCAAAGGCAGCTCTTGCCTAACATGCATGGCTTGGGAGGAACTGACCTTGGCTGGCTTCCTCTTCCGTCCCAAGAAGAGCTTATGAAGTTGGTTAGACCACCTTATTCCTACTCTGCACTTATTGCCATGGCTATCCATGGGGCACCCGAAAAGAGGCTGACCCTCAGCCAGATCTACCAGTACGTGGCTGACAACTTCCCATTTTATAACAAAAGCAAAGCTGGCTGGCAGAACTCCATACGGCACAACCTGTCTCTCAATGACTGCTTCAAGAAGGTACCCCGAGATGAAGATGATCCAGGTATAGCTCTCTTACCCTATTTTTTTCCTCTTTCTAATTCAACTTGATTAATTTAAAAATGCCTAATGCATCGTAAAGAGACACAGTAGCCCAGATACAGGACATACAGGTAGCAGTTGGTCTGTTTTCATAGGTGTGAACTAGCAACTGGGATCTGAATTATTGTTGCTATTAATCTCTGCAGGGAAGGGGATTTGCTGCTGCTCTAGGTCTTCCTGAGAACCGATCAATGTGCTGAGCACGAGGCTCAGCAGGCACAGGAGAAGCCTCACTGAGCAAGTCCCATTCAAAACCCATTTGGTGTAATGCATATAATATATGTCAAATTTAACTGGGAGTTAATGGAAGGTGATAAGGCAAACTCACATTTGTCAAAGAAATGTAGTAGCTTCAGGGAAGTCAACAAGAACTCTCAAGGGGAGAGCAGACTGTTTTAATCTTTGTTTCAAATAGTGTTTTTCTTGGTATCACACCTCCATTTTTCCCAACACCTTGGCTGATATGCTGTCAGATTTTTTTACTTACTCGATGTTTTCTATCAACAGCTATTGAGAACCATTGGGAGCATTTAAGATCCTTTCAGTTATGTTGTTACGACAGACCAAAAATCTGGTTCAACCTTACTAGAAATCAGTCCTGTCCCACTGAATCTGCAGGAGCAGCCCAGTATGGGATATGATTACTCTCTGCTGTCAACTGAGATGACCAGCTATGTGCTGGAAACCTCCTTCCCTCACCAAAATAAACTAAACAAAAAGCCCTCCTGCAGTGGCTTGGAGTTTTACTGGTGTGAAGGGTCAGGACTAAAAGATACAGCACAAAACTTTATGCTGTTATTCTGAATTCAACAGGCTTTTGCCTTTGTGTGATTATGTTTTCTCTTGTGCCATTGGTCTGTTTATGTGAAATGAGCGAAGCCATGTAAAGCCCTAGATGACTGCTCTTTGCTGTCTGTGTGCATATTTTCAAACTAAGAATGTGTTTCCCCCCCCTTCAATAGGAAAAGGGAATTACTGGACTCTGGACCCAAACTGTGAAAAGATGTTTGACAATGGAAACTTTCGGAGGAAGAGGAAAAGGAAGTCTGACGTTGGGGCTGGTGCTGCCACTCTCTCGTCTGAGAAATCAGAGGACAGTGCCCTGACTGGCAGCCCCAAAGCCATAGAGCATCAGGATATCTTGGAAAACTCATCACCTGGGACTGACAATTCACCTGAGAAAGGTTCTCCACCTCCATCCTCCAGCAGCCCGTGCCTCAGTAACTTCCTCTCCAGTATGACTGCGTATGTTAATGGTTCCAACTCAGGGAGTCGCTCAGTGCCTTTGGGACTCAACAATGAACCCACTGACAAAATGGGACAGAACATGGTAGGCTTTAACTCCTACTCTCCGCTCTCTAACGTCCCCAGTCACAGTGTGGGAGAGTGGTCCAATTCTATGCCTTCCAACCACTTTGGTTACAGCAACTCTGTGCTCAACCAGTTTAACACCCATTTTTACAGCAGTATCGGCACAAACAACACGCTCTATTCCAGGGAAGGGACAGAGGTTTAAATGAAGGATTCAAAGACATCAAAGGATAGCTCTTTACCAGAGGAAGTGGTCTGTGGGTAGATGATTAACATTAGCCTATTGTCTCTGGGACCCACAGGGTATCCTGCCTTTTGACAGCCACAAACTTGTTCCCCATGGTACTTATTCAAATCACAAGCACTCCGCATTTGGCAGCTCCACATAAAAAATTAGGGATCATCACAGCAACAGCAGTGTAGAGCTCTCCTGAGACACTGTGACTGTATTGCTGCCAATCACGGTCCTCTATAGACATCCTTGAGAATTTGCTGCCTTCCTTAGCCAAGAAGCTTTTTCTGCCATGGTACTAATATTGCTGTGATTTAAAACACTGATAGATATATGCTTCTATCTCTACACACCCTCTCTTGCTGATATAGGTTGTCTGTACTAGACATGATTAGCAAGTTTTGCATTCGGCCAAAGCAGTTCTGCAATAAAAACTGCTGTATAGTGAGTCATAACCAACACTTGAATGGTGAGTGCTGCCTTTGGCTTTCCTCTAATACTAGTGCAGGCATTGTCTGAATTTTGATCCCCTTTCAGTCCCAAGGGGCATATGGCTGTCAAGCAAGCTGGCATCATCGTGGACTCAACATTCATTTTGAAACTGAAGGGAAGCATAACAAAATGTAATGGACTTGCCTTCTGCTGGTGCAGTCAGTTCTTCACGTTTTCAGTACAAATTACAGGGTCATTCTTTTTTTTTTTTTTTATTATTGTCTTACATATGCAAATCTATTTACATAAGGAACACAAGATCTGTTATGGATGAGTATATATGTATTTAATGCATGTATTTTCTAACAAGAAAACACATTTATTCTATCTTAACAGCCTACCTAAATCATTTCTACTGAGTAAAGAATTTCAGTATCAGAGTGGAGGAAGAGGGAAGAAAAAAGGTAGCAGAGAGTTTAACTGTTAACTGTCTCTTAGTTTCAACTCCAAATACTGGTTCTTTCAAAGCATCAGCTGCAGATACCTTAAAAAAATCCCTGTACTGTACTTTTTTTTAAATTTTGTAAAAGTCCATACTGTTTGTCCTTGTTTAAATATTATAAATAATGCTTTTTTTTCCCCCTTACACTCTACTGTAGTGACAAGAAATAAAATCAAAATATATATGAAGTTTTTTCAAACCAAGACTTGATTGATTCAGGTTCCACATGTATGCAAAGTAGTATTTCAAACTGGTTAGCCTGTAGCACTGACCTCACTTGGAATGATAGAAAACATTAATGTGTTGAAATAGTTACTGCTTTGTCTTGGTTGTTGTTTTTTATGTTTGGTTGGTTGGTTTTTAACCCTACATGGGTATAGTTTTGTTACAGGCTGAGCCAGAAGTGTTTTTAATAAAGCATTTGTATAGAAGAGTGTGTACTTTTACGTGTATATGTACTATAATACTTACGTCTTTAAAAGTCTCCTTAATACTCTGACTTGAGCAATTTGGCTGAGGAAAGAGCAGTATAACCATCACAGGAGGTCAGAGACTGAGACAGTGTATGTCTAGGCAATCAAAATTTGCTTCCCCGAGGAATATAATTGATTTCTATTACGCAAAATATTATCACTAAATACAAATCGTCCTCAGAGTTTGTCTGCTGGACCTTGGTGGTGCCAACGGTCTGAAATTTCAGAAACTAGACAATATTTTAATAGGTCAAATGGCCAATATGACCACAATCTGTGTTTTTATTTATTTTTTTTAATTTTTAAGTTTAAACTTTTTCATTGCCCAGGCTGCCCTGGGTCTTCTTGGTTTTGAACCCACTATGATAAGTTCTCACTTGGAAGTTGAAACCTAAATATGCTTTTAACATTATTACTGAAGAAAAAAAAAATGTCTTTCTGGTGGTGTCTTTCTGCTATGACTGAGAGTTCCTCTGAAGTCAGGTCCATGCTGAGGCCTGAGCTCCTGCTAGCAGAATTTTACAGCTTTTCCAAGAATCTCAGCCTCTAGGTGGGCTGTCACATGCCCTGCAACCCAGCAGCTGCCAGTGTTTGTTAGAGAGAGATTGGTTTCTCTGACAGGTGAGAAATGCTTTCAGTCAGTGCCACTGTGCTTTGGATTCAGCAGAAATACAATAAAATTGCCCAGAAATATGGTTCCTGTGGAGTACGTAGTTCACAGAACTGAGAGGAAATTGTTTTCTTTGGTGCTAAAATGGAAAATGTTCTGTTATGGACTTACAGAGCACAAGTGTGGGAAAAATAAGGTACAGATTACACAAAGAAGAGAAGGATGGTGTGGCTAAACAACTGCAGACAGTAAAGGCAACTTTTTTGTCACTCAGCATTTTGTTGAACTTTCCTAGTTCCCTGTCCCAAAACCAAAAAGGAAACCTGTATAGGTATGTGATAGGGAAAGTGGTTGTGCTTTGTGGCTTCCCAGATGCTGTCAACCGAAGAACCCTTTCAGCTTATGTGTACTGAGGAAATACTGCACACGTGCCAGTGCTTTATCGACCAAGGTATGTTTTCTAGTGGGTTCCCTGACCCCAGAGGGAATTCAGCTCCCCTGTGACCTGTCAGCTGGCCTGACACGGTGGCTCAGCTAAGGGAGCTTGTGTTCAAGGTGGTTCTGTGGGATCTAGTCCTATTTCTCATTAAAACAGAACTATTTTGTAACAAAACACATTATGAGCACTCTTCTTCATCTGTTTTTTTTTTGTGTTTTTCAGAGGGTTTTGATAACCAGCCTTATTATTAGGTTGCTGGAACGCATCAGCCTAACACCTGCAGGGAAACCTCACCATTGTTCTTGCATGACAGGCAGTGCTGCTTTGTCGAAGGTAATTCATGTATTTGACCAATATAGAAACCATATGTTTCTTGGAAGGAAAAAGCATCTAGGATCTAGAGGTGTGGGGTTTCTTTTAAACTTTATTTTTTATTGTTTTCAAGTCTGCTATTAAAGAAGTTATTAAAATAGAATGTTTACAACACTGCTGATCTTTACTTACCTATGGTCTGATTTATAAGCTTATTTACTGAGTGATGCTGCTTGAAAAGAGGACTTGGGCCACAAGAACTCCTAGTATTTTTGGCTGTAAAGATGCTTGATTATTTAATTTTTAGATTGTTTTGTGTCGAGATGCAACTATCTTTGTGTACCACTGTGGAGACTGTATTCCAGGTGTTGGCAATGATTTGTTCCTGGTTTAAATGTAGAGTTAACCCTTAAAGTCTGCTCCCATTTTACCACAAATGCATCCTGCCCTGAAGTGGTCAGAGTAGCTTACCATCAGCTTTCCTTCTGCCACAGTAAAACTGATTCTAATAAAGCCCTTACTGGCAGGCAGTCTGTCTTTACTAATGAGTTCTTCCTTAGCTGAGCTATTCTGCTGCTGAATGCCTGGGGCAGGTGCACTGTCACTGACCTTGTCTGAAGCACTTTCCCTGTGTTCTCATTCCACATTTTCACGGTTAAGCATCTTGGGTCTGCAGCAGTTAAGTCTGTGGCTCTTCAGACCTAGCTCCAGGACCAGGGAGGGTGTTGGAACCCAAACCATGACAGTAATCTGGGATTTCACAGCAGAGATCTGGGCAGCCAGGATCCCTTTGTACTGCAGCCTCAGGCTTGTCCCACTTAGTCTTGGGATTGGTTGCAAACCCCTGAGTCCTGCCATACGAAGTCCTACTTTAGCTGAGAACACAGAATTTTCAGGATCTCTTGTGCCCCAGAAGTCCTAGTGGAGCCCCAAATACAACTCAAGAAATTTTGCTAAAGCTGTTACTCTGCGAAGAAAACGTTTGGCAACCAACAATCTTTATTTACAAAAAACCCAAACACAAATAAAGCAAAAACCCTACTAGATTTAAGCAAAACTAATCCTACACAATAACATGTATATTGGACTCGCTTATCTGCTAAACTCAAACCAATCTGCTGATCAGATAATTGGAGGCAGCTTATGAGAAAAATACAGAGAAGCAATATTAGATGCAAAGTTTGACCTAATGATGAGGGCACAATGGAGGGCTGTGAGTAGTAAGAGCTGCTAAATCACTTTTTACAGTCAATGTGCATTATAAATATTATTAATCCATGTTGCAATTTAATCTCTGCTTCACACTTATTTTAAGGGCCAAGCTTGCTCTGGAGCTTTTTACTGGATTAGGCAAGTGGTCAAACCTTGTTCTGTGCTGGTACTTATTTTATCAATGGTAATGGTTTGCATAGCTAAGGAAGTTATGGTTTAATATTCACATTGAAGCTGCTGCTTCACTGTTCTGGATGCATATCAACTTTGTGGTACTTATCACCCCTTCCTGTAGGTGATTGTTGCCTTTTGCATTCTGATAACTCCACCTGCACAAATGCTGAAATCATCAGTTCGTACTTTGATTCAGTCAGAGTGAGCTAGATTCAGGAGAAATGTTACTAAGACTTGCTGACATTAGCCTAAATAGTTTGTGCTGAATCGGTTTGGGGTTGATTATGATGACAGACTTTGCTGAGCAGATGCATCATAGTTTGTGACAGACTTCTCCACTTCACGACAAGGGACAGCCAGCGAACACTGCCCTCTGAAACAGTTTTGTAAGAGAGGAAAATCTTGGTATGGCTATTGCAAACCATCATTGCTTTCTGTAAACAATGCGAGAGTTCTAAAGCACAAACCAAAACAGTCTGAAATGCCGCAACCTCTTGATGCAGTGACGAACACACTTTCACTTGATAGGAACGGTTGGACTTGATGATCCGGTAGGTCTCTTCCAACCTGGTGATTCTATGATTCTATGATTCAATGCTCGGTAAACAATTAGTGATATTAATGCTTGGTTATGATTTACTAAGTTTGGCCTTAGATCTTTCACCATGTATGAAAAGATATTAGAAAAAGAAGCTGTGAGACACTGCTGAATGTCAAAAAGTTTGCAAGCACCTTGGATTTTGTTCATACCCATCTTATAAATGAAACGAGCACCAAATAAGTGAAATTTTAACTAGTTGACTGCTAAGTCCTTACCCAACTCTGTTGGAAATGGCATGTGAATTCAGATACTTCATTTTCTACTCGTAGCAGCAAAAGTGAATTGAACACAGAGTTGAACAATCTTCACACGTCTCTAAAGCACTTGTAGGATGTGGGTGTGTGCAGCAGAGCATATTCATAATCCTGTTTTACATTAATGAGGTCTTATTTTCAACTTCTTTTGCTCTTTCTTTTTCTACTCTTGTTCCAGCAATTCCACAGCCAGCTTTTTAGCTGATGTCAGTTCATACAATCATAGAACCAGGAGCCTAGGAAATTCTGTATCTATATGTTTTGCTCATAGGAGAATAAATAGCCTATGCTGTGTAAGCTGAGTGCATTTAGATGGAAATTGTTGCCAAAACAAATAACAAACTCTGTTTGCTTCGCACTTTTCTAATGTTGGAAGTGGTCCTTCACTTCTGCTAACAGTTTTGGAAGTAGTCTGCAGAGAGCATCCTAATCCTAGGATGATGGAAGCTTTCTGTGCCTGATGTCTTATTATTTTTTTTTTAAATGTACTTTCACTACCTGGTAAAGCCTGCCAGAAATATTCTTCAAATGTGAGGCGTGCTTGGGCTAGGGAACTGCCCCAAACCATTATTACTGCTTTCACTCAGCCCTTTTCAGCCAAAAATCTCTTCTACTGCCTCCTAGTGACTAGTGATGAGCTATAGTAGTTCCCCTTGCTTCTGTCCCTCTGACAGAGCTAAACCTTGGCAGGCTGATCCTTTACATGAAGAGCTGTCAGAAGCTCTGATGTAACTACACGTCATGTCAGGAGAGTTTTTCCCCATGTCTGAAATTGTGCAGGTGACCTATGACACCAGTGTGTCCAGCTAGATCAGTAACATGCTCTTACTCCTGCGATGCCACCAGCTGCAGAAGTGATCTGAGCAGCACTGTAATACCAGAAGTTTTATGGCAATGTGACACAGATAATATCTAATGATAAATCGTCCAACAAACAAACTGACCTCTGCTTCCCAGCAGTACATTGAAAGAGAGGAATAACATGGACTTAGCATTTCTCTCCTGTCAGGATGTCTCACAAGGGTCTGGATGTTGGTTGGTCTGGAGCACAATGCGAGACACAAAGCTGCTGAGTTGATTTCATTGTGTTGCCTTTGTAGAGGTGGAGCTTTCTGAGGTAATACTGATGTGCCTTACCACTCAGCAGCTATTTTTTATGCTCTTGTTTGAACAATGTGTTCTGACATGAACAGTTTATTGTTTGCTAGTTCATAAAAAAAGATTTGTGTATGCAAACTTGCATGCAAATCAGGCTTAATTTATTATATTTTCTTCCAACGAGAGTGGAGGGGGAAAAATCCCTCACCTTTTAGCTTCAGCAATATGTTTTGCAATGAATAGGGCAACTATTATATGATTTATAGAAAGAATGCTGAGAATGCCAGAGTCCAAAGAAGGTGGAAAGATTTCTTTTTTTTCCTTGTCAGCTGGGAATTCAGGTATTTAATGATAATAATGCTGTCATCTAACTCAACTTCAACTACCATCCCCATAAGACACATTGCATCTGTATCAGAAGGGGGTAGATCTCTAATTATAGGTCTTTTATTTTAAAAATTAAAAAAAGTTACCACAGGTCTTGCATGGAAGAAGAAAGAATGAGAGGGGGGGGGGTTGATATTTCTTCAGTCTCTCTGTCTCTTATTTTATAGGATTCTGTAAGGGTCAATGTTCCTGTTCTGCTTGGAAGTGGCAAATATGAGCTAACTCTGGTTAGTTAGGGAGCAAGATACTCTTCAAACCTGGATTTATCTAATCCTATCCCCATGTACCTGAAATAGATAAACAAGCATGCAGAGCAGTCATTGTTCTCCTGAGTATATCTCTGAGTGTATCCATCAGTATTTTTAAACCACTTTGATATAAAATGAATGCAGCCAAAGAACATGACAACCTGTAATCTTCCCCCAACCAGTAAAGTCAGGACAATGCAAGTCACCTGCCGGTTTGCTTGCAACATATTATTTCTGTTTTTCACAGCAAATATTAAAAATGTTTGCAATTTTGTATGTTGGTATTTATGCAAATAAATATGCAAACAGACATGGCCTTTTATTGCCTGACAAGTTAATAAAGTAGCCCTTAAATGTTGAAATCCTTCAGACTACTGTCTGTCAGGACTTCCTCCCCCACACACCACTGAAGTGTGTTTAACATTCCTGAGCCTGTGTAGATTGGGAGAAAGAAGTTCATAGCTGTGGAGAAACCTTTTGATGATAACTGATAATATGAAAACGAAGCAGTCAGGCAGGCTGTGGATAGCACAGACCAGGTCCACTTAAACAAATGCAAAGCTAGAAATGCAGAGACAGAAACATGAAAATTCTGGAACACGACTGAAACAGAAGCCATCAGCTGTGGTCAGATTAGTCCTTGAACATTACTGTTACTCCCTTGTTGCCTGGTGGAATGGGCACTGACTGGAATGCCCTCTTATCTCAAATAACTGCTTAGAGGGGGAATAACATCAATAAATATGGCATTCTACCTGTCTCACCCAGGCTTAAAAACTTATGGAATCCATCTGAACCAATGCTTGAAAAGCTGTCACTAACAGAGGGGAAGGGAAGACTGAATCAGCTTTCTTCATTCTGTGAAAACACAAAGTCTGTTTAATTAAGACCAACAGTTGGCTCTTTTGCCCAGATACACAAGCTTGTCATTAATATCTCACAAAATTATTTATTTTCTTTCCCTAGAGGAACGAGCCTGGCTTGTGTTGAAGGGGACTGAAGCAGGACACATCCTGAACTTGGCAGAACAGCACAGTTAAGGTCAAGGAGCCTACAAGAGGTCTATTTGCCTGGTAAAACTGCAGTAAGAACAATCAATCTCTCGCAGCAATTACGTAATTACTTGGATTGGCTTTGCAAACTTGGTGCTTTGTCTGTTTCACTCTTACATTTGAATACTGTTAATATGTGACACCGAGACACTGTGTATTACATGCAGTCTGATATTTTCCTCTGTGTGTGCAGTGCATGTTTTGCTTCCAAAGGAAGAAGTTTTTATAAAATGGTCTTCACTAGGCTTCCCTGTAAAATATTGATTTCCTGTAAATTATGCATTTAATTGTATTTTTTTAATTTGAAAACTGAGACTTGCAATGAATAGACGTAACCAAGGTGAAAAAGTTGCAGCCTGCATGAACGTTTGAAATTTAATGTGAGAATTAACAAGGCTCTTTCTTAAGGGTGTTATTTTTTTCTTGGGTGTTATTTTTAAAGGCCCAGATGAGGCTTCTCTAGTTTGTTCAATAGAGCAGCTTGGGGAAAGCACAGGGAAATCCATCAGTTTCCTGTTGCTTACTGTCTAACAATGTTCAAGGCCATCAACAGCAGAAGACTAAAGTCTTCCAGTCATCATTGTGACTTCTAAAAACCATTGCACTTCATAGTAGTGTTAAGTTAGGTATAATAAACAATATAGAGGAGTGAGGTTTTTTCTAATTGTCTCAGAATTATAACGCTCCTGAATTAGACTAATTTCATATTAGTGGTATATGCTAGTGTGGTCTGGATGGGTGGTACAGCAGGGTTTATATTGTGCCTCTGGGAGTAGCAGGATCGCTAAGAGAATGATCGGCTAATATTAAAGTACTGTTTCTTCTTCGCTCATGATTTGACTCAACATGTGTGTTGGACAGAAATGGGCCTGAAAGAAATTTACAGCTGAGATATCTGAAAGTGACAGGTAATGGTAGCAGCCATTCTGAACAGTAAGTGTTCCTTCTGGGAAAGGTAATGACGTGCTGTGGTCTGACTAACACTCCTCTGAAGGATTATCTCCATTTCAAAAGCTATCACAAGAAAAAGAATCACTAATGTTACAGATTCTGATTAACAGAGAGTCTATGTTCACTTTTACCATTCTTCTGAAGAATTAAACATTCATCCATTCATTCATTCATTCAAGTTTTTTAACTTTATTATGATCTTAGTATCTAAATACTTTGCTGAGCAACAATCTAAAACTAAGAACAATTCTCAATGACTTCTTTGATTATTAAGACTGTGCTAGAAATATTAGAGATTTCAAAATTGCCATGCCTGCTTCTGATTTTGGGATCCATTTATCCCAAAACACATCCCCCGAGACCTGCCTGTTTATTTCCCCCATTTAATAAACTTGAAAATCCCTTCCCCTTTAGTCTGTACAGCAACGTTGTTGCCATGACAGCTGACAGTCAGAAAGGACAAGAAGGACATCATGTCCCTGGATTGTTATCTGCTTGGTTAAAAGTTGCAATGCAATGCAGTCCCCTGTACTGCACTCAAAAGTACTAACAGAAACATCATCCTGCTTTGCCCTGGACTCCTTATTGTACCTGTGCGATTATGTCTTACAGCCTGTAATTATCCCCTTGGTGGAGCCCCATAAAGAAACAATAATCCCTCCTTGCCTTTTCTGCAGAAAGGAGTTAACGTGTTTCCCTCGAACAGACCTACTTAAAATTGAATTGTCATGGTTGCTTAAAGAATTACAAGATCAGACTTTTAATTACATAATAGGTATACATATTTTAACCTCATTATGCAAATTTTTAGACTCAGCAGGAGCTGCCTTCTCTTTAACCTTCCGCATCTGTCATTATTTAGTTAGGAAGCACTCCTACAATGGGCTAGAATTTAAATGGCACTAATCATTCTGCACTTACTTCTGATTAGTGCTGGTAAACAGCTGCTTCCTACACCTGCCATGGAATAACAGCTGTATTTGTGAGACACATAGTCCTTAGTTCAATATGCTTCACAAAAAGCAGAAGAGCTATGGAATAGCTGATTCCTTTTAAGACATTCCTCACATGTTGATGATGCATATTTATGAAGAGGCTTCCCACTGTCTGAGATGGTGATAGAAAAATAACTGTATCTGCAAATTCCCACTGTCTATAGCACGGAGTTCATGACTGCATCAGTTCTTACTACGCAATTTGTGGCACTTCTGTAACAGAAGATCACTTAAGTGATAACAAGTGAAGACCTTTTATACCACTGAAAATGCAAACAGCACATGAAAGTATCCAGGCACAGAAAATACATGATTGTGCTTATTAAGAATCTTTCAATATGGTAAAATACAATGAAATGCACAAAAATAAACACTCTTTTAGTTAAGTATTATTTTAACCAGGAAAATTTCTTTCTAAATCTGTAAATTTCTGTTCTGAAGTAATGTACTTCTATTTAGATTGATTTTATCAGTTTAATATTGACTGAACAACCTCAAACCATTTAGAAGTTAATTTTTGGTGTGCTCAGTTCTACTTCGTATTTCCTTTCTTGAAATGGGTCCACAAGGCAAATTTGAACTGAAATTATTGTGGATGGTGATGTCTCTGACCTTCTCATAATAATATGCAATGAAGAACATGATATCAGACTCCAATATGTGCCGTTAATGAAAAGCAAACATGAAAAGGGGTTTTGTAGCGTCCAGGGATACAAACAGAAGAGCAAACTCTTGTACACGGCTGCAACTGCAACATTGCTGTTAGCTTTTGCAGCTAAACTGGAAACAAAATTTGAAAGCCAATTGAAAGAAAAAAAAAAAACCTCAACAGTTCCATAATGATTCTGATTCTTGTGCAATTGAAGGTTGCAAAGAAATGCAAATGTGTCTTATAAGCTTGCCTTTCCCATTTGCCTGCAAGTGCTTTTTTTTTTCCCCCTGTAGAAATGTAGACATTCAAACTCAAGCTTTTACTGTTTTTTTTGTTTTTTTTTTTTTTGAGGAAATAAATCAATAAATTTTATGTTAAGAAAATGTTTTATGTACGAATTAGTAGCTCAGATTCCCCCCTCCAACTGCTATTTTTGAGTATTGTTCAAGACAGAAATGTCTCCGTCGTGTGATTTAACTCATTTTACAGGAACTTAAGAATTTATGTAAATGGTACGAAATGTTAATGCTATGAATAAGAAAACACAGTCACATATCTTAGATATTCTATTTCAAATGTGATGTGACAATACTGAAATTGCCTCATAAAATCCTGGGCAGATTGAGACAATGTGGAGAACGATCCATGCAGAAACAGCAGCTCTCTCTGATGATGAATGCTGAATATGTAGAAGATAAAAAAATGGGGAAAAAATATCAGCGTTAAGAGTCATTTAAATAGAGGAATTTTTAGGAAAAATGTACAACCCACTAATGCACAGAATAGGAAAAAACAGAAGTAGTAATTCATATAAAAATGTCCTGTTCATTGTGCAGTATTGATATATAATGAGACATTGAATGTGAAAATACCAAAATGGATATATTATATTAATCATTTATGTTTGCATCTTGCTGAGAAATTAACCAGGCATTTTTAAATAAAACAGTTTATATTGTGTTAAACAAACCCCACAAATAATACCAGTGCTTTTGAAAAGCAAACCAGAGTTTTACTCTAATTTTGTGCAAGTGCAAGTCAGAAGTTGCTGCTATACACACTTAACATTGGCAAAAGCGAGATCAGAATTAGGCCCAAACCACAATTCTTGGGGGGAAAAGTATCATAAATCTATGTTTATAATATTTAGAGATAAAATTTACTGCTCTGTTATCTGCTGTCTATGCAAAACCAAACACTTGTACAGGTGGAGTGTGCCACATGTTTATATGTAAACAAATGGCCTAATCCTGCCTTAGGGCACTGTAAGGCTATAGCACACACAGCCGGTGAGATAGCTTGGGTTCAGAGAAACCAGCCAGCGCAGGAGAAAGTTAATTTGTTCAAACCACCCAGAGGCAAGGCAAGGTGAAGTTCCATTCAAAGCTAAAGTTCATATATACAAACAAACAGTTGACTGGGAATAGACCAGAGCTGAGTGAATGAGTCAGGCAGAAATGGGAACCTGTGCAAAACATCTGCATGGAAGGTCTGTTTCAGGAGTGCTGCACAATGCTTAGAATCATAGAATAACCAGGTTGGAAGAGACCCACTGGATCATTGAGTCCAACCATTCCTATCAAACACTAAACCATGTCCCTCAGCACCTCGTCCACCCATCCCTTAAACACCTCCCTGGGCAGCCTCTGCCAATGCCCAATGACCCTTTCTGTGAAAAACCTTTTCTTAATGTCCAGCCTAAACCTCCCCTGGTGGAGCTTGAAGCCTTTCCCTCTTTTCCTATCCCCTGTCACTTGGGAGAAGAGGCCAGCTCCCTCCTGCCACCAGCGTGTCTGCTCAAAGCAAGGTATGTTCTGTACATCTTCCTCCTGGGTCTTGCTACCTCTGGTGGCCTCTTTGTGCTGTTTTCCAGTAGCGAGGAGCAGGTAAGACCCTTCAGACATGCTGCTCTCACCTAGGATGTCCTCTCTCCAGGATCTTCCGAACAAAATAGCACCACAGAATGCTCTGTGTTGGAAGAGACCTTTACAGATCTTCTAGTCCAAACCCCAACATAAAGAGGTGAAGGTCGTGGAAGGTTCTGTGTTTCTGATACTGTTCTGAAGAGTTGTTTCAGGTCATTCATTAAATGTGGAACACTATTTATACTGCACATAGCATGGTCCAACAGCATTTTAAAATGTAATAGATAATGCTTCCAGTTACCTTTTCCAGTCACAGCTAGTGAGCTTGATAATGAAATTTAAATTCAAGTTTCACTGGCAGTCAGGCAGTTTTTCTTGATATGGCTCATATGGTTCAGAGGAAACTAAGTCAAATGATCGTTACCATTCCTGGAAAGCCAGTTAGTGATAGCCTGACAGGTTTTCAGCAGCCTGAGTTAGTCTTCACTCTAGAGAAGGCTGTCTTTCTGCTATGAATTTTGAGATTGCTGTGGCTCAGGTATCTATTGTGCTACACTACAAGACATAGGGAAGTAACTGTCACTAGGGGACAGGATGGTGATAGTGAACTATGAAGTTGTGTCCTCTCTGCAGAGTGGATTTGCTTCCTGTGTAGATCAAAGCTTCTCATCATAGCCTCACCCTGCAGGCAGGAGGAGGCAGCCAGCAAGCCTTGCAAAGCTTATACAAGATGTATTTTGGGGGGATGTAGAAAACTTCTGATTAAATCCCAAATTTATTGTGAAAATTAGCCCTTTGGTAGAAGTTATCAGTCAGACCGAGGTAACCTAGGCCTTAATCAAAGTAAGAATTCGTTACATGAGGCATCTCAAGCCTTTCTTAACTGCTATAAGAAAGGAGTTATTTGAGTCACTCTGTGTCTGAGATACATGGTTCCCATGTGACAGCTACATTGTTTTGCCATAAAGCGAGAGACAGTTTTATTCTGTGGTAAAGCTTCAGCATTTTTTTACATTGATTTTGATGTTTTTTTGCTTTTATTGGTCATTGGTGGTTTTTTTTTTTTTTCCTTTGTGTGGTTGATGTCCTACATGTATCAACATAAAGGAGAAACCACTTCTATCTCTGTATGGTTTTTTTTTCCCAGTAGTACCAGGTCGAACTTTTACCCAAAACTAGGACTTGAGAGGAGAAACGGGTCACAAAGAGCACTTAGAAACAAGCTTGTGAACCTCATTGTCTAAGGCAGTGGCATTACTTAAAATGAAGTCATAATATCAGTTCCGTAGCACAGAATGAAACCTTAAGTGAAAAAAAAAATTGCTTTTTTTTTGGTTTTTGTTTATAGTATGGATTTTTCTGCTTTTATTCAACATGTATGGCTTTGTAGTGGTTTTACTGTCTATCTGCAGCGCTGACTTCCTCAAGGCAAATCAAAACTGACCCAATATATGTCCAAGTTTCCAAAGTATTTGTGACTCCCATCCAATTTATCTTAGCCTAGCCAGTCCTTGAAGATCCCTTTCCTCCACCATTGGTCACAGTAAAGCATAGATGGACAAACCTAAACCTAAAGTCAGTAGAATTTTACTGCAACATAGAGAAGATGTACATGTCAACAACTGTCAATCTCAAAGTATCAGAGGTTTTTTTTCCTAATACATTATCCAGTTTGCGCAGGGCACAGAAACAGGCCTGTCTGTTTCTGTGCAAACCTTTGGATTCTGTGTGGTAATGCTGAAGAAAGACATTAATTTAAGGGAGAAATCAATCAGTATTTTGGGAAATGTACAGCCTGACTTTGAAATGTTTTGACCTAAACAGCAGGTGGTCAGTTGCTGCAGATCAGATATAACAAGAAAATTTCCTAGTTGGTCACTTCCTTCTAGTCCTGTTATGCTTTAGACATATTATGCTGCTCTTACTTTAACTCTCATTTCTGCCAGTTCTCCAGCCTTCAAAAAATAATTTATATCCCATTTCAGTAATTCTACTGCTGATATTATCAGTCCATAAACAAAATACAATTGTCTCCTGAACAAAGGAGATTTCCCTACTTGCCATTCTGAAGATTTCAGGGCAATCACATATGCAGAAGATAATTCTGCAAAACTGTAACTGTAAGGTAGAACCAAAGCATCGCAGAGTCTCTCCTTTCTGTCTTTTCTGCATCTGGCTTTGAGAGAAAGACATGCTAGCAAACACATACCTCTAAGTGGCAAGAAACTTTAAAGTGAAAGTAACAGCTAATTTGAATTTGTCAGGAATAGGAATCATGCCAAACCAGTCTAACTGCCTTCTTTTTTTGACAGGGCACCGTTACCATTGCAGTGAGATGCAGTTACTGCCCCAGAAACAGCCGTAATCGCCCCATATCTGGACTGCAGTGAGGCTTTGGGGACTGCGAGTACTGTGGAAGCCAGACTTCACACCTGGCCGGATGGAGATGAGGGCAGAGAGGTGAGATCTCACCTGAAACTTTGTTGTTGATCTTTGGGTGCTAGTCTGTGGGGAGTTAAGTGTAATGCTGTACTCCAATATCTATAAAACCCATGTGTTACTTTATATGTTGTATAACTAAAACAACAAGAGTAGCAAACATATAGAACAGATTTCCAGGAAGGTTCTGGTATCTCTGTAGCTGTAATTCTGAAGAAAATTTAACCCAAGAGGTGTTAGCAGTGACATGGGTGCTGTCCATCTACCCTGAGGTGGAGTGTACCAGTGACCCCGATGAGGGACCTGGATTCCCCTCCCTGCCCACTCCAGACACGGGAATCATAAGGCTTCTGAGGAAAATGAACAGGCCGCAGGCCCCACGGCACAGCCAGATTCTCACCAAAGGAGCCCCCAGCCTCATCCCTCTTGTGCAGCCGTTCTGCCCTCAGCATTCCTTCCTTTTTCAGCCATTAGCACATCTTTCCTTGAACCAGGTGAATGTAAGTTCCAACAATTTATTTCATCCTCCAAGCCCTTCAATCCTTTCTTTTCACTCTGCCATAATAGAGACGGGTATAGCCACACTCTAAAAGCAACCCAGCAAGCGGAGAACAAACTCTTGAGAACAAAACATGAAAACTGGGGATTATAAGCTATGAAAGAATAATAATACCTCCAATCTCCTGATTGTGATGGAGTAATTATTGGGCAAAGAATGTAAAGGCAAGAGAAAGGTCAAAACATCACCTGGAAAACAAAAAGCTTTAATATTATGGCTTTAAAAGGGGTTTCTGTGTGTAAGACTTAAGATTCGCTATGGCATTCTTTCAGAACAAGTATTTAGTTTTAATTAGCAGGGTGGTATCTCGGTTATGGCATTCTTTGAATTCTTCAGTGGCTGTGAAATGCTGAGGCCTTATTAAGAAAGAACACAGACTAAAAAGAGCCGTGATAGATGAACGCTTTCCTGTCTTCCCAAATTGAATGTTCCTAGTACACACGTTGGTGGTTTTTCAACTTTAAAGTTCTTTACTTGAAAGAACACAATGAATGTTTATGGAAATGCAGTGGCGCATTCAGGGGTGTTGCCCGTCTTCTCAGGTAGTGGATATGCTGAGACCAGCACTACTGTGAGCTTTGTCACAGCTGTGCAGCTCCTTGGGCACACTCTCCAGCTGACTGAAGAGTACTTTTTATGGGATTATCCTGCTGGAACTACTTTATGCTTTTGTGAGTTTATCAAACAAATAAGCAGAATCATAGAATCATAGAACAACCAGGTTGGAAGAGACCCATGGGATCATCGAGTCCAACCATTCCTATCAAACAGTAAACCATGTCCCTCAGCACCTCATCCACCCTCGCCTTAAACATCTCCAGGGAAGGGTAATCAACGACCTCCCTGGGCAGCCTATTCCAATGCCCAATCACCCTCTGTGTGAAAAACTTCCTCCTAATCTCCAGCCTAAATCTCCCCTGGTGGAGCTTGAGGCCATTCCCCCTTGTCCTGTCCCCTGTCCCTTGGGAGAAGAGCCCAGCTCCCTCCTCTCTACAACCTCCTTTCAGGTAGTTGTAGAGAGCAATGAGGTCTCCTCTCAGCCTCCTCTTCTCTAGGCTAAACACCCCCAGCTCTCTCAGCCTCTCCTCATAGGTCCTGTTCTCCAGCCCCTTCAACAGCTTCGTGGCTCTTCTCTGGACTCGCTCCAGAGCCTCAACATCCTTCTTGTGCTGAGGGGCCCAGAACTGAACACAGGATTCAAGGAGTGGCCTCACCAGTGCTGACTACAGAGGGAGAATCACCTCCCTGGACCTGCTGGTCTCACCATTTCTGATCCAAGCCAGGATGCCATTGGCCTTCTTGGCCACCTGGGCACACTGCTGGCTCATGTTCAGTCAGCTGTCAACCAACACGCCCAGGTCCCTCTCCTCCTGGCAGTTTTCCAGCCAGACTTCTCCCAGTCTGTAGAAGATAGTTCTAAGCAAGCCTAAGTGTGTTGTGCTTGGAGAGGCAGCAGATTCACTTCATAATTCCAACTCACTGAGGCACTTAATACTTCTGTGGCTCCAGTGATTTTTTGGCAAAAGGAGAATATTCAGTGTGAAGCAATGTCCTGCTACTACAGTGTGGAAATATCTTATATATGGTTTCCATATGTGAAACACATTAGTTCCACAGGGTCAGGCTGGTGCTTCCTCTGGCTCAGCATCCAGCCTCTAACAGTGGTCATAAGTGGCCAAGAGAAGAGTAAACAGTTAGCAGTCACCTTAGAGATCCTAAAGGAGGCTACATTCAATATGCAAAATACTCAAACCCCTCCCATAGCCCTGCATTAAAATCTGAGCCAACCACATATTTAGGTGACTCCCAGTTCCTGGTAATGCAAATATCAATATAATTCAAAACTACAGTCTACTGGAATTAACTGATTAATCTGTTTAAATGAATAAGATATCATCTCTTATTACACTTAACAGTAATGAGTTTAGTATTTGCATACGATTTGTATGAAGGTTGTCAAAGACATGCAAACTAGAGGTTGAGAAATAAAGGTTCTAAATAGATAGAGATCTTGTAATATAAAAGGTGATATAGACTTCGTCTTTGTTGGCAGCCAAGCTGAATTTACACGTTTCTCTGTTTAGCACCATGCTTTCGCAATCCCTTCAGAAAACCTTTACATAACCCATACAGAACTTCCAGTATCACATTCCCTTAGTCCTCGGAAACAAACTTGTATCACCCACGACATCTAGTTCTTATGTTATGTATACACTCAAAACACACACTGTAAACCGAATAGAATAAATAGCTATTACAGTCTGTAAGTGGTCACAGATGGCACTGTGGTCTTAAAAGGGGTTGTCTACTCCTTTTATTTTTTTTTAAAAAAAAAATAATGTATTCTGTAGTTTATAATTTCAAGGTGGTTCAAAAGAATTTAGTCACAGTGAATGCCAGTGACAGGTAATGCCTAAATGCTTAAAAACAGCCATTCCAGACAGATCTATTTTTCTCTCCAGTGCTATCTGTAACAGTTACTTTGGGAGTATCTGTAATGGGTTCATGTTGAAACCAAGCCCTAGAAAAAGATTTTCAAAATTAATTCTGAATCTTGATAAGTACTGTGACTTTGAATTAGGAAAAATGAAATGAAAAGAGTATTTTGAAAAGGAAAAATGCAGCAAAAAGTCGAACCTAAGTGTCTAAAGCTTTGTTTGACTTACTTATGTCTCTCCACCTACACATTTAAATCTAGGAAGCAAACTGTCCTCCTACTGCCAACCTCATCTCCCTGATTTCCTTCAATATTTGCAGGGTAAAAAGCATGGAAATTGAAAAATTGTTAAAACCCAGCAAAGGGTTAATTAGTATCCATATAAGAACGTTAACTACAGGTACAAACCAATTTATTTCAATAAGAAGACTATTCCGTTATCCTTCTGGCCAAATAAATCCTGCTTTTGTATGTGCTTCAATCAAGTTAGGTCTGTGCTATGGCTGCATTCCTAATTTCATAAAATAAGGCTGTAACTAATTTGCTAAACTGGGATTTTGGAGACATAAAGTGTTTAAAACCCATAGCAACTGGTAAGAACAGGATACCTTAAAATCTCATTCTTGATCTTTAATTGAAAAATAAAACAGTGCATAACTTTACTGAAATACTCTAAATTTTTGTAGGAAAACCTGCAACATTAAAGATGTTCACAGTTCTGAACAAAATAAACTAGTACATTCAGTGCCAGCTAAAAAAACATGCTAATTAAAAGACTGGTCTTTTCTTTTATGCCAGACTCCATTGTCCCAAGCAGATATTCTGAGTCCTCCTCAAGAGAAGGGGCTCTTACCTTTCTCTAGAAGAACCACTACATGGGGGGTAAAAAAAAAAAAAAAAAAAAAAAACAAGAAAGGGAAAAAACAAAGTGCTTTATCCCTTTTTTTCTTTGTAACAGTTAGACTAGACTTAAAAGAATTGGAGAGTGATTGTCTGTGGAGCATTTGCCACACAAAACAAAGGAGCAATTATTTTTTTGGCATAGCCTGCTTTCAACATAGTAGAAAATATTGTCTTACTATTACATTAATATCCCCTGGTTTAGAGAAAGAAACAAACTCGGTACATTCAGACTTTCAGCAAGTTATTCCCAAGAGCCTGCCTGGGTAATCTTCTCTTTGCTGACACAGACTTTTCACCATTCTCTTCATAATTCCAGTTTCTCTAAGGGATTTGATTTTGGACAGAGCTCTTAGTTTAACAGATCTACTTCCTGAAAGACTCTAATTAACCCAGCAATTCTACTTCCTTGTCCTATCCATCTTTAAGGGATTGAGTATGTTTCAAAGGCTATTAACCCCCTCTTTACAGTGCCTCATGTATGCTTTCTGGGTTTGTATACAAGCTGTGCTTTCTGTTTTCAGGAGGTTATGCTTTGGGAATACTGTGCTTTCAGCAGAAAACTTCTACAAAAGCAGTAAATTTTGTATAATTTGAGGCAGTAATGGTATTATCCAAAGAGAGCTGAACAATGTGCTGAATTGTTCATCACGAGGATAGGATGCTGTAATGGAAAAAGCCAGCAGACATGTATACAGAGGGTGCCCACGGGAAAGCTGGGGAGGGCTCAGAGAATGTGGAGACAGAATGAGGGGCAACTGTTTTAAGCTGAAAGAGGGGAGTATTAGATTAGGTACTAGGAAGAAACTTGTTACTGTGAGGGTGGGGAGGCCCTGGCCGGGGTTGCCCAGAGCAGTTGTGGCTGCTCCATCCCTGGAGGGGTTCAAGGCCAGGTTGGATGGGACTTGGAGCCCCTGATCCAGTGGGAGGTGTCCCTGCCCATGGCAGGGGTGGGACTGGATGGGCTTTAAGGTCCCTTCCAACCCAACCATTCTATGACTTTAAGATCTATATTAATTACACTAAGTAAAAACAATGAAAGGAATTCCTGTGGTATTTGGCTCAATAAATATGGTCCTAGGAAGTAAAACAGATGCAGCTGGTTTTATTTCCTGAAAATACCAGCAAGTTTTGCTAAGAAATTTCCAAAATCCTGTCTTGCAAATATGTATATGTGAGAATGATGCTTGGCTTAGTAGGGTTGATGCTTTCCTTCATCCTTTTGCCATTTATCTTTAAATGTTCTTCAACTGCAGAGATTTTACAGAAGCAGTTTTTTTATGAGAAAAGGCATAAAAGCATTGTTGAGGTTCTGTCACATCGACACTTGGATAATCAAGGTAGGTGGGGTGAAGCAGTGAGTGAGAAAGCATACAATGACTAAACCCTGATAGAAAACACACTGTCTTGAGCACCTTTTGATTTTAGGGCTTTTGCTAGTTTACAGGTCCTATTTAAAGCCATGGAAGCCAGACTGAACCCGAGTCTATCTAACAGCTGGGCTGCTAGGCAAAGGCATCTGTGCTTTTCTCTGACATCAGCAGTAGGCTGCACTAGGCCTCTGTCAATGAGACTGAACATTACTTTGCAAGAAATAAGGCTGAAAACCATATCCAGAAGGAAAGATGTGTGTTTGCAGTCTCAGCTTTGAGTGAGGTTGCTTGCTCGTTGCATCACTCTTGGCAAATGCCAGAAGGTATTGTGTGGTTCTGGGGTCCTGGAGCAGGAGCACAGAAATAGGCATCAGCAATTTAAGATTGTCTTTCTTCTTGTTTAATTAATGAAGTTCTTGTTAAGCTCCCTTTAGGGAAGCAGAAGATACAGGGAAAGAAAGATTTCCTTGCTTAGAGCTCAGTAATTAAGACAAAATTTTCAAATATGCTTCTCTACACTTCAAGAGAGCAGTGCTACAAAATTTTATGAGATCAGATATGTTTGGTGAGCCAGAAGGATCCAGGGGCTTCACCATTACCAGAGAAGTCAGAAAATTTGACTGCTACAACACATAAAAAATAAATTAATAACTACAGAATCAGGCCCAGCCTTTGGGGACCAAATTGTGAAGTCAGATTGTTTGGACTCCTGGGCACACATTCGTAGGAATTAGGTTTCAGGGTGAATGAATCTATTGATCTCTCAAATCCTTTTTGATGCTACTTGCATGCAGAACTTTCCAGTCTCTCCTGGGACTTGCAGGATGTTGATTAAGGTGAAATATTTCTTTTGTGAATACTTGTGTGTGAAACCTACGGATTTTAGTGTACGTTAAATACTGCTATGGTTAAATCAAAATGAGGGACAGACAGGCTGCATCATGCTGTTATTTGCTGTGCAGTGATTTAACAAATGTTTGAACAGCTGTTGCTGAGTAGACCCTGTTGATATAAGCGGTAGAATCACCAGAGCTGGTGTTTTGGTTGTTTACAGTAGAAAACGAGCAATCAAATAATTTTCTGCTTGGGTAAAGGACTCTATATAAATGTAATAGAGTTAATGTAATTCGTGATAAAGTCTGTCAAATCCGGATTTGCATGTATAGGGAGTTTTATTAAAGATGCCCTTTCTGATCTGCTGGAAAAGGTGATAAACAGTTGAGACAGGAAAAATGCCTTGAAGAACAGTCAAGACACTTGCTGATCTTCATATTACTAAACGTGATTATTTTAGTTCCAGAAATGAACAGTCTCTGAAGCATAATTATAGGGGGAAAAAAACAAAGCAACACCCAAAAAGGCTGATCATTTGTAGCAGAAAAACAGCACTTGCATAGACAGCACCATTTGTTGTTGGAGGGTTCTGTTAGCACTAATGCTACTAGTTTTATTAGTAATGTGTTAGGGGAAAGAAATATAATTTGTATACAGTAATGAGTGTTATTAAATGAACAGCTAGCATTTCTGGCATACCACAAGCTCACCAAACAGGAAAAGGAATTAAGGGTAGAATATTTTAATGGTTTTTACTCCTAAAATATCCAGACCCCAAAGACCCCACTTGAACTTTCTGCTTGTGCTCTGACTTCTGATAAGAAGTAATTTGTAAAGACAGATTTGATGGAAGGGCAGCCAGGGATAGCGGAATGTGGGTGTTCAGCTTGCAGAAAAATGCATCAAATAAAGGCCCTGAATTTTAGCACAGCAATGAATTTCTTTGGAAGTCTGAATGCTAATTGTATTGTCTGAGTTCATCCTCTCTGAGTATCTAATTGCCAGGACTCAGGTTTGCAAGAGATGCCTCAAAAGGATGTGGAGGTGGCAAACATGATGAGTTGTCTGCAAGAAACGTACATTTGTGGTCAGCTAAAAAGTCTTGGAGAGGATAGAACCAGTTGTAATGCAGCAAATCCCTCACACCCATCCCTTTTTCCTTTGTGCTACTGTTCTCCAGGAAAGGCAAGGGTAGAATCATAGAACATAGAATCACAGAACAACCAGGTTGAAAGAGATCCACCTGATCATCGAGTCCAACCACACTTATCAAACACTAAACCATGTCCCTCAGGACCTCATCTACCCGTGTCTTAAACACCTCCAGGGAAGGTGAATCAACCACCTACCTGGGCAGCCTGTTCCAATGCCCAATGACCCTTTCTGTGAAAAACTTCCTCCTAATCTCTAGCCTAAATCTCCCCTGGCAGAACTTGAGGCCATTCCCTCTTGTCCTGTCCCCTGTCACTTGGGAGAAGAAGCCAGCTCCATCCTCTCTACAACCTCCTTTCAGGTAGTTGTAGAGAGCAATGAGGTCTCCTCTCAGCCTCGTCTTCTCCAGGCTAAACACCCCCAGCTCTCTCAGCCGCTCCTCATAGGTCCTGCTCTCCAGCCCCTTCCCCAGCTTCGTGGCTCTTCTCTGGACTCGCTCCAGAGCCTCAACATCCTTCTTGTGGTCAGAGGCCCAGAACTGAACACAGGATTCAAGGAGCGGCCTCACCAGTGCGGAGTACAGAGGGAAGAAGGGTAGAAGCACCTTAGGAAATGAGTTGCTTTCTTAGGGGCTTAATGGAAGGGAAAACTGAGATGTGATGCCAGGGAGCTCCTACTGTTTAGTCTGTACTTCCTTGGATGATAAAGGAAGTTAACATGTGCATTGAAATACTTTTTCCCTCTTCCCCCCTTCACTTTGCCCTGGCCTCTGAACAAAAGAGGCCTCGGGCTTTTTATAAAGAAGAAAACATGCAGTGGAACATAAAAAGGACTTTCTTATATTGGGGAAAATGGCATACTGAGTTATGCTTGCTGACAGGCTGCTTTTACAAGAAGACAATGCTTTCCAGGAGAGTAAAGAGTGACTAAGATGCCTTTATTGCAGGGAATGCTATGTAACAATAAAACATATAGTAAAGTTTATATTGCTGCCACCGTAACTGAGACATGATATTTAAATATTATACAAAAGCACTGCTTTGATGAGTGCACACAGTGATACGCCTTATCAAAAAAAAAAGAAGATTTTAACAGGATTTTATTTCTTCTGAAGGATAAAAGCTGTCAGATGGTGTACTAATAGCTGCAAGGGTAGCTGATTACTCACAAGTCAGCGGTGGTTGTGGGTGTACAGGCATCGCAGCTCCACCAGTGACATAGAATCATAGAATCACAGAATCATAGAACAACCAGGTTGGAAGGGACCCATCGGATCTTCTAGTCCAACCATTCCTATCAAACACTAAACACATGCAATGTGTTCTCATAGTTATTCTACTTAGGAGGACAAGTTGTCAGAACTTTATGCTTTGGATTAATTGTATTTTTCTCTGAAGCCTAGAAAGAGACACAATCAAGATAGCCTCACGCCCACTGCTGTGAAGGCAAGGCCATAGTGGATATCAGGGTGGGCTTGAATACAGTCAGTGGGGAAGCTTGTGCTCCAAATCTCTTAATGCTACACGACTTGGCTAGTTTAAAAATGTCTGTGTGTGCTCTTTTTTGCACTATAAGTAAATGACAGATGGGAAACATAATGAGATTTGATCTTTGACTTCATCACTTTTAACCACTGCCATTTCCAGTCTGTTAAAGATGTCTGTAATTTTCTTTTAATGTTGCCACTACAACCTTTCCTATTTCACCTTTCTTTTGATGACTGTATTTAAGATAAATTATTTTAATTAACACTTGGTCTTTCTAATGAACCACAAAACTTGTCAACTAGACAGTCAGTGGAGAAATGAGTAATATTAAGGTAAGTGGTGATGTCCACATCTTGATGAACTTTAATGGTAGCAAGTTCAGTAACTTTTGCACTGATAGGTAAAAGCTGGCCTTCAGATAATAAATCTGCCTTTAGGAAATGATGAGAAGTAACATACTGAGAAAAGCAGTTGTCTTAATTATAGTAATTATGTTAATTTAGACTTGATAATAGCAAACACATTTTATATGTTCAATATTTCAGTTAACTATGGGCATTAAGGAAAATGAGGCATCTCAAAGATACGGATTCAATCTGGTATTTCATGTAAAAAATGAAAAAGAGCTTCCTGGTAAAACCATCAGTATGAAGAAATGAAGTGCTGGGAGAAATGAGCTCTTACATCTCTCTCTCTTGCAAACATACTGTGCCTTAACCAGAGGAGGAAAAATCATATTGCAGGTAAAGCACTGAAGCCCATCTGTTTAGAGTAGCTGAGGACCTGACCAATTAGTCCATTGGAGACTGTATTTTCCACTGATTCCAGCTTGGAATCAGTTGTCTTAGCTTCTACCCTGTCAAGTGATGTAAATCCATGGCTTATTGTACTGAATCTCTCTGGTAGGGTCAGGGCAAGCTCCAGGCTACTTCCTTTAAAATCAGTCTATGAACAGACCTTTGTTTGCAGTGAAATGTTAAAGCCTTCATGAATTAAGAAAGAAGGAAATCATAATCCTGTGTGACTCTGTATATTGAGATGCCCCTAAATATTCTGGAAATCATTGTATTTTTTGCTTTATGGGTAGTAATGATATCTGCTCAGTTATAAGCTTTGCAAAGCTTCGTTCTCAAACTAAGCAAAAGAATCTTCGCATTCATGTTTGTTTCCTGCACAAAACGTAATGAATGTTGAACCGTAAGACGTAAACTCTTTGGCTACTTGACTGACTAAAGATACCAGATTCCATCCAGAAACCTTTATTTCCTTAGTGAAAACACAGCCTTATTCTGCAAATATAAAATAGACGTAAAATATCTGTAGACACTGTGCTCGAGGGAATTGATTAGTGGTGAGTAGTAGTAGTGGTAGTGTTAGGTTAACTGGTAGTGTTCGGTAGTGTTAGGTGGTAGTGTTAGGTTAACAGTTGGACTCAATGATCTTAAGGGTCCTTTCCAACCTAAATATTTGTGTGATAGCATTACAGACATAAAGCCCTAGAGAGTTGTAGCCATGATCCCCCAAACCCAAAAGCAGATATTTCTTTATGTAGCGGCTTGTCCTGTACTGCACTATAGTTGCATTTCTGCTACTCACTGAAAACATGACACGTTACTCATAAGTTCTTTTTGAAATCTGTTTGTCTGTTTGGGGGTGTTTGTTGGGATTTTTTGGAGGGGATGGAGGGTGGGGAGTGGTAAGATTACTTCACATTTTCCTGGACAAACAGGGTCTTTGAAACACCATCTTCATATAAGATACCTTTTGCATATGACATTAAAAGATGGTAATTGTTGCTATATTATCACTCCAAATCATAGTAGGTAGGTAGTGCCTTGGTTGCTAGGAGTGCAGAAGTCGAGGGCTGTGAAGAATGGTGTGGCTATTGAAAGGTGAAATGCAATTACCGGCGTCCCAGCAAAGTGATTTCTGAGCTGAGTTTCATTTTTGGATGCTTTGACTGACCAGTATGTGGTATCTGACCCTGTATATGAAATGAGTTTCTTGTTATGGGAACGCCAAAAACAAACAAATGAAAGCTGAATTACCTTTGACACTCCTGTGCTAGGAGCCAGGCCATGTTTGGGATTCATGCTATACGGGGATTGAAGCTCAGACTATTGATTTCAAAACCTTTATTCCTGGAGGTAGCAGGTGTGAGAGGTGAAACATACTGACTGGAGAGGAAAGAGTGCATTGTGGCTGCAACATGAAATAAAGAGAAAATAATTTGAAAACCAGTTTGCTTTTCTACCCTTGCCAGATGAACCAAGCAATTTACTGAGATTTTTTAAAATGAAGGGAAAATGAGTCCTGGGTTTTTTAAACAATGGTCCAGAAAAGAAGAAAGAAAGAAAAGAAAGCAAGACTAAAAGGTGGTAAAACTGTATGCCAACATTCTCTGAAATGCTGTCAGTAACTGTCTTGAGAAGGACAAGGAGAATACCGAATCTGTGCCTGAATTGAACAGGCACTTCATTCTAGATATCTTGATATTTGATGGTACATTAGCCAGAACCATCATTTAAGGGAAGGAAAGAGGAAATGTGCTAATCACAGCATGTGTTACTTTTACTTTGGAGAGACTGTAATTTATATAAGGTTTACAGTAAATAAGTAAAAATATGAATTGGAAATAGCTGGAAAAGACTCTTTTAATTGCTGACTCACTGCACCACCAGTCCTGTTGGTTATTAAGATTATTACTTGATTTTATCCTTAAAACACCCCCATACAATACTATTTAATTTTGCAAATGATGAACTATGAAAGAATTTGACTTAAATGATCAAGGTCACAAAAGAAATCCTGGTTTAAGGCAGCAATTTATCAGGTACTCTGAGACCATGTTTCACCAGGAGGACTTGTCATGCCTTCAGCATTCTTGCTTCCAATTAGGCTGTCTTCAGTAGAAAGGCAACTTGAGACATGCACTGTCTCTTCAGTATCTTGCCTGGAAGTGTATTTCATATTGCTGTTCTTTGGAGACAAATTGGATTAGGTCTGGCTGCTTCCACAGTGGAGAAAGGAGATAATTATGCATTGCAATTTGTGCCCTTTTCCAGCTATCTTTAAACTAGATAGCTGCAACACTGTTAACCGTATAGCCACAGCACCATGGGATTTCAAACACACCACTAATAGCGCCTGTGTTGCTGCAGCTCATCTAGGTGAGTCTAAATTTATTATACCACGTGTGCTGCCACAAATCATTTTTAGGGAAAGAGCTGAAACTAAAACAAAAGAGGCTCAGGTGTGTGATCAGCTGTGCAGGAAAGCAGTAGGGATGGTCTGTGCAGTGATTGAGCAGCTGCACAGCTGCGATGGTAGCAGAGGATGTCATTGATTTAATTCTCTACCCGTACTACAACTTCACCTATCAGACCAAGACCAAGGCTGCTTTACATCTCTCTGCATCCGCTGCTGCCTCATTCCCTGACACATTCTTCCTGGAGGAAACCCTCCAGTTTCCCTCAGAGGGCTTCTCCAGCACAGCCAGCTGCTAACTATCTTAGTCTCTAATCTGAACTATAAAGCAGGCCCATTTTCCAGGCAGTGTTTACTGAAAACAGAGGAGCGTGCCTGGCTCCCTTAGCCATACCTCCTCCTTCCCTCCCACTCCCTGGCAGGCAGCAAGGAGGTGGAGGTCAGGCTGCACGACTCCCCTCCTGCCTTCGAGAGTGTGTGGCGTGAAATCACTAGCCTGTAAGACCATTAAACATGACAGTTTACAGTTGCTTCCTCTGAGGTTCAGAGAGTTCATTGTGCTTATAGATAGTGTCCAAGCGGTTGACAGCAAAGCAAACAGTAACAAGATTGAAATCTTCATTAGAGAAAAAACTGGTGCACTAAAGGAAAGATTTAGGATAGGAAAACACAGTGCAAGATCAAGGTTTTCAGTGAGCTCAGTAATTTTAAAATGTCGTTTCTAAAAAAGCAGAAAAGAGATAATGAAAAGGGTCAAACCCAAATAATACAAAATAATTATAAGGTTGATGTTACTAACATGGCACCGGGGAGCTGAAAAGAAGAAACTGGATCTGGCTGTTGTGCTTAGTACTAGGAAATGTTCAAATATTTAATGAAAAGTACATTTGAAATGGAAACTTATTATATTTGCTCCTATAGGTGAATTATGGCTAGGACCCAAATATTCTATAGTTACTCTTGTATTTCTGTGGGGATGCAGTAAGTTTTGGGAAGTAGAAACCATCCAGTGCAGCCTTCAGCAGCCTTATTGTCCCTATTTCCTGACAAGTGAGATTGTGGCAAGATAGTTATGGACTTTGCTTGAATAAAGTATTTCTAAATTTCTTTGCAGTTTTTCTGAGCTAATCTACCTGTTCTTATCCATCCTGACAGGTAACCTTGACTTATTCTGGGGTTTAGAAGAGCTACGTTCTTCGCTTTTTCTGTACTGCATGATCAGACTGTCAACTGGTCTGGCATGTCCCAGAAGGCACCTATCATCAGTATATGTCATGCTGACTTTTCTTGGCCACTGTTTTTTACTTGGGACTTTGAAGGGAGTTGAAAACGAATGGGCTGTATGGATTTTTGATAATTCCTTCCTTTCTTGCCTGGTGCAACCACTAAGGTTCCTTGGGCTGTTCAAACACTATTGTAATGGGGCTATTTTCAGCCTGTGACATATAGGGTGGGAATTTGTGTTTTAAAAGAGAGACATTTAGGAGCCTACCCTTCTCTTGTTAAAGCCAGTGAGGATCCCTGCACGTCAGTGGAAGTGAGATAAGGTTTCAAGTCGCATCTTGTATTCCAGGTGTTTTCCTGTGTGTCCAGAAATATCAGTTATCTCCACTCTCGGCTAGAGATCATGATAGCTGTTTGAATTTTTGGTTAAAAAAGACAAATACACCTCCATTCTCTCTAGTTATACATTTATTCAGTGATTAACTCTACTTTAAAGTTCACAAACTTGTTATTTGCTTCTTTAAATGTTTGACATAGAGGTTGGGAACATTGATCTCCAATGGAGATGAAGAGCTACAGGAGGGGCCATTCTCTCATTCAGACCAGCTGGGAGCCACTCCATAAACCCACAGGAGTGCCAAGGTTCTTTTTCTGTACAAACTATCTGATATCTTTATTTTAATAGGGTTGGGCACTAGCAGAGTATTTTTACATCTGTTAGTAAGTCTGGATTTTCTATCCAGTGTTTCTAGTAACAAATGCAGAGACAACGTATTTTCCACTTAGCATTTTGTTTTCTTGTCAGCATTTTAGCCCAAGGAAGAACTCTTGTTCAAAAAAACCCTTAAAATATGTTCATCTGTGACCTGTCACAACTCCTTGGCTGTGTTTCTTGGACTGCAGTGTGAATATAGACTAGTGCCTCATCTGAGTTTCAGCTCTAAATTGCTCCGGTTAAGAAGTATCACGGCTTTTAGACATGTCTCTGGCAGAGGAGAGGCAACCGCCCTGTCCTTCTGCATGCCAAAAGGAAAAATCTGGTAATTGGTTTTCATAGAATCATAGAACAACCAGGTTGGAAGGGACCCATTGGATATTCTAGTCCAACCATTCCTATCAAACGCTAAACCAAGTTCCTCAAGACCTCATCCACCCGTGCCTTAAACACCTCCAGGGAAGGGGAATCAACCACCTCCCTGGGCAGCCTATTCCAATGCCGAACGACCCTCTGTGTGAAAAACTTCCTCCTAATCTCCAGTCTAAATCTCCCCTGGTGGAGCTTGAGGCCATTCCCTCTTGTCCTTTTTTTTTTTTTTTTGATTTGCTATAGATGTTAACGAAAGGCTCAGAGGAAGCTGATTGACAGCCACAGTGAAAGCTGGTATGTGGCTCCAGAATATGGACAATTTCATTTAAAAGCAACTAAAATATTTAAATATTGGTTAAAATTTATATCAGAAGAACTAAGAAACCTGGCTTTATTATTGACGTATTAAGAAAAAGAGACATTTATAAACAATATTGAGAAAACACAGAATTTTAAAATGCAATTACCTACAAAACAAGATCACTGATCTGGAAACAAACTAGTACTTAACTGGAAAGCAGCTGTGAATTAATTTTAACGCTTTCTGTATTGGAAACTTATGCAATATAGCTGAACAGTTTGTTCCTTTTTTTTGTCAGGAGTTACAATAATAAATGCCAAGAATTGGTATGTGCAGTGTTTATCCTCCCTAGGGGGTCTTTCAGAGTTAAGAACTTTTGGCAACTATTCTTTCCTTTCTGTCTGAAGCATCTTTAGAAGGATGAAATAATAATTCACTTAAACAGCAAAGTGTCTGCAAGATATTCCACTCCTATTACTAAAACGATTGGATCTCGAATGGGATGCTGGGAGAAAACTCATTCAACATTCCTATCATCCTTGATAATGTTTGCTTCTCCTGCTCGTCTCTTTTGTTTCTTCTTTCCCTGGTTTATAGCATAATGAACTGATAGAGTCAGAGCTACATTTTTCTTTAGACAGAAGAAATTCGCAGTTGGGCAGAGCAAGCTATGAACTGCTCCACACCTCTGAAAACCAGTTAACTGATTAATTGGTCCAGTATCTGGCAGTTTGATGTGGCTCAGCTGAACATTTGCCAGTAATATCTGTGGAAGTCTTGGAAATGACAATATTAGCATTAAAAATTATATTGTTAGTATCTGATTTAATATTTCTGAAATATGAAGAAAACCGTTCTATGGTTCAGCTTTGTGTTGTATTCAAATTCAGAGCTTTGTGTGGACTTAATGCATTTTGTCTAGAACTTTATTTAATCATTAAACAATTCATTATTTAAAACAAAATCACAAGTACCTTCCCAGGAAAGGAGGTTATCTTCCACTTAACTTAAGTGTTTCTCATTCAAGTGGAGCATGAATCATAAGGTTTGCCCTTGCTGTAGGATGATGAAAATATGGCAAAATGCTGACAGTAATTGAAAGCAATTTGTGAAATGGTTTGAAGCTTTATGAGGCATTGGAAACATTAAATATTTTGTCAGTGTTTGCTCTTTAGAGATGACTACATGTTCTGAAACATGCCTGACATAGGAAGGTCTGTGGAACAGTGTAAAGCCACTGAGGTGATGTCCTATTAGAAGCTGCTTCTGTGTCCCCTCCAGTGCATAACATCTTCCCCTGGCTTACAATGATAGAGAGCTGGATTTCTTTATTTCTCTGACATCAGTTCTTAGGAAGAGAAACTTTCAATCATCTGATATCATACCTGAGGCAAAGTTGCATGATACACTGATATCGATGCGTGTGTAGCATTTGTTAGTGCAGGGAGAAGAGGTGGAATTTCTGTTTCTTTGAATAGTGCATTAGAGTCAGATATTTTTATATGTATATGCTATTTTACAGTTTGTGGTTTCCCCTGAGATATGCATTATTTCAATTTCAAGCTTTTGGATAAGCTCCAAAGATAGAGTGCAGTTGTTTTAGAGAGATAAAAAGTTAGGTGACTTTGCTTTTATGTCTTTGCTGTAGAAAATGGTACTTAAAAATCACGCAGTGTAAAATGCCAATAATAGATTCTCTGCACTGTCATTCAGAGGTAAAAAAGTAAAATATAAGCCTGTTGGCCACCAGAAATCTATTTCAGCAGCTTCTGGAGTGTGTGACAAACAAGTCTGCGAAGACATTTTGTAACATCACTGATAAACATCATGTAGTACTGAACTGATCTGCAAACATGCAAATGCAAACTGAGCTTGTGTGTGTTATTCTCTGTACATATTCATCCAGATTTGTGAGCAACTGGAAGGACAACTGTTCAAGAATTTTGTGCTAAAGTAAGAGGAGTTTATTGCTTATTAACTGGTTTACAATTGCCCTTTGCTTTTGGCTCTGGTTTTCATTTTCAGTGCTTGACAATGACTGAGATATTAGCAGAAATGTTTCTGACTCACCAATGCAGCCAGGACATTACAGAGAAGCAAATAATTAACATTTCCAGCTTTTAATGTTAAGATTTTGTAAAAGTGAGCGTACAAAAGGTGGCACAGTGATTGTGCTTGTGCTTTTTCACTGTCAGTGCATTATTCTAGAATCTGTACATTGTTACTGGCAGATGATTAACTTATTCAGTGGTTATTTGAAAGTCAGAAAAGATTTTCTACACTCAAATGATGGTCCAGTCTCCCAGAACTTGTGTGTAATCCTATAACATCTTTAAGGCACTGGCCATTCTGCCCTCTTGGAAACACAGTGACTTTTCACATTCATGGTAACAGTAACTTGGATGTAAATCTGCTTCCTTCTTGAGAATGCTTCCTCTGTCCTAGCACAGAATAGACTTTCACAGGAGAGAAACAGGATCATAAGGAAACAGGATACAGCAAAACAAGAAATTAATGGTTTGCTAAGAAAATCTACTTAAGATTTTCAAGTCTGAAAATAGCAGGTTGTACTTTTTCCTTCCACAGCACCTGTGTGAATGGTCCTATCATTTATTCTGTGACCCTGACATGTTTAGTCTGTGCCATCACCTCCAAGAATAACCATGAATTTTATGTAGTTTTAGTTGGATATTTGTGGTGTGAAATAAAATACAGGTTAATTGGGATAATGTTTGTTGAGTAGAATTGAGTAAATCTGACAACACCCAGTTAAGCTTTGTACAGGAGACCAAGTGTTGTTGCCTGCATGTGATTACACTGTCATTTATGGGAAGAGAAGCCCTGGTATGGAAAGAGTTTTTTGGGCACTGCCTCTGTTGTGAATTCAGAAGCAGGGTTGTCTTATAGGGACCTGAAGCTTAAGGGAAGGAAATCTTTTCCCTGCTGTTCCAGCATCTTGCGTAGGTTGGATCTGTCTCTTCAGCCCTGAAATCAAATTCAGCTGCTAGGTCTTCATTCAAAAAAAGATTAGTGGAACCAATAGTAGCTAAGTGCCCCTATTGAAGTCAGATCTGAGATGCTAAATATGCCTGTCAGAATTTGCTTGGAAGAATGCAGAATTACATTAAATGCAGCACTGAAAGCAGAAGTATTATTCTCAAAGACATTTCTGCATAGGGCAGCAGCTAAAGCAGATACATTGTGCAAGCCTGGCAGCAGAGACAGTCTGTCTCAGAGGCATTTTATTAATTTTACAGGAATATAAATCAAGGTGATTTCACGTTGAATAAAGAATAAAATAGTTTTGTTCTCATTCCCTGACTCTCAGTAATCATTAAATAAAGTAAAAGGACTGTAAGGGAATAGGCTTTTTTACTCAATGTTCACCAACATTAGATTCTCCATAAGTGGGAAGAGTCTTACTGATCAGTTTACAAGAGAAAGATTTATATGTTTTACATTATATGTAGATTTTGTAAGATTTTTAACTTTACAGCCTGAATGGAAGCTTTGAGGCAGTTACTAAGAAAACAGCAAGACCGACTATGGTACATGAATATATAAAATGCCCTAGAGAAATGGAGATGTGTTTTGCTTCCAGGCCTTAGTGTTGAGTTTCTTCAGAAGAAATCATCTTGTACTTGCATGCGTTTTGAGGGATCCCTTCTCCTCCCGTAAGATCAGCAGAGAGGAGATGAGCAACAGCCTTTCAGAGCTGAGACAGGGGGTGGATTTTAATGCAAATGATTATATATATATTCAATGCTTTCTAACTCCTCTCCATAGTTCCATGTTTCCAGACTACTGAGCCTGAGAAGCATTTACTGTACAACTGTTTGATTGTTTTACCTTGCTCTGGGCACCACCTGGAAATAATCTGTTTAGGCTGATCCCTGACCTGTCTTTGCATAGGAAAAGGAGGAAGTGAAAGGTAAAGAGCAGGTAATGCACTGCTGCTGTTTTGGAGTGAACATCATACAGGGTCCTAATCTCAAAAGCCAAAAGCTGAGAACATCAAGCAACCTTATGCTAACAAGAGAAACACTTGGCAGTCCTGCTCCACCAGGAATCAAACGTTTGTATACAGCTGTCTCAAGATTTAACACATGGGAATGCCACCTTTGCATAACCTTAACCTCTACTCAGTTGAGGAACTGAGTAGAAAACATCACATTTGGGAGGATAAATACTTTCTGTGTTCTGCCTCAGCAGGAGCTGCCTCTTGTTCTGGTTACTGGAAGGGATGACAGAGACAGTCTGTTTGAACTATTCTGAGAGATGCTATGCAACATCTGCAGAGACAGGCAGGACTTCAGCTGGAATTCTTAGATTCCATAAGCATTAATTCTAGGTTTATAGAACAAGAATTTCTATTATTAACCACACCGGAAATTTTGCTTCCTGAATGCTGAGTCATGCTTACTATATGCCTACTCCTTTAAGAATTTTGTATTAGGACCAGTAACACGCTTCTTAAAGAAAAGCGTTTGATTTTTAATACAAGAATTTAAATAATCTACTACAATAAAGCTAGTCTGCAAAGGCAAAACACATTCCATTGAAGAATCATCAGTGAGACTTCACTGAAATTCCAGAGTGTGGCCACTTTTCATGACCTGCCTTATATCTGTGTTTTCTTTAACAGAATATTCTGTTAACATGACAAACACAGGCTCAGTAATGTAACAGGAAACTAATTTTCTCTAAATTTAAAAAGCTCTGAAATCTCAAGATGAGCTTTGTAAAGAGAGTATTGCCCTTGAGTCTGGTTGGACTAGATGATCCAATGGGTCCAATGGGTCCCTTCCAACCTGGTTGTTCTATGATTCTATGAGTCCTGGGAAGAAGGGCTGTGTCTGCTTTACTCAATAGCAGATTAGAAATGCAGGACTTTCTCTTAAGACTTATCACAGTGTATTTGGTTTCCTGAACTTGATGCAAACTCATATTGCTAGAGAAACATCTAGAGAATTACTGGAAAAGAATCAATGGCTTTGCTAAATCACTTAAAGCAACATTTTCTTTCATGTTAGAGCAAAACAGTGCTACAACTTGAGTCATAATAAATTGCTGCCTAATAAGGCCAGAAGTAAGTCATCCCTTTTCAGCTAATTCCTGTTCAGCTTCCCCAGCAATAAAACACTTATTAAAGAAAGTTTAGCAGCTGTACTGTTCTCTGAGGCATGAAAAATCTTGATTAAGGTCTCTATACTGGAGTCAATGAAGCTTAAAACTTGATATACTGGGACACGGGGAGGGGCCAATCTAGTTTTATACTGCACCGTGTCCTGCTGACCAATCCACAGACGAGTGTTTGGTTTGGGCTCCAAAAAGCAGCTTGCCAAACATCCTGCCTGTGAGATAAGCATCCTGTGTTATCTGTGCCCAACTGCAAGGTTAAGAGCAGCCTGCAAAATGCTGTGGTCACAGAAGAAAAGGGCAGGATAGTTTAAGCAGCCTTTGAGGTTCAGCTTCTGGCATTCCTGCTTTTGAGAAAGAAGGCTGTGTCTGTTTAGGGAAAAAAAAAATCAACTTTAAGTTTTTTAGACTACTGATGTTGGATTTGTGGAATATATTTCAGCTGCTGTAATAACTCTAAGGGAAGCTGTACCTTGACAAGTTATTTCAGTCACCACTGGAAATATACTTGAATGCAACTTCATTATAAGTGTTAACACAAGGTCATTAGTGATTGATGCTGAGCGATTCAAACTGATCATGCAGAACTTGACTCAAGTTTTGATCTGAGCCACACAGGTAAAAAAATTAATAAATTAATCATCCTTCATGGACAGTTTGGGCTTTCACTTGTGTAACAGGACAAAGTATGTTCTTTTCTCCAGTTATTACAGAAATGACAGTTGAGCTCTGTATATAGAGAAGTTTAGCCCAGGATTAAGATTAGCATTGTAAGGCTCTTTCCACTGTTAATTCCAAGGTTTCTCATTAGACTTTGAATCTTCATTTTTACCTACAGCTTTTCTAAGCAATAAGACAGGTTTCTTGGAAGAAATACCTGGTTTTCCTGGACCCGATTCTGTACTCAGCTACACAGTATAACTCCATGGACAAGCAAAAATGAGTAAGAGTGACACAAGAGGGATTATACTTGTGTAAACTGGCAGTGCAGCTGCTGGCAGTGGATCACAGTCCAGCCTCAGTTTGTGGTGTTCTCCGTGCAGTTCATTAGTCCTGCTTCCAGACTGCCTGATCACATCACACCAACCTGTTTCCAGTCAGGGGTGTGAGAGCAGGGAGGATTTTACCCTCTATAATGTGTCAGCTTCCCTGCCCTTTGGGAGAGGGTGTTTCTCCAGCTGTCATGGGTCTTAGTAGCTTGAAAGGTTTTTCCATGAGGCTGCAAAAAAGTAATTCAGAGGTGTGAAGTTTCTGATACCAACTGTCTGCAGCAGCTCTCTTGAGATCTAGGCTTTCCTGGGGCTGTAGCCACTTCTGTAGTCTGAGCGGAGGGTATGAGACTGGGGAAGGAAGATCTGACATACTCCTAGAATTATTATTTCCATTTGGTTTTTTTCTTTTAGATGGTTCTGCAATAAAATTATGGCCTAATTATATCACTCTACCTGCCTCAATTTAATGCATTTATGTCTAGAATGAATAACAAATAAGACATTTTTTTTTTCCTGGATAAATTGATGTGTTTTCATCCTGAAAACATAGAATTTACCTGTTTTGTCACCTGCCAGGCTCTATCTTCTGTAGTTGTGTTCCTAGACAGGTACAACTGCAAAGGAATTGCAATGATCAGGATACAGACAAAGGTAAAAATGATATTCCCAGTGTGATATTACTTTAATTATTATACATTCCTTTCCATTTTTTAATAGATCTCTTAGAACTATTGATTCCATTGTATACAAAGAGGTTTGAATAGTATCATGGCAGAAAGGCATAAAACATAGCCCAAAGGTGGAATGCAAGCTGCTGCAGAAGCCATGGTATCACAGTCACAAGATTCATTGTGTTTTGATTCTTGTATATTTACTATTAATATTTTTCCATTTATTCTGGAATGCGATGTATAGGACTTGGAATTACATCTGAAGGGTGGGGGCAAATCTTTGTGTTGAATTTTATTTTTGCTTTTGCTCATTTTTTGTTCATCTGTCCTTGCAACAAACAGAATATATTTAGTTGCTTTTTTGCTTTCATTTCGTACTTATCCTGGAAAGTGTTGTAAAACACGTTGTTGTAGGTAATGAAGTACTCTGAATGTCCTGATGAAAAGTTTATAGTGTATATTTTGATTTATTCATAGCTCACTGAAAACTTTTCTCATGTCTGATTATAAAATTTAAGATTAACCTCCCTCCTCGAAACGCTGAGATTAATTTGGAAGAGATTTCATCATTGTGTGTCCTTAGACCCTCTTTCTATAACTCCCTCTCATTGGCTGATATTGCAAAATACCTTAGTAAGGAAAGAAGGAATTATAGTTGGATCGAGGCCACCTGAGCAAAGCACTGATTGGGAGATTGGAGTTATAGAATCATATAAAAACATTTTTATGATTAATGAAGATCGGTTAATGAGTAACCGGCAAAGAACAGTTCGCACCTCTCTATTGTGTCTCCTTAGATGTAATTTGCTTTAGTGAAATCACACGGCTATTGTATTTTATTTGTACAACCTTGTCTGCGTTACTAAAAATCACTTGAGTGTCTTTACAAGTTTGTTTCTTTTTTATTAAAGCAGAGAAGCTGACTCATTGTTCTTAATCCATCTGTACCCAGCCAGTTTCTGATGTGCATGCCAGCATCTGTATAAGGAAAGGCTCAGAAAGATCGAGACAGGATGTTTTCTGTGAGTGCAAATGGCAGTAAATCCAGGCTTTTAGTGTCATGCTAGGCATAACAAATTTTTCTGATGTCTGTTCTAATTACAAATTAACTAGTGGTTCAATGTGTTGTCTTAGCTTTATGGTCTAAATGGTTCAAGGCATCACCGATTGTAAATGTCAGTTAGAAGTGGGGTCTTAACTGCTGATAACAAGATTGAAGCATGGAATCACGAAAGTGAAGCTGTCTTCCTCTGGACTGTTGGCTACTTTGTGCCTGGGCATTTTGATTCTATCATGCATTCCAAAATGCTGCAGAACAGAGTGTTCCTTGATAGTTTTTGTGAATGAGGTCTGCCACAAAAGCAAATACTTGCGATGGTTAGCTGGGTAACTTTGATCTTGGCCATTCCTTTACCCTTATTTATTGTTTTGCTGCAGATACCTCTTTAGTGATTTGCTATTTCGACCCTTAGAAGTCCACTAGATCATCTTACTTGCAAAAGTCATCAGTAGTTATAGATCACAACTTAGCAGTTCTGCAAGTGCGACGGATAAGACATATGGTGACATTTGCACATTTACTGATCCAGCCATCCTGCATTTTGATGACAAAATAATTCAACCAAGTATGGATTTTCCCAGCTGTGTCTGCCTGCATAGAAGTAAAGCTGAAAAACAAAGGAAGAAAAAATAAGCAGGTTTGCCATGATAGTATCAGGCAATTCAGTTAGGAAGTAATTTTTACATGTACATTGTAATAAATTAAGCAGATTTACCATAAAAATATCAATTTGGTTAGGAAGTAATTTTTACATGTACATTATAATAATTAAGGATGCAATGCTTACAAACACAGTACAAAAGAGCTTAAAAACCATTAATTTTCGTTTGTTTCCTGGAAGAGAAAGCTAACATCTAAGCTGGTTGGGCAGACCTACTGCGACAACCTAATTTCACTCCCTCTCTTGCCTGACCTCTCTTCCCCTTCTCCAAACGTGTTACAGGATTTAAGTTACTTCCAAGGACTACAAACAGCCTGCTGTAAAATAATTGCCTTGCTTTTTGTTTTGTAATTTTGTTATCAGTCTGTTTTATAAACGAGTAAGTATATTGACACGGGGTTTGCTGGAGAATCCAAGCTTAAATTGTCTCCCATTTATAGTCTAACATGAACAGAAGTTAATAACCCATTCCTTTTATCCCAAATATGCACTGGTTTATGCTAAGGTTAAATCTTGGTGGCTTAAATGAACTTAGATGTGCCCTGTATTTAAAATGGATCCTCCCAAGAAGCTACAGCAATAGTAGAGCTAACATTTTGAGAATCCAGAAAATATCAAAGCTAGGACTTTGAATATTGAAACAATCCTTGCTTAAGGCACCTAGATGCTGTTCGATTTTCCAGTGGTCACTCTGATAAAACATGTTAAATGATGCATCTAGACACTTTAAGCATGCAGAATACTATATATTTTTAAAATTTTCCTACTTGAGGTAAACTAATATTAGCTGGTGTCAACAATAAATAGATTTACCTGCCCTAAACAAGCAAAGAGAAGCTACAGAAGGCATAGAGACAATTTCTGCCTTAAGTCATGGAAATGTTTTTGTTAGCCTAAAATCTAACTCACTGACCTTTTTCCATAAGTACGTTTAAGCTTTTTAGGTATGATTTAGGCAAAAAAAATAACACACTTGTGACCTGACATGAAGCAATTTCTTCAGCATTGACATCAGTAAATAAGGAACTGTTTGGTCTCAGTGGGAAATGTGGCAATATTGGTTTAAACATTGTTAAGGAATTGCTTTATAATTGCTCCCAATTACTTTCCTATGATCATAGGAACAAAAAAGAAAAAGAATCAGTATTCTAGCTTTTATATTCATCTGGGATATCTTGTTTGCAGTCATACAGATATTAAATCATTCATGTAGAAAAACGCCAAAGCAAAATATCATTATTCTAGGATCTGCAGCTGTCACTATCTTTCATTTAATAAATACTATTCACAATAAACTTACACCTTTAGGGAGAACCTCCAGGACCTAAAAGATAACCTGAAGAATAATGTACTTAGGAGTTGCACACAAATTCATGTAAAAACAAGCTGAACTAATCCAGTTCTTACTGGAAGACACCTGTTTCAGGCTGGAGAAAGCAGTATCTACTGGAGAGATATAAACTTAACTGCCAAGCAGGCACAATTAACAAGTTCTCCATTTTTCCATTAATCAGGAAATCTATTGCTAAGGTGTCTACAATGAGAAAATGAAATTTCTTCCATGAGGGCTGAAGGTTACCTTCTAGCACTGTTCTCTTTCTGTGACATCTCATCAGTGATTCTTTGGCCAAGGCTATTCTCTGCTGCTCTACTCATGTGGGCAAAGGAAGAGCAAGTGTGAATAAAAGTAGATACAGTTGAGAGGCCTCTTCCCAAGTAGGCCAGAGTAAAGATAATTTACCTGGTATGTTCATAGGTTGCACTGAATTCCTTACAGAGACTAATGAAGACATGCATTCAAAGGATTTCTCCTAGGGCTGATTTAAGAAAGTAATTTGGAAGCTAGGCTTAGAAGAGGGGGGAGTAATGCCTAATTCAGTACCATAAAGTATTCTGTATAACAGAGCTTTTTGTGGTAATTTGTTCTTTGTAGACAAGCATGGGCAGACCTCCCCGAAGGACAGCTTATCAACTCCTTTGTTATACTCAGCTCTTAGAATAATTTTCCATAACTCTGCAGCACAAATGATTTGATCATCAGCCAGGCACATCTTTCTGTATAACCTAGAGTATATAATAACTGAGGCACAAGGAGGATTGTATTTATCATTGGTGTCTCCACTGAGTTTAATAGATTGATCACAGGGATTTTTTTTTTCCATTGCAAGAGATAAAGAAACTATATGTTAATAACAGGGTATTTGATCAGTAAAACATTTTTCAAGTAGCCTGTCCTTGATGGTCATGGATTGGTACCTCCACAGATGCAGGAATTGCATTTCTATGATTTATCCTTTTTCCTCAGAAGTATGGTCAAAGCTTTGAATGTGGGGATATGAGAAAAAGAAGGTTGTCATTATCATCTGCAGTACTGCAGCTTTGACGAAGAGAGCTTTGTTAAGGGTAGTCTAAACCCATTACCCCACCTGAAGAATGCCATCCCACCCTCTGGAGAGGTCACCACAGGTACTGTAAGTCTGTGTGGCACAAATTAGCAGAAGTGCAATGAATCTCAGTGTTTGGAGTTCTTAGGTACAGTGCTGAGCTGCAAGCACTTTCTGTCAGAACAGTGTGTGTTGGGGGGTAGATTGCTCTCAAGAGAGAAGGTTGTCCCAGAAGAACCATCAGTTACATAGCCCATAAACTAGGAGTGGGGAAAGAAGTGGCCTGTTTAAGGGCTAGTGGCCTGCTTAAGGGCTAGTTAGATCTCTGGCAGGTTGTGCACTCACACACACCTCATATTACCCTCTAACAAGATGAGAAAGCGAATGTGCCAGTGGCTATACATTTATGAAGTTTACATATGGCACATGCACAAGGCATTCCCAAATGCCTTACAGGAATTTAGCACGTAGTTTTTTGAGTGCTGTGATTTAGCTGTGAATGACAGGAGTCAGTAGAGTTAAGCTGTTGTTCTTAGCACTATTTTGTGAAAACTAGCAACTAGATCAAGGTGGCAATCTTCCTTCTCAAAAGCATCCAGGCATCTGTCACACATTATTTGTACTTATTACCACAAGTGGAATTCTAAATCAGAAGTCAGATGGGTGGTTTCAGTTCTGACTTGAATACACACTATGCATCCAGCTTTAGAGTAGAAATATAGTGTTGCATAGAAATCCAGTGCATTAGGGGATTCTACGTTATGTACGGGGTTAACAGGAAAGCAGGAGCCTTTATTTATGTGTAGTACAAGAGCTGACAAAGCAGCAGAAATATTGTTTTCTTTCAATGATTAATGTGCTCAATAAAAGTGTAGCATCTGCTGCCAGTTTTCATTAACAAATAAATGAAAAACAAACCCGCGTGGTAGGCAGTGTGTCTGGGGACAGCTTAAACAGGACTGAGCTGCTTTAGATTTCAGCTATTTTCTTTAGCACAACAGTGTGGAGCACTTTCTTGTTTATAGGATAAACACACGGGACCGAAGTGATCTGTGTAGTACGCAGGAGTGGTTGCCAACCCATAACATTCTGTGGAATGCAAAAATTCCATAGCTACTCCCTTGGGAGTCATAGGCTGCAATCTTCCTTCATGTTGCTTTCAGTGTAAATAACAGTTAAATCATCAGAACACAGAAGCTGCCAGTAAAACTTTGAATAAAGTATTAATTAGTTCATTTTCCTTCTTTCGTAATACAGGTTCAGCAGACTGAGAGTTTGGCTCTTGCATTGGTTCAGGGGACAAAGTATTCCACACCAGACTAATGTAAGTGATGTATAAATGTAAGACTATAAATGTGTGCTTTTTTTTTGTTTGTTTCCTCACGAAAAAATAGACTCTCCAAAATACTGTAGATAACTTTATTTTAATCTTATTTTCTATGGAAAAATGGTAACTTTCTCTTCCAGCTTTTATCCTTGTAAATTCTGAACCTCATTGGCCAGTTCCACTCTCTCTGACAAGGAGAAAAAGGAAAAGGGAGCGTTGTGGTTTAACCCAGCAGGCAGCTAAAGCACCTGCACAGCTGTTTGCTCACTTCTCATTCAGTGGGATGGGGGAGAGAGTCAGAAATAAAAGGTAAAACACGTGGGTTGAGATAAAGACAGTTTAACAGGACAGAACGGGGAGGACGAGATGATGATGATGATGATAGTAGTAGTGGTAGAAGTGGCAGTAGTATTAATAACAATAGACTGTACAAAATGAGAGATGCACAGCACAATTACTCACTACCCACCAACCAATGCCCAGCTAATTCCTGAGTCATGACAACTCCCAACAAACTCTTCCCAGCTTATACTGATCAGAGAACAAGTCTTACAAGGAGCAGCTGCAAGAGCTGGGGGTGTTTAGCCTTGAGAAGAGGAAGCTGAGGGGAGACCTTATTGCTCTCTACAACTACCTGAAAGGAGGCTGCGGAGAGATGAGAGATGGCCTCTTCTCTCAAGTGACAGGGGACAGGATGAGAGGGAATGGCCTTAAGCTGTTACAGGCAAGGTTCAGACTGGATAATAGAAATACATTTTTCACTGAAAGGGTCATCAGACACTGACAGAGGCTGCCATCCCTGAGGTCACCATCCCTGGAGGTGTTTAAAAGACAGGTAGACAAGGTGCTCAGGAACATAGTTTAGTGGCTGACAGGAATGGTTGGACTCAATGGTCCAAGAGGTCATTTCCAAGCTGGTGATTCTTTGAATCTAAAGTATTTGTTCTAAAACCCAAGGAGTTCTCTAAACTTAATATAGAGAAACTAGCTGTACCTTCAACTGTACCTGTGAGCTACACTGAAACCAAGGGAAAACAGCATAAAAATGTGTGTACATATCAAACAGAGGGAATTAGATATATGGTTATCTCATACAACTTTGATGCTCATGTAACCTGTACGGTTGCACACTGGAGAGAATTTCATGTTACAGAGAACAGAACCTAGTCCTCAATTGTGATGTACTGTAACTATCATCACCATGCAAATGTAATTATTTTCTAACGAACAGACATCCCTTTATACTTCAATTGCATTACACTTTTCCATCTTATGTTCTTTCTCTGGTAATTAGGTTCCTCATCTAGCATGAGTCATCAGAGTCTTCAGGAGTGTACAGCATGTGCTAAGGAAAATGATGCTTTGTGCAGGTGTTGTGAAGGACAGGACAGTTAAAGTAAAAGGAAATTGAAATATATTTTTAAAGAGACTGTACAAATACCTTAGTGTTTGATTTCCAGGGTGATGATTAATTGCAAACTGTAAGATAAGAACATAGAGGACAAATAAGAGCAATAGCCACTTTTTATATCATATAGTAGATTCACCGCTGGTTTAAGCTGGCTTTTGGTGGTATGAACCAGAAAGCAGGGAATCTGGCAGTGTAATGAGAAGTAAAAACCTGAATTCTCCCTCTCCAGTGAATTCTTGGGGCTGGCAAACTGTACACAGAGGGCACTGGTCTCAGCAGTCTCTGTAGGATGAGATTTTCTGTGAGTCCATTAAAAATGTTATTCCTATATTATTCCTATATATTTTATACATAATAGTGAAAATTAAAATATGGCCTGCCCATATGAATGTACAGATCATACCCATGCTAAAGCTGATCCTACTCATGTGCTTGTACTTGTGCTAGAGAGCAAATCTTGGTTTGCAAGTGCATGCCTAGTTTAGGAAATATAGAGTGACTGCTTTTAAATCCTCAGCTCATATGCTGTCAGTGTGATCTGTGGGATCGAGAAGTGCTGTGTGTCATCAGACTTTGTCCAGCTTATACTTGAGCTAGGCTAAAGAGCAAAATAAATTTGGAACTTTTCCCCTCCCTTTTATTTATATTCGTGTTGGTACAACTTGCAGTTCCAGCTAGAAGCTGTAAAAGTTGCTGTGTTCCAGGTCATAAATTGGGGTGAGATGGCGGTGCTGTGTGATGAGGCTTGCACAATACCCACACACCTTATATCTGACTCAAGGCTTTGCTATTAATTCCTCACTTTTGTGAACACAAAATTCACCACTCACTCTTTTTCCACTCTCTGAAGAACACCTATTACATGCCACAAGCAGAAACCTCTTCCTAGACAGTATAAAATTCCTTGAGAGGTAACGCAGTGAAGCAAGATCATCTCTGAAATGAGATTATTCATTTCCCCGTTACCCAGTGCCTCACACCACTGGAAAACGAAATGAGTTCCTGGCCCGAATGTTCCTGCTGTTATCTAACTCTCACTGTACTCCATGTCAATTATTAACATCAACAATGATAGAAATCTTAGCACATGTTAAGAAACAGGACTCCAACATAATTTTTGTTAATCTGTATTATTTTGCCCTATGATCTTTGTTGTGGAGCCTACCTTTCTCCATGTCCTTTTCCAATATGCCTTCACAATTGGAGTGGTTTAGGCTGACATATAATTTTCAGTCTTCAGAGAATGGGATGCAAAAGCTGTTCACTCTCTCTCTCATCCTTCAGCCAAAGATCTTGTTCATTGTATATAAGTGCTCTGTTTACTAGTTAATTTTACCCAGTAATACTACTAAGACTTTAACAGAAGGCAGTAGGCATCACTAAATGACATAGCAGAGATCTTGGATTGGAATGCATTTATATATATTAAGGAAAATACTGAAAATCTCCCTTAAGTGTGAAAAATGTTTTTGTTGTTGATTGACTTAATGTCTTTTTTCAGTAAATTCCAGCCTCAGTGATGATCCTTTGGTTTTTCCTCAAGGTAATAAATAATGCAGTGTAAACCTGCTAACTTCTAACAAAGTGAAGGCTCCAGTTATGTAAAGCTGGAGGGCTGCAGGGGGGATGGCAGTGGCACAGATGGATGTATGTTCCAGGCACTTGGAATGAAGCATGAATACAAGGGGCTGATTTGGCTTTGCTCTGTTTCCAATGCCATTTTGAAACAGTACACGCTGACCAGAAAGTACTTAAGCATTCTCTAGCTGGGAAGTCTGAATCTGTATCCAGTCCCCAGGAAACACTAATCTGGGTACAGTATGTGTTTGGGAGATGGAGGAAAATGTGACTAGAAATGTGTCTTTCTGCTGTTTCTTTTCAGAGAGCTTTTCAGTTTTAAGCTTTGCCATCTGGCAAATGTCAAAGCAGATTTCCATCTCCTTTAAACTCCAGGTTTGGGACTTGGAGCAGGGATTCAGGGAGCCATAGCTTGCCTCCTGACAGCCCCACTTTCCCCTGTCATTGTTCAACAGAAAATGGTTACAGTCTAAATCTGACACAGGTGGAGTATGGGGAGTGAAAGAAGTGCAAGATTAAGCTTATATTATGTGGCCTTCTCAACAGGATAAATGATGGCATCCAGTATTGGCTACTCCCATTTCCATGTTCTTTCACATCCATAATGTAAATGCATGTGTGCAAATGACATATGTGTCTCTTTTCTTTCTGTAATTGAATATTTCTAGGTAGCTGGGACAATGAAGCATAGATCAACTAGGAAAACTGATACCAGAAGCTTTTACAGCTGAAGCTTCTCCACCTTCATGGGGACGTATCAGAAGAGCTGTTTAACTGTTGCAGGTATGAGCTAGTGGTTGACTCTGAAGAGTCACAGCCTGTTACTTGTTCTCTTTTCTTATCTGGGAAAAAGCCACCAGGACTAACCCATAGATGTGAATGTACTCATCCTCCTCGGTAAGAGAGCTGCTCCCTGAACCATAATTCAGAGAGAAATCAGCTAAATGTCAACTAAGCTGTAGGCTGCATCTGTACTGAGCATGTATGGCAAGAAGCAGTAGCATTAAATGATACCAGAATGAACCAATGATGAAGGCCTGTAGCAGTACTACTGTACAACCGCATAGGTTAGTCAGGAAAATATATTTTAGTTTTTCAGTCATTGTTATGTTTTATCTTTTCAGCTGTAAGGTCACCCAGTCTGGAAGCTTCTATGTGTTTGCTTGATTTCATGTATGTGTAGCTATCTTGTAAATAAGGAGCATACAATTGGATTATGAATATAAAATGAATATTCCATCTTAAAATAGATTCCCCCAATAAACTTGAGAAGAGCAGCCCAAGATCTTACTCAGAAAGAGGAGAGGCACAAAATGAGCTTGCAAACCAAAAGAGTAACTTGCTATTGTATTTTCTTTTGCATTAATTGTAGATGGCCACTGAGCTACACAGAATGCAGGAGACAGAATATCTGCCATCAATTCCATGGACCCTTTTTTCAATTCTGTGGTTTATGGAGCTCTCTAAATTTCAGCATGGCTGGAATTAGTATCCAGCTTCACTGAACTATGAGCCAAGGACTCTGTTTAGGAGGCTGTCCCACGCCAGATACCTTGGGTATTGTGTTGTTTCACAGTCTGTTGTTTCATGTTTGCAAGCAGAGGGAAAATTGATCTCTAGGTGTGAGCACAAGGCCAATGAGTGTTGGTGGTTTTTCTTCCTCTGTAGCCCTACTTACCTCAACCCAAGTCACAGACATAGAGTTGCCTTTAATAAGATTCTGGCACTAAATAAATCTCATCCAGAGATGCACATATAACCAGGACTCTGGCCTCTGTGAGGGGCTGAGCTCTCGTCCAAGTCCTTGCCAACTTGAGTACTGCAGTGAATTGATGCTGTCTGAATGTTCCCAATGAGGACTGACCTAGTCCAGCTACAGATAATTTTCTGTAGCATCAAAACACATAGTGTGAAGCACAAACAATTTTGGAAAAAGAGATACATTTGGGATGGATATCAAATATGAGATCCTGATTATACAAGAAATGTTGCTGATTATTCCTCTATGCAATCACTGGATGCCTTCCTGATGCCAGGAGCTGTTCTTTTGTGTTTCAGCTCCATCACTTTCTCTGAAACAAACCCCAAAGCTAAGAAAAATATATAACCTGCCAGGAAGTCATGAATAAATTAATTTTTATTTTGCAATGCACTACAGTTGTGAGAGAGAAAGATATTGAGAAGCAATGGTCATAAAACTGTTAGAAATAGCCTCCTTAGTACACAGGATTTATGATGAAACTAATCACACTGCTTTCAAAAATAATTCCAGAAGATGTTCTCCTGGAATGAGAGAGGTTTCATTCTAGAAAATTCATTTGGAAAAAGAGATTATCATAATACGTGAACTGCTATGTGTTATGCAATGATCTACCAGTATCAGAGGTCTTGCGTGACCATGGGCAGATCACTCTGAGAATTTAGATATGGTTTAGTGAGCTGAAAAGCATGATATTAAGACATATGGTGTGTATTACATTTCTATGTAATTTTGTATTTATGCTATTAGTTATATTGGAGCATGGGTGGACATTACCCATTGTGAACTTGGGTATCTGAGATGAAGTTTTGTTTCCTTAAAATCTTGCAAGGTGATGACAGAATTGGAGGCTTTGCCTCCAGTTAACTCAGTTTTTTCCTCCTCCAGGTCTTCAGAATACATGCTAATATTGCCATCCCCAACTCATCTGTGCTAAGAAAGGCACATGTGGTGATGTGATGGACTTGATGATGTAGCAAGGCTAGTGGTTTGGGGATTGTCTATCTGGAATATGGTTATCTATCACCTGTGTTTAAGGAAGGAGATTAAAATGGGAAGAGGAAGAGAGAATTGTTACTAAAAGGATCAATGAATTGATGAATTCTGTCATAGGACAAAAGATAGAAACATTTAATCAAGCAAAACAGAGGATCTAACAGATAAAGTTGACACAAAACCCAATAGACTTAAGTTGGATAAAAATAACTCTGGAGTGGACTTTTTATGTAAGGTCAATTAGAGCAAAGAAATTCTGAAACAGTCTTCCAAGATAAGTAGTAAGAGGGAAAATAATCTAATTTTAAGATGGAATATAGTACTTTTATGCAAGGACGAAATGTTACAGTGCTGTAAAAGGCAACTGTACTCATTACTCATGAGACCACCTTGCAGTCAGTGTTTCTATAATCCTAAATTTCTATGTACTGTTTGAAAACACGAACAGAATTATCACCACTGACAGACAAGAATTCCATTATCACAAATCTAGGCTGTTCCTTGCTCAAGACACAGCACTATCACGATTTTGAACAGATTACTCATAGTAGGTATTGGTTAAGCAAAAGCTGGCACGGAGGGCAATGCTGGTGTAGCTGCTACAGCATGTGGGACATATGTCTGGAAACAAATTCTGCATCCTCTGCTACTGACTCGTGGTGCTACATGGACAACAGCAGAACAGGTGAGCTTAAGATTCTGCCATGGACTCACCTTACCTTAAGATTCTGCCATGGACTCACCTTACCTTTTGCCTATTTTTTTTAATTAATGTTTATAACAACTTTAATTCTATGCTGTCATTAGAGTCTGCTGTTATGCTAAAACGTTATTAGCTTTTTGTAAGCTGATTCTTGAAATACCAGGCTGCCCTCTTGAGGCTGCACATTATATGTTTTGGGTTTGTGATTTTTTTAGCCAGTTACTGGAAAGAAAAATACATTTTAATGAAAATATCTTTCTTAAGGAAATCAGTAGAGTAGGCATGAGCATTTCAAAGCTGTCTCTGTGTTTTTGATGTTCCAAAAAGAACTGGGCTTGCAATTCCTTGAAAATGTCATTGTCTTTATTTCTCCACCTTAACTCCTCAAAAATATCTAGAGGATCATGCACAGGATTGTCAATGGCTGGTTGTATGATAGGATTTCACACTGTTCCCTCTAGATCTGAACAGAATGGGGGAAATCAAGTTTCTAGTGCTCTGGTCTCGGTCAACAGTCTTGTGTAAATTTGTTCCTGTTACTCTCAACAGCAGTGAGGCTGTTCTTCTGCAGAGATCTTTCTGTCTGATGGTTTCTTGCAACTGCAGTGTCTCATTTGAAATAATTGCTGAAAAGAACTAAATGCAACTATATTGGCAAAAATGAGGAACAAGTACTGTAAAACACATGTGAAGTATAAGCACATAGGAGGAGGACAGTGTGATAAAAATTGCCTTTGAGAGGGTTGTTGGGTTTTTTTAACATCAAAATCGAGGAAAGTTACTGGAGTGACTCTGTGTAATAGTTTCTTTTCAATGAATTGTTTAACGTGAGACCAGATGGACAATGGAGGGAATATGGTTAGGTGAAGTAGGTTGCCTAGTTGCTCATTTTTTTATTCATTGCTTTGGGAATCAGTTTATAGTACAGTGTGTTCATCAGAGACAAACCAACTGGAACAAAAGAGGAAGGAGCTGCTTAGGTCCCATGTGCTCCTATGCCACTGTTAGGCATGGATTTGTGAGGATGTGAGAAACCATTTTAGCCATCTGCTTTCTGCCTTTCTGTTCTACAGATCCTGAGCCATTCCAGGGAGCTCCTGGAGAAGATGAATTCCAGTAGCTAGAATCAAAGCTATGCTGGGAGTAGTTTCTAGTGGCAGAAACTTTGACAGAGGTCCTAGTTCCTTGGCGAGAGGCAAAGGTTTCCATTTGTCCATCTAGTTTCAGAAAATTTGCTGCCTGTCCTGAAGGGTTCCTTTCAAGCCTCAGCTGTGTTAACAGGAGTAGGACTCTGAGCCAGTGCAGTATTTAGTGAATACTCTTCCAACATGCTTGGCAGACAATGTTTTGTTGACAATGAGGGTGGGAATACTGGTGGTAGTAACTGCAATACCAAATGAACACTAGGCTTTGCACTACAAATTCCCATTGCAGCTGCTCAGCCAGGAATCCCCTGTAGTTCATCTCCAGTCTGCCTGCCTTGACTAGAGACTAGATATTGTACTCACTGACCAAATATCCATCAAATGACTAATGCTAGTGAACCTCAAAGCTATTCTCATTACAGGGCCTGGTGTTACTAGATATAGGAGAAGTGTGTGTACTTAACGTTATATAAAAGGAAAGCCAGTGTCTCATTCTGGTATCCTGAGAAGCTCATTCAGGACTCAGTCATGCCCAGAACATCTCCAGAGTGAGCAGCATCCCTTCTTTCATGCAAATATGGCATCTACAGGACTGCACAAACATACCTAACACCTGAAGTAAATATTCAGGAGCACGAGACCTTGCCAGATACAATCTTCTACTTTGTGCAGTACAGATATGAAAGTTATTTTCAAAATAATAAATTGTGACACATCCACAGTTCTGGGATAAATTTTAAGAACACCATTGAAAATGCAGCCAAAATGCAGAGCTTCTTTATGAGCAAAATTCCTGCAATAGCTCGCAGGAACAGAACTAGGGACATGATGAGAACTGGTAAAAAAGAGGCATTGAAAAAAAATATTTGCCCTATATTTCATGTCTCAATGGCAGCTCAGCTCTTCAGAAATTTCTTCCTTTGTGACAATGTATGTGCAGACAGATCTGTGTACAACTTTGTAAGCCAAGAGAACTCTTGATGACTTTTGCCTGTAACCTCTGGAGCAGTGCTTTTCAGATTTTCTATGGACTCCATGATAATCCAAGTGATATTTCAATATGCGAAAAACGTTTTAGTGCCATTGTTGAGATTGATGCACTTTGTTTGTAGTTTATTGGTTTCCAGAACTTCATGGAAAATGTTGTAGTGAAATTCCTCATTTTTCCTTTTACTGTTGTCAAATTAAAGTTAAATAGGGACATTGCTCATGCATGCTTAGTTTTAATATCTGCTGTTATCCTGGTGAAGTAGCTGATATGAAACCTAAGCACATACTTAGTAGGAGTTGTGGATTATCTGTATATTTGTGTGCTACATTTCATCTGCTTTATTCTGCTAACCTCCATCTGTATCTTATTTACCTTAATTGTTGCATTACAGCCTTAACACTGGGAAGCTCAAGCTTTTGTATGCAAAAATGCAGCAGCTGTGAGCTCAGCATCTATAAACTCTGCTCTTTTATAAAATCATAGAATAACCAGGTAGGAAGAGACTCACCGGATCATCGAGTCCAACCATTCCTATCAAACACTAAACCATGTCCCTCAGCACCTTGTCCACCCATGCCTTAAACACCTCCAGGGAAGGTGAATCAACACCCTCCCTGGGCAGCCTCTGCCACTGCCCAATGACCCTTTCTGTGAAAAACTTTTTGCTAATGTCAAGCCTAAATCTCCCCTGGTGGAGCTTGAGGCCATTCCCTCTTGTCCTGTCCCCTGTCACTTGGGAAAAGAGGACAGCACCCTCCTCACCACAACCTCTTTTCAGGTAGTTGTAGAGAGCAATGAGGTCTCCCCTCAGCCTCCTCTTCACCAGGATAAACACCCCCAGCTCTCTCAGCCATTCCTCATAAGGCCTTTTCTCCAACCCCTTCACCAGCTTTGTTGCTCTTCTCTGGACTTGCTCCAGAGCCTCAACATCCTTCTTGTGTTGAGGGGCCCACAACTGCACACAGGATTCAAAGAGCAGTCTCATTAGTGCTGACTACAGAGGGAGAATAACCTCCCTGGACCTGCTGGTCATGCCGTTTCTGATATGTTGTTATATATTATTTATATATACTTATATATTTATATACATATATTTCTGATATATTTTATATATTACTCTTAATTTTAAACTGAAATTATGTATAGCATTCAACTTAATGCCTTAACCCAGTTAATTTTGCCTGAAGCCGTATGACCTTGAACTCTGACACTGTCTGATTTCAGGATAAACAAGGTTGGTCTGAATCAGTACTAAACTGTGAGGAAAGAGGAAATGACCTTCAGAACAACCCTTACTGCAGGTGAAAAGAGGACAGGCGATCATGTCGTATCAACTCACTTTTTTCATAAGTTTATAGCGAGCAAGATGGGAGACAAAGTGTTGTTATTTAAAATGCTGGCCATAGTGCAATTTAATCAAAAAACTTACATATTCACTCTTGTTTTAAACTATAAATAAGATGGACAGCCAGGGACCAAGTAAGGAAAAGTAAAAGCCTGAGAGTATTAAACTTGGCCAGGGATGTCAAGGGCAACAAGAAAATCTTCTGTGCGTAGATCGGTGATGAAAGGAAGACTAGGGAAAATTTGGATATTATTAACTAGTAACAAATTGTTTCTATCTCGGGAGTCGGGGAATGCAAATAAAAATAAATTTGTTTTGACAGAACCAAATACATTTTGTATTGAAATCTTATACAGAGATCCTATGAAAGCAAAATTCTGATTTTCAGCACAAGTTCCTGTAAAAGCACACAACTACAAAGATGCATGCAGCTGAAAAGAAAATGTAATGTGACTTCAGCAGATTATCTGGGCTTATCACATGTTTTGTGGTCATTAGTAGAAGGAGTGTCCATATGCATTACAGGCTTGAAAACAGTAGTTCATTACCAGATTTTTTTATGCAACTGTTTTTGTGGTTTTGTTAAAGATATTTTACACTGTTATAGTAATACTCGGATAAGTGTAATTATTAATAATACCTGATGCTTTTTATAATCTTGGATTGTTTCTTGGCAATGGAGCATTACCTGATTTCACTCTGTTACTGTATAGTCTTTGCTTCTGAAGTGGCACAACTCTGACCCTTGCAAATATCCATACACAGAATTAAGTTCTGTTATTCTGTACATAGACCTGGAACCCCTGCTTTTCAGATGGCGGAGTCAAAAATGATAAAAGATGATGCATGTAGCAACATTGCCTCCCTTAAGTTGTCATGGGCATCTTCCTAGCAAAATAATGAAGGAAATTCCTGAGGACCTTGACCACAAGAAAAAGGTAGGGAGAACAAAGACATTTATACAATCAAAAAAAAGTCTGTCTTGCAAAGATGTTTCTGTCTGTGGAGGCAGGTAGAGAAGTTGATGAGAAGATCTTGAAGAACTTGCCCTGTGTCTTCTTACTCATTTCTGTTGCAACTCCCTGCCTGAAAACTGTAGTTGTGAATTTCCATATAAGAAATATTCTGCATATATATAATACCTGAGAAATCGGAAGTGTTGCTTTACACTGAAAGTAACTGCAAATTGTACTTCCTTATCAATCAGATCTTCATGCTGTGCATATTCAGTTATAACTACTTATTTTAGATTAAGAAAAAGGATTAAAAATGTATTGCTTCAAACATTAGTCCCACTGACCCAACTCAGATTAGAGTTAGGGATTAATTTTCCATTGCATGGGTAACATTTCTGATGAGATTCTAGATAGTGACACATAAGCAGAGCACTTCTCATCAGCACAGAGGTGGCGAAATTAGTGTAGCCTGCAAATCTTTCCTAGTGTTGGTAGCGTCAGGACTAGGGAGAACTCATTTGAACCAACAGTCCACAAGACTGGAAAAATTGTGTGATGTGATCGTAATAACAATTAATGACCTTTAAAGTCACTGTTTCAAAGAGAAAATATGTTGAGTGTAAAACGAGCACTAACAAACCTGATGACTTTTCAGAATCTTGAAGAAATACATTATGCAGAAATACATTATTTCTCTTTCCTCCTAACTAACTCTCCATACAATATTCTCTCTGTGATTATGAGTCATCCTTGTCCCTAGTGTCCTGGAGGACATGTAGTATTCCTTAACTAAACATATGTAGATGGCCATGGCCATCTAACCATAATTTTAATTCAGTTTTTCCATTGATATAGACAGTCCACCATATAAGTTGAAATATTCATTATTTGGATAAAATGGAACCTATTTTCATTAAGATCAAATTATCAGTTAAAAGCTTTCTGCAGTATTAAGTTGTTCAAACTTCGTTACCAGTAAGATTTAAAGATTTAAATCCCAGAAATTATTTCGACAGCATAAGGGATTTCTCTTTAAACATAGGTTTCAAATATTAGATCATAATGAAACATCATCTGTATATGACCTTTTGAAGGTCATGATGAAGAAAAGACTTCTAGGTTGTTTTGGTAACAAGTGTGTTGCCAACAGTGGCAAAACAGCACAGACTGAACATATAAACATTACATCAGATCTGTTTCTAGAGATAACATGTTTGCTAAACTTCTCAGAATGAGCTGATACCACAAGTCATCTCCTTGTGATCAGCACTAGGACTTCTTCCTGCTAAGACTGGCTGGCAGACTGGTATGTTGTTGCTTTCCCAAAATACTGAACTCCAGAAGTGAAGCTATCTTTATTTTGTGTAAATAAGCACAAGAGTTCTCTCCTGGAAGGACAAAAAGGTTGCTAGCAAATGCAAATAATGGAATTCCAGCATGCTAATGATAAAGACATTTGAAGTTAACCTATTTTAAGGAAATGTTATTATTACATCAATAAGTGCAAAACGTATACCTTTCAGTCATTTCAAACACCATTTTGAATTCAACAAAATTGGGCTTTGCTATTTAAACAGGTTCTCTTATGCCACAGGGTGTATGTTAAATTTTGGAAATTCAAAAAGCACTAGAATTAGTACTCTGTGAAATCGGATAGAAATTTGTTCAGGTTTTGCTGTGTGCTGGATGATACCACTTAATGTTGTGGAGGTTTCCAAAAGGTAAGGAAAAGTGTGAAGAGTCCACTTAATTAGGAGAGCAGGGATTAAAAAAAAGTGGAGAATTAAATGCTTGAAACAAAGTCAGAGCACGTGTCTGCGTTTCCAGAAGGAAGTAACTTGGATCAGTAATGGTATTTCTGTAAAACTTTGTAGTAAAATTATTCCATAGATCTTCAGGCTGATTCTCAGTGGAATGTAAAGCCATATTGTACTGTTATGACCCTGTATGGACCAGTGGTGGATCTGTGGGAACTTGGCAAGTAAAACAACAATCAGGTTTCAAAAGTTGTTGCAGCTGCTGAACAGAAAAGAGTATTTTGTATGAAGAAACATGTTGCTATTCCTTGCTCTTAACAGAGACAGTAGCATGCAGATTAAACACTCTTGTTTCCTTTATCTTGGTTTCAGTAGATTTGTATGGACGTCTTCTACACCAGAGCAATTTTGCTTCTCAAGTGTGGATTCACTGAAGGCTCCCAGGTGCATGCTGGGCTGTTCCAGGGCCCTGGGCTGACAATGGCTCTGTTAGCAGGGAGAAACTCCCAGAAAAAACAGCACTGACTCGTGAGTAATTATCACAGAAAAACTAATGAAAGTGAAATTGAGCAGATCTTTCCACTTTTTATTTATACTATATGCTGCAGGCTGTTGGGATCCTGATCTATTTATTTGCATCAATTTATCCGACACTGAAAACCTACTGAGGAGGGAAAGACTGATTTATTTTGCTGAGGGACAAGACAAAATTAGCTTTGTTCTGTGCTTTGTGAGAGGATTCTATCCATGACCTCCAACACCTCTGTGTTAACACAAATTGAATTTTCAGTGAGTTTTCCCTTTATTTTGTTTCATAACTTTGAGACTTTCTTGGCAATACAAAATATCATTTGTGGTCTGACAAACAAAAAGCAAATTTCACATATTCCACGTGTACAAAGATGCTGCTGAAGGAAATTAAAAGCTAGACAGGATAGTTAGTGTTGTTTCTGCTGGAATTTATATTTTTGATTCCAATGCAGTTCACAGAAACTCACTGCAGTGATCATGGAACAAGTTCTATTACACAGCAAAGCAAATTAGTGCTTTGTGCAAAGGCTGAAGTTGAAATAATTGATGGTTGCTTGTGTCCAGAAGCTATTCTGTTACGTGATTAGGCAGCATTACAGTATGTAAGTGGAAACCTGAACACATATTCATATTCAAATTTCAGTTGGGATATTTTTGAAAACATTTGTTTTTAGGATCAGCATTATTAACACTTCTTATGTTACAGAAACTACCTTATCTACACAGAGAGCAGATGAACTTTCAGCATATTCTGAATTTGTTAAATATTTTAAGTAATTTTAAATAAAGAAATGGGGCGTAGTATTTAATGTAATATAAAAGTTATAATTAACTTAGGGGCTTCAAATTAAACCAAAATTACAGAAAAATATCTTTGAAATAGAAACAAGTTCAGCTAGAAACAAGTATTTCTATATTGCAGAGTATAATTCCTCAGTACTTTTGGAAATATCAGTGATAATCAGAGAATGTACAGATGAACTTCTAAGAGGTGCAAGTAAAATCTTACCTTCTCTAGGTCTTCATGAAGCAGTTTTGATTTCTGTTGTGAAGAATCATTTACGAAAATATATTTTACGAAATTACTTAGTAGGCATATGGGTTAAATTCAGAAGGGTGAATTTACACATAAATAAAAATATGTGGTTCTGTGACTTTAAATTGGAGGGGAGCAGAATTTAGTCATGACCTCTTGTTGCATATTCTGAATATGCCAAGTAATTACACTTTTATCTCCAATTATCATGAGACTATGACAAATGGAAGTATGTGCTGTATGCAAGCAGTCACAGACAACTAAAGTCTGCCTGCAGTTACCCTTCTTCATTCAAACCAATGGATATATACAATATTTTACCTCATGTTCTCTTGCTTCCTAGTTGCTAAAGGTGATTAATTTAAGGAAAAGTAACTAGTTTGAATTGTGTGGCCTTATAACGGTTATCTGCAGTGTTATGTTACCAAAATCTTGTTTAGCAAATTTGTCAAGTTGTCAAGAAAGTTGTTTGGAATAATGGAAAAAAGTATTGTTCTCCCCTAAAAGATCCTTTCACTACTAAAACAATAGGGAAATAGCACTATCATCCCCTGCCCCTCCTCCTCACCCGTAACTAAGAATAATTACTGAGCAGAAATGTAGGCGTATTTTCCTGGGCTTATAACCTGTTTGTGCATTACACCGCACTTCATGTTAGCACAAAAGTCTAAGCAGACATAAGTCTTTAAAGTTGTGCTGTATTGATATCACATAGTTATGACAATTAAGGTCTTACTTCTTTGGCTACTACTATGATTTGAAATCTTTCCTTCTGCTATTTCAGAATTCAAAGAAATAACACAATACTCATGCAATGAACCCACGGGGTAGAAAGGTTTCACTATTTCAGTCACAAACAAATCAAATACTTGTGTGTTGTCATCTTAGAAAAAAAAAAATCCAATGCTGGCCTTCAAAAAGGTCCTCCTTCTCCTCAGGTTCCTCTAGCTGAACATTTGCCCCAAAAATGAGTAAAAATGTTTACAAAGACAGTTCTATGTTATTCCTAAAGGCAACAGTGTTCGATCTCCACACTGATCACATTTTATTAGTCTCTCACAGCTACAAATGCTTGCTTGAATTTGTCAGTCCTTGCAAGTATCCATTTCCTTTATTTAATTAAACTTCTTGTTCAGAAAATACATAGGATTTACATTTCAAATTCTATCATACTACTTAATCCATTTTTCTTGTGTTAGATTTGCAACTAATTCAGGATTTGATGATGCTCAACCTCATTGTTACAAGTAACAGAATTTACCAGGGTGGATATAGACACCACTGTACATAATGGAAATGTGAGAAATAGAAAGCTAAATTGCAAAGCCAACAGTAGAGGAAAAAGAGACTAGCATTTTTAGGTGGCTCCATTTTGGAAGACCAACATGTTTCCAAGGCCTTGTTTTCAAAAGCCTCACTGCAGTTTCCTACAGTGGTGAGAAGATTTGTCTTCATTTCTCACTAATCAGACGAGGCATGAAAACCATACTCTGTAAATTCATAGACATGATGTCAAAATCCTTGACTAATTGAAAAGAAAATTAAAATCTGCCATTCTCATAAATGTTGTGGCTTTCTTTTCCTATTTTATACACTAAGATGTGACAAACTGTCCTAGAATTTATGTTCTGTACCTTCAGGAAATATCTTGCACATACAACTCATATACAACAACTATAAACCTTACGACACTGCCTTCTCAGTTGCTTAAATGTGTGAGAGATTCTTACTATTTGGAATTAAATAGTGCTAGATAAGTATGAAGAGGAAGGAAAAAAACCCTTTACAAATGGTCTAGAAATTGATTCATTCATTTAGTGAAAAATGAGGCTGAAAAATTAAATGAGTGAGCTGTTAAGATACTCTTAAACAAGAGGATGTATTTTAAGACAAAATGAAATAACCAGCAAATGTGGATCACTATTTCTCTAAATAAAAATTAACTTCTCATTTCTAGATATGTCTTGAGATTGAAGATTATTACCTGTCTGAGACATCACTAAAACGTAAAAGTATGTAAAACCAACTTGATTACACACTTCAGTTCTTTCGTTAGAAAACATTTATTACCTCAAGAACAAAATTTGCATAACTCTTCCTTAAAAACAAACTTCTACAAGTAATTTCTTAATCTGTCCCCTCAATGCCACAGCAGCTTTGCTAATTCCTGGATTATAAGTAAGAATAAAATTGTTTGGTTGCCCACCCCTTCCTGTCCTTCCCATGATTATCTAGTAGATTTAAAGCACTAATTAGGCTAAAATATGTTAAGATTACTTTGCATTAGGAATATTCACCCTTGAAAACTATTAATATGAAATAATTAAACAGCAAAAAAAATCACTTTAAAATAATCTTCCAGATTTGTACTCCAAACTCCTATACCACAATCCTTGTTGAAACAACTTTCCCATAGATTCAGCCAGCAAACCATATAGAAATGTTATATGATCACCTGTGTCACTGCATGATGCTATCCCAAGAAACGGGACCTTCTCAAAGTGAGCCTGGTGGATCTCTGCTTTGGGATTTATACAATGCAATAAAAAATTACAAAATACACAAATGCAAATATATTTTACAATATAATATTAGCATTGTCAACAAGAAAGACTTTATTTACTGCACAGAAAAGAAAATATCCAGAATAGTGTAATTTGTTTCGGGGAATGCAGAAAAAAGTTTCAACAACTAACACACGGTGTTTCTTTGCAAAATAGCCCTTTGAATGATGCTGAAGCTGAAATGGCTTTTGCCTACTGGTATCTACGTTCTTGTAAAAGAAGGTCATTAGACGCTGTTGTGACTGCTCCTCTTGGATTGCCTGTCTTCATCTTTACACGAGTCAAAGAATAAATAAAGGTAGTGGGTTAATATGGATTAGAGGTTAAACTGTTATTTATTGTCACTGTTTATGGAGAGATTCTGTAGAGACTCTTATTGACCTTCTCTGCCTACAAAACAATAGGCACATATTTATCCCAGGCAACCCATTTGCAATGAAAAAGAAATTACATGCACGCAGAAACTGAGGTGCAATGAGCGATCCTGGTAAGGAACAGTCGTTGAACAAAACTGCGTCACAAATTCACATGATGTTATGTCTCTGAGCATGTTAGATAAGGAAATCATTGAGAAACAACAGGCTTCCTCTTGCAGTTTTTGAAAACTGCTTTTAAATACAGTCTGGGATTTGGAGGCAGTTGAGTATGAGTGAAATACGTAGTAAATTATTATTCTTTTGAGTAGACATAGTAGAGAGAGCTGTAAAAGTAAACAACAAAAAAATTAACATTCCCTTTCATGTGTTCCTTTATGCACAAATAGCTGAATAAAAATCAGCGTAACAGCCATCCTCTTACTGTACCTTAATAACATGAACAGCATTCCCTTATGTTGGTTTGTGACAGTACTCCTGCAGCACACCCTAAATCAGAACACACCTCGGAAACAGGCCTCTAATATTTGCTATTAATTTTGAAACAATGAAAGTACTTACTGACTGTGTATAACGTGGAAGATTCTTTTTAGCCTGAAAAGAAACTTATCTGGAAATCCTGAATTGTGAGGAGCTAGACTAAGCCTCACATAATGCTAAAAGTGGAGAGGAGAGAAAGAAAAGGAAGACCTCACAACAATTTAATTTTCTTTCATACAAAGCAGCCACCGCCTTCCATTTCCTCACCCAATCCATCTTTCAGGCCCAAACTCAAACAAATTTTGACCATTTAAAAAGTTTTCAAAGCCAATACCTTCTCTAGCCCCTCCAGATTGACTAGTCACTTGTGTAAACACACCAAACTATGAGAGACAGAAGTGAACTGTAGTGGTTTTTTGAAGAAGAAATGTTGTGAAGGCATGACCTTCTTTCCTAATCTGACTTGGTAAAGTGACAAAAGCATCAATGTGTTTGTGAGCTGTGTGTGGTTCTGTTTCATGTTAAATGGATGGGTTGAGTAATAACTTTTTAATAGTGTAAAGTAGGTAGTGAGGGCCATTTAGGCAAACAGTGCCCCTTGCTGGGAGCTCTGTCATATTGTTTTTGATACTTTTCATTGTGAAAGCTCGTGTGAAAATCGGTTTCTCATTTTACTGAGTTAATTTCTGGAGAGAATATTAATCACATTATTGCTAACAATAAGCAGCTTATTGCATATGCCACTGAATTATTTTAGTGCTGGCTATAGAAAGAGGTAGATAAGATTGGGAATGAAAGCAATTAATGTTTTCAGTGACAATTTGACATCCATCCTTCATAAGTATACATGTTAGATCTGTTAAAATGCACGTGTAAAACTGATTCTCAAATAGCAGCATGGGCTTCTGCCTTAACTGTGCCATGAGAATCCAGATTGCTTGTTGAGTGAGGAAGTCTGCTTGTTATGTAGTTCACTGCAGAGAGACTAGGTACGAAGGCATCAGAGCCTCTGCTCTTACAATCAAGCTGCACCTTAGACTGAAGTGCATTGGTAGTTTAAATTTCTTCTGCATCAGCTGTAATATTTTATTTGCTCATTTTAAGGTTACCTATTTGCAGCCAACTAAAAGCAAGTCATTAAAGATGCTTCGTTGCTGCCAATTCCACTTCCCAGTTGCAGGGAGAGAAGGATTTATTCAGATGAGAGTTCCTGGCCAAAACTTTCCAACAGCGGTCGCTGCCAGTCTGATTATCACAGCAGACTACAACCAAAGCATTAAATAGACGTACAATTTATTGCATCACCAGTTGCCGTCAAATCCTTGCTAATGTTTTTGAAGTGTTTATGAGTAATGGCATGGAAGTTGCATGACCAAGGCCACGCTGCTATGCTGCTTCTGCAGTTGTTTTCACCTGCTGATAGACCTTTGTGTCAGAGAAAATTTTAAGCAGGAAGCAGTAAAACAACCTTATGTGAATCATCTTGGTAAAGTACATTGAGCTCCTTGTTTTGGAATGACTATATACTTGTATTTCAAAATATTTTTATAGCACTTTTAGTCTTTTTCCCAGTGGTACGGTTATCAAAACCAAATGTCTAATGGTTAGAAGACAGACCTTTTGAGAATAAAACCAAAAAGTGGGTAATAGAACATTGAGAATCAGAGGCCTCATGAATTTTTGCTCCAACAAAGGCTGATTTGCAAGAGGAGTAGGATTTGTTACAGGAATAAAGTGCACATTGCTCTGCTGAGATACACTGATTGAAATAAGTCAGCGTGGGATTTTACACTTCTAAATTCTTCACTGTTTCTTTATTCTTTTCTTGAACATTTACTTGTTAGAGAGAAAAGCCATAATAAGCAGCCACTGCAGCAATATATTCTAGGTGTTATAAAAAGCTTGGGCAGTAAAATGTCATCATTTTTCTCCAGAAAATAAATGCTCTCATGTCATTCAGTGGAGGTCCATTGCTTCTTTTAAGTAATGAGGTGGAGCCAGGAGAGCATCTGGCTAGTGACAGGAGGCAGAAAAGTGATGACCACAGAGCAGTCACACTTAGATGATCTCACAGTTTAGTGATCAGTGGTATCAGCTATGCCAAGGTAGCTAAGACCTCAACTTACAAGCATATAATAAGGGATAAGATTTTCTGTATAAATTATTGAGGGGAATGTACTAGGCCAATCTAATTGTCTAATCAGAGCCCTTTTATGCTGTAAGACTCATTCTTCCTAGTTTGGTTGCTATAATGACATAGTACTTAAGCTTTCAAAGGCCAAACATTTTGTGGTATTCATATCTTCACTACCGCAAAGATAAAAAGAGCCATCTTGTACTTCTGTTTAAATACTATCTTTGTGCTCTCATAGATTTAGTTCCAGTTCTTCCAGTCTTCAGCAGAGTTTGGATTCTGAGACAGGAACTTGAGGTCCCTGAGGGTCTCTATTTTCATAGACAAAGCCCAGGCTGGAGTCTAGATCCTGCTCTGGCTCCAGACCCTCACTTTGAGACAGCAACTGGTTTCCATAACCTTTCAGGTCAAGAGATTTTGTGGCTTCTTGAACTATTTCTTACTTCAACCAGTGAGTTTTTTGACCTCTCTCTCACCTATGCAAGAACAAGATAGGTTTGTTGAGAGGACAGCTGGACTTGGGTCATTCTTAAAAGCATTAGTTACCCTGTGGCAAAGGATGATGTCAATTACCTCTCTGCTGTGTGATGCTTGCCTGTCTTGGTGCTTTTAGATATTGTACATGTCAGGATTAATCAACCTGCTAGTTTAATGAGCCATGGGGTGCATGCAGAAGTAGACAAATCCTTATATCGCTTAATCCTTGCTAAAAGGGTACTTGTGTGAAGCTGCTCCATGCTCTCACTCATTGACCGGAGACACAGAAATGGAAAAAAATTAAGCAGATCAAGATCTCTGTTAAGTCCTAGTCAGTCACTATCTGCTGTAGTGTTTGTATGATTCCATTTCAAATATAAAAGTATACACAGCCTGGAATCTGCAGCATTGCTTTCTGAAGAAAGCTGCTGGGCAGGAAGTGAATGTTGTAATGTCACCATGAAGGATTGTCACAATGAATGAAGGAAATGAATGTCACAATCACCATTTCTCACGCTTGTGGTAAAAAACATCTGGTTGATTGGGATAAAATTCAAAACCTCAACAAAACCAAAAAAATAATGACTTGGCAAATCAAGATCAGAAAAAATATCAGTAAGATGTGTTTATGTTAGAATAATGAAAACTTTTACTTCTGATACTTTAAAGACGGCAAACTGAGATTTGCTTTTGAAATTCAGATTCACAGGTGTTGATTCAATGTTATAAACAATTTTTATTTGAGTCTGTGCTTTTAACTGAACAAATAGGAGGAAAGTTTATTTAAAAACTCTCCATCAGTTATCAGTAAATGTGCTTTTGGTTTAAGTACTACTAAATATATATCCTATTAGAAATACCTTGTCTCCCAGTATCTGGTTGTGGGGAAAGGCAGCACAGAGTTCCTCAGAAGTATATTTCAAGAAAGCTTTGCAGATGTAGGATGTGGAGCATGCAGAATGAAGTACATTGCAGGATATACTCACGAAAGAATTGATTGAGAAATCTATAATGAGACTAGACACAAAACTGGCAAAATACATGAAATGGTACAATCAGGGAGCTGGAAAATCTAATATGAGGCACAGTCACATCTGCAGTTCTGTAAAAATAACCCACAGGTTAAAGGGAACCTTACAGGAAAGCTGTGGAGGGGCTCTATCAGGTAGCACAGGGATGGGCCAAGGGGGGGTGTTTTTAAGCTGAAAGGGGGGAGATTTAGATTAAATATTAACAAGAAAATTTTATCTTGTGGGGGAGGTAAGCACAGGTTGCCCAGAGAAGCCATGGAAACCACATTCCTGGATGTGTTCAAGGCAAGGTGTCCCTGTCCATGACAGGGGTTTGGAACTGGACGGGTTTTGAGGTCCCTTCCAATCCAAATCATTCTGTGATTCTATGAAGATGAAGGCTGACTAGCAGTGAACAGCATATTAGGTAGCTGTTCATTTTTGAAATAATCTCTATTGCAAGAATGTAAATTCACAAGAAAATATCTTCATATGATGCTAATTCAAATGAAAACTACAGGAGGGATTATGTTAATAAAATATTGAGATAAGTTTTCTCAAAAAAGATAGATATTTACACACATAAAGAACTTCAGTTTCATAGATTACTTATATAAAATTAACTCTCATAATTTTCAGCTAATAAATCTGGTAATAATATGCATAAATCAACACTTAACATCAGAATATTCTTACTAGTTCTGTTTTACTGGATTTCACTATATCTCATTTAACTTTAGATGAAGTTAATAGTGATTTACATGTCCCAGAGGTGTCAAAAGAAATATTAAGTAGTATTAGGCATAAAGAAATAATTTATTTTCCTTTCCTCTGTGGACTGTGCAGCATAATAATGTGAACGGATTAGGGAATTCGTATAATACCTGTCAAGTAATGTTATATGTGAATGTCTGTAGACTCTTAAAAGTTAAAGTATTTTATAATAACTTGCTTAAGTGCTTGAGGAAGAATAGAACAAAAATAACCTACTGTCACATTGGCAGAAAAAGGGGCAGCTTTGGACACGTAATTTCTCTCTTTGTAGACACATCAGAAGGCAAGGATCTGCAGAAGGTTGGGGGTACACAACTCTAGTGGCACACCCAGGATTTTGTCATATGCCTTCTGCAAGGCTGAATGACTAACGCTGTCCAAGCACATAGTTGGAAGGCATTGCTGCTACTGTTGTATAGCTGGAACTGCACAAGCTATTTTCAGGAAGCAAGTCGTGTCTGGATGTAGTAAACTTACAGCAAACAGAGTATCCTTTTATTTAAATAGTATATCATGCTTCCAGAAGGTATACCTGTGACGTCAAGGGAGAAAGTCTGACAACATAATTTTATTAGGGGTTGGGAAATGGACCTGTCTCCTGCTGAATGGTATCTGCCTGGTCTGAAATAGGATGTTTTGATTGCAAGCAGTCAGATTATAGGCAATTCTGCAGAGGATCTAGATATTCTAGATTTTAGATGTGATGAGGGTAGAAGATATTGTATGTAGGTATTAATTAGTTCTGCATTTGTTGAAATCCAAGATCTTTTTATTGATGTCAGCTATGTGGTGGCTCCAGTAGACTCCGGTAGAAAATATTTTTTGTGAGTTTACTGGAATTGCCCCACAGCTGACAGTCACTGAAAGCAGAAAGGTAGTTGGAATGTCTAACATGCCATAACTTGTATCCGTTGATGGCTGGAATCTGTTTCTTACCATCTTGGAATGATACACAGGTCCATCATGTGCAGGGAAGAATAAGATAAGAGCTCTGTGAGGTTGTCTGCATTTGTAGGACAAATAAACTGTCAGCTGTTAATAAGTCTTGAGAGCCTATCCCCTATTCCACTTTGTTGAATTTATATATGATGTTACTTCTTGTTCACATAGTTTGCAAATGTTCAGAGCAATTTCCTTTTTTTAAGGCTAAAGGCAGCTTCTGCATTTTTTTTGTGGGGGTAGGAAGCATTCACCAGTTTTTGTGTTGTGATGCTCTTTGAGTCTGTCTGTAGTATGCATCCATCTGGTAACCAAATTACACAGATGTTTTTTACGATTGATGTAGCTTCCAAACTCCTTGAGGAATCGAGCATAATGAAAAAGGGCTGTGAAACAATTCAAGGTTAAATATCAGTGCTAACATATATGAACACACAGAAATGGGTACTATGTAGACATTTTGCTGCATTTAAATGTGCCTGACTTGTCATAAAATAATTTCTCTGTGGTTTTAAAGAAATCTAGCAATGTCTTAAGAGATTTCACCTGTTTAGAGTTTACAGGAGAAATTAACAACTCTCAGACTGTTTCCTGGAACAGTCTTCTAACTTCTCATTTTTGCCTTTTTTGGGGGGTGGTGGTGGTTCTTTTTTCTTTTCTTTCTACAGTTTGATGGTACATTTAAATTTATTTTCATTACAGGAAAATATGGAAACAATGGTATTTATGTAAAATTACTCAGAGCAAGACAGGCTCTGAAGAGAAGAGTAATTATAGCATTAATTTTTATTGTATTTCTTAGCTATACACCAAGTTTGGTGAACAGTGAGGTGAATGACATAATTTTTGGAAGCATAGAGTCATTAAGGTTGGAAAAAGACATCTGTAATCTAACTGTCAGCCCAACACAACCATGCCTACAAACCCATGTCCTGTAGTGTCACATCTACACATTTTTTGGACACCTTCAGGGATGGAGACTCCACCACTGCCATGGGTAGCTTGTGGCAATGCCTCACCACTCTTTCAATAAAGAATTTCTTTTCAAGATCCACCCTAATCCTCTCCTGGCTCAATATGATCAATAATATTACACACACATATATATATTTCACTTTATCTTTTAGTTTGTATGGGAACTTCAAGGGAAACCTTAATTTTGACCTGTAGAAGCATTTGTTAAACACCGTCTGGCTGTCAGTGCTCATCAGGAGAGCCTGAAATATTGAGAGGATGAAATTATCATAACTTAATTGGCCTGTGAGTCAGACCTACTTTTGAGGTGTTAATGAGTCCATTTATACTTTACAGGGAACTGAAACTTGATTAGACTTTTAAAGATCACTTTTGTGTATTTGAACTGTTTTTCTTATTAACATCCTTGTGAAACTAAAGAATAACATGGGCTCCTCTGTACTCATCAGACATCCAGCAGACAAACCAGACTGTTTAATTTTTCCTCCAATCTAGACCATCCAGACCTGGTACGTGATGTGTGAAGTTCTCCCAGCTGGTATCTGCAGTTCAATGACAGATGTCATGCAGAAGCATAGCTTGTCTCTTTCTCAATGACCTCAGGTACTAAATGCAAGAGAGAAACTGAGGCCATTGCTGTTGTTTACTTTCCAGTTTCCTCCTCTGCTAAATGAGGTACACACAGGCAACAACCCCAAAAGCATGTGATTGGGATGTTGGGTCAGAAAATTGTTGAGGGCTATATCTACTGCATTTGTACAAGTATGTTGTGTTTCCTTCTCTTGTCACATGTCCATTTCCTTTCTCTTTTACAGAAGTGTTGTTAACAGATTGTCTTTTATTTTTGTTAATAAGTTCTACTTTTACACTTTGGTTTGTATATTTGTTTTCAAGCTAACATTCACATTTGTACCTGTCCTAACTCATTTATCACAATGTGGCCATTGTCGAACTCTGAGAAAGCTGAACCAGGACGTGCAAATGTGGGTAGATGAGGTCTTAGTCTTTGATGCTAAGGACTTGTCACATAATGATCACAACTAATAACTCATTAATTTGTGTCATAGTTATTTCAGAACAGTATTGTTCGTATTTGAAAGACTCCAGCTGAAATAAATGATTCCACACATTCTTTCTTCTGTTAAAATCATCTGATCAAGCTAGTATTTCAGTTTACTGACTTGTTTCTCAACAGGAACATGTTTCTGCATGCATAGTGTGGCACCTCATCCAAGTAGACACATGATGACTTTTGTGGAGGCACAGACACAGCCAGGATATGTAAATATGAGATTTTTCACAAGACAAAGGCAAAAGCTGGAGTAAGAGACTATCAACTTAGTTTGTTAGTCAGTAGTCCTCTGAAGTTGAAGCCGTTTGCTGTGTTCAATAGAGAAAACAACCTGGATGACAGATATTTTTGTTGTTGTTGTTTTTGGTTTTACACTTTAAACACAGATAAAATACAGGAAAGCACATTTGTGTGTAACTTCAGAACAGGGAGGTCCAGTTCTCGCAAGTTCCACTGCACTCAACAGAAAGGTAAAGGTTGTATTTAGGGTTGTTTAAAGAAGCCCGAATGCCCTGCTGTGGATGGCACAGTGAGGGATAATCTCTCCAGCAGTACAGAGAGCACCTGGTATGAGTAGCTTTTATGAGTGCCCACCTTTTTCTTGCTACACCCCTTCCCTTTAAGATTATGGTATCACTAAGTGGAAAGGTAAGACACAAGTGATTAATGCAATGGCATTAATTATCTGATATCTGTTGCATACTTTTCATTTTCACTCTTGGAATACACCAGCATCTTTTCAGCCAAGCACATTGCTCCTTTCCATTGACTTTTGCCTAGTGGAGGGAAGGAGGCCCACATGTGGTTTCTCTTTTGTTGCTCCAGAATTCTGCTATTCCAATTTTAAGAGGTTGTAATACTTGCTGATAGGGTGTTATCTGGAGTTTGTGACATGCCTGTATTTATACGGTATGAACAACACTACTAAACTCAAGTCTGTTGTGTATTTTTTTTATTCCAGACAACCAATTTATGAAAGGCCTTAGTTACAGTACAATAAGTTAGTTATTAGTTAGTTAATTAGTTATACTGCAGTTGGAACAGGAATTAGTTCAGGATGTTTTGTTGTGTCTCCTACTGGCCATTTCATTCATGAGTTAATAAAGAAGTCTGATAGAGCAACAAAAGTAATCAAGCCTGTGATTCAAAATAACTATAGAATTTCTTTAGGCAGATAATTACTCTTTTTGTTCTTTTTAATTCTCATTTCTGTACCTCTAATACTTGTAGGTATTTCATGCAGTAATATATATATGCAAGTTGGCAAATGAAAAATAACGCACATAATTACAAGAGAATCAGTTAACAGAAGCTGTAATATCTGCATTGTGTCTCTAACCATGGCTGTTTGTAGTATTAAATGAATTTAAGCCAAGAAGGCCTAATTTGCAGTGTAGCAAATGATAAACCTTACTTGCTGATATTAGCATAGTCCCTTATCTCTCTCTGCAGTATTTCAGGCAGTGTGCTGTTACTGCTACAAAAATCTGAGAAGATAAAACAGCAGTACGGTAAGATATCTATAAAACCTGAGTGTTAAAGCAATGGCATCTCAGTTGAAGGGGTTTAGCATTTTTCAAAAGGCAATCTAGAATCTCTGATTTCTTAGGATCTGGGTACAATTTCAAATTTCCCTGCTTTATAAATTTACTCTGTGTAGATGAGAAAAATCCTGCTGAATGGCATTTGGTATGTGAAAGGATGTATAGAATTGTATGTGAGTGTTTAGAAGAACTAGAAGCAAATACAGTTCTGTAGCTCTAGCTAGCTGCCTGCTAAAGACTAAAGGTTCACAAGTACCATCGGTCATTTCAGTGGCTGTATTATGAATGAGGGAAAAAAATAAAACATCTTTTCTACCTGTCATTCTTTGCCTTAACTAATTTAATTGTGAACTTTTCAAGGCAAGATCTGGCTTTTGCTTTACTGCTTTGTACCATGATCTGTGTTCTGTGATCATGTGTTCTACAGCTTATGGAATGTGTTATTTCATCAGAAAGAACTGTCATATGGGGAGGTTGTGTGACTTTTTGTGTGTGTTGGTTTCTGTTTGACTTTTCTTGCAATCTGGATTTACATTTTTTTTTTTTTTAATACTCACACAATGATAAAAAAGCAGTTCCTCTTTTGTTAGAGATTTTCATGTGAAGGTTAAATAACATGCATTGAAACTCCAGACTCTCCTGTTAGATCCACGAGGAAATTTTTATCAAAGCTAAAGCTTTCAAAGTAGCAGCAAATGGTTATATTTTCAGTACAATTTTAATTCCTTATATATCATCTCCTATGTACTGCAGTGTTTGTAAATATGATTTCCTTAAAAGACAGAATCTATTAATGTTAAAACCAATCACTAAAATATTGTCTCTGAAGTGAATATATTTTTCTCTGTTTCCCATTAGAACAATGTATTCAAAGTACTTTTGCAACCACGAGATACCGCACAAGAAGATCACAGTCTCTCTCTTTCTACTTCATCTCCAATTATACAGGAATATAATTTTATATGTCCTTTATTTTGAAAGCCTCCTGCTCATTGGTTGTGGTTTTAGTTGTTTTATTTTTACTTGAAATTATATTCTAAGTAATTTTACTGCAGAGGTGAGGAATGCAGTTCCGTAAAGTGATTTGCACTGTTGTAATTGCCTGCAGTGCTTGCTGATTCACACCACCATCCTAAATTCATGACCTGAAATATATTTCTAGTCTTCCTGATCTTTATTCCTCCTTAGAGAACAGGCTGGTAGTAATTCTATCTCTCTCTGAGATTCATAAATGTGTCTGAATGGCTTCACCTTCCATAACCGAACATTTTCTCAGGAAGGCTCCAGGGAGACAGCTGTTTCATGTGTGAGGTAGCATACACAACCAGATCAGCCCATGATTAAAAAGAGTTACAGTCAACTTCAGCTGCATGTATCTTTGCACATAAACCTGAAGCTTCATTTCAGGTAAAGCTGAAACAGCAGCTCATAAACTGACATGCTGACGGGAAATTGTTAGCAACACTTATGAGAAAAATCCTCCAATAGAGGTGTAAGTTAATAACTTGGATTATAAGTATTAATTTATCACTTTGAAACATTGTCCTATAAAGACATTCAGAAAGTATTTAGTTCCAAGTAAATTTGATGTAGAAATTAAATATCTCTTATTCTCTTATTTTCTTTTTAAAAGAAAATCCCTTGTACAACCACCTTCCTACATTGTTGGTCATGTTGCTTATTAATATCTCAAATTATCGAATACTATTTTTAGGAAGGCCTTGCCTTTAAGAACAATTCTACTTGGTTCATCCAGTTTCTTATGGCAACCCACTTCATTGTACATATTTTGAATCTAAGTTTTGTGGTGGTTACAATGCTCTATTTTTCCTTCTACAGTTAATTCATGGAAGAATTTAAGTATAATGTAGAAAGTGAACTTAAACAAAACAGAGGTCAATGAGGAACTCCCTGTCATGTCTTGAAAAACTCCCCATTATTCAATAAGTCATTTCTCTTGAGGTCAGCAGTATCTTTGCCCTTCCCTAGCGTTATCCTTGGATACAACACCTGTTTTTCCTAGCAGTCTCTACAGTAAAGCAGGTGCCTGATTATCTTTGTTACAGATTCCTTTGCCAACCTCATTCCTGGCAGCCATTGGAGCTTTCTCCTTTACAAGTTATTGAAGAAAATGACTTACACTAAGAAAGTTACTTACACTAACAAATATTTTCAGGAATTTGCTAGGCTAGTGTTTTATACTTCGTACATATATTTCATATATACTTCCATATATTCTTATAGGAGATTTATAAATGCTCCTTGCTGTATATATTCTTTGCACACAGATATTCTGCCAGCAAAGTCACCAACTTCTGCAAACCATAGAGGATTTTTTCCTTAGAGGCAAACAGAAAGGGCACAGCTAAGTGTTTGCATTGGGGTCCTTGCAAGACTTTAGATATTGAAAGGTTGTAGTACAGCAATGAGTGCATGTGTGATATATTTCCTGCTCTGTATTTCTCATATTCAGAAAGCCCCACAGTCTAAGTGGCATATCGTGTTTTCACTTTGAATCACAGTTTAATTGTGCCTGACCAGAAAATGCTACTCTGAATTGAGATTTATCTTCACTGGCAGTCACAAAACGATACATTTAGAATGCTTTATTTTAAAGAAGTTGTTTTGTGAAAGCCCAGTCCTGAAAAAAATGGAGCACGAAAGAGTAAGTAAATGGCAGGCAGCTGAATTCTCTGTCCATTTTCCACTGCACTTTCAAATAATTCCTCTCTCTTCTGAGGTACAGGTAACCCTCCTGTGCTGGTGCCATGCAGCAACTTCAAAATACAGAACTCAGAGCAGCAGGAAAAGTGGTAGGAGTAAATGAAATAAAACTGCTGACAGCCATTGTCCCTGGCCTCAAGTATGGTGGGGCACACCATGGGGAAGAAATGAACGATTCCCAAGTGTAAGCCACTGTTTAGCAGTTTCTTTGGATTTCAGCTCCAGTCAGAGAAGTGCATCTGAGGGGAGCCATCGTTGTACTAATGAATAAATATAATGAATACATCAGCACTGCAAAGGGCCTTTCTTGCCCTCCTTGAATGTAAGTTGATTATTTAATCTTTACTCATCATAAATTACTCTTATTCTGCGTGACTGTAAATTGGTGATAAAAAAGAGTTGACTGCTTATTAATGCTGCAACATGCAATAAGTTCTGCACAGGCAGAGTTCCGCAGGATGAGAGGAAATCATCACTCACTGCTCCCCCGCTAACACCTCAGTCCTTGTTTCTCCATTTCTTTGTCACCTCTTACACCATTTTTGGTTACTTTTACCTCCCACTCCTAAAATCACAACTCCTACGGGGCTCTTGCAAGCTACTGGCATTTCATGTGCTGGAAGAGGGACACACCGTGGGGTTTTCTTTGCCGAGCAAGGCAGAAGGCAGCAAAGGGGGCAGATTTAGACTAGATACAAGGAAGAATTTCTTCAAGATGATAGTGGTGATTCCCTGGTCCAGGTTGCCCAGGGAAGCTCTGGATGTCCCATCCCCGGAAGTGTTCAAGGGCAGGTTGGATGGGGCCTTGGGCAGCCTGACCCTGTAGGAGGTGTCCCTGCCCATGGCAGGGGTATTGGAACTGGATGATCAACTGGATAATCTTTAAGGTCCTGTCCCACCCAAACTATTCTATAATTCTAAAGTGCTGGGGCTGCTTGTGCACAGGTGTGTGTCCCCTCCTGCTTGTGTGGGCTGCTGCCCGCCCTGTGCCAGGGGAGCAGCTGGCAGTGCCCCAGGGATTGGGGCTGGAGCACCTAGCTCGTGTTGCTGGCTGGGAACACGTCATGGAGCAGCGAGGTCGTGAGGACAGCATGCAAGGTGCTGGGGGGCAGCCAGGCTCTGCTTTCCTTCAGGATGGCAGAGGAGGAGGAGGAAAAACAGCACCCTGTCTGCTGTTCTGTGGGTGCCCTGCCAGACCCCACTGGGGAACAAGGTGCAGGGGTGAGATGTGGGGCTTTATAGGCCCCGTGGTGGGGCTGCTGCCCACAGCCCTCACGCTCAGCAAGCGCCTGCCCTGGCTCCTCATGGCACACTTAATGGTAGCCACATGTGGGGGTCCTCACGGCACAGGTCACTGTGGCTGCCCGTGGGGCTTATTCGTGGTGCATATAGTAGTGGCCACCTGTAGGGCTCCCTCACAGCACGTATCACGGTGACCGTGTGTGGGACTCCCTCATAGCATGTGTCATGGTGGCCACTTGTGGGGCGCCTCACAGCACACCTTATGGTGGTCTCCTGTGGAGTATCTGTGCCCTCGTGGCACTTGTAACAGTGGCTGGATGTGGGGCTCTCCCACAGCATGTGTCATGGTGGCTGCAAGTGGGGCTCCTCACACCATGTGTCATAGTGACCATGTGTGGGGCTCCCTTGGAGCACATGTAATGGCGGCCGCATGTGGGACTCCCTTACGGCACAGGTAATGGCGGCCATGTGTGGGGCTCCCTCACAGCACAGGTAATGGCGGCCACATGTGGGACTCCTCATGGCACACCTCACAGTGGCCATGTGGCCACCAGAGCCAGATGCCAGTGTGGTTGCTGCTGTCTCCTAGCAGGGCACATTTGGCTGCTCTTTCAGCTAAGAGCATGGCTGCTTTCTCCATCTTTCACCCCTCCTGAACATACCTAGCACTAGCATGAAATAAACCCTTTCTGATTTATTTTTTTTACTTTTCAGGGTTGAAAAATCTTTCCTGTGACATTGTACGCTTAAGCTTGCCAGAGGGTGTCCTAACGTGTAAGGAGAGAAGAGCAGAGAGAATGGGGGAAGAAAGACCCTTGGGATCTGGTAATCTCAATAGATACTCAACCCTCAACTTTTTTTTATTGTGTGCGCTTTAGATTCTCCTTCCATAAATTGATAAAAGGAATTGATTGCGATGCCTTTTTATGTATTTTATAACATTTTCAATTTGAAAAACTATAGTGTTTTGGTTGAGAAATTCATCATTGCTGTTAGAATTATGTCTATTCACTATTGCTAGTTCCATATTTAACTCCTAAAAAATTTCTGAAACGCTGTCTCTAAAAGAAAGTAATTCAAATAAAATCCAAGATTCAAACAAAAAAAAATTTCCTCAAGAACAAACAAAATGATTCAGCCCCCTAGACCTTACTTTCAAATACATTAACTAAAATGATGTCTGGTCACTATATTTATCAAATATTTTTATATATTTCATATGAAATATACACATATATAATATATGTATTACTCTGTAATAATTTGGGATTTTCTCTTTTAGGATCTTCATCTCTGGCTGCTGACTTCAACGCAAAACTGCTCTCTGAAGGGAAGAAAGGCTTGCACAAAGAATTTATGTTAAATGTATATTCATTTTTTTGTCATAGTTCTCAAATGTGCTGAGGTGTTCTACATAGTGAGCATTATTTATGAATCACTCAGAGTTTTCCTGGATTTTATTTTTAGAATTTCTGAATTATAAATACAGGTTTGATAACTAGGGCAGAAAACAGAATATGTGCAATTTTACCATTTTTCCTTAAAAAAAAAAAAAAAGAAGTCCTAAAAAAGATCGTGGCATACATTTTAAAATTCAAGTTATAATTAGTTTCAAATGATTTCTAGTCTTAATTGTCTCCAGAGATTTGAGATTTTTTTAAATTAAATGTTAATTAGAGGGAATGTGATCTCCAAAGTAAGCAAAAATATGTTGATTACAAAATAATTACTTATATAGGCATAAATATTCCTGAGCAGGTATTAGCAGATGCATTAATATTCAGTGATAAAATCGATATTAATTTCTTTGACACTTGTAGGTGTCACAATAGCTCCATCTTGTGGTTTACTAAATATTACTTGATGAGTAAATTTCATTTAGATCCTATTAGAAAAGTTGAAATAAAACATAATAAAAATCTTGATAAGGAGAGGAAATTCTACATATTATTAATTTAATCACAGTTGCCTTTTTTTTAAAAAAAAAAAGAAAAATAAAGCCAGGGTGTTTAGTAGATCCCTTCAGTCGCTGTAATTTGAGGTATCTAAGAGGATAATTATAAAAGCGAGGAAATTTTAGTAAAAATATTATTTTTGAAAAGCAATGAAAAGCATTAAAATTATGATTAGCTGTATCACTGAATTCATCAATCATACATACGCTGCCAATTTTGTTTTATCTCCATTTCATACAGGCACCCAATGCTGCTGCTGCTCAGCAGTTTAACCTTGAAGATGCGATTAAAAATGTTGAGAAAATGTCCAGTGAGCTGAAGAAACTAAATGGTAATTCTGAGTTCATCATCCAGCTAAACAAGAAGCTGTTTAAGGCATTGCTTTAAAAAGTGTGCAGTTGTGAATGGTTCTATGATTCTATGTCATACACCTGTTTTATCATCTAATGAACCTATAGAGTTGCTCTTTCATTTTGAAAAATTAAAGAAGCAGTAATTACATAGAAACGGAGACATGTCAGCTAACTATGGAAAAAAAATCTGCTAGGTAGGCAATCATTCCTTTGCAGGAACAGTAACAATCTCCTAATGGAAATAATATTAGTGTGCTAATACCAAACATTATTTAACCATCTTAAAATAAACAAAACAAGGCAAGCGTTCAAAATTTTTGAAAAGTGGATGCTGTATACAAACTGCCACTCACTTAATATCTGACATTCAATGATGATCCATTGTCCTTTGTCTTTCAGTGGAAAGCCAGCTACTACTTTGTGATCTTATTTTGAACTTCAACCATCCTATGAAGGCCAAAGATTTAAGAGAAGCTGAAGAAAAATCTTGGAATTTGACAGATTAAGTAATAACATACATTTTCTTGCATCATCTTCTCAGTTTGAACTGTAAAATAGTAGTATGTTTTCCTGCAGTTAGGCTATTTTTACTTTAAACTGAAAATACGCAGTGGAAAGACTGTTTTAAGTGTGTTATCGATTTTGAGAGACCTTTTTAACTGCAGTTACTCAAAATTAAGCCCATTAATAACTAGAAGGGTCAGGATACAGGGCGTGAAGAGTTTCACATCTTGTTGTCTCCTTTTAAAAAACACATATTAGAACAGTAAGAAAAGGTTTTCAATTACTTCAAGTCATCGCACTGCTATCTCAGTGTGTTCTGGAAAATGGGGTAAGAAACGGTAAAGGAGGAACTGCAGCTTGTCGTTTGATCTGCCTTCCTCATTCTAAAAATTTTGCTGAGAAAGGAGGTCAAAGAGCAGATTACTTCTGGAAAACTGAAAGTACTTTCATTCTCACTTCTGTAGTGACTTTCTAAGGCACTGAGCTATGAAAGAAAGAGTTAGCAGTCTAAATAGTCTGTCCTGAAATCTTCTTGGCCCAAAATTTGAGTAGCCAGTATTTTCATGTGTTCAATCATACTTTACTTGTGGACACGTTTGAATGTTGGCATGTGTTTTTATTCTACACAAAATGTACTTATCTGAATAATAAAATCAAGATTTCCTCTGCTCAAAAAAAGCAATGTTATAGTTTGTGGTGGTGGTTTATATTTTATTTCTCTTTCATTAATGAGATGATTTAAAATAAACAAAGTAGACTTCCACAGGAGGAATTTTGGGGTTGTTGGTGTTTTCAAGGCAGTGCAGTGGAAGAGAATTAGAACCTCCAGCTCTCACAACCAGTGATATGGGGATTATTGCTCTTAATTTTAGCATTGTTTGAAAAACTAACATTAAAACTGACTTTTCTTTCACAAGATTACTAATAAGCTTTTAAAAATTGGGCTATAAGCAGGTTATGTCTCCTAAATGATTTTTAACCTTCTATTTTCAATCTTGGTTTTTTACTTTTATTTGTTTGGAAATGAAGTTTCCTAAATTTGGATTCCTGGTCCTACCTAAATATAGTAGAAAGGAAGACAATGTTTACAAATCACATCTATTTAAAGTGAAACTGTTTATGAAATCTGATTATATCCTCTGAGAAACTGTACTGTTTATATGGAAGATATTTTTCTGCACTGAATTTTGATTTAAATGTTTCCAGTGGTGTATATGCAAAAAAGGGTTTAACAGAGAAAGTGTGGTGCAATCTTAAAAAATAAACAAACCAAGGTCTTGTCAAAAAAACAAAGTTTCTAGAAAACCAAGGCTAAGAGTTGGATCAATCCCATTTAAAAAAAGGAGAGAGGAAAACTGTTGACATAATCTGCTTCATCTTATATTTTAGAACCAAGAATGTTGTTTTTCTTGAAAAAAATACAGTAAAACCAGAAAGGAGTTGTAGAAGAGGAACTAGGTTTAACTTGGTTGTGTCTATCTGCTTTCTAAGAGATTTGGGTGTGTTCTGCCAATTCAGGATCATGTGATGATAATCTTATTGATGGGTTTCCTTTAAAAACACAGCTGCTTAATATAAAGTCAGAAAGAGCTAAAGAGAAGCCTATTTTTGAATAAAGCTAGAGGATCCTAGGAGGTACATAATTCCTCTTTGTGGGCCATCAGTGAATCGTTTGTGGTATGGCAAGAAGAATATGGTAGATATTTTATTTTTAAAAAAGATTGTGAAGATAGTCTCATGATATAAACCCAGATCTTTATGAGCAGCTGCATATCCAGGGTCAGTGTTTTTTTTGATGTCACTGAAACATGTCTTCAGCGTCCAAGTCGGAGTCTCAGCCTTTTCATAGAAGAAGCCATAGTTAGAATTTTTGGGGAAGTTGTTTGTGGGGGGAAAAAAATAAATTGGGTTTTTAGTGTCTACCACTCAGCTTTGTCAAGGTTTGGGTCTACTCTGTGTGATGTTCAATAACATAATTGCTGCTGCAGTTCTGATCTGGAAGATAGCTTGCCTTTTCTTTTCTCTTATGAAAGTAAAGACATTTATTGGTACTTAGGTCATGAGTTTTCTGATTTGGTGTGGAAATTGTTTAAAGAAGACGCTTATATGTTAGAAGAAAAAAAAATCACGTACTGTATTATTAGAAGATAGTAACAAACACATTATAGGAAAATCAGATTTACAGAGTACTGCATTACAAGTCATAATTTAAAATTAACACTGCCTTTTTTACTTAAAATTCAAAAGATTTTTGATGACTTCATTGTTTTAGTTTGCCAAAAAGGAAACATTGGGAAGTTTACAAAATTCAGTAGGCTTTGATGTCATATGTGAACCTCACTCAGGTCTTATTTAAATATATCCTGCAGCATATTTTAATATGCACTGGTTTCTTGAACCTCTGTCTTTTCCATCAATCAGAAGAAGAGGTGTTCTTTGGAAGTGATCAATGATATCTGCTACAGAATTAAAATCCTGTGGGATGGAAAAAGTGAGAAGTTAACATAAAAAATGCCAGAACTATTAGTAGTTAGTAAAACTAAAGTTTGGGTTTTTTTAACCTCTGAATATTTAACAGATGGATAAGGTCCAGTAAATTCCATTAGATCAGATGTTTTCAATCCTGCCAGGGTCTGTAGCTCAGTAACTGTGTGTATGACATACTGCAATGCTGTATAATTAATTTGTGCAGTCTTGGCCTGTCTGATACATGATGTTGTCATTCTGATTACAGGGTGATCAAAGTTCAAAAAGTTGGCTGATAAGGTCAGAGAGTTCCGTCTCAATCAGAGCTGCCGCTTGTGTGCTGACTGATTTGCCTGGTGCCAGCAGATTCAGCGCTGGTCTGCGGGATGTAAGTAAACCAGCAGTCTGGGAGCAAAGCAGTAAAGTTGGCAGATACGTATTTGCTCTCAACTGTGTATTTCCCTTATCTAGTATCTTGGTGTTAAACAAACCTTCCCTAGCCAGGTACATGGATTTCTAATAGCTGCATTCGAAGGTTACTCCTTCATTCCCTGAATGCAAACAGGAAAATCTGATTTTAATTCAACAGTAACATATTCTATCATGAATAACTCTCAGAAAGTAAGCAGAATTCTAATGGATTAAAATAACTGACAAGTTAAGTAGCCTGTCAAGTAGGAATGAGGGGGAGATACCTTACGATGAAGGAAAGCAGTATGAAAAACATATAGTACCTCTTTTCCTTTTAAACCAGTTCCTAACAAATATATGTGATCTTGCTCCTGGTAACGAATCTGGATGTTGTATACTTTATCTCTGTACAGCACCATCAGCACATATGGGTGAGTAACGGTTTTTCTTGAGCTATCTCTTACCAAGAATGTTCCATCCTGAAAGAAGCAAAAATGTAAAATGACAAATAAATGTAACTTTGATCAGCGTAACCACCTTAACTAGAGCACTCATGCTTTTAAGTGGTTTTTTTTCTTTCTGAAGCCTTTCCTCCTGGTAAGGGAAACTGCATTATTAAAGAGTTTAGGTAATTTGTGAAATATTTTGGCTTTCAATTTGCTACTTAAAATTTTCCTGACTGATACAAATGCAGATTTTTAGGGAAGTGAGGAACTGTATACTATGAGGAAAACATTAAATTGAAAGAGGGGGTAAAATATCTAAGGCCAAACCTCACGTCTTTTTAACCAAAGAGAAGTTCATTTCCGGTCAGTGCCAATTAAGATTCCTACATGATTTTTTTACAGGCAGCCTAAAATAATGATAGCATCTAAGTAATTTAGATAAAGGCAGTGATATTGTCTCTCTGTCTCTCCTTCTGCTTTTCTTCATTTCAGATCTGTTTTTAAAAGACTTCCATTGAAACATCCTTTCCTAAAGGTATTGAATGTGATCTCACAAGCTGGACTCTAGTGCACGTCTATTTGATTTACATCCATATACACAGTTAAGCCTGGGTTTCACCTGTTTGAGTCTGCACTTCATTTTGCAACTAAATATGGCCTAGAAAAGGGTGGGATTCATCTCTTTTCATCTCATTCAGGCTATTTAAAACTTGGAATGTGCTACAAATTCCTCATTGGTGACAGAGAATTATTTCCAGACAACAAGTCACTCATAAGAGAGAAGTGAAACTGCTTTCTGGAAACAGAATTTGTTAACTTTTGACTAAGGAAACCAACAGCCTTCATGGCTAGTTTAGACTAGATGTGTAACTTCTATGTGAGTAAAGATATTCAAGATGAATCCCTCGGTCTAACTCCCCACTTATCTTCACTCCTTCCATAAGACTGCAGGGACATCTAAATGGACCATTAAGGAGATGGTGAGAGTCACCAGTGATTTAAAAAGTACCTTGTTTATTTTTCGAAGAGCTGCTTCTGCTTCCATCCGGCTGACATAAGCAACATACCACTCACTATTTAGCGAGTCCTGTGGTTTTTTTTGTGAGAAAGGAGAAAGACAGCTGCTGATTAAATAGTTTATGATATTAACGACATACTAATATGTTGAGAGAAATTTGAATGTGAGGGTTTGTGGTGTTTATGTGCAGAATTTCTGAGGTTATGAGTTCCAGGGGTTATACCAGTACTACATTACTGTATGGCAAGCAGCACTAAATGATTTTTAAAATATTTACTCACTCTGATAAATTGGAAAATATTACACCTAGCTATAATGTTTCTGCAAGTGAGGTAGGAAAATAGGTATTTCCAAGGTTTTGCAGTGAAGTATAGTTTTTAAATGATATTTTCCCTTAGTCTGCCTGGGACATTAGCATCCTTTGCCTTTGTTTTGGGGTTGTTGTTTTTTTTTTTTTTTTTTTTTTTTTTTTTAATTCTTTTGGTTTTTGGTTTTTTTCCCTTTTTGAACTATCATCTGAGAAAATGATGCAGACTTCCTGTGAACACACCATACATGGTTGCCCAGCGGTGTTACCAGCAAGACCGTTTTTTTCTAAACTTGTCATATTGAAAGAAATGTGAAAACAAAATGCACTTAGTGGCATGAATCCTTTACCCATCAAGGTAGAAGGAGAATTGAAAATGTAATGCTAGTTGGAGGCAATTGTGCAAAACAAGTGCTCCAGTGAACAAATATTTTTCTTATTTTATCCTACCGGTGTTTTGCTATTGTTGTTTTCCTTGGTGAAGACAAATAAAGGCACTAAAGTTTGACTTGGAAAATGAAACCGAAAGCACCTACTAACATCCTGACAGTGACAAGTAGCTAGAAAAACAACTTTGAAAAAATGTTCTTCCCTGAAATTCAGAAAATTTGCTGTGTTTAGCAGTACTCGCTAATATTGCAAAGTTTTTGTACCTCATTTTTGTCCAGGTTTGTTTGGTGAACAGTCTGTCTGGTAGGAATTGGCAATGGAGGTCTTATGTCAGCTGCACCTCTTGAAGGAGACCTGCTGTTGTTGCCTTCAAAGATACACAAGTAGAAAACGTGTTAATATCACGGAAATAATTTAATCTGTGGAGTGCATACAGGGTGTACAGTCTTCATTTTTAAGAGGAATGAAGACTATATCACTCTGATACTGAGACATTTGAATTGATTTGAAATTAGCTTTCAGCTACTGTATGAGAACCATGTTCTTTACAGAAATTCATCCTTGGTAGGTGGGGACTTAGACTGAACTTCTGCAGTTCAGGTTTCTTTAAAATCAGATTAACTTGAAATAGAGGTTACATAGTTTCAGCTTTTGTGCTGCTATTACTCAGTTGAGAGGTCTCTGGTTTCTTTAGAGACAGTTAGAAGTAACGTCTCTTTGCATTCCTTACCTCTTTAGCATATATAGACTAAAACTCATCAATGTAAGATGCAGCCGTTACCATATAAAAAAAAAATTGCAAAGCAATTGATTTCTAAACTTTATTTCTTTTTTGCTTGTTATTACAAGGTAAATATGCAGTGTGTTTCACACAGAAGGTATTCTCTTCCTTGTTCAAGAGTATTGGTGTACCACAGTGACTTGCAGGTAGTGTTACTCGGCTTACAGCAGTTTTAGCTATACTGAAAAAGATGTTTATATGAAGTTTTGACCATGGTTTAACTGGGCAGTAAGCCCAAACTTCATGGGAGAAAAGCATCTTCAATTCAGACTAAGCAAGTTGCACAAGATACCTTTCAGGAAGTTGATGGTTTTCAACATTTAGGGGTTTTTTTTTTATACAAAAAATGCACATTACAAACCTATATGTAAGCGTGGTGGTAGCGACCCACTTGAACTCAGATTTCGAGCACTGTTTTAAAAAAGATAAACAGCAATCAATATAAACACGACACTGCTATACAGCATTTCTGTGCTCTAAAGAAAGGATCTGGACTTCATGCTCGGTTTCCAGAATATAAACTATTCTTGAGACTTATTAATGATGGGGACAGCCTTCTGTTTCTTCCATTTGTTTTCCTTTCTTTCTTTTTATGCAAGCAGTTACATTTAATTGAAGCTCAGTATCTGGGAATAAGTTACAGGGAATAGGTGATGAGCCACCAAGACTTCTGTATTGGTGTCAATGCAGAAACAGCCTCAGTTTTTTTTGTATTTTCACTTTACTCCCCCAAAGCAAGGGAGCACAGTCAATGGCTTGCTACATGCTTCTTTCTGTGAGGTACCACTTACAGAGTAATTTTTCTTATGCTTCTTTAACATTCTTATGAAAATGCAGTTTCTCATTCTTGTATTGCAACTATGGATGTGGAGATACTGGAAAGAGTCCAGTAAAGGACCACTGAACAAGATAAAGGACCAGAGCATCTCACATGTGAGGAAAGGCTGAGGAAGCTGGAGCTGTTTAGCCTGGAAGAGAGAGGTCTCAGCAGGGATCATATTAGTACATATAAATATCTGAAGGGAGAGCCAGGCTCTTTTCAGTGGTGCCCTGTGACGTGACCAGATGCAATAGGTACAAACTGAAACAGGATGTTCCCTCTGAACATCAGGAAATACTTTTACTGTGAAGGCAGCTGAGTACTAGAGCAGGTTGCTGAGAAAGTTAGGGCTTCTCCATTTTTGAAGATACTCAAAAGCCACCTGGATATGGTGCAGCTCTAGGTGATCCTGTTTGCCCAGGGGGGTTGGACCAGATGATGTCAAGAGGCCCCTGTCAACCTAGAGCTATGAGCTGACAGTGGCACAGAGCTCATACCCACAACACAACAGCTCCATGAGCCTATGTTTAGTTTACTTCTCCTCCTGCATTCATTTTTTCTGCACTTTATTAGAAAAATCTACACTATCCTTCTATGGCATGATCTTAGAACCTACATCCAAAATTTCTTAAAAATGTGAAGCCCAAATATTCTTCCTTTTTTTTATTTCTTTATTTCTTCACCTAATTGGGAACTAACTGCCTCCATGGTTTTCCTTTACAGTTCATATTTCTTTTCTGCTTAAATGAACTGTGCAAAAAGCTCTGGGATGAATATGTTAATTACATTTGCAGAACAAAAACACCCTATCACAACTTGTGATTCATGGGAGAAAATCAGCCAAATAGGGGCCTCCACAATGCTGTTTGAATATAACTAGGAGTGTTCATCATAGGAATAATTCCTATTTGCATATGACCTTGCTATTGCTACTGCAATATTAGCTCTACTTGGGTGTCAGCAGTTCCTGAGTATGATGGTAAATGGGAGGAATTAATCAAAGAGCCATTAAAAAAATACAGAGATTAGAAAATATACTGCAGGCTTAGACTCAAGGAGCCTACTCTAACTCATCAAAGCCTAGGTCTCTCGAGTGCTGCATCAGAACCCAAAATTTAATTAAGGCCTTTTCCATTTAGCAAATGAAGACATAACAATCTAATATTTGGACGCTGAACCTGGAAGGCACCATAATTGAAGCAAGGTTCACAATTTTAAATAGGAGTTATTAACCATTTGGGTAAAATTTAGTAAAAGGGTGGTGAAATTCTTTCAGATTTAACTCTAGACAACTAAAGCTATGGAGTTTGTTAGGCTGAGGCAACTAGCAGTCGCAGCTCCAGCATTTAGGCTCCTAGAGTTTGCAGAATCCTTTTAAGGAAGGACCTCTGTGGCCTGCATCCTGCATAGTTTTGTGAAAGGGCTTGTCATTCTTATAGATCCTGCAGGCATGGGAGTGGTGTCTCAAGAGGGGAAGCATTGTACCATGTACATCCTAAAATACTTCCTTGATGTAAATGTGGTATATTTGTCTTTTGTCTTGGCTGCCTGATGTACACAGTCTGCTTCACTGAATATAGAGCTTCAATTATATTAAAAATTCCCCTTGATAACAGGTACAACACAAATTAGCATTTAGTGAAGGCAAGGGTAAAATAATAGACTTCTTAAAATAGTTAACTTGTGTTTATCTGAGAACCCTGTAGCCACATATATGCTATTATTTTCTAAACTGCAAAGAGATTGAGATTCAAAATAAATGACACAACAATGGTTGAAACAAACCTTTCTGCACCAGGCATACTGTTGGATCCTGGCTTAGGTGGAGGCTTGACAGATTTGGATGGGAATGTATTGGAGCTGTATGGGGGCAAAGATAGCTGTGGCACTGGTCTTTGGTGTGTAACTGTGGAGAGCAAGAGAAGGAAATTTAAAACATATGTGAAACATTCTTAAATGACATAGAATGAGAAAATTCTGTCACATTACTGCTGTTTAAATAGATAAACTTAAGGGAGTAAACTGTTCTATTAAAAGTCCTTAGTATGTTTGTTATAGATTGTAAACTTATATGGTCAACTTAGAACTTAAGTATTAAAATTAAGAATCCACTGGAACAGGCTTCTACAGTATTTACATTTTCTAAGTTCTTTTTTGGATAAACCACAATTCAGATACTTTAACTGTAGTAGAGCTGAAGGTGGTCTGTAACCCTGTGTTCTCTCTTACGTTGCTTCCAAATAGTGTATTTGAGGTTACTTTTTCAAACTTCATTCCTTTGTGAGATTTCCTCCGTATCATCATAAATAATAAAACATGTTCTTTCTGCTTTGTCCTTAGACCTCAACTAATGATAAGAGAGGTACAGGTTACCTACGCTCTGCACAGTTTAAAGAGCCCATTTCTTTATGGGGCCTTCAAGACAGTGATTGTAGAGACCTGGTCAAATGTTCTACCTCTGTTGTGGCAATATTTTATGAAGTTACTTAAAGTAATTTTAGGAGTGAGGATCCTGAAGTAGTCATGAATATTATTATTAGATGAAGCAAATTCTGCCTCTGTTTGTTAGATTAAATTACATTACACAGAAGACTAGTACCAGCAGGGTTTGACTGAAAGCTCCGTTGCAAACTGGGAGGATATGAGATTTATGTGCCTAGCTGTTTGGTGGTGTGTGCATATCACACATCTCTAAAATGTAATGTTTCAAAATAAGAAATCCTGCTGTCTTGTAACTGGCTGACTGAAGGAAGCTATTAAGGTATTGATTTCCTGTGGTTTGTGGCTTTGATACATAAATCTTTATGACGTACTTTGTAAGTGTTCTACAGCCTGCCAAGATACCTCCTGGCTCTCTGAAATAGCTCCCAAGAAACAACTCTGCAATTATTATTAATTTTGTTAGAACTAAGACAAAGAGACTTTAAAGTTTAAAAATCGCTGTAGAAATACTTACTGTCGTCTTCTTCCTAGGGAGACAAAAGAAGATAAACATTAGCAACTTATAATAACACAATTATTAAGAATATTTTAGAAAACAAAAAACATGTGAGTTGATGAATTTTAAGCATGCAAGGACTTCCATATCTATACTGTCACTTTCATCTAAAATGCTGATGCTTCTATCATCGTGCAACACAAAGTAATTTTTAATGTTCCTGTGTTAAGGGGCAGTTACTATTTATAAATAAGCCATAAGGTAGATGTCCCGTAATGGATCTTGATCCAAAGTAGTCAGAAACTCAGCGGATGTAAACTTTCTTCATAATTTAGGAATATATAGGCTTTCAGATTTACCTGAAAATTAAATCCTTAGGTCTACCTAAGCTGAAAAAAAACCCAAGCCCCAAAGCTGGTGTAAGCAAAATCACTGATCCTATGTCTTAAAGAAATTCTGGCCTTATTCTTGTTATCTGAAATAAAGAACTTGAGGAATAAACTGAGGGACTATTTAAGAAGAAGCCATCAGTATTCATTATGACTGATAAAAGAAACTAGTTTACTTTTCCCAGAATTATTAGCTAATACGGGTACTTTGTTTTATTGTAGTCCCAATACCTTTAAATATTTTCTTTCACACTGAACTTACTTCATTTTTTTTGTGTGGTGTCCAACTTGGCCTGAAATGAAACAGAGAAAACCAAACATGAATCATCATTGGAATATTGCACATTCACTTAGCATGCATTAGGCCATATTTTCAACTAAAATATGAATTTATATTAATTTTTACAGACCAAATGAATGCACAAACATTTTTCTTCCTCTTATAAATTTGCAAGATTCTAATTTTCAGGGACAGTCTAAGACATCACACTAATCCTTAGCCTGTTATGTTTCTATTAACAAGGAAATTTTCTGATGAATTTGATTATAAGATTACATAGAGCTTAACACAAGTATTTACAAAGATGAAACGTCAGACGTCAAGTCTTGAACTCATTTGTAAGACTTAGCAACACTGCTGGAGCAAATGATAACCTTCCCAGTTTTTGTTTCTCTGATAAATTATCCTGGCTGATCAGGAGATCTCAGTTACTTCCTATTTTATTTGAAGATCAGTCACAAGCTATCGAGCAAATGCTGGAGAACAATCTAGTTCTGCTACGGAATGCTAGTAGATATTAAAAATCAATTTTACAGACTAGTAAAATCAATGGAAGGAAAGTAGAGTTTTCTTTTCCTAACATACTAAGGAAAAAGAAATAGCAATAGGAGTCATGAAAGAATATTCTCTAGAACAAGAACTTGATCTGGCGGAAAAAACATGGATCATTTATTTCTTTGTGCAACTTGTAAGTCATTTATGCCCTACATAATGACCATTTGAGACAAGGACTGAGGAGAAACTAACTAACTAATTTACTGTAGCAGTAAATTACACTATCCTGTGTTGCTTATCCATACCTTTGTTAATTTTAATCTATACTATCTTTAATTTTTAGTTAAATGAACACTTACTTTACAGGAGTTTGCTTCCTTACAGTAGGTGGAATGCCTCTTTCGTATCTGTCGCTTGGTGGAACAGGAGGTTTTGGCATCATTGCTAGTTGTTCCCCCAGGGATCTAAAGGAGAAACAAAATGATGAAATAAAGGAAAAAAAAAAAAACCTGGGTAATACTGACAGCAAGAGCCTCATTTCTGGGGGCAAAATTCTTACCTTAGCTGTGCAGTCAGAGGCTGTAAAACAGAGAATAGTTAAGGGAATGTGTAAGTGTATCAAAGAGTTGAAAAACATCACTAAGCACCCAACAAAAATAGCCTTACCTTTTCGGGCAAGCTTGGCTTCCTCCCTGAAAATAGTAAAAGCTTACATTTAGAAAAAAAAATTAAGACATTTAATTAGTTTCTACGAAACAAACCAGTTTTGAATATTAATGAAAATGAATTTTGTAGATGGAAGCAATCAGCCTCTTAAAATGTAACCCAGAAAAATATTTTGGCTTTGCAAGAGGGAGCAAAATTGCAATACCTCTTACTAAAGGTAAATTTTAAGAATTTTAAAACTACTGGATACTTTTATATCATTATGTATCAGGTGAAAGAGTTCAGATAATAAATAAAGATCACAGAGTGGTCTCTTTAGATTCTTTATAAAATATAGCTTTCAAGACTGAAACAAATGTCTTTTTTTCTGTTTTTTTTTTTTTTTTTTTTTTTTCAATTCTCAGCATTCTTTTAAGTCTGGGTACCAAATCACATAGTAATGTTAGAGTTTTGTTAGTTTTGTATGAAAATGTTATTTCCTTTTTTAATCTACTAAATATTCACTTTCACTACCTTAAATATTACTTCAAGCTTCTAAGATATCACCTGGTATGTGATTGGATTAACATGCATTTGGTTAAGGCTTGCTGATTTGCATGGATGATATTCAAACTGATTATTTTGAATAATTTAAAAAAAACCCACTGATATTAGCACAAGCAAATACTGACCTGTTACTGGGCTTTCTCTTTCAAATGGTGGAGCAAGGCGGTCCAGTGTGGGTTTTGTGCTTCTGTCTATAGAAGGAGCTGGGGCTAAATATAAAATCTTTGTAAGATAATTTACTGGTATAGGTCAATATATCTTTATTTTGCATAGTCATGAACTGATGCAGCTATCTGGAATAACAAGTAAAGCATCAGTATAAACAGTAGAAAAGAGAGAAAGTGAGGAGATACTGGCAAAATTGAAGTGCTCTATAGCCTGAGGGAAGAGCTTAGCAAGGAGAAAACCAGCTGTACTTACGTTTCAAAGGCTTGATATTTCTGTCTCTACTCAAGTCATTGTTGATTGGTTGGGGAGGAAAAGCTGGCAGCTAAAACAAATATTTTTGCCTGTGGTTAAAATGTGTCTTCATCTTTCTGTTTTAATTTTAGTATATTAATCCACCACACCACATCTACCAATGTTTGTATCTGGTACAGCACAACAAATAGGTCTCTGCTCAACCCAGGAAGGAGACATTAACACTCCTGAGAAATGACCTGCATACATGTGTTTCTGTTAGATGCAGAATAGCCTCCATCTGTTTAGTTTCCCAGAGAATACTCTAGTGGGCTCTCAACTTTGGGAAGGATGTATTTTGTCAAAGGAAAGAAATGGGAGCTTCAGCAATGCTATTATACCTTTTTCCCTTTGATTCAGCAAGTGTTGGTGTTGAAAATGGGTATTGAAATTAGTGGATGTAAATTTGAAGTTGAGAGATATGTATTACGTCTGTGTTACTGACTGTTGCTGACTGAGAAGGGGTAGAAGGGGCTGTTCTTTGTTACTGGGACAGTTGGAGTCAAAGAGGTTACTGCATCTAAACCTGCCTCTGTCAGACCAAAAGTCCCTCTATCACATCCTAAAATTACCTTTACTTATGTACATAAATATGTCTAATGTACATCTGTTCTGGCAAAGAAACAAAGAGGCATTTATTACAAATCTGTAATTCATATGGGAGATGGATGCACAAGTAGGTAGAAATTTCCAGTATAAGAAATGGCCAAATAATGTGAAATAATTTAATATATTTGTCTTATGAAGTGTAATTGTTCCATGAAAAAGTGGCCACCTTGTAGCAGTTCAGATCTGGTTTGATGGCTGAATTTCTTCCTCTACATAGAATCTGAGTATAAATATCTGAATAATAATGGCATTACTTCTAAGAAGGTACTGGCAAAGGAAATAGATGAAATATCAAGAAAGACACATACAGAAGCACCTCTTCCCCCAAATGAGGCTGGCACTGGGGATGTTCCAGGTCGCTGGGGTGGTACTGGAGGCTGCTGTGTTGATCTAGATGTTGGAGGCCTGTCTAAAGAAAACAAAAATCCCAAACTAAACTACACAGAGTTTAATTATTTTATTCTCATTAGATCTTCATAAAAAAAGAGCTCTTATAAAAACCTGCATACTTGTACTGTAAAGACATTGTTCTAGTGTATATTGGGCAGTTGCTACATGATCAGTGTTGGTTTGGGAGTTAGAGGCTCATCTGTTCCTTTGGTGGTGACTCCATCTGCTTGCTTGTTTTTTTGCCACTGTTGTCACAACTTGCTCTGTTCAAGGTTGCACTACTAAAGCCAATACATTATACACATGTTTAACTTCCCACAGATTCAACCCAAAAGCCAAGTGATGCACATATCACACAAAACTAATCTTTAATCCAACAGAGTTTAGCTGAGGTAGAAAACTGAGCCTTAAAAGTCACAAAACCATCAACGTCTAACAGTAAGTCTAACAAAATCTTGTTCAAGTTCACTGTCTACTTCAAGGAATAGCCTTCTACTTTCCATTACCAGCCACCTAAAATGTGAGTGATTAATGTGTGAGTTTATAATTTAAAATAATAAATAACATCTAATTTTTAGTAATTACCTATATAATCTGTGTTGTTTGCAAGTGACTTGGCAGGAAATATGACATTGTGGTGTGCTTCATCGTTATTAGATGGAGGTGGCTCATAGCCATCACTGTCATGTTCTGCTTCCTCGGGTTCTTCTGTTGGTGATTCATAGTCAGCCTCATCTTCCTTTTCCTGGTCATCATCAGGGCTTTCATAGTCATCATCATCATCATCATCATCCTGGCAAATGTACATAAAAGAGAGACTCTGTAACAGAATACTAAACACTGCAATGCAGTTTACCTGTAGCATTTCACTGTGGTATTTTTTTATGCTGGAGGATATCAAGTTTTTACAAGCAGTTTGAGTGAAAAAAATATCTGCTAAAAAAGAGGGGGCAAGGAGGTAGCATTTTATTAATGAATGCAGAACTCAACACCTTGAGAAAGAAAATGAGGATTATTTTATAGCACTAACTTGCAGCAGAAGGTTAAGAAGAGGTGCTAGCTTATTGAAATGCACAGTGTCTTTGTTTTAGGTAACTGACAGGGCATCAGCAAACACTTCAGTGCTTCCTAGGAGCACACTGGAGCAGCAGTCAATGCCTGTTGATATTCAGTCTTCCTCAGTAGCATGTACTCTACAGCCTGCAACAAAGCTTTTAAAAAGTTCTTCAGAATAATGTCTTCTTGATATGGGTCTTGGTGCCTTCCTCTAACCAGAACAGCTTCATACAACATGCAGAACCATGTAAGATCACAGTGCAAATATGGTAGTGGTCAGTGCATGTGTCTTCTGTGCAATCTGCTAAGGTTAACAAGACAAAGAATACTCAATCTGTCATTGGTATCTTGGCTGAAAGTTCCATACCAGCTTTGTATTGGCAATGACCATGAGTGCTCTATGGGTGGTTACCTTTACCTCATTTGTTCCTAAAATAGCAGCAAATTTCCTGCATTGCCAGTAGCAAATTTTTTTTAAATCCCTCTCAATTTTTTACAAAAAAAAGATGGTACTGATCAATATAAGACATCTTCATAAACCTGGACTGTGCATCACTGAACTTATTCATTTATCTATCTGAGCTGATGCTCATCTAATGACTTTTAGCAATGTATTTTCTGTATTGAAAGGCAAAAGGAACTTTTGCATTCTAATTGGCTTCTAAAAACTGGATTCTTCCACGAATCAAGTCTAGAGATTCAAATGGCAAGAATTTTCCACTGAATAACATAGCATCCTTTCCTTTACGATCCATCTCTTTGAAGAGCTTGGAACAGGTATATAAAATTCAGCTAAGGCTCTGCAGAGACCTGGTTGTAGGCTGTGAGTTACTGCTTTGAACCAGTGGTATAAGACTGCCATTGTGAAGCTCTGCCTTGCAGTACCGGGGGAGACCCTGTTCTCAGTGGAAAAGCATGCAGCTACTCCAAAATTCATGGTCCTATTCCTCTAACACTTTTCTAACTAACTACTCTTCTAACACTCCGTGCCACTGCTCACTCCATCCACACCTCCTAAGGGAGATAATGAAAGATTGATAGACCTTACAGAAGAGGTAATCCATTCAACCATTAATCTTGATACTCACAAATGAGGACCAGCCATCGTCATCTTGATTGTATCCTGTGTAAAGAAGCATAACCACAGGCTGCTTAGCATGTACAACTTTAAACTATTGAGATATAACTTGATAAAAAGAACATAACAAATCCCAGATCAGTTCTGAACAACAATGTCACGGGAATAAGGTCTTTCATAGGCAGGCAGGCATTCACGAGAGGTACTACAAGTAGCATTCTGATACAAAACAAAGAGCAAAGCTATTCTCTTGGGAGATGATATACATGCTGTTACTTCAAGTTTGTCCTACTCTTCCAGTTTTAAATACAATTTGAAACAGAATGCTTTCAGAATGAGTATGGACTTCTTATCCCTATGTTAAATTCTACTTAACTATTGTATCAAAGGTGTTTTTTTTTAGTTTCAGTAGACTGGGGAACTTGGTAGTTTGCAGAAGTTTTAAGTGCCCAGGGTGTATTAAAAATAAATAAATAACAATTCAGAACATGGCAGATGTCTGGAAGCTTTCCTCTAATATAAGGGGCTGCTAGAGGTAGGGGCAAGAGGCAGAGGTGCTGGATCAGGAATTTATAAGCACTGATATTATGTATGGGTTTAAAGAAACACAGGTTAGGGATGCTCACATGAATGTCTCTGCTTTTGCTTTCTTCACCATCTCTTCTATTTTAAAACTATTTTTTCTTACTTGTTCTCCTATAACTATTTTTTATTCTTTTGTAACTTCTTCATTCTCTTATCCTTTCCTCTGTTATTTTGGGATCCTCCTGTCCTTTACTTTGTCCTGCAAGGATTAGCTTGATATGTGAATACTTTTAAGCAATTTTGTTGTTAGAGACCATCTGCCAGCACACACTTACCTGTATTTTCTGGACTCTTTTGTGTTTGGGCCCTGCAACAAAAACAAGCAGATAAATTGCTTCCATTCACAACTCAATTTGCAATGTTTGAAGCATGCTAAAATCTAAAGTAAACAAAGGTAATGGTTAGCTTTAGAAGCAGAATGAAGTTTATACAGATGATTTTAACTCTGACCAAAATGCCAAAACCACATTACCTATATTTCACATACAGGATCCTAATGTATGCATAATTGTCTTGAAAAAAATCCAAGTCGGTAAGATTGCATGTTTAGAAACAAGAGGACTCAGAGGTCCTGAAAACACAAACTTTCTTTACTAGTTCCATTCAAGCTGCTGAAAGTCAAGATCATAAATATTTGTAGTTTTGATAAAAAATTTTATGGCTTTCAGTTCTAATTTCGAACTCTAGGTAATGCAAATGTGTAGAATCATGTTAGTAGATGATGTAAAACCATGTTATATAGACTTACTTTTTCACTGTATGTGAATATAAATTCTTCTTTTCTCATACAATAGTTTTGCTCTTTTTATATTGCAAGAGTATGATATAAAATGTTAGATCATGAAGTATTAAAAAGTGCAGCAACATATCGGTCTGTGCCATACATTACTGGTAATTTATTAATGCAGTAATGTAGAATCATAGAATCATAGAATCACCAGGTTGGAAGAGACCCACCGGATCATCGAGTCCAACCATATGTGCCTAGGCTTTCCAGCATTCCTAAATATTAATCTACTCAGGTGGAAAATTCTAAACAATTTATCTGTTACTCAGTTCTGGACACAGCAGAAGTGTCTGGAGTGCTCAAAGGCTCAGGCTTAGCTATTCTTAACAGATTACATTAAGAAAACAGAGTTTAATTTTATGTATTTTCCAGTCTGTCCCTCTGACACAGGTATTATTGCTCAAGTGGAAAACAGTCCAGAAAAGATATATTTGAAAGCTTTTAAAAAGAAAACTTGTGTTTTACTTACCATTTGGGCAGAAAAGATAGCCTCCCTTCATTTCTGTTTATTTCTTGACTTAATTTACTTACAATTCTATTTAAAAGAAATATAAAAAAATAGTTTTAAAAAACTCCTTGAAACTTGTGAATTACTTTCTTAGCTGTTTTCCCTCAATATTTACAAAATGAAATCTTATAATTCATAATTATTATTTACTGTGTAGTGAGAACATTGAATTTATAACCTTATTGCAAAGTTGCACTGTAGCATAACCAGTTGAAGGCTGGACTTTTTTAGGTAGATAGAACCCTATAGTGCTGGATCAAGTTTAAAAATGAACGCTAAACCCAGCAAGCCTTAGAACCTCTGGGTGTGGTGGAAATCACATACTAGAACACCTCTTTAAGTAATCGTGGTTCCATTTGTATTATTTTGCATGGAAAAAGCACATGGTGCTTCAGGAAACAGCTTCTACCAAGCTTAAATTTGCAAAAACAGGATTTAAATGTACCCTGTGTCGATTCTTTTTCTCCCACCCTCTGCAACCTAAATACACCTAATCCAGACTCTCTCCAACAAAGGTGAAAAGGTTGATTTAGTTCCACGTAATAACAGTTGCCGGGCAGGGCAGAAATATTCATGGAACATATGAAGACTGCAGCTTTATGTCTCAAAAGATTTTTCCAACTTGATGTGTTTGTCATCACTTATGCACAGTTTGTACATGGCAGTAGGGTGAGTAATGACCAATGAAATACTGTCTTGAGTAAAATTTTAGTCAGGAGCATGCGTATCTGTTGCGAATACATAGCCAGCACAGACATCTAGGACTGAGAGATTTTATTTTTACTGACTCCCTGAGAACAATTCTGGGGTTATGGGACACTCATTACTGAGATTAACAGAATTAAGTCCACAGAGAGAGAATTCTGCTCTGCTAGTAATGAAGTTTGCCTCTATGATTATTTTCTCTCAAAGAAAGCTTATGATAAGTCACAGTCTGGTTCTTTATTTTCATTACTTCTTATAGAAGGAAGTCCCACTGAGAAAACCTGGTGACAACTAAAGCAAATTGGTTACGTATGTCTTGTTTAAAATATCCTATTTCACTCCTTGCTTATATTATTTAGGTCTACTGTTCATCTCAGATTCTAAATTTAGTGTTTGTTGGTGCAGAATTATTTTCTATACATCTTGGATCTGGTCAATCACACTATATAAACCTTATAAAACCTTCATTTATGGCTAGGTAGTTACCAATCTGTTTTGATTTTCTTCTTTTTTTTGTGTGTCTTTTTATGTTACTCAGCAAAAATAATCCCCTAGGTTAGGTTTAGGTTTTTTTTTTTTCCCGAATGACCTATTTGAGCATCTTTTTCATGTCTGATTGCTTTTCCGGGCTGGGAATTGAGGAAGAAAAACTTTCAAGCAATCTAATATTCAAAAAAAAACCCAATAAAAACATATTGGTTTTTTTTTTTTTTTGCATCCTGAACCCTGCTAAAAATTTTCTCTTATTTTGAATATCACTTCGTTTGCCCTTGCTATTTTCTGAATGCACACCTTACTGTAATTCAGATTAAAAGGTAAATTCAAGGCATAGGTTTGCTCTGTTTGATTATGGAAATTGATATGGGTGCCAGAAAGTATCAGATAAGAAGCAATTTCAGATCCTTTCTGGACAGCATGATCATAATGATGAAGATGGGTAGTTTGAAGTTAGGGATATATACTCAGAGTTCGAAGTATGAAAACAGAATGACAGAGGAAGACTATCTTTTGGTTTTCCTCTTTCACAAGGGTTCTTTCCTGATTTGAAGCCAATATTATCATACTTGTGCCTTTTGAAATAAATGCATGCACAAATGTAAATAATTTAAGAAGGATTACAGCTAACTAAAATCTGGCATCATTACCCAAGTAAATGGTATAAAGCAAGAAAAAAGCCAAGTTATAGGTATAGGACTTGTCTGGTTCTTTTTTTTCCATGCAATCAACACTTGTCTGCACAAGAAATTTTCTTCTGCTTTAGGTGATAAGAAGGTGCTTGTGTAAATAATGAGTCCTATGTGACACATCAGGAAACATTCTGGGGTGAATAGTTCACTGTGTATACCAGTGCTTTGGCTGAGAAGTGGATTACAGAAGTTGCATGTGGCTTGTTCTCTGCTGTAAATGAGGTAGAGGAAAGATCTTTTTCATAATATTGTCTTTATTTTCAACTAAAGAAGTAAAATGACAGTGACTGGTTTTAGATCTAATACATCTTTTAATTCAGACTTGTATGGGTACGTATGAGATCAGAATGGAAGCTTTCTAGACTAAAACTAGGCTGGCTGCTACAAGGATTTACACCATGTGGTTTTGGAGGAAAAACTGAAAAGAAGTTCCTCATCTTATCTTGCTGCCAGAAAAAAAAATAATCATTTGCTGCTTAAAACACAGTGTCTAGTCTGTACTTCACGTTTCTTTGAAATGCTTCAAGCCTATGGCTTACAGAGGTTATTGGAAGAAAGCAAAGGTCAGGATGGTTTGGCTTTACAGTCAACATTATTATAGAAGGTTGGGGCACTGAGTAGCTAAGTCTGTAGCCATATGAGGAAGGAAGTACCAAAACCACACTGCTTTCTGAGTTGTGGGAGTGGATGATAGGAGAGGATAAGGCAGCAGCACTTGCAGAAAATGTTACTCAGACTTCTCTTTCTGCCTCCTCCACCAGATGCTTCTCTTAGACTGGCAGGAAGTTGAAAATAAAAGAGAACCCACCAACCCCCAAAGCAGTACTCCAAAACTGGCTTTTATTCACTTAACTGCAGATCTTGTTGTTTCTAGTAGAATCCATTCTATGTGTATTGGGATAAAGGACTTAACACGGGTGAGGAAGACAGAAAGCAAGGTCCCCTGGGACCAGGAATTGCATAGTTGTATATGGAACAGTATCAAGAGCATAGTTTATGATGAAATCTTTAGTTTGGCTTTTGAGAAAAGTCTTTTGGGCAGATGCAATCCTATTATGTTGCCTTTAAAACTGACTGAAATCAGTTATGTCCTAAACTTTCCAACAACCTTTAGCATCTTATCTGAGAGTGACCAAGTGACTTTTCACACCTCCCTCTTGTCTAAAGGAAAAAGTGAAAGGGAAATGGTGAGTGAGTTGTACTCTACCTTTTTGCTTTGGGACTTTGTGCCTGGCTACAGACCTTTGCTTCTGCTGTACACATAAGAAGGAATGAAAGAAACACTTCTATGTTAAAACAAAATAGAGCATTAAGCAAAGTTACTTTTCTAAGCTTCTCTCTAGGATAGCTTTAATAGCAACATAAGTTCAGGAGATCTCAGGGCTCCGAAGTGTGACAGCATCATCAATATAGATATTATGAATGAGAGTAAAGCTTTGTATTTATTAGAGAAACCTTGTATGGAATAATAGCTTCAAATTCAATATCTTCAGATATTGGAGAGTTTTAAAGTATGAAGTACTTTAAATAGTGTTTAATCCCTTCTTTGGTGCTTAAAAATAAGCCAAAAGAAAATTAATGAAGATGAGCACCTATAACGTGGCTGCTGGAGATTCTTTCAAAATAATACTTCTGTTAATAATGACAGAAGATTGTAGGGGGGTTATTAGTTTTGGGATGTGTTTTCATTCACTGTAGTGACAACTGTCACCTACTTAAAGTTTCTTGTAAAACTCACAGAATTGTCCTCAAGTAATAACACTATTACATTTAAAACTCGATCAATAGATTCACCCAAACATATATTTTTAGTAAAACCACATACTGAGCTCAGGTCTGTATGGATGCAGGCTGTGGTTTGCGAACTTCATAGAGTTGCAAGTGCTGTGTTCTATTCTCAGAACATGTAGGTTAGCATAACCCTGATAAAGCTACTGGAGAACAATCGTTCTTCTATAAGTACTATTCTTCGTACTGGCCAGTGCTGTTAAGTGTGGTGCTTACTATTTACATTAAGCATTTTTACAGAATATGCTCAGATTTTAGCACTGTTTTAAGTATCAGGTAATGTAAGTACAATATGCTACTGTGTTTTCAGCTTCTAGAAAAACTCTTCTTTCTAGGTGAGATTTGCATTATGATATAATGTGAAAATATGTTTTAATAGATGTCAACAGCAAGCACTTTCTAACTTGGTGAGAGTGTGGACATTAGGAAGCAATCATATTAATGTTAAAAAAATCTGACAGGATCTTCTAGCCATGATTTTTTCTGTTAGTCTTGTTTTAAACAGTGACTCCACAATACACCAACATTGTCTGTATATGCTCTCGGTATTTTAATTAATTTGTTCCCTCTTTGTAAATGTAGAGAAAGCTGAGAGCCAGGACATTAGTTTCAGGTTAATTTACTTATTTAGTTTTTTTAAGTTGTGCATCAAGCTTCACTCTTTTAAAGCTATTGATTTTAAGTTGTCAAGGTGAGAAATCGAATAGATCTGACTAGAAAAACCTATTCACTTTTTGTTAGAGCATTACAAGGTAAGTGGACTCTGAAAATCAAATTTTCAAAAAAAAAAATTTCAGAGATCAATAGATTAGATGAGGGGATAGGAGCAATGCCACACTATGAGACTTCATTTTAGCTATTAATCTGTGACTTTAATATCTCCTGTATCTGTGCTTCTATTAGACCTTCCACTGACATCTTTTGATGCATGAATTTGAAAGAAAATTACCAAAAATTCTCAAAACTAGAGGTTCAAACAAGGAGAATACAAGGCAATTTCCCCAAAGAACTATTAAGGAGGGACAAATTATCAGGGAATAAGCAATGTGTTTTACAGTATGGTAAAATGAGATTTTCACAGATAATCTGGTGTAACACTGATCCCTCAGTCTCAGTAACCATGGTTAAATGTTGTGTTTATTCTGAGCATCTTATTTTATCATCTGAGTCCCCTTATTAATACATCATACACCACCATCCCCTGGTATTGGGACACATATTGTGTGAAAATGTAGATACGATCTTAAGAAACATGCAATGTACAAGGCTTTCAAGTTCAAGCCTTTGCTTATCTGATCAGAAAGAGGTATTCTCATGCCCTCACATCTAGCCACCAGCTTACCCATCAGTGTGTGAATGTGATCAGCCACCCAGGTATTTCAAAATTTTTCAGTATTCTTAGTTTCACCAAAACATCTTACACAAGTTCTGATGCATCACAAAAGGAGAAGCAGACTCTATCTCCCTTAGCAAAAGGTATGCATAGAGAGTGAGTGAGGAATCGGGAAATAAGCAACAAAGAAACAGACATATTGGAAAAACTTGAGTTCCTTGGGCATTATTTTCCTCCTGACTTTGTTTAAAAGACCATAATGAGCTCCATGAGTCTCCTGGTTAGGAACCTTCTAGCTTCCAGCTGGTAAATGTCTACCAGAGCAAAATAAAATCCTGTTTTTCACTATGAAATGTTAAAAGCAGCTAACTTCTTTCTTACTCAGCATTGACTTAATGAGATTATTGTTGTTCAACCATTTGAGCAGTCATGAGAACACTCCTTTTATTTTGCAACTTTCTTCTTCTATCCCTACACTGCAATAGCCAAGTCTCTAACTTATCTCTCAAAAATAATTTGCTTGATATTTTCACTGCAGACCAGCTAAGATAATTATTAATGTTAAATTGTTCGGGCATTACTTACGGCACTCTGAGTTTGGGAAATTTCTGGATATCATTTTCAGACATGTTCTGAAAAGGAAGCACATGGTAGATATAAAAAAATTGTCCATGCAATACAGTAACTTAGAGCAGTTTGCATGTAAATTTTAAAATAGAGCACCATATACTGGAGTAGAATCTTATGCTAAGAAACTTATCTGTAACATCATGGTATACGTAAAATCACAGTAGAGATGTAGTTGGCAAAGTCCTTTGACTTCAGAGCAGTGTTGGCTGTCTAACAAAAATCTTTCTAGAAACTAGGATTGGTGGGGGTGGGGAAGGGAAGTGTTTCTTCCCCCTTCAACCATAATATAGTGATTGGATGGTGAACTACTCCAAGGCTGAAATTTGTAAGGTCTTGAGACCTTCAGTGGTCTTCCTGCAGGGCTGAGCCCTCTTCTTCTGTCATATGCAGCTCTGAGTTTAGGATAGATTAATGCATTATGAAAACTTTGGAGAAATGTTTTGCTTAGTTAATCACAAACTTCACAATCTCTCTTTGAAACGGGGATAATAGTTTGATTCTTTCTAACTTTTGATAAGAAGTTTCTAATCACACTTGGGCTCATGATGCTATCAATGATTTTCAGATCAGAACAAATCTTATCTAGTACTAGTTTGCCGCCTGTAATACTCATAGGAGTATTACTCATAGGAGTAAAACACAAGAAACTTAGACTCTCTTTATAGGAATATTCTGCAGGTTTTATGGAAGAATTGCAGGGGTTTTTTTTCTAAAAACTTTTTAAGCTTCTTTCTGGAATGGTATTCTGGTGATAAACCTGACAAATATTATGGGTTTAAAGTCTCAAAGAAGGACCGAGTTGTTGGTTTGAATATTAGAGAATTTTATCAGAAACAGTTAAATGGAATCCCTCTGGTTTTGTTCCCATTACATCTCAGCTGGACTCTCATTGTGTCAACCAGCAGATACAGAAATGTGACTTTGAAACTAGGACAGCTTTATTTTTGCAGTCAGGTTTACCATACAGATATGACAATAGATAAAATGCCTGCAGACTCTCAATAGTAACATTTTTTTTCTGTGTGAATGGGATTTGGCAGTTTCCAATAACTTACAAAATGTGAAAAGAGGTTTCATAGAAAAAAAATTCATAAAGAGAAGTAATTTTTTCCAAGATTGCATTGCACTCTAGATTATTCCACTTATTCAACTTTCTGTTGTGCTGTTCAACAGGTGAACTTTTTTTGTGTTATACAATTGAAAAGTAGGTCAAAAGCTTAAAAAAAGTCTCAGCATACATGAGCAGCTGCTTGCCTACTTAATGAAAAGCAGCCTTTGAAGGAATGCTGCACTCTGAGCTATGCATTTACAGAAATAGTCAAAATTTACATAAATCACCTAGGAATTGCACAGTTATTGCTCTTGTAGTTCATAACTCACAAAATTCCAGAATTTTGTAACGCTTCCACAGCCAGAAGTCCCACTCCAGCCACAGATCCTTAGTACTTGACCTAAGGAGAATCTCTTAGGGGTTATTTAGCTGAACCCTATGACAGACATCTGAATAATTCTGACTCCACCCAGTAGGAGGGAGGCGTAACATCCTCTTACTACAAAAGGCGTTCAAAAATTTTCACGTTGCATTTCAAAGAAATGTCAAAACCCTTGATATATGAGAACAACTAAATAAAAAATTAGAAAAGTTTTGAAGAGTTATACATAGATTTCCCCTCTGTCAATAATTATACAGATGACCACTTTGGGGGAAAATAGAACAAGTTATATTTGGAAATGAAATAAAATAGAAGAGAAGCAAAATGAAGTAATAACAAAAGCCTTAGCACATCTTCATGTATGTGTATTAAACAGCAGCTACGTCATTGGAAGTTGTCAGCTTTTCTAAGCCAAGTTGTTGGTTAAGCCTGGAGGAATGTTCACTTAAACCCACAGGGACTTCACTTACTATTTTTAATGCTCTTTAAGTTCATTGGGTTTGTGTATTGCCACAGAAGAAATATAATTTATGCACAGAGATATGAATCACTAAAAAGCAAATCATTCTGACTAGGTCTTCTTTAAGAAGAGGGGACAATTAATATATGTGACTTATCTGTAGTTAGTATTTGAACACAAGCACTTCCTATAAAAGAATAGATAGATTCAAGACAAGATTGTGGTTTTATAACTTCCCTATTGATTTAAAAATTATTAGAATATGTGCATATGGCTGATTTTACCAAAGACATTTACTTGTCCTATTTGTAACTCAGGAAACACCTCTGGGGTAAGAACTTTGCATCTGCCAGTGCAAAGCAAGGAGGAGCCAAGTCAATCACCTGATGGGATTTTTACAGGAAGGAAACTTCCAACTGTACTTACCAAAAATCTTTGTCCATTTATGCTGTGCTTTCTCACAACTTTCTCACAGTCCTTATACTTTAACTGTCAGGGAAAAGAGGATGATTATTGCACCTGTAATTATAAGCATGGATGAAGACAACTAAAACATGACTAGCTTTCAACTGATCCTTCAAGTTACATTTTTGTATAATAGAACCTGTTTAAATGGCTCATTTTGTTCTGTAAACATGGATTTTATTATATGTTTATAACATTTTATAAACATATACAAACATATAATTCCTCATGGTTAAAAATGTGGGAACAGAATGGCTCTTCTCCTGCCTGAAACTGTAGTGAAAGTTACGCAATCAATGATCCTGTATTGCTGGGATAACTCCCCTAAAGCAGAGGACACCTTATTAAGTTATGACAGAACTTAGTTAACCCTTATCACAGAATCACTAGGTTGGAAAGGACCCACTGGATCATTAAGTCCAGCCATTCCTATCACTAAACCATGTCCCTCAGCCCCTCATCCACCTGTCTTTCAAACCCCACCAGGGAAAGTGAGTCAACTCCCTGCCTGGGCAGCCTCTGCCAGTGCCCAATGGCCCTTTCTGTGAAAATTTTTTTCCTGATGTCAAGCTTGATCCTCCTCTGGTGGAGCTTGAGGCCATTCCCTCTTGTCCTGCCCCCTGTCACTTGGGCGAAGAGGCCAGCTTCCTTATGTCACAGTTAAGTATGTCATTATCAACTCTCTCAGGAAGCCATTTCCCTTCTTAGTCTCTTGGAAACAGCGATCCAAACCACTGTACACCACTGTTTTATTATTTTTTTTTATTTGTCTGAAGTTGCCTGTTTATAATGATCTCATCTGTTCCATCTCCAATTCTTCATTTCACTTTCCTGTGCTGCTAACTCCTGCACCCTAAAATTAGACGTTTTCAAGAGTTTGACGGTTTCACTTCTCTGCAGATTTGATAGACATAAACTTTGTGTTTGATCTGCTTGTCTTCATTAGCTAGTTTTACATCCTAGCATCAAACTCGCTTCAATTACCCAAAGAAAATTCTCACAGAATTATAGGAGCCATTGAAACAAACTTTGCATTATTTCAAAACTGTTCCGGGTTTTACAAGTCCAGCCTGACAGTTCACTTGAAAATCAGCCAGCTATGCTGACACTGCTCGAAAATCCTCACAGATCTTCTGACTGAGTTGAATCTTAAATTCTAAGCTGGCAGTTTCGGACTTTGAGAGAAACATACTCCACTGCAAGGGAGATGGAGCAGGCACTCTCTAACGTAAATTGTAAAATGAGCAATTTACAGAGAACACACACAAAAAAAAAGAATTTCCAGTGAAATTGGCTAAGTTACATGTTCTTGGGCAATTGTGAAGGTGCCACCATCACTATGTGGAGGTTAGATATTGATGGTGAATTCTTTCAAAGTATTTCTTCAGCATGGAAACCCTTGCATTGTAATATGAAATTTATAGATTGTCGCAAGTAAAATAGAATTTCTTAGCTAGTTGGAAAAGTAATGTCAGAAAGAGTAACAGTGACAGAAAAGAAGAGGTAGCTAGTAATCTTGAGCCATGAGTTATAACAAAGAAGTTTCAGATTAGGAAAATAAAACAAAAAGGCAAAGCCTTTTTCCAACTATACTCAAAAAAAATTGGTGTCAGTACATCTGCAACAGTTAAGTTCCTTGCTTTACACGTTAATGTCTTCTACAGCTATATGTTATATCAACAATCGTTGTAGTAAAGCGATATTTTCTCTAAAAAATAATGAGTTATTCTTACACCTAGTTTAAAACACACTTTAAAGACTCAGTTGTAGATTTCACTGGCCAGTTTAACTCAGCTTCTTATTTGTCAGTGGTTTTGCTTTTAGTTTTGCAGTTTTTTCCGTTATAAAAGAATGTAAATTTAGCACACACATTGTTACCGTAGTTTGCTCCTCCGTCTCACAAAGACAAAACACAGTTAAACTTACCGTTCTAAAATATTCTGCTAAGTCATCTGGGTTCCATGTAACCACGTCGGAACGGTAGGGTATGTTTCGCAAATCCATTTTAAGTTCTGTCCTCAAAGTAGTTAGAGAACATTCATAGCAGAACTGTCGGTGAAACAACCATATATTCCCTGTGTGTGACCACCTCCAGTGTGCCCAGTAATTCCTTGCCTAATATCCAGCTTCTTCTGTTTAAGTCCTGCTTTTTTAAATTCAGAACCACAGTTTTAGGACATCCAAGAGAGATACTGCTTCCTCTAACTCAAAATGGTCTCTTCTCAGAAAAGCTGTCAGCTACTCAGCTTTACCACTTCCTTTATCTGAATATAAATAAGTAAACAAGGAAGCACAGCAAATTTGAAAATGTTCTGCCTGCTACATATGTGTAAGCTCCTACAGACCTTATTTGCTTGTAACTACATTCAGAAATATTCCTATATTTGCGCACTCTGTACAGTATAAAAATATTGTTGTATTTTCTGCACAGACGTTGTTGTTCACCACATCTGTGGAAGTCTAGACCAGACAACACCCCCCCCAAACCAGGAAAATACTAACTTAAGAGAAACTTCAGCTTACCTCTCTGTCTGAGGTGTTACATTGGCTTTCTTTGTTTGTACTATAATAAAAGGGTTTTGTGGGAGTGGTACATAAGGCAGTGAGCATGGATGAGGGATGGAATTAAACTTAGCGTTCCTTCAAACAAGGAATTACTATTTGTCACTGAATCTAAAAGAAGGACAAGCTTAGGTGAACAATTACTACATTGGCATTGTGTCACTGCTCCATTTTCCAGCTACCTCTAATGAGGATTTTTGTGTATGAAAAGGAATCCACAGAATTTTAATATTGCTACAGGGACAGGGTAGACTGATTTTTATGGAGGAAGACTGAATTACATTAGGTTAGTTAAATGAACTACAGTCAACAAACAGGGCCGTAGAGAGTTCCTGAGGAAGTTTGACAAGGTACAGGCAGAAATTTTGTTGATAGCTCTCTTTCAGATGTGACAATCCTAACCTTCCACTGGGAACAATCACATGCTTTGAATCTTAGACATTTAATCTTATATTGCAAGAAATGAAGACACAAGAAGTAGGCAACACAAGATACATCTGTGCCATAATATTATTTGATATATACTTTTGTTATACACTTGAGCTGGCAATCTTCCATGAAATGGATTTTAAACTCTGAGACTTTCAAATACTCAGAAACATTGATATTACAACTGTTATCATGTGCATACCTTTTACGCTGTGACCTTCCCCCCCCCCCCCCCCCCCCCTTTTAGGAATTAGAGTTTTTATATTTGACACCTGCAGTGACACAACTTTCATATAAAGAATTGTGTATCTTCAAATAACAGTTGCCAATAGTACATTTCTTTCAGATGTAGCAATGGTCTGGTGACTGATGCTTGAAAAATGTGAGTTCTGACCATTCTAGGCAGTGCAGAAAGGAAATTCACACTGCTTTAGATTCTGCTGCCTTCAAAATACTTCAATATTTTCTATTTTCTCTCTTCTTTTGCTGGTGCTCTGTCCCACAGCTGCTTGTTTTAAATGGAGTCAAAGTCTTACTTTAAACATTTTTCCAAATGGCTTATTTTTCTAGAATAACTAAGCAGACACATCAGTTTTCCTCGTGTGATGTCAAAAAAGTTCAGTCTTCATAAGAATTTTGTCTTCATGTTCTTTTCAGCCTCAAAACAAAGTGGATATTCATGACAAGTTTTTATTTTGCCCTTCCCGATTTTGTTTTTAAAAGACTTAGGTACTTTACTCCTTTTATTCTAGGAATATTTAATATTGCCTCCCTATATTTCCTCTTCTAACATTGCAGGTGTCTTCTCCAAGCTGTACTTATATCACACTAAAAAAAGTGCTTTAATTTGGTAATCTTTAAAAAGCACCATAATATATTTATATATTCCTTAATGTCTTTAACAATTGTGGAGAAACACCTTCTAATCCTTAAATGTCTGTATCCATTATTTCCTAAATTCTTTTAGTCAAGTCTTAACCCTGACTTTGCAATGTCTGTGGATTTATACAAGATTCAAAACTTAGTCTTTGCCCACTAGAAAAAGCTCTTTTGTAGGAAAGGAACTGCGATTCTACCTCCCCACCTAGTGGCTAACTTACAGAGCAACACCAAACACTAGAGACTCTTTTAAAGAACGCGGATGGACACTGGATTGTCCAAATTCAGCGCTTGGATTATACATACAGCACTTCCATAGGACAGGCAGTAGAGGCAGATGCTAACCAGCCTACTCGCATCTGAAGTATATGTGCATACTTCAAGACATAGTTTCCACTGCTTGTGAGCTGTGCTAGGTAGGAATACGGAGTTTTGGTAGTTCTGAAATGCCTGAAATCCTGGAATACAACCACCAGAGTGCAGCTGAACTCTATTCAGAAAACAGAGAGAACTGAATACTTACTAAGGTGCTGTAAAAAAAAAAAGGGGGCAATTAGTTAGAGATAGTCTAGCAAGAACACTTTTTTTTTTAAGATACATATATACATATTTTTCCCATTCTGTTATAGAAATAAGTTGCACAGAGTGTTTAGTTTGTCTCAAGATTCTGCAAAGAAATGCAGAAGAAAACACCTAGCAGACCTCAGAAAGGATGTCTGCTGAAGACAGACTAAAAAAAATGTTTTACTTAGCCTCTGAAAATTGGAGACAAGCAAAGGAAGAAGGAGACAAACTTAGTGACTTTGGGTGATAGGAATCAGTTGTTCTCATGACCTGTGAAAACCTCTGCTAACAAGAAAAACACCTGCAAGCCTGAGAGGTAGGTATTGCAGTCTGATGAGCTCTCCAGCTAGGGATGTTTCCCTTCTGTGTATTAGGTGCTGCATGGCCTGGTGTCCTGCTGAAGAGCTCAAGCAGGTTGGAAGGTGCTGCCACTGTCAGCAGTGGCAAGTGGCTGTACCAAGCAGTTGCCATTGGCTGTGAGGCACATGGAAAGTGCCCACCTCTGCAGCTGCTCAGAAGGTTAGGGAAAAAGACTGGGTTCAGGATGCCCTAAAGGTGTGGTTTCTCCTATTCCCTGAAAGAAATCTGTTGGTTTAGACCCTTTTGAGTCAGTGTTGGTGAGTAGACTAATACTGCTTCATGCATAGCACCAAGGGTAGCTGCTTTGGAGTATTTAATGTTATTTAATTGCTTTAATATGAAACAGCACTCGGTAATGATTACATGTGGCTCTAATTAAGCAGTGTACCCAAAATTGCACACAGCTCATTAAGTGTATGCTGACTGGGCAGTGGCTTCAATGCAGGTCGAATCTTCTCATGGTGTCAGGAGGTGCAACCCCAGGACTGCTGTACAGTCCTCTCAGTACTCTCAACATCACAAATAGCACTTCTGAAGTTAAAAGTGATCTCAAGTTGCAAAGGGGAGAAGTTTTTGCCACAGTTGGGTAAAAAAAAACATGAAACACATTTGCTTTTGATTATTTTTAATTGAGAGTATGGCTTTGAAGGGAGCTCCCAGGAGTGCAAATGCAAGAGAAGGCATCTCTGCAAACCATGACAAAGGCTGGCCTGTCATGTTCTCCTTTGGTCCTGGAAATCTGCATCCATAGCAGCTGTTATCCCTAGATGGCATCACAGCCTGAGCTATTCCCGGTCAGTTCTGCTATAGCAGGCTTACAGTTTGCTTTGCCTTTTTAATTTGTCCCTGATTATATCATTAAAACTATTTTCTTTCAGCAAAGACAAACAAAGAGTAACAAAACATATGGTTTTCATTTCACCAGGTTTTTTTTTTTAAAGCAGGAGTATTTTGATTTTATCCAACTATCCTGACAGCTCAGTAATGATGATTATTTTAACTGAGCTCATTTTGTTTGTCAAATGAACTATTGACACCAATAAAAAACTCATTGGTTCTGACATTGAGATGGTAAGTGACCTCTTCTTATTTACACAAGCAGATTTTCCTTAACCTAAACAAAGCTAACTATAGAACTTGCAGAGTTTACATTGCTTTGGGCTCAGATCTGTACCAGTTAACAACATCAAATTTGTCATTGCACCCATCACAAGGAAGGCCCAACAACCTCATAAGGAAGAAAACAACTGATATTAAATTCTAAGTAAAAAATCTGGAGTGAATGTTGCAACTGAAGTGCATCCTGTCCAAACTCAGAACTGGATTCCAAAGCCAGTGTATTTCAAATTCTCTAAATATATGAACTGCTTACTGAGCAATAAGAAGCTACCAGTAATTTTGTAAAGCTGAGAAAAAGAAAAATTCCTCAACAGCTTATATGTAGATATGTGTTCATTTCAGACCTCCATGGGAAATATTTTTTGTCAATCATGAGAATTTTTGAGAATGAATTTCATGCCAAATCAGAAAATACATTATTTGTGAGACCATTTTGATCAAAATAATGCTATTTTCACCTTTTTTGTTTACACTTGCAGCCCAGTGGTGCTACTGGCTCTTTCATTTATTCCTACAATGCTCACAGGAGATAGAGAAGAAGCTGGGGCTCAAAAGCAACCTGTAGCATTCCCATCTTTGCAGGATTTTTTATCCTCTAGGCAGCAAAGACACTATCCCATGAATGCCAGAACTTTTCTTCCTCTATAGATGTGCTGAGGGTTTAGATGCATCTAAACCAGCATGGTCTGGAGGCATGGATGACTAGAAGAGAAAAATAGCTGCTGCTAACCAATACAGTCTTGGGTGTAGTTTTGGTTTTAGTGTTAGTTTTGTTTTCAGTGTTTATATCTCTCTCTATGACTGGCTCAGATTTTCCAATGAGCTTAATTCTCAAACAACCCATGCTTTCAAATTTTCAGTGTCACCTTATGTCCAAAACAGAAGATGCTCATAATGAGATTTTTTTTTTTTTTGGTAAACAGTTATTTTGCATATATTTTAATCTGTATACATGTTTAGTATGAATGGATTTAGAAAGTATTCTTTTTAACCCTCAGGCTCTTTATGAAGCAGGGTCAGTGCAGATCAGAAGTAACTGAGCTGGAGCAAACCTAATCAGTTATGTGCTTCATCCAAGATACAGATTAACAGAGTTGTATCTCACCTCGCTGCTTGCGGATAAGCGCTACAATACAATATACTCCTAGGGACAGGAGTGTCCACTGCTCAGAGCAGTGCAGGGAGGTGTCTGGGCTTCCTTCATTGCCTACAGCTGTGCAAAATCTCAAAAACTCAGAAGGAAGACCCGTTAACTGCTGAACTTTCATGTTTACTTCAAGACAGCATTAGGTTCTGCTGCAATTGCAAAACACAGTCCTTTCCCAGCCTCTGAGTTCTGTATTTGTGGTGCTCCTACTTGTGCCAGCATAAGCATTTTTTGGATCGTATGAGGAAAGAGATTTGGCTGCATTGGCTAATCTAACAAAATTTAATGATGAAACAGTCAGTTTCTGACTGTATCTCTTCCCAGATACAGCTTTGCTGTATGACTATGCAAGTGGTTATATAGGGGGGTGTAGGACAGCTTGGGAGGGGCTTCTTATTAGGGAGTGCAGGGATACGATGAGGTGGAATGGTTTTAAGCTGAAAGAGGGGAGATTGAGATCGGAGATGAGATAGTAGGAAGAAATTTTTTTTCCTGTGAAGCTGACGAGGCCCTGGAACAGGTTGGCCAGAGAAGTCATGGATGCCTCACCCCTGGAGGTTTTCAAAGCCAGGCTGGATGGGGCTTTGAGCAACCTGATCCAGTGGAAGGTGTCCCTGGCTATGATCTTTAAGGTCTCTTCCAATCCAACCCAAACTGTTCTGTGGTTCTATAATTCTATACCTGCATAGAGTAGGAGGTATAATATAGCAGAAAAAATTTTGGCCCTGGGTCTGCAGGGAATTCTGGGCTGTTTCTCATGGCAGCAATACAGTTGAGACTGTATATTAAATTATAACAGAGGCAAAGTGGATCACCCAGAAAAGGGAAGGTTCTTCATTTTCACTGTGTAGTTAATTTCATTTTACCATCTTATTCTGGCTGACGGGGCATGCACTACTGCTTGTTTAGGATTTACACATAAAGAATTGAAATCCTATTTCTAGAGAAAGTTGAGCATTCTTTTATGTGTTTCTTATTTTTGACTGTTCTCTTCTGTTTAGTTTAATACAATGCAGAATTTAGACATTAGTTTCAGGTAGTTTTGATATAAGTGAGTTATAAATAACAAGGTGTAACACTGAAAGAAAGCTGAAAGCAGACACTGAAGTATCTAAACTGTCTGCTGCTTAACTCAGCACAGTGAGTGTTTCAATTTTCCTACAGCTGTCTGGTTTTTACTGCTCTGCAAAACTCCCACTTGTTTCTCATCCCATAGCAGTTTTACTACTTTTACTTTTTAGTTATTCAGGTTCAATAAAGAAGATTCTGCATTAAGCTCCTGGATGTTTGTGCAAACTGGATATATGCTACTGAGTCTGAAGAAATAGAACTGCTCTTTAATACACTTACTTGTCTTTCATTTGGGGTTTCTTTTTGCTATAGAAAGGCACAGTTTGTCACTGATCTTAGATCCTGTGGACAGAACTTCTTTCTTAGTGTCCATATACTGTCCTACAAAGCAATTCTGCTCACCACACCAGACTGTGATGAAGTTCTGGTGGTTACCGAAATCTCACATTTGGATATTATTTCTGGTCCACATGCTCTGGCTTACAGGAGTTCTGACTGGTTTGCCTTCGGTGGTAGGAGCTCTTCATCTAAGGACTTTATCTCTGGTTATGTCATATAGATTTGCCTGTTTTCTACCGTCACCCCAGGCCCCTGCATTTGGATTGTGTGTCTAGCACGTAAAATAAAAAGAAAGAAAGCAAGCCCCATAATTGAAAAGATACTTGCAGTCGTCCAAGCAGAAAGCTGTTGGCCTGAAACAGCATTTGTAAACTAATGGATTCTCTAAGCCATTCTGTCACTTTCAAATTACTCTCGCTCATGGTATAGCACGTCTGGATGCAGAAGGAATGAATGATTCTCAGGGGATTGCAAGCACCTCTCCTAGGTGCATTAACAGGCCCTAACGGCCCTGTGAGCTTCACCTGGAGTCTCTGCCCTTCCCTTGCATGTGGTGCTGGGCTGTATTTAAGCTCAGCAGAGGACTCTGGGAAGGTGTATGTCACTGAAGATTTCAGAAGGCTGAGAGAGGTCTCTTCAGATAAGGTAATATTTGCTTTCTAGTAAAACTTCTGCTTTCTATCCTTGCAGATTTCCTTATGCATTGTCCATTCTTATTAGTCTGGACCTCTTGAGTATTTGTGCAGTGTTCTGTTAAAGGCTGCCTATGTAAGCTTTGTATGTGTGTATATCAGCTATGGAAAGGTTTTGGCAGACCTTTAATTAAAAATTGAACTTCAAAAGGAATTTAGAAATTTTTTTATGCCATTGTTATTGCTACTGCTGTTCTTAAGTTCTGGTGAGACTGGGTGTGCTCAAGATACCAGCTGTGACCTGGCAGAACCACGTACTCATTTTCCTAGGCGGACTTGTTATTGCTTTCTAGTTTGAGTGCTAATAGGTAACAGGCAAGTTAAATGATTTGTGCAAAATGGGACATTGGTGTTTCTAGTGAAAAAGGTATACTTAAACCCTTCTTAAAACTTGTGAATTAAACTTAGGTGTAGGATGAGGCAGTTCCCTCCTGTATTCCCCTGCCCCAAAGCAATTACTCTGTAAGTTTATATTGGAGTGGATTTGGGGCCGTTTTCCTCTTTAGCTAGGCAATATGTATAAGCTATCTCTCTTTATCTTTGTGTGCTTCTGCAGCAACAGACTTTACCTCTTGAGGGCTGCATCCACACTGCATATTAAAAAAAGCACAGAAGTTATCAGGTGAATTGATGAGATTTTTTTTTTGTCTTCAACCAACCAAGACAGAACCATTATTGATTAGCATGAAGGTCTCTAAAGAGATTATGTAAAGGCTCTTGGAAATGGATCTGTATAAACATTTTTAATTTACTTTGCCTTTCTTCAGATGCCATTTTTCAAGTAAAATTGTTACTGTTTACATGGAGATCTATAAATAGGAGTAAAGCTGAGATTGTCCATGGCATGTGTCCTACAGAAGCAACTCACTAAGATAAGTGTTTGTGCTGTGGCTGGTTGCTTTTGCTAATGTTGAGAATTTGGAATGTTCCAGAATGTGCTTTCACTGCCTGTGGTAGTTAGTGGGCAGGTTAACAAGAGAAGTCATTTGTGCAAAGGGAGCTCAGGTACCCATTTGTGCTCCACACTAATCAGAGCTATGTTAATACAACATCTGTCTCAATGTAACTGCACATATCACTTTTATTGTGCAGTAGAGCGTGTTTTAATTATATCTCTCTAGATATTCTTAGCTTCAGGCTCCTGTTTCTTTAATCTCAACATCTATAATTTTGGTAAATTGATTTTAAATAACTAAAAACAATACTGTGCTTCCGTGGATGTGAACCAGATTAAGGGCTGTTCCCCTGGGCAAGGTTTCAGAGCTCCAATTTCTCTTCTTTTAAGCCTATGTAAAGGATTGGCTGATGTGTGTGTGGCATAAGCAGCCTGGAAGTTTTGGTGGGGGAAAGGAATATGTGATGAGGGTCACAAGGCTACCCTGTCTTGCTCATTCAGTGTTTGTCATCTTACTGAAGAGAAAGCTCCCAGGAGTAATGTTCATTCACGTCAGAGGAACTGTGTTATGAGGGGTAGAACTAGACATGGGAAGCTCAGGACAGATCTGTTATAGAGGTGTGTGACCAGTGATCTGCTGGAATTTACTGCATGTGAAGACCAGTGATTCCTCTGTGAGAAGAGAGACAAGTCCCAGCCCATGACTGGTGCAGAAAAGGGGCATAACAGCTCATTGATTGTCTCCTTAAAGTCTACTGTGGGATGAGGTGGTCCAGCTTGAATCCATGGGGAAAGCAGAAAGCTGCATGAGGTTCAGAAAAATTGGGATTGGTTGGTAATGTACTTTAATGACATAAGAAATACTTCAGAACACATGGAACTTCATACCCTGTCTTCTTAGGGGTGACATAAAACTATAGAAGTGTGTACAGGGCCACTGGTTGCATGGATAAGAAAATAAAGCACTTCTGAGGCAAATGCTTGTCAAAATGTGAGCAGAAAGAAAGAAAAAAGGATTAACTGCAGTCATTGAGAGCTCAAATCGGTTCAGCTGAATGCAATCTGTTCCAGTTCTCTTGAAATATTTTATCTTTACTTTAGGTGCTATATGTCAGTCTGAGTTGTTGGCTCATAGGTCACTGGCAGGAGACGGGAACCTGATCCAAAGCCAGTTGAATTGTATGGAAAGACCCAGGCTGGGTCTAGAGCTAGGGTATATTTGGTATCTATGAAGGTCTAATGCAGACTTGAAAAAATACTTTGGTTTCAGCAGTTAATATCACATTGTGAATTTCTTTCTTCTTTCAAATTCATAGTATAAACATTATAGCAAGAAATTGCTGGTAGGAGCACTGAGACAGAGGTCTGCATCCCATGTGAGTTTGGGTTTTTATGGTATGAAAGGAATAAAAAATCACCTGTGACTTCTCAAATGGTAATAACCAGTCCCAGCTGGGGAATACGTAAAGAGAAGGCTGGGTAGGAAGCAGAAATATCTTGATCATAATTACAGGTATTCATTTTATACTGCAGCACTTGCTGGAAAGGATACAAAATAGTTTTGTTGTATGGGCATAGCCTTTGGGTGACTGTGCTGCTTACAAAGAGGTGATACTTGCTATTTTTCTGGAGAGGAAAACCAATAGGCAACTGTTAATTCTGTAATGTCACCTATGTGGGCAGTTTTACCATGGCTGCTGTGTTTTTAATGTAAATACTTTTAGTTACAAAAAAGTAGTCAGCTAAAACTGTGGCAAGACCTGGGAAAGAATTCAAATGATCTTTTCAGCTTCACGCTTTCTGAGGCAGTATTGCTTATATTCATGTCTTGAGTCACAGTATTTTCATTTCCCACTATTTGTTGTACTAGAATTGTTCATTAATTTCTATAGCATCTGAACACTGATCTTTGACTGAAAAATTCTAGCTTTTCTCTCCCAATCAGGCTTATCATTATTTCCCAAAGCAATCTGTTGGCGATAAGGTATGAGTAGAAAAACAGTTAGTAATCTAATTATTTCTAAAGGGTTTTTTTAAATTATTTTTTAAAGCAGTAAGTCGCGTTCTCTGAGTCTTGTAACAGAGAAAGCTTCTTTGCTGAATATGCTACTGGTGAGAGATCAGATGATGGGGAATCTTGCATAGGGAATGCAAGTGTCTGCATAACTGATGTTTTTCATTACGTTTATTTTCCCCTGCAAGCTCGACATGTAAACAGGACACACATCTGAATTGCAGCAGGAAAGAAAAGAGTTTATTTCCACCTAGACCACAATGATACTTTAAAGTATCTCCTTTACAGCTTCCTCTTAAGTACTGCAAATGAGGGATGGCCTTATTGTAGCAGATGCTTCCTAAAGGCACAGTTCTCAACCCAGATAACTTATGGAAAGCCCTTTCAGGAGTTAAGGAAACTTCTTGGCACCCCAGGATCTACAAAGCCCACCACCTAATATTTAGGTATTTCAGCCTGCTTCATGTCACGTTTTTACTGAAATACCTTGTATGTACATGAAGTGCTGCTGCTCTGGTGCTGGCTGGCCTGTCAGCTGTTTGCCTTCCTCCCAGCTGTCTGGTGCAAAGTGCTGTGAGACTAACCACACAGTACTCTTATCTTTTTATAGACCTTATAATAACTATGACAGGCTAAGCTGAGAAGAGAAAGGAGGTTAATTTACACTTTGCAAATGAGGGATTGAAAACTTCTCCAGAACAATTTTATTTTCCAGGAATGACTGTTATCATAAATAACATCTTCCTACGTGGATACAATACCTGTTCCTTTTACCTTTTCCTGTGCGGGAGTGGATGAGCTAGAAGGTGCCTAGAGGGGTGAGTGTGGCATAAGAACGTGTATAGCATAGAATATCACCAAGGTCACACAGAAAACATATAGCAGAGCAGCAGCTTTAATCCATGTAGTCTGAACTCTGGTTCAGTGCATCTACTGTCTTCTAAAATCAGTCATCATATATATGACCAATTTTGCAATTTTGTGGTACAAACGTGTTAATTATGCTTAGCAGTTCCTGCTCTGTGGTGGCATCAAATGCGTATTTAGTCAGAAAGCCATCTTGTTATTATTTATCTGTGGTAAGAAAGGATCTCTTGTGTGGACAAGGTGTTGCTGTGCATCCATTTACCATTATGGTGCCTGTCAATAGACAGGTAACAGTGTGATGGTTTGGATTTGTGTGAGGATGGCGATATGCCCAGGGCAACTGCTAGAGCAGGAGAGGATAAAGGTGCCGTAGAATCAGATTTGTCTTTGGCTTGAGGGAGAACCATTTTTTCCCCCCATTTGAGTCCTGTTCTTCTGCTTTTATCCTCTGTTATGAATTGTGAATGAAAGCTTGCTTTGAGTGGACATGAATTTGTTATCAAGTCAGGTGACTTGAAACCAGCAGCTTACCGAATGCAGTAAGACAGGTCCACTTCAAAAGTATTTTGAACCTGTTTACAGGTAGCATCTGATAAGCTGTGTTTTAAAAGAGCTGCAAGTGACACATAATTCATCTATATTTTACCTCACCCTTCACAAATGAACAATTCTGAAAAGGAAAATATGGCAAGAAATTGAATTAGATTTTCCGCTGTTGAAAGCTTATGAACAGCAGCTTAATGCTAAGGCTGATAATGAGGATGGAGAACAGTGTTAGTGAGGCCTTGACACTAAAGGGAAAAAACAGATGATTCTGTGGGACCTGATGTTGCGAACAAATGATCTGTATTCAAAAGAAAGTATAGAGCAAACATTAAAATTTAATAGAATAATCTCAGAGGGAAGGCTATTATAATGCAGCTGAACATTTTTCTTATTAGCATAACACACGGTCACTTTTGCAACAAGCATAATAATGTTGTTCATCAGCCACTTGTTCCATGCAAAGGTTAAGTGTCCTTGGAAGTACAGTCAAATTAGTTTACTCTCCACTTTGGAATGCAGCTCTCCCTGTGATGAGGGCATATTGGAGTTCTAGGTGCTGTTTCAATGCCAGTGGCAACTACACATATTTTAATATTAGGAAACAATGCTTTTTATTGGCCACCTTTGGAGATCAGACTTCCTTATGAACTGTCTGTATGTACTCATCTTAATATACCCCTTGTGAGACAAATAGGAGCTTTACTCTACGTAGAAAGCACGGAGAGTGATTTGATACCAAAACTTCAAAGCTGGGTATGTGAAGTTTGATTTCTTAACAAAGGTGTCTGATATTCTGAAGAGATTAGTAGTGGTAGGCATTGGCTTATAAAAGCCATTTAGAAGCTGAGGCTCTGTTTGCATTTTTGTGAGCCCCAGTGGTGTCTGAGGTTGGACAAGGTTGGTTGGTTATAACTCCAGAAGTAATGTTGAGGTGTGTAAGCTCTGGTAGCAGACCATGGGTCGCACTGGGATTCAGACTGGGAGTTGGTCACTGCTTGATTTCCCTATTAGTTCAGAAGGATGACAATCTTCAGGATCTTTTTCCCTTTCTGTGCTGTTTCAGCTGTGCTGCCTTTACCATTGTGAGAAGAGTATGAATGGTTTTACAGGCTTCCCATGATTGCTGTATGGATGGTTTGGGTCACACGGAGATACTATTGTTAAGTAGCAAGTTCAATTAGGAATTGGAAAGCACTGAAGCTATAATTACTCGAGGATGAAAATCACTTAATATTGTATATGCTAACTGATATCTGTGTCCCAGATATCGGTTGAAACTGCCATCTAAAAGTTAAATATTTGTGGCAGTGAAGTTTGTTCTAAAAATAGTCTTTGCCCCCTCCATCACTGAAATCTATTACCTTCAGTTTTTTAAGAATTTCATATAATGGCTAGAGGAAATACGTTGTTGCAGTCTATGTTTTTTACTTGATCCAGTGTTTGCTTTTAATCTATTCTCAGCTCTTATTATGAGCAGCACACTCACTGCCTTTTTCATACTGAATTTCTGCCTAGCTCTATTCTTTCCTTATTTTCTCCTGGACTAGCAACCACTGTATTTTACAGCTATTAAACCTAAACCCAGTTCTACAAACATGCACAACATATATGTGAGTTTTCTTTAGAGAACAAATGCTCTAAAGTGATGTACTCAGGTACCTCTCAGTCATTCAAGCCTGCCACAGGCCTCTTACAGAAAAGTTATAGACTCCTTATTGCAGGAAGCTGGGTAACAGAGTGATAAGAGGAGACTAAACATGGACGAAACCAGACACCGTTTCCTTAGTCTTTGACCAGTCATCTATTAAATGCTTCTGCTAATGCCCACATCATGGCAGGAATGACATTCCAGGACTGATCATGTTAGGTCTTGAGTTCCCCAGATCCTGTTGAGTTTGCTCACTGGAACAAGAAGCCGCTTGGAGATGCTTTAGGACATTGCAGGCTCTAGCAGACCATCAGCTGAAAGAACATGTACAGAACACTCCATTACTACTCATTATTTTGGGGACACTGACATATAAATATGTATTTCTTGCAAATGTAAGCTACAACTAATCCATTTACGATTTCCCTGAATTATGGTTGATCATGTTGTATCTGGAGTTCAATTTTTGCATGCAGAAAAGAACCCACTGTGATTTTAAGTGTAAGTCAGCATGATTTGTGCTCTTAACTTAGAAGTGTTCATAAACCCTGTGCAGGAAGTCTATTTCCAATTCTTCCCTCTTAACGCTGTAAATCATGGTTAAATTTTTCCAGCGTACAGGTTTGTAAAAGAAAAAAACCCTTAAAAGACTACAGGTGACATAACTAACAATGCTTAGGACTTTGATTTATAACCAGAGACAATGCCAAATTTCACTTGAACTGGGAAGCCAAGTCCATATTTTGTTACAAACACCAGCCAGCATAAAAGAACAATTTAAAACATCTACCAGCAGTAAAGATGTCATAGAAAACTGCCTGACCCATCAAGTGGTAGTTCAAAAAATTAAGCGTCAGCCAGTTTTGATTTTTCAGATGTATGTTTTTCTACCAGTTATTAAGTGGTTGGAATATTTTCCTGTTGAAACAGCTGAAACTTCACAGTTTATTTCCAAATTCTAATCGCAAAGCATTTATGTAATCCTGTCCTTTTTATTCTGTTCCGAGACTGAGAACTGCATGAATTTACAGGGTGCTCTATAGCTTGACTTACAACCTGATCTTTCCATTGCCAATTTGTCTAATGACAGTAGAACTAACTGCCTATTATCTGTGCAGCCTCTGGGACCTGTGTTGAGTGGCTCACAGTTGGTTTTCATTTTATGTAAATAGTGACCTCCTTGTGGAAGAGGAAGTGACCTCTGTAGGGTTTTACTATTTATTTTCTTAATAGATTAGCTCAAACTAACCTTAACGGTTGCTGCTTGAGTCCCTGTTTGATTACTGCAGTGGTCTGTCTGTAAATATATAAAAATGCATCTGTGAAGAAGGTGTTTGAAATTAGGTTCATTGTTCAAGATGCCAGGTGCAAAAGAATTGGCCATTCGTGGGGGCTTTATGTGTTAGTCCACATATATTTGAAGACAATTATGTTTTATAATCACTGTAAGAGTTTTCAGAATAACCATAGTAAGCAAAAGTGTCTCACCAGCAAGGGCTGTTTATCATGACTGGAAGCACATGCAGCAGAGATCCTCTAAGGAGGATACACTCCTTAGGCAAATACACTGCTCTTCTTATAGCAGGAAAAGGGACTTCTGATTTTTTTCAGCTTTTAAAAGTCATAGATTTTTAGAAGACTTGGAACATCTAATTGGAAACTATCTAATCTAATTTGAAACTATCTAATTTGAAGTGATTGGTATAAAAGTAAGCACACAGTGATCCTAATACATGATTCAAGGGTGAGATTTTCTGTTACAACAGCCTGTTGTCTCTAAGATAAAATAGTGTGCTGGAAATTTGCAAGCAAAATGCTGAAATGAAATTAATTTGTATAAGAAGAAATAAGCTTTCCCTTGTCAAATTCACCAACTCCTAATTATAATCCCAGCAAGACAGTAGCAGGCTAGACTCAGCAGGTATGTGTTAGCTACTGAATATTACTAGCTTATTGATTTACTTTGGATGCTTTAATGGAAGTAGGATAATATAAATCTCGGAATACTTCAGAATTGCTTGGTGGTCACATGATCTGCTAAAGTATAGTCTGACTGACTTAGCATCTATGGTGGATTTAAGACTTTACATCATAACAAGTTGTAAAAAGTTTAAATGAGTCTTCCTGGATTGGAATGCTGAATTTCCTTAGGAGGATGTAAATAAACTGGATATCACCACTATGCTATCAGGGATCTTACTTGGCCCCTCTGCCCTTCTACTAAACAACTTAGGGACACACCTTGTTATTAGCAGATCCTAGAAGCTCTAAATGGGGGATTATTTATCTTATAATGAATCCAATACAAAGGATGAAACTATTCTAAATGGAAATTAAAGCAGTCATATGATGTTTGTTCTATTCTTTTGTTTTCTTTGTTAGGATCTTGCAGTAGTTATATATTCAGTGTATCATGACTACTCTAAGTGACATTTCTAATTAATTTGTTCCAAGTAGTTCTTATCGTTATGTATTCAATTTAGTTTCAGCTGGTTTGAAACAGAAAATCCTGATTACAAAATCAATCTCTCTGTGTATGACTTTGGATACTGGGTAATACTACTTTTGTCCTGGTTTTTTCAAAAATCAATAGAAAGGTCTGAGAACACTTAATTCAGAATTGGACTGAACCTGGATATTTGTCCTTCAATAATCTAAATTATTTCTATTTAAAACAAGGTAAAATTTTAAGAACCTTTTAGTCATTGAAGTAGTACTAATGAAGTTTAGTACCTTTTGGCACTCGGAAGTAGTAGTCAAGCTTATTAAAATAAGCTTTTATTGGAATAGAGAAAGGTGAAGAAAATGAGCCATTACTTTATTTCATAAATATATACATTAAATGCAACAGGTCTCTTTTCAGGAATTGTCTGGCATTAGCTAAACATAGACTATCCAGTATAACTTGCCTTTTACTTTTAATGAAATGCTTTTATCATAGGTAAGTATTTAAATTGCTTCTAGTTGGAAGTGAAATCCAGCTTTGAAGCAAATAAGGATACATGATGCAAATAGTCTCTAAAACCTTACTGCTCATCTCAAAGAAGTTCTAGTATTTTTATTTCTAATTTTTTTTTTTTGTTGAAGCTTCATTGATTTCTCCCTCAAAAATTTCTTGATGTGGTGGTATGGCTTTTTTGTTGCCGGTCCTTAAAACATTATTTTGAATTTATTTTCATTCAGTCAGCTTGTTTCTGATTGAGTCACTTGTTTTTCCTGCACAAGCTTGAAGGCAGTTGTGCTGAGCTAACCAATCTTTCTTTTACAGTAATATATGTGAATATGTGTTTTCTCAGGAGTGTTTGTGGGTAGTAGGTAGCTGTGTATTTCTACCTAATGAATAAATCCAGAGTGGATAAATCGGATAATAATGAGTGTTTTGTTTGAGCTGTGTGGACAATCCCTGCACCTTGTTCTGTTGGTGGCACAAATCATCTAATTAGCACTCAGAGACCATTGTTAGTCTTGCATCCCTACAAAGTTAGAGAGTAAGCTTCGCTGCAGTTCCCAATTACAATGCTGATGCAAGCTATTTGCAGAAGCCATTCTCCTAGTTAAGGAAGGAGAGTTGGCTGCAGAACCAGTTCCCTCATGTAGTGTTATTTCTCTTTATGGGATTTTTAATTCCTTGTACGCTGCAGGCCTTGGGTATCTGCAGATAATGTCCCCATGCTTGTTCTCACTCTTTCTGCAGCCAGCACTTTGCTCTGAAGTGCTCCTCTTTCACTCCTAAGGGTAAGTGACATTACACACAAGATATTGTCTTCTCGAGTCTCATGCAGCTCCTTGTAAGGCTCCTTGTAAGATGGAGTTAAACTTCCAAGTACATCAGGTACCTTGCGTGCCCTTGTTTTAAGTAGATGTGTTTTCCCCCATCCAGGCTTCTTCCTGCTGCTTCTGCCGTGCCATTATGTGAAAGTGTGTAATTTATTTCCACAGATAAATGTGCCAAAATACAAGACAGCAGTTACATTCCTATTTCCAAACACCTTCCCTGTGCTTAATCACCCCACCAGCAGTTGCACATTGAATTGCATAAAGAACATGAGTTTTAACATCTTGTTACAGTGTGATTTGTTTTTATAGATTACAAAATCTACTTTTCTTACATGAAACCTAAGTGTTATATTCTAGTGGAAAAAGCAAAACTAATTTTGCCTCCTGTGCTAGTTGGTCTAGGCTGGATTTAGATGAAATTTGTACAACTTACAAAAAATTGCCAGAAGAACTCACAGGGCTGCCATGTTTGTACTCTGAAATAGTTCATGCCCTATCTATCTAACCCTATAGTATTTGTACGTGCTTCCAAATCCTTCAGGGGGTCTCAGGGTCATCTTTTTTCTAGTAACTACTATTTTAGATATCTCTTACTCCAGCAATCCCACTTTTGATTTCTCTGATACTGCACTCTGTTCTGGGAATCTTTTCTTTAATGCAATCATCACTTCTGAACTGGCCAATTGAGAAAAAAAAAAAAAAAAAAGAAAAAGAAATAGGGGATAAATGTGGGAATTCATTAGTATCCATTACCATTAGTGTGATTTTGCTGTGTGCAGCAAATTATGCAGAGAACAACTGTTATCACAGCTAGATTTAACTTTGGCTTTTTTGGTGACAATACAGATCAGGGCAAGACATTTAGAATGAAATGACATACCATTCAAAAAATGTTGTTGTCTGCAGATCGTTCCTTCTAGACAACCATTCTGGGATTTATCATACTAATTCCTTTGTGGTCCTTGAAAGCTTTTGACTACAATATCGCAGTACTCCCAGAATGAGCAGTGGATTTTTGAATATAAGCATACTTTGCTTCCTGAAACATCCTTCACCTCAGATCTGTCATATGATTGAGCTTCTCTAAGAGCCAAGTGGGAAATGGAACAAAGGAAATAATTGTCATTTTATGAATCTTCAGAGAACTACTGAAAAGGCTTTTGTAGTTTTCTTTTGTGATGATCTATTTTGCATGACACTTTGAAAAACATTGATAGATTATGAATTCCTACATAGGTTAAACAAAACTGGTAGAGATTGGATGGGCTTGACAAATGCTTTCTCCTGCATAAGCATATATAGCTGATGAAGTGAATGATAGTCTTACACCTAAGGCGCTCAATATTGATAGGTATATCTTTGCATGGAAAATCACTTTGTGTGTTGCAAGTTATTTAAAAGTTGTTGGCTGTGGTCTAGTGTCAAAGCAAGAGGTAACTTGGATCTGCTTCTGAAGGGGCAGGAAGTCCTTAATCTGAAACTTTAGACTGCTACTGAGTTAAAGAGAACATAGTAGTTGTCTACCCTGGTGGATGATCTGAAATAACAACTGATATCTTCAATGTGTTGGTGGAACTTGCTTCAAAAGCTTTTGCAGAAAATAGTCATGGGTCAAAATTCAACAGGGAATAGGAAGTGCTGGACCTTAGTTACTTGACCTTTTACATAAAAGCTTGAAATCCTTACCTGATGCATAAGAGCACATTGCGAAGGAAACCTGACTATGTTATAAAAGCAAAGTTTACACACTCTGCCCTGTTTCTGCAATCTGGTCCCTTTATGTATGAGAACATGATTTATAACATCCAAAAGAAGGACATAGGTTTTCTGTATTTAAGTTCAGGGCATTGATCAGAAAGAATCACATTCACAGGTGAATGGGTTTCCTACACAGGCCACCTGCCTGAGGACATTAGAATAAGAACTCTGCTCTAGAGAATGCATCTGTGCTCTTCTGTAGTGGTTGACAACACTGAAATAATGGCCTAAGGGCTAACTGTGCAGAGCGTTTTAGAAGATGCATGAAACTGAAAGAAAAAATACACTTAAATATTCTTCGTTGAGATTAGAATGCCAAACTGGGAAAAGAGACTATTCTAAGTAGCTATTTGACCACATCCAAGGTGCCAGAGTAGACTCATGAAGTACAGAAAGGAACAAAAAGGAATTTTAAGGATGCATAGAATCAGGGCTAATTGTTTTTTTGAATGATCCATAAAAATAGTAAGATAGTAGTACAGATGTCTGAGGATAGTAAAAGAACTTGATATATGGAGGTTTGCCTGTTCATTTTAGGACCAAAAATAAAGAAAATTATCCTTCCTGTCCAAGCTATCTTTCAAATGTCTGAAACTTCTTGAGCTGCTTTTGTGACATCTGTGAAGTTCTCCCTAGCTGCTGTGGCTGTTCCTTTAGTCTGCCTTAAAGTTGATTGCAGAGCAGCAGGAGAGGTAGGGATTCTATCAGTGTTCTCCTGCTGGTACACTCTGTCATTTTATTGCCTCTTTGAAGAATCTCAACGGCTTTAATTGATTTTAAAAATAGAAGTGGCAAAAATAGAATAAAACCCAAAACATGTCACCCATTGGTTTTTCTGTACAGCATATTATAATTGACTTTCAGAGCAGGTAAGCGTGATGCTCATGGAAGTAGTTCACCTGGTGGTTTCTGAATTGCAGGCTGCTTCTGCAACATCAACAGTTTACAATGTCTAAGGTGGTGTTTCTGTTACTCGATCACAAAGAGCTTAGCTCACCGAGAGAGCAAAGTTCTGTAGTCTGTGTTATGAAAGTGGTAAACTGAAATTTTACTAGAACTTATCCTTGAATTTAAAGTTTTCCTGATCTTTCAGAACTAGAGTTGCCTGACAAACAGATGTCTTTATAGCCTTGTTCTAGCATGGACCACCAGAATGATCCATGTACAGCAAGAAGCATTACTAGTGTAGGACACTGGAACTGGTGACATAGCAGAGTGGGAGCAGCATATGATGCCAATAAATACATTTTGAAAGACTGAGATTATCTAAATGAGAGAATAAACAATGATGATCTGGTGGGTCTTTGTCAACCTGGTGATTCTATGATTTCTTCTGCATAAACTTTTAATTGTACAGCTAAGTTGTGATATTTATTAATAAAATTCTAAGACATAAGAGGATGTGTCTTACTGCTTTAGAAATAGCTGCTTTGGGTGTGTTGAAGTAGCCTTGGACCATCGCTTCCTCTTAGCTGGTAATTAACGAGGAAGTTCGTTACTGCTTAGATTGAATTTAGCAGCCTCAAGAAGCCTTGTAAATATGATAAATGTGGTATTGGAAAAGATATTATTGCTCAAGAGATGAGAGGGACTTCTGTAGAAATTATTGGGCTGGGAGCTAGGGGACATGTCTGCTGTGGCTGGCACAGGTACAAATCTCTGTTCTTGTTGGGTATACCACTTCCAGTACATTTGCAACTTTTTTTCTTTCCTTCCAATCATTTGTTTTACTTATTTATACCTTGGTATGGGTCCATTTTAAAACTAATCTGATACATACAGTCCTGTTAGGGCTGCTGGCAAATAAGTATCTAATAAACTGTTGGCAATGGAGGATGATTAAAGGGTATCTATCATAAACCGGCATATGTAAGTAATCTTCAGGGAAGTTTTGCTTGTTTCCCATTTATGTTACTGGGGTCAGGTAAAGGTCTGGAAATGTAAAATGTTTGGGAAGTTCTTGATATTTCTCAAAATTCTTGTAAACTAGTGTCGAATGTAAATAATATCATGAACAAATCTCAGATGCAGTGAGACATACACAGATTTTTGGATCCTGATTAGTTTGGCTAAATTCTCTCTGATTGATGCAAGTCGGAATAGTGCTGATAAGCTTGTGCAATGCCTATCATACTTCATTTCAGATGGATTTCATTTGATTAGCTCTGAGTGAGAAACAGCAGCAAACATTCCACACAAACAGTAATATTTGGAACTGACAGCTTTCTCCCAGCATGCTGCTTTGATTCACAAGGTGCTGAAGCCAAAAAGCTGTCCTGTCTTGATTCCTGATGCATGGTAATCAATCCAGTTTTCTTCGGACAGCAGTGGGAAGTTCACATTATGATAAATTTATTCAGGTGATGAGTATGGGCTGACGTAGAGAGCAGCTTTCTCTTAAAGACCATGTTGGGGCCCTGCAGAAGTCTAGTGTGAAGTGTGGTTGGTGGGATGGCTGATTTTATACCTAAGTAATGATATTTGTGGTACAGATAAGGAACATAGTGCTTAATAACTCGGAATTCTGCTGCTGAGCATCCTCAGAGAAAGCTTGGTAAGCATCCCACTCCTTCTGAGCGTGTTTTAGCTACAATAGCTTGAAGTATTTGGCGGATCACAGAGGAACTCATGGAAAAAAGCAGTTAGAGGTTACTTTCAAAATTTTCAGAATCTCATCAGGCCTATGTGTGCTGGAGTGCCTGAAAGTGCTCATATGAAATAAAGTAGTATGCAAGGAAAGTGGGGTAAAATTGTCCTAAGTCCGTGATCCAGTTGTCATATCACATTGCAGGGTTGTTTGGAATAGGATACAGGTCCTCAATGACCTGTATCTAGCAACAGCTTCTTTTCCTTACAGTCTGTCTAGAGTAGCAGGTAAAGTAGTGGACTGTGATATGGGTTCTGACACTCACTGCTGTAAGAAACTGAGCATGTCATCCTCTTAGCATCAATGCTCTTCATCAGGCAGCTGATGGAAAACACCATCTTTTTTGTCATTTACAATTTATTGTTTTTGAAGTATTCTGAGATGAATTGATTAGAGTTTATCAGATTAAAAAAAATAAATCTAAGCAGCTGAGTAAATAAAATAATGAAGAACCTATTAAAAATTAGAGTAACAAGGCCTCACCATGCATTGGAATCAGAGGAGCAAAGGGTACCTTTTATGTGGGGTTTATGAACGCAGGCTGATGACAGAGCACTGCCTTGTGGACCATGTATGCAGGAAACTGAGTTGCAATAAGTACAAAACAGCAGGCTCTGTTGTACTGCTTAAATATCAGGAACAAAGCACTATATTCACTCAAACAACAGATATTTTGTCATTGTCAGCTGAGCCAGGACTTCCCTAGATATATTTTCCTAAAGCACTGCAGTTGAGAAGAACATGTAATTTAAAAGGATTATGGGTAAAGCCAATTCAAGTAATGTTTGTTATGAATGTATCCTTTTAATTAATGATTAACTTTTATTTTCTTAGAATGAGTTTGAACTTTCAAATGCTGAGTATTTATAAACATTTGTGAATTTGCCCAAATGAACAGATTGCACCCGAGGTTAACTTGGAGACTATTTTGATTGTGCTGTTGTCATACTACTGCGATTAATCTGCTGATTCCAGGATGTCTACTCTGTCTTTGGCTGATATTTTGCTGACTGGCTGAATTTTAGACAAGGCAATGGAACTATCATTTATATTTTTATTAGTGGTACTTCAAGACTCATGGAAACTAAAAAAAAAAAAATTCTCACAAGAGTCTCCAAATTCACAAATATAATTCTTGTAGCTGGTATTGAATTTTATCAGTCTATTATAACAGTTTCTGGGCTTTTCTTCACATGATGAATGACAGTTTTCTTCAAATAGTAGTTCTGTCCAGAAGCAGTTTATAGCTTTCCATCTACTAGAGATCCGACTGTTTAGAGATTAGAATTAGCAGATTTAGCAGTTGACAGCCACATTTGGGTGTGTGCATAAAGTTCCATCTGCCAAAAATGTAACTGAAAGGTGTATAAATCCATTCACAGAAATCGGATGTTGATGTATGTTGGAGCTCTCAAATCAAGAAAATATGTCCGTAAGTCTTCAAGTGACTTTTAACATAAAAAAAAAAAAAGTTTGTCCATTTTTTAATCTGAGGCTATTGTAAGACAGCGAAAATAGGCTGGGGATGAGAAAGCTTACGAATCATGAAAACCAAGGATCCATTGTTTGGAGTTGTTGTAAACAGTCTTTCTTCACTTTTTTTTTTTTTTTCCCAGCCAACCAAAACATTCATTGTTTTTTAACTATTCCCTCCATCTAACTGAAGAGTAACTGCAAAATTGTAGGAGAGATTTATTTGCTTTAATTGTGATTTAGTTTGGAAAGGGCTTAACTACTTACTCAAAAGATTCAGCACCTACTTTGTGTCTAAAGAAAAAATTAATTGGTGAAGGCAACAGGAGATCAGTCAGGAACAAAGACTTGTGCTTTCCTGTCCTGCTTGATTGAAATTAAGTTGTCTTGCTTTCACCAGAGATTATTTTTCTGAACAAGAGCATGTTATAGTAGCTCATTGTTATGTCTAAGTATACAGTCCCTTGCTGCTTTCTGAGAAAGTTCAGAGTTTGCTGCATCAATTAATGCATCCATAACCTCAAGAATGGACAGGATATAAAAGGTAGTTCAAGATTACTGACTTTAGAAAGATGACTACATGAAGGTGTATTTCTTCATGATGCCTGCACTAAGCTAAAAACTGTTTGTCATAAAACCCTCAGGTCCCAAGTCATTAAATTTTGTTTTATTGAGACATAGATTCTTGAGATGCCAAAAAATAAATGAGATAGGTATGTTTTATTAGATTAGTTTAA